>JBAIZL010000002.1:293862919-294490419 GCA_036971475.1 Prosapia bicincta
CATCCATATATTTTGAAATAAATTTTATAATATCAGTAATTGTTTAAAAATTAATTACAATAGAAAACATTAATTTTTTAATCTATTCTACATAAAAGAATTTTATATTCTATTTGGTCGAATATGTAAAATAAACTACGTTTGTTACGTTTATTAAACATCAATTGAATAATTGCGCTAAATTGGGAAGCTGCGTAAGAAATTAGTACTCGCAGCGTGTAATTGAATCATTTCACTACTTTGAGGTTGCATCCAATCGGGGAAGCTATATTTACAGCACTGGTTGTTTGCCACGGACAGCCTATTATTAGACTAAAGACACCTGCCAAACCGTGTCAAACAATGTATTGTATAAACACTTAGTGTTTATCACGACAAACAGTTATTTAAAAGTAACTGGTTAGGTTAATAGGCAATTTCCATAAAAATGAGGCACTAAAACAACTAATATCGAAATGGGAAAATGACCCAAAATGTAGAGATTTTTACTGTTAGAGATTACTGTAGAGATTTTACTGTTAAATGCTTCTAAGGTTGGAAATATTTTAATGAAACTAAAGACCAGAAGATTCTCGACAATGAATGAATTATACAAGTGTTAAAACCCAATGACCCTCTTCAGGTAAATAAAATGTAACGTTTTGAATATGTCATTAATTTTTGAAAGTTTATGAGTTCTTGTTTAAATTCAACTTTAACGTGCGCATGTGTATGTTGTATTTAGCAGTCAAATACGTCCTATTTACATTTTTTCTAATGTATTGTACAAATCCTTCTATTAGTTCACACACACTCTCATATATATATATATATATATCTTTCAAGTTTTTAATCGTTAATAAGATATGTTTACTCATTCGCTAAATACATTTTTGTAACTTGTAATGAATGACACTTGCTGTTAATACAGTTTTATCGTTTATTATTGCATTAATGGAATTAATAACGAATTAACTTTAGTGTTATATGGGAGAATAACGTTTCACAAAAGGGGCAAGGTATGCAATATAGTTATTTTGTCCCATTTGGCTTAAATTAAGTGATAACATATGATTTCATAAAGGAGCTGATTTTATGTTATAGTTTATGTGATAGAACAGCTGTTTTAACGTATAGGTTATGGTACTTTAGTCATATTAATTGTAATTATTTAATAAAAAGTAACTGCAATACAAATTCTCTTTGTTGACCTAAATAGGAATTGACTTTGAAAATGTTTTGTTTATAATATTTACTATCACTATAACCTTGCAATGAATATATATATATATATCTTTCAAGTTTTTAATCGTTAATAAGATATGTTTACTCATTCGCTCAAGTTTAAATACATTTTTGTAACTTGTAATGAATGACACTTGCTGTTAATACAGTTTTATCGTTTATTATTGCATTAATGGAATTAATAACGAATTAACTTTAGTGTTATATGGGAGAATAACGTTTCACAAAAGGGGCAAGGTATGCAATATAGTTATTTTGTCCCATTTGGCTTAAAATAAGTGTTAACATATGATTTCATAAAGGAGCTGATTTTATGTTATAGTTTATGTGATAGAACAGCTGTTTTAACGTATAGGTTATGGTACTTTAGTCATATTAATTGTAATTATTTAATAAAAAGTAACTACAATAAAAATTTTCTTTGTTTACCTAAATAGGAATTGACTTTAAAAATGTTTTGTTTATAATATTTACTATCACTATAACCTTGCAATGAATATATATATATATATATATATATATATATATATATATATATATATAATACTGATAATATTAATATTGTTTGTATATTTTAGGTGCCTGAAAACGGTCATTGAGTTTTTAAACTTTGTACAACTAAAACGTTGCTATTAATTTCATACACCGGGGAAAAACGTTTGGCCTTGTGTTTCGATAAAACCATCCTAAACTAAAATAAATAAACTAGTTCATATTTGGGAAAATGTATTTTGATTAGTTAGGGTTATAGCTCTAGTCCGCCATTTCTGTCGTCCTAAGTGTTACTCGCACACCAGGTTAGTAATACAACACAAATTATATTTTTGTATGGTCTGTGTGGCGCCGGGCCTGGGTCCCCAAAAGCATTTGTTTTATGTACAAAGAAGATTGTTACGATTTTAACTCTTGCATTGTTGAAACTTTGTAACTAATTAAAATCATTTAAACGAAGTGTTTAGTCTTCACTTTCGTTAAAATCCTCTTAAACTTAGACACTATTACTAGACGTTGGAAAAATATATTCTATAAACTAATAAATCTTATTAATCACTTAAACAATAGTTTATGACTATCCGAATTTTAAATTTAGTAAATTTACTAAAACTAAGACAGAACGATTTCGATCGCTATGTGCCGATCTTCATCAGTGTCTTCTGCTTGGAGATGTTTTGTCAGGCAGTGACGGTTTTAAAGGTAGGTTTTCGATAGTATCAAAGAGTATGTATTATTTGTATTGTGTTTGTTCGTTTAATATGTTTGTACGTTGTGTTTTTGTGTGTCTGTAAATTTTATATCGTTCTAGTGTGTTGAGATGTGGTCCTTTTTTGTTGGTGTGTAGGATTTCTAGTTTGTGGTAAATGTCTGTGTATTTGTGTCCTGTTTCTTTTATATGATTGTAAAATGTTGAGTTGGTGTTCTGTTTGTGTTCCTCGACTCTTTGTTTAAAGCTGCGTCCTGTTTGTCCAATGTAGAATTTGTTGCATTCGTCGCAGTTTGGTTTGTATACGCCTGGTGCTTGTAGTTTATGTTTGTTGTTGGTGCCATGCTGTATTTTGTATCGTAACTTGTTATTAGCTTTGTATGCTGTTTTGTATTCTAATTTTTTGAAATTTGCGGGCTATTTTGTTTGTTGTTTTGTTTATGTATGGTAATGTGATGTATTTGCTTTCCCTGTCTGTAGTGTTAATTTTAGTGTTTTTTTTTGTATTTTGTACCATAGTTTGTCTATTGCTGTGGTTTTGTATCCATTTGTGTATGCTAAATATTTAATTGTGTCTAGTTATTTGTTTATGTTTTCGGTGGTCATTGGGACTTCTTTAAGTCTATAGATTTGAAGTTCGGATAGTCATAAACTATTGTTTAAGTGATTAATAAGATTCACCGATCGTAATGGACTACAAAATTTAAGAATTTAATATATGTTGATGAACATTGTTAGGGTGTCCATGAAAATGATTCAAATTTGTAAATAAAATTAACATTCAGAAAATGTTTATCTGTAATGTTTTCCTTTGTTTAATAAAATGGACGTAATACTTTGTTAGGAAGGGACACGAACGACTAATCATCTGAAAAACAGTTAGGCTAATGCAGAAACTTCCCTGGATTTCGTACTCCGTTGAAGACATTCTATGTGTAAGGCGTTACAATGCTACTGGAGCAGCGTAAGTATGCCTTCACATGTTCAACTTACGCCAGCTAAAGTATATTTATGAGTTAATAAAACTGTTACAATGTCGATGTAAAGTTGTTGCCTCCAACCGCCAGTGGCGCTCCATAAACCAATTACTGGCGAATGATTTGTAAACAGTTTTATGGGCAAATTGAGTCATGTTTTCCTCAGCGACACCTAATTAGCAAAACCCGTGTTTACCAAACAAGTGACTGCGTATTTTTACAACTCTATTATCATGTTCATTAACTGGTCTACTACGGAAGATATTTTTAATAACCGTTTCATACAAAATGCAAAAAATGCAACGATGCCTAAGATTTTTTTGACCTTTTCGTGTTCGTTAGAAAACTTAGTTTTTTCATTTGGGCATATTTTTAATAAGTTTAAATTATTGTTTAAAATCTTATGTCTCTATGTAGCCCATAATCGGCACAATTTTTAATTTCATAAGAAACTCCTTACTTGGTTGGTGCTTACCAAACGTTTTCAATCTCTTTAAAGGCAAACCCAATATGTATTACCAGACAATTGATTTGTAATGTATAGTTACGAATTGGTGTAAGTTTTCTTATTATTTATTACAAGGATGTTGAATGGAAAACAAGGAATTACACACACACAAACATGCGCGCGTGCGTGTGGATTTAGAAATTCTAATAATATAAAAACTTAAAAATTAAACTTGAACATATCAAGTATGTTTCAAATATATTAAATACATTGAATAATTAAATTAAATTAAATATATTAAGTCAACAATCTATGTTTTGGTTAGATTAAATTTTTAATTTTAAACGACGAAAACGGTTAATTAAATTTAAAGGCCTATATATTCTTTGTTATGAAATTATATATGTATATGTATATATATATATATATATATATATATATAAGTAGAGATTGGGGCGGGATAGTCAGGCCACTTGAGTCGTGGGAAAACCCAGCCTTCAGGCGGTCTTACGTCATTAACCCTTTCAACCCTTTAGCCTTCAGGCGGTCTTACGTCATTAACCCTTTTAATCCTATTAACCCTTTTAACCCTTTCAACCCTTTCAACCCTTTAGCCTTCAGGCTGTCTTACGTCATTAACCCTTTTAATCCTTTTAGTTAACCCTTTCCCTTTCAAGACTGGTGCCGTCGATTCTGAAAAAAATCGTTTTACCTGAGCCGTATTCGAACCCCGTATGTTTGTGTTTAGAACCATCAACGCTAACCTCTCGGCTAACTTGTCCAAACAATAGAGACGCTTTTATTTGTGCTATATGACCAGTATTGTCGTTAGTCTTCTTGCATGATAGGATGTCATTGATCCTTTCTCAAGAGTTGAAAGGGTTGAAAGGGTTAAAAGGGTTGAAAGGGTTGAAAGGGTTAAAAGGGTTAAAATGGTTAAAAGGGCTGAAAGGGTTAAAAGGGTTAAAAGGGTTAAAAGGATTGAAAGGGTTAAAACGGTTAAAACGGTTAAATGGGTTAAAAGGGTTAAAAAGGGTTAAAAAGGGTTAAAAGGGTTAAAAAGGGTTAAAAAGGGTTAAAAGGGTTAAAAGGGTTTAAAAGGGTTAAAAGGGTTAAAAGGGGTAAAAGGGTTAAAAGGGTTAAAAGGGTTGAAAGGGTTAAAAGGGTTAAAAGGGTTGAAAGGGTTAAAAGGGTTAAAAGGGTTAAAAAGGGTTGAAAGAGTTAAAAGGGGTTAAAAGGGTTGAAAGGGGTTAAAAGGGTTGAAAGGGTTAAAAAGGGTTGAAAGGGGTTAAAAGGGTTAAAAGGGTTGAAAGGGTTAAAAGGGTTGAAAGGGTTGAAAGGGTTAAAAGGGTTAAAAGGGTTGAGCGGGTTAAACGAAAGGGTTGAAAGGGTTTGAAGTCCAAGTTGACCTGATGTCAAAAATCGTCGTATTCGTACCTTCTGCGCCCCGTCTTGAGGAAATAATGTCTTTAGGCGTAATCAACATGCTAGTACTGTATGAACTTGTTTACTTCCAAGCTTAATTGTTTTCTTTATTATTTATAATTCTTATAAATCAAACGAATATAAATAGAATATTGGAGTTTTATTATTTTATTTTTCTAAAACAAGACGTTTGGCTCGTTATATGAAATATATTCTTGTTTAAAAGACAGTAAGTTATACACTGTGTATAAACACTGATATTTCAACACGAAAATATAAATGACATTATTTGCAAGTAAAACACATAGTACAGGAGTATGTTACATCTAAGTATAAATTAAATGGTCATTAAGTTTTAATCATTCAATTAGCATATATAGTATTATATTTTTTTAATTAAAGAAATTAAACTTTATAAATAGAATATAAGAAAAGTCAATTACAATATACGTGATTCTTTGTTGATAAAGTATGTGGCAATTCCTAATCCAGAGGTATCCGACAGAGGGTGGTGGAGTGCTGCCTTAGCCTATATTAATTTACCCGATGACGCCGTATTCGAAACCCTTTAAAAAATCTGGTACCTCCCAAACGCCTCAGGTCTTGTCACTGCCTCCCAAACGCCTCAGGTCTTGTCACTGCCTCCCAAACGCCTCAGGTCTTGTTATTACTGTATTCAAGAGATACTGATTCTGTACCTCCCTTATCCAAACGCCTCAAGTCCGATACCTTCCTGGTCATTGACTCAACCCTGTACCTCCCTTATCCAAATGCCTCAAGTCTTATCATTATCCGTACTCTGTAAATTAATTATTGGTTTTACATAGGCTAATGACAGATCACAGACAATTAATTCATGCTCTAAACGTTTTACATTTCTTTCTGAAATTCTTTTCCCAGAGCTCGTTTTTATCACCAATATACAACGTGATTTACAATTTTAAAATTCATAACATTACAAAAAAAAACATAATAAAAAAATCAACAATACCGAACTTTTAATAAATAATCTTATTTACAAGTCATTTTAGTTAATTGTCTGTGATCTGTCATTAGTATATATAACAGCATTTACAAAATCAAAGTCGTTTATCAGATTTACTGTCGCTTCGTTTCTAGATTATTTTTGTCAATAAATGCGTAGATGCTGACTTGTTTCGTAAATTACTTTTGTCGTGATTGTTACTTTTGCCTTTGGCAGAGAAAACGAATTGAAATATCTCAAACTGTTCTAGTTTCAGTAGAGAAAACGAAACTGAAATTGCTCAAACTGTTTATTCTAGTTTTACTATATAATTAGGAATTTCCTACTTCAACACAATAGCAGTTGATTGTTGGTTCAGTTGTTTGCTAGACTTTCTTAGAGGTAAGTCAAGGTTTTGTTATTGTCAATATTTTAACTAATAACCACAAAATAACTTTATTTATTCACTTCTTGAGCTACTGTAGCCTATGTTATAATATCTTAAATTATAAACCCAAAAACAGAGGATATCAACCTTAATTCTAGACATGTTCGTGTTATTCTTCGTATGCAAAATACTATACAAAGTAAGTTTAAAAACATGTAAAGAATCCCTTTGTCGTAATTCTTAACTATGTATTTACACATTAATTTCTACTACAATTAATTTTAATACGTTAATTACTACCGCATCTACTCTATGACTTTATTCCCATACAAACACTCAAATGCTTTTTGAGTTAAGTGATAAAGTTTTCGATTACCTATTGAACTCTTTCAAATCCTTCTATTAGTTCATACCATCGTTACATATAACTTGTTTAAATTTTCAACCGTTAATAAAATACTTAATAAGTTAAATACACATTATTACAAGTAATATAAACAAACATGTTTAAAACCAATTCCCACTTAGGTCAACAAAGAAATATTTTATGTTAATTAATTTTTTTTATTAAATAATCACAATTAATATTAATAAAGTAACATAACCAATGTGTTAAAACATCTGTTCTACAACATGGCCTACAATTTAAATCAGCTGTTTTATGAAATTATATGTTATCATTTGTTTTAGGTCAAGTGGGGAGAAAAAACTATATTAAATACCTTGCCCCTTTTGTGAAACATTTTTCTAAAATATAAATCTAAAATATTTGAGAAACTGTATTACCATGAAGTGCTATCTACTACAAGTTTAAAAATGTTGAATAAATGAATTTACTATGGTGCTTTTAATAATTCTACTTATTTGTTTTCATATTTTGCGATTACATTTTTATAAATATTGTATATTTAATATTTTATATTTTTGTTCTCAGTTTATTAGTGTATTATAAATTGTTAAATTGGCTTTCATGTTAAATAAAGAGTCAAATACACAATATTACAAGTAATATAAACAAACATGCTTAAAAACAAATTTCCACTTTGATCAACAAAGAAATATTGTATGTTAATTAATTTTTTATTGAATAATTACAATTAATATTAATAAAGTAACATAACCATTGTGTTAAAACACCTGTTCTACAACATGGCCTACAATTTAAATCAGCTGTTTTATGAAATTATATGTTATCACTTGTTTTAGGTCAAGTGGAAAGAAAAAACTATATTAAATACCTTGCCCATTTTGTGAAACATTTTTCTAAAATATAAATCTAAAATATTCACAACATTCCGACTCTCATGACATTCCTGTTAAACATTAATCTTATATTAAAGTTAAAATAATATATACTCCAAACATGATGTAAAATCTTAACCTATTTAAAAGTAATTTCTGTGATATCAACACAGTTGATGAAGTGTTATAAGGAATTGAAAGAAAATAATGTAAAGCATATAAAAACTTAAAGAGAGTTCAAACTATTAAATGATGGTACAGTCAGATCCAGAAGATTTACTGATGAATCGAATTTGTAGTTATTACAGGGTATAAACGAAAATTTACGAAATTATTACCAACTGAAAAATATATTATGTGTTACATGTTCATATTCTTAGTGTATAAAAGAAATATTTTATATTGATTGTTGTTTATAAAGAAAATTAGTATTAAATAATTCTTATGGCCTTTTCGAACAATTTGCATGGAATAATGTTTTTTCAATTATGTGATAAAAAAGGTTTTGACAATTTAAGAGTATTTCTTAGCTAGTAGCAATTTATCAAGCAATAATTATAAACTATTAATAAAATAATACTTTGTATTTACAAAGTATTTTCATTTACATTAATTTTGTCAGTTTAAATTCTAAAGTTAACAGGTTTTCATTGAAAAATATATAGTCTACATAGGTTAAACACAATATTAGCAATTTCTAATGTTGCATATTGACATTATAAAATAAATCTGTAACAAATGTTTAAATTTATATAAAATATATTTATAAGCTGCATTAATTAGTTGCTATTTGTTGTTTCATGCTACGTCAATGGAAGGGTTGGTGATCTATACGGAGGTAACCATTCCTTAACCAAATTGACCTGATGATGTCAAAAATAGTCGTACCTTGTGTGTCCTGTCTTGAGGAAATACTCAACCCGATACGGACTTGCTACCCATTTCCTACCCTTATTCGAACCGTGGATGGCAAAGATCTTGCTCGGTTATTTACGTAGTCCTGCCTTTATAGTGCTACGACTGTCTCACAGGTAAGTTCTAATTTAGTATTTCATTTGAAAAAAATGTTTGTCTAAACTATGGCATAATATTTAAAGCTAAGTAAAACCAATTTTATTTTGTTATATACCACAAGACATGTGTTTACAAAATATTTTAAGTTTAGTTTATAACGATGACCTTGGAAGATTAAATGGTCTTTCTCTTCAATTTAGATTGTCACACAAGACGACAGTATTATATTTTCTATAATCAAATATAAATATTTTTTAGAATTATTCTTTTAGAAAGATTTTATGCCGCTTATGTTAACTTTGTGCTTAGTTTAGATCACCTATATTTTAAATCACTGCAACCTATATGTACAGTGCTTTTCAGAGATGAATCTAGACATGCTTAATGCATGTTTTGTCTAAGTAACAGTTTTGGCAAGTTGATATTTTAATCGTATAGATTATTCTCTAACAAAGGGCCCATACCTTATTTATAATCATGTTCTATTCTTCTTATGCATATAGATACGATTCTGTTCCGAAATATATAATTTGACATTTTAAAATAACATTAAATAAGTCGTACATATCATCCTGTAACAGATCTTATGGATGCCTAAACGGCTGAACAGAAGTTAAATTTAAAGAGTTTTTTTAACCTAGGATGGTTCTTGTGAGGTTTGGTATAGGTCTAGGAGCGTTCATAAACCGATGTATCTTATGAATGCCTAAGCCGATGTTAATTTGAACGGTTTACATTAACCATAAACAATGCACCAATCATTGACAAACATACTTGATAGTCACACGAATAACTATACGTTGAGATAAACTTTGTATGTTAACCACTTAATGAAATGAAACATTGTCTATCCTATTGCAGTAAATGAAATGAATTATTTAAGTGTTTGATTTTCTTATTGTTTTAGGTCAAGTGGAAAGAAAAAACTATATTAAATACCTTGCCCCTTTTGTGAAACATTTTTCTAAAATATAAATCTAAAATATTTGAGAAACTGTATTACCATGAAGTGCTATCTACTACAAGTTTAAAAATGTTGATAAATGAATTTACTATGGTGCTTTTAATAATTCTACTTATTTGTTTTCATATTTTGCGATTACATTTTTATAAATATTGTATATTTAATATTTTATATTTTTTGTTCTCAGTTTATTAGTGTATTATAAATTGTTAAATTGGCTTTCATGTTAAATAAAGAGTCAAATACACAATATTACAAGTAATATAAACAAACATGCATCTTAATAGAAAAAACTGCACTTTTATAATTTAATTCTATAAACTTCTCTAATTAAAAACAATATTATTTTCTGTGTAATTTAAGTGAATAGAAAACAATTGTATTTTTTGACTGACATGTATTTTTATTGAAATAATTAGTCTTTTAAAAATGGAAAGAAGCTAAATTACAAATAATATTGTGAATTTGATTCACGTAGTGGGTAAAATAAATATTATGTATTGTAATAATACATAAATCGTTTGTAATAGACTTTTCTAGTATTGTATTTTTAAAGTTCAAGCATTGTACTATCGCATTGTAATAGAAGGAATATTCATTTTAAAGGAAATGGAGGAATCGTTTTCAAATGCCAAGTTGGACAAAACACAGTGTAAGTATATTTTTAACAGGTACATACATGCATACTTACATACATACATAAATACATACATATATACATAAGTACTTGATTTTCTGTCTGAGTTCCGAACGATAATTGTTCATATTAGCATTTTTCATTATTATAATTTTCATTAATGTTATTTCATTGCGTTAATACCGTTTCAAAGTTAATTAACAAAAGAGTACCTATGTTCTTCATCTAAGCATTGTTCCTTCACTTCTAAGCATTGTTATCTTTATTTTTATTGATATCTAAATTTTTACTGTGTGTAAAATGACAAGTTTAATAGAATTTAAATGATAAGAGTAAAATTCTTGAGAATTCATCTATGTGTGACTAAAATTCACCAGATATCTTGAATTTTGAAACAGACGTCAATTGTTCCATTAACAAGTGAAAATGCTTTAAAAGAAGCTCTCACAGATATCATTCAAAATTTGTTGCACTAATCTTTAAAAACAGAGAAACATAAGTATTTAGAATAGATAGGAGTTATAAATATTTGATTTTGCTACAAAAGAAACAATTTTGTACATTTGTCTACAAAAACTTGTTGACATAAATGCAACAATGGTTGCCGTATTTAAAGACAATGCTATTTTTGCTCTGTAGATCTCATTAGGAACGATCGATTAAACGGGCATTTCTACTATCCTGAGCAACTATCTTCAATTATCTTTATACACGAATACTTCACATAGTGGGTAATAGAATTGTTTGTATCATTTCTTTAATTTATAATAAATATTATGTATTGTAATAATACATAAATCGTTTTTAATAGACTTTTCTAGTATTGTATTTTTAAAAAAATCAATCATTGTACTAATGCATTGAAATAGAAGGAATATTCTTTTTTTTTTTTTTTTTTTTTTTTTTAAATGAAATGGAGGAATCTTTTTCAAATGCCAAATTGGACAAAACACAGTGTAAGTATATTTTTAACAGGTACATACATGCATACATACATACATACATATTTAATCACTATACTAATGCATTGTAATAGAAGATATATTCTGTTTTAATGAAATGGAGGAATCGTTTTCAAATACCAAATTGGACAAAACACAGTGTAAGTATATTTTTAACAGGTACATACATGCATACATACATACATACATATATACATACATATATACATATAAGTACATAAAAATATTTTTCGATGTTTCGATTGCAGATTTAAAAGTATTCTTATCTGTGTAAGCTTTCTTGACAATAGTTAACATTAGAAATAACCTAGGCTTTCTAGGCAGTATAATATAGAAAATATTTCAACTGAAAATGTCTAATAATGAAGTACAACTGCTGTATTCCTGAATAATAGGAAAATTAAGCCTATTATTAATTTCTAAGACAACTGTTGAGGATATTATTATAAAGTATTGAGAAAAGGGTTGAGGAAGGGGTTAAGAAATGATCAATGACCCTGGATAATGTCCACCTGAGACAATTCCGAGCTCTGTACAAACTATCACGTGACATGATTTTGTCAAGAAAGAAGACTCACAATACGCCCATGATTTTGTTAAGAACGGATTTAGGGGAAAAGGGTTAAGGAAAGGTATTTAATATAACTTTTGAAAGAAGTATTTAAATCATTTTAAATATTTAGTGTTGTAAATATATGTACAAATTATTATTATTATTTTTAATTCACCTACTAATCATTAAGCGTTATCAAAGACATACTATCATTATTGCTATCAAGTTAACAAATAGTCATTGCCACAGGTAGCTTCAGTAATCCAATATTTTTGTGTATTATTACAATACATAATATTTATTTTTAATTAAAGAAATTAATACAAACAATTCTGTTACACACTACGTAAAACTAGTTTATAACAATATTATTTTTAATTAAAATTCATTACATTTTTTAAATACTATTGTTTTCAATGAAAGAAATTATATATTATTAAATTGTTTTGCTCTTCAAACTTTGTATAAGTAATATCAAAACGAAAATTACATAATTACATTTAAAAAGTACAGTTTTTTTTCAAAAGACTATGCAAATCATTTAATTAATAAATATTTTCATGTTAAAGTACCAAAGTATTTATAAACTGTATGATTTGCATATGCAATATCAAAATACTATATTTGTAAAAATACTAATAATTCAATTCTACTATAGTTGATGAATAAAAATACTCACTGTATTAGTGTTCAGAAAAAGATCATCTACGTTCTTCGAAGAAATTCAACCATTTCTCTTCACTCTTAGTTCCAATTCAACTGTTCGTTCAAAATTGTCTACTTGTTTATTAGCAATTTCTCAAAATTTCCAAAGTTGTTTTTCAAGGTTGAGATGAGTCACTTGAGTCCTTGGAAAAAAGCCTTCAGGCGGGCATTAGCTTACGTCATTAACCCATTTATTTAATCCTTTCGTTTAACTCTTTCATTTAACCCTTTCAACCCTTTCATTTAACCCTTTTCCTTAACCCTTTCACCCCTTTTCCGCTTAACCCCCCACCTAACAGTAGGTTAGGTTAGAAGCACTCTGGCTAGCTTAGGTTAGTGGGTTGAAAATAATTTTTCTAAAAACTACCCCTCTAGACGTGGTTGAACACCCAACAGTAGGTTAGGTTAGAAGCACTCTGGCTAGCTTAGGTTAGTGGGTTGAAAATAATTTTTCCTAAAAACTACCCCTCTAGACGTGGTTGAACCCTCCCCCAAGGCTACGATCAAGGTCACATCGACCACCTGCATCATCCAAAACCACCCCTAACTTCTACAACCACAGGTCAGTGATGCCCGTGATGGAGATACGACCAACCTTTGAAAGTTAGGGGTGGTTTTGGATGATGCAGGTGGTCGATGTGACCTTGATCGTAGCCTTGGGGGAGGGTTCAACCACGTCTAGAGGGGTAGTTTTTAGGAAAAATTATTTTCAACCCACTAACCTAAGCTAGCCAGAGTGCTTCTAACCTAACCTACTGTTGGGTGTTCAACCACGTCTAGAGGGGTAGTTTTTAGAAAAATTATTTTCAACCCACTAACCTAAGCTAGCCAGAGTGCTTCTAACCTAACCTACTGTTAGGTGGGGGGTTAAGCGGAAAAGGGGTGAAAGGGTTAAGGAAAAGGGTTAAATGAAAGGGTTGAAAGGGTTAAATGAAAGAGTTAAACGAAAGGATTAAATAAATGGGTTAATGACGTAAGCTAATGCCCGCCTGAAGGCTTTTTTCCAAGGACTCAAGTGACTCATCTCAACCTTGAAAAACAACTTTGGAAATTTTGAGAAATTGCTAATAAACAAGTAGACAATTTTGAACGAACAGTTGAATTGGAACTAAGAGTGAAGAGAAATGGTTGAATTTCTTCGAAGAACGTAGATGATCTTTTTCTGAACACTAATACAGTGAGTATTTTTATTCATCAACTATAGTAGAATTGAATTATTAGTATTTTTACAAATATAGTATTTTGATATTGCATATGCAAATCATACAGTTTATAAATACTTTGGTACTTTAACATGAAAATATTTATTAATTAAATGATTTGCATAGTCTTTTGAAAAAAAACTGTACTTTTTAAATGTAATTATGTAATTTTCGTTTTGATATTACTTATACAAAGTTTGAAGAGCAAAACAATTTAATAATATATAATTTCTTTCATTGAAAACAATAGTATTTAAAAAATGTAATGAATTTTAATTAAAAATAATATTGTTATAAACTAGTTTCACGTAGTGTGTAACAGAATTGTTTGTATTAATTTCTTTAATTAAAAATAAATATTATGTATTGTAATAATACACAAAAATATTGGATTACTGAAGCTACCTGTGGCAATGACTATTTGTTAACTTGATAGCAATAATGATAGTATGTCTTTGATAACGCTTAATGATTAGTAGGTGAATTAAAAATAATAATAATAATTTGTACATATATTTACAACACTAAATATTTAAAATGATTTAAATACTTCTTTCAAAAGTTATATTAAATACCTTTCCTTAACCCTTTTCCCCTAAATCCGTTCTTAACAAAATCATGGGCGTATTGTGAGTCTTCTTTCTTGACAAAATCATGTCACGTGATAGTTTGTACAGAGCTCGGAATTGTCTCAGGTGGACATTATCCAGGGTCATTGATCATTTCTTAACCCCTTCCTCAACCCTTTTCTCAATACTTTATAATAATATCCTCAACAGTTGTCTTAGAAATTAATAATAGGCTTAATTTTCCTATTATTCAGGAATACAGCAGTTGTACTTCATTATTAGACATTTTCAGTTGAAATATTTTCTATATTATACTGCCTAGAAAGCCTAGGTTATTTCTAATGTTAACTATTGTCAAGAAAGCTTACACAGATAAGAATTCTTTTAAATCTGCAATCGAAACATCGAAAAATATTTTTATGTACTTATATGTATATATGTATGTATGTATGTATGCATGTATGTACCTGTTAAAAATATACTTACACTGTGTTTTGTCCAATTTGGTATTTGAAAACGATTCCTCCATTTCATTAAAACAGAATATATCTTCTATTACAATGCATTAGTATAGTGATTAAATATGTATGTATGTATGTATGCATGTATGTACCTGTTAAAAATATACTTACACTGTGTTTTGTCCAATTTGGCATTTGAAAAAGATTCCTCCATTTCATTTAAAAAAAAAAAAAAAAAAAAAAAAAAAGAATATTCCTTCTATTTCAATGCATTAGTACAATGATTGATTTTTTTAAAAATACAATACTAGAAAAGTCTATTAAAAACGATTTATGTATTATTACAATACATAATATTTATTATAAATTAAAGAAATGATACAAACAATTCTATTACCCACTATGTGAAGTATTCGTGTATAAAGATAATTGAAGATAGTTGCTCAGGATAGTAGAAATGCCCGTTTAATCGATCGTTCCTAATGAGATCTACAGAGCAAAAATAGCATTGTCTTTAAATACGGCAACCATTGTTGCATTTATGTCAACAAGTTTTTGTAGACAAATGTACAAAATTGTTTCTTTTGTAGCAAAATCAAATATTTATAACTCCTATCTATTCTAAATACTTATGTTTCTCTGTTTTTAAAGATTAGTGCAACAAATTTTGAATGATATCTGTGAGAGCTTCTTTTAAAGCATTTTCACTTGTTAATGGAACAATTGACTTGTCTGTTTCAAAATTCAAGATATCTGGTGAATTTTAGTCACACATAGATGAATTCTCAAGAATTTTACTCTTATCATTTAAATTCTATTAAACTTGTCATTTTACACACAGTAAAAATTTAGATATCAATAAAAATAAAGATAACAATGCTTAGAAGTGAAGGAACAATGCTTAGATGAAGAACATAGGTACTCTTTTGTTAATTAACTTTGAAACGGTATTAACGCAATGAAATAACATTAATGAAAATTATAATAATGAAAAATGCTAATATGAACAATTATCGTTCGGAACTCAGACAGAAAATCAAGTACTTATGTATATATGTATGTATTTATGTATGTATGTAAGTATGCATGTATGTACCTGTTAAAAATATACTTACACTGTGTTTTGTCCAACTTGGCATTTGAAAACGATTCCTCCATTTCCTTTAAAATGAATATTCCTTCTATTACAATGCGATAGTACAATGCTTGAACTTTAAAAATACAATACTAGAAAAGTCTATTACAAACGATTTATGTATTATTACAATACATAATATTTATTTTACCCACTACGTGAATCAAATTCACAATATTATTTGTAATTTAGCTTCTTTCCATTTTTAAAAGACTAATTATTTCAATAAAAATACATGTCAGTCAAAAAATACAATTGTTTTCTATTCACTTAAATTACACAGAAAATAATATTGTTTTTAATTAGAGAAGTTTATAGAATTAAATTATAAAAGTGCAGTTTTTTCTATTAAGATGCATGTTTGTTTATATTACTTGTAATATTGTGTATTTGACTCTTTATTTAACATGAAAGCCAATTTAACAATTTATAATACACTAATAAACTGAGAACAAAAAATATAAAATATTAAATATACAATATTTATAAAAATGTAATCGCAAAATATGAAAACAAATAAGTAGAATTATTAAAAGCACCATAGTAAATTCATTTATCAACATTTTTAAACTTGTAGTAGATAGCACTTCATGGTAATACAGTTTCTCAAATATTTTAGATTTATATTTTAGAAAAATGTTTCACAAAAGGGGCAAGGTATTTAATATAGTTTTTTCTTTCCACTTGACCTAAAACAATAAGAAAATCAAACACTTAAATAATTCATTTCATTTACTGCAATAGGATAGACAATGTTTCATTTCATTAAGTGGTTAACATACAAAGTTTATCTCAACGTATAGTTATTCGTGTGACTATCAAGTATGTTTGTCAATGATTGGTGCATTGTTTATGGTTAATGTAAACCGTTCAAATTAACATCGGCTTAGGCATTCATAAGATACATCGGTTTATGAACGCTCCTAGACCTATACCAAACCTCACAAGAACCATCCTAGGTTAAAAAAACTCTTTAAATTTAACTTCTGTTCAGCCGTTTAGGCATCCATAAGATCTGTTACAGGATGATATGTACGACTTATTTAATGTTATTTTAAAATGTCAAATTATATATTTCGGAACAGAATCGTATCTATATGCATAAGAAGAATAGAACATGATTATAAATAAGGTATGGGCCCTTTGTTAGAGAATAATCTATACGATTAAAATATCAACTTGCCAAAACTGTTACTTAGACAAAACATGCATTAAGCATGTCTAGATTCATCTCTGAAAAGCACTGTACATATAGGTTGCAGTGATTTAAAATATAGGTGATCTAAACTAAGCACAAAGTTAACATAAGCGGCATAAAATCTTTCTAAAAGAATAATTCTAAAAAATATTTATATTTGATTATAGAAAATATAATACTGTCGTCTTGTGTGACAATCTAAATTGAAGAGAAAGACCATTTAATCTTCCAAGGTCATCGTTATAAACTAAACTTAAAATATTTTGTAAACACATGTCTTGTGGTATATAACAAAATAAAATTGGTTTTACTTAGCTTTAAATATTATGCCATAGTTTAGACAAACATTTTTTTCAAATGAAATACTAAATTAGAACTTACCTGTGAGACAGTCGTAGCACTATAAAGGCAGGACTACGTAAATAACCGAGCAAGATCTTTGCCATCCACGGTTCGAATAAGGGTAGGAAATGGGTAGCAAGTCCGTATCGGGTTGAGTATTTCCTCAAGACAGGACACACAAGGTACGACTATTTTTGACATCATCAGGTCAATTTGGTTAAGGAATCCGTATAGATCACCAACCCTTCCATTGACGTAGCATGAAACAACAAATAGCAACTAATTAATGCAGCTTATAAATATATTTTATATAAATTTAAACATTTGTTACAGATTTATTTTATAATGTCAATATGCAACATTAGAAATTGCTAATATTGTGTTTAACCTATGTAGACTATATATTTTTCAATGAAAACCTGTTAACTTTAGAATTTAAACTGACAAAATTAATGTAAATGAAAATACTTTGTAAATACAAAGTATTATTTTATTAATAGTTTATAATTATTGCTTGATAAATTGCTACTAGCTAAGAAATACTCTTAAATTGTCAAAACCTTTTTTATCACATAATTGAAAAAACATTATTCCATGCAAATTGTTCGAAAAGGCCATAAGAATTATTTAATACTAATTTTCTTTATAAACAACAATCAATATAAAATATTTCTTTTATACACTAAGAATATGAACATGTAACACATAATATATTTTTCAGTTGGTAATAATTTCGTAAATTTTCGTTTATACCCTGTAATAACTACAAATTCGATTCATCAGTAAATCTTCTGGATCTGACTGTACCATCATTTAATAGTTTGAACTCTCTTTAAGTTTTTATATGCTTTACATTATTTTCTTTCAATTCCTTATAACACTTCATCAACTGTGTTGATATCACAGAAATTACTTTTAAATAGGTTAAGATTTTACATCATGTTTGGAGTATATATTATTTTAACTTTAATATAAGATTAATGTTTAACAGGAATGTCATGAGAGTCGGAATGTTGTGAATATTTTAGATTTATATTTTAGAAAAATGTTTCACAAAATGGGCAAGGTATTTAATATAGTTTTTTCTTTCCACTTGACCTAAAACAAGTGATAACATATAATTTCATAAAACAGCTGATTTAAATTGTAGGCCATGTTGTAGAACAGGTGTTTTAACACAATGGTTATGTTACTTTATTAATATTAATTGTAATTATTCAATAAAAAATTAATTAACATACAATATTTCTTTGTTGATCAAAGTGGAAATTTGTTTTTAAGCATGTTTGTTTATATTACTTGTAATATTGTGTATTTGACTCTTTATTTAACATGAAAGCCAATTTAACAATTTATAATACACTAATAAACTGAGAACAAAAATATAAAATATTAAATATACAATATTTATAAAAATGTAATCGCAAAATATGAAAACAAATAAGTAGAATTATTAAAAGCACCATAGTAAATTCATTTATTCAACATTTTTAAACTTGTAGTAGATAGCACTTCATGGTAATACAGTTTCTCAAATATTTTAGATTTATATTTTAGAAAAATGTTTCACAAAAGGGGCAAGGTATTTAATATAGTTTTTTCTCCCCACTTGACCTAAAACAAATGATAACATATAATTTCATAAAACAGCTGATTTAAATTGTAGGCCATGTTGTAGAACAGATGTTTTAACACATTGGTTATGTTACTTTATTAATATTAATTGTGATTATTTAATAAAAAAAATTAATTAACATAAAATATTTCTTTGTTGACCTAAGTGGGAATTGGTTTTAAACATGTTTGTTTATATTACTTGTAATAATGTGTATTTAACTTATTAAGTATTTTATTAACGGTTGAAAATTTAAACAAGTTATATGTAACGATGGTATGAACTAATAGAAGGATTTGAAAGAGTTCAATAGGTAATCGAAAACTTTATCACTTAACTCAAAAAGCATTTGAGTGTTTGTATGGGAATAAAGTCATAGAGTAGATGCGGTAGTAATTAACGTATTAAAATTAATTGTAGTAGAAATTAATGTGTAAATACATAGTTAAGAATTACGACAAAGGGATTCTTTACATGTTTTTAAACTTACTTTGTATAGTATTTTGCATACGAAGAATAACACGAACATGTCTAGAATTAAGGTTGATATCCTCTGTTTTTGGGTTTATAATTTAAGATATTATAACATAGGCTACAGTAGCTCAAGAAGTGAATAAATAAAGTTATTTTGTGGTTATTAGTTAAAATATTGACAATAACAAAACCTTGACTTACCTCTAAGAAAGTCTAGCAAACAACTGAACCAACAATCAACTGCTATTGTGTTGAAGTAGGAAATTCCTAATTATATAGTAAAACTAGAATAAACAGTTTGAGCAATTTCAGTTTCGTTTTCTCTACTGAAACTAGAACAGTTTGAGATATTTCAATTCGTTTTCTCTGCCAAAGGCAAAAGTAACAATCACGACAAAAGTAATTTACGAAACAAGTCAGCATCTACGCATTTATTGACAAAAATAATCTAGAAACGAAGCGACAGTAAATCTGATAAACGACTTTGATTTTGTAAATGCTGTTATATATACTAATGACAGATCACAGACAATTAACTAAAATGACTTGTAAATAAGATTATTTATTAAAAGTTCGGTATTGTTGATTTTTTTATTATGTTTTTTTTTGTAATGTTATGAATTTTAAAATTGTAAATCACGTTGTATATTGGTGATAAAAACGAGCTCTGGGAAAAGAATTTCAGAAAGAAATGTAAAACGTTTAGAGCATGAATTAATTGTCTGTGATCTGTCATTAGCCTATGTAAAACCAATAATTAATTTACAGAGTACGGATAATGATAAGACTTGAGGCATTTGGATAAGGGAGGTACAGGGTTGAGTCAATGACCAGGAAGGTATCGGACTTGAGGCGTTTGGATAAGGGAGGTACAGAATCAGTATCTCTTGAATACAGTAATAACAAGACCTGAGGCGTTTGGGAGGCAGTGACAAGACCTGAGGCGTTTGGGAGGCAGTGACAAGACCTGAGGCGTTTGGGAGGTACCAGATTTTTTAAAGGGTTTCGAATACGGCGTCATCGGGTAAATTAATATAGGCTAAGGCAGCACTCCACCACCCTCTGTCGGATACCTCTGGATTAGGAATTGCCACATACTTTATCAACAAAGAATCACGTATATTGTAATTGACTTTTCTTATATTCTATTTATAAAGTTTAATTTCTTTAATTAAAAAAATATAATACTATATATGCTAATTGAATGATTAAAACTTAATGACCATTTAATTTATACTTAGATGTAACATACTCCTGTACTATGTGTTTTACTTGCAAATAATGTCATTTATATTTTCGTGTTGAAATATCAGTGTTTATACACAGTGTATAACTTACTGTCTTTTAAACAAGAATATATTTCATATAACGAGCCAAACGTCTTGTTTTAGAAAAATAAAATAATAAAACTCCAATATTCTATTTATATTCGTTTGATTTATAAGAATTATAAATAATAAAGAAAACAATTAAGCTTGGAAGTAAACAAGTTCATACAGTACTAGCATGTTGATTACGCCTAAAGACATTATTTCCTCAAGACGGGGCGCAGAAGGTACGAATACGACGATTTTTGACATCAGGTCAACTTGGACTTCAAACCCTTTCAACCCTTTCGTTTAACCCGCTCAACCCTTTTAACCCTTTTAACCCTTTCAACCCTTTTAACCCTTTCAACCCTTTTAACCCTTTCAACCCTTTTAACCCTTTTAACCCCTTTCAACCCTTTTTAACCCTTTCAACCCTTTTAACCCCTTTCAACCCTTTTAACCCCTTTTAACTCTTTCAACCCTTTTTAACCCTTTTAACCCTTTTAACCCTTTCAACCCTTTTAACCCTTTTAACCCTTTTAACCCTTTTACCCCTTTTAACCTTTTTAACCCTTTTAACCCTTTTAACCGTTTTAACCCTTTTAACCCTTTTTAACCCTTTTTAACCCTTTTAACCCTTTTTAACCCTTTTTAACCCTTTTAACCCATTTAACCGTTTTAACCGTTTTAACCCTTTCAATCCTTTTAACCCTTTTAACCCTTTTAACCCTTTCAGCCCTTTTAACCATTTTAACCCTTTTAACCCTTTTAACCCTTTCAACCCTTTTAACCCTTTCAACCCTTTTAACCCTTTCAACCCTTTCAACTCTTGAGAAAGGATCAATGACATCCTATCATGCAAGAAGACTAACGACAATACTGGTCATATAGCACAAATAAAAGCGTCTCTATTGTTTGGACAAGTTAGCCGAGAGGTTAGCGTTGATGGTTCTAAACACAAACATACGGGGTTCGAATACGGCTCAGGTAAAACGATTTTTTTCAGAATCGACGGCACCAGTCTTGAAAGGGAAAGGGTTAACTAAAAGGATTAAAAGGGTTAATGACGTAAGACAGCCTGAAGGCTAAAGGGTTGAAAGGGTTGAAAGGGTTAAAAGGGTTAATAGGATTAAAAGGGTTAATGACGTAAGACCGCCTGAAGGCTAAAGGGTTGAAAGGGTTAATGACGTAAGACCGCCTGAAGGCTGGGTTTTCCCACGACTCAAGTGGCCTGACTATCCCGCCCCAATCTCTACTTATATATATATATATATATATATATATATATATATATATATATATATATATATATTTGTAGCTTTGCAACACTGTTTTCTTGTATTCACTTATCACTTTCACTCTAGAGTCTACTACAACCCGGGACAGTGATGCCCGATGATGGAGATACTATCAATCTTTGAAAGTTAACTCGCATAAATACCAAGTAAGATTCTTGTTTAAGTACATATAGTGAAAGTAATATATATATATAATAATTAATAAATTTCAAAAACAAGAATACTTTCAATGCATATATTATTCTTGTTTTTGAAATGTTTTTAATTTATTAACTATATTACAAGAAAACATATCACCATATTTAATATATATATATATATATATATATATATATATATATATATATATATATATATCGCAATATGTATTCTTGTGTATTAATAAAGAAAATAAGTCAAAATACAAATACAAGAATTATAATTGAATTTACAATTCAAAGCTTTTCGTTGGCTAACAGTACCAACATCATCAGGAATATTAAACAATGATGTTTAATTCTTGAATTGTTTAATATTCCTGATGATGTTGGTACTGTTAGCCAACGAAAAGCTTTGAATTGTAAATTCAATTATAATTCTTGTATTTGTATTTTGACTTATTTTCTTTATATATATATATATATATATATATATATATATATATATATATATATATATATATATATAACACGCAGGCGTGTGTGCCATTTGCAGATGACGTTTTTCTTCTAAAATATTTATTTGTTTAATAATAAATACAGATTTCACAACCAAATTATTTATAAAACTAATTGCTCAGAGCTTTTTATCAGTTTAATATATCAATTGGCATTGTCAAGATCCTTATTCCACAGTAATCAGCTAAAACAAAGAATTTTTTATAATCGCCTACATCTAAACCAGTCTGCTAAAGCATATCATATGATTGTATCACAGTATCATGCAACATTGTCATGAAAGCCGCCAGAGAAACCAATAATCACACCATATAATGGTAAAATTAGTATTTAGAGAATGTTTAACGCATGCATATATAGGGAAACCAGTTTACTGGATTTGATCAGCATTTTTTCAGATAAAAAAAACATTCAGATAATGTTCAAAACTCTATTGAAACTCTAGTTTTGTAATACACTATTATTATTATTATTATTATTTTTAATTTCAAGATGTTCAGTCATTATTACTATTACAGTTTATTGAGCACAAGATTGTATTATGAATATAAGAAGGATCATAAAATGCCCTGAAGCAAGATATAGGAAAGCAATTACGGCACACATATGCAAGGTTGCTACTTAAGCAGATCTGCTCTCAATGAGGGCTATGAGAGATGTGTACTCATTAGACCCACATATAGGAAAGAGGCTCTTAAATTAGTAAAGAGGGTTTTGATTATGACAATATATTAAATTCATGAAAAGCTTCGAGCCATGGTTTTAAAAATATTCTTGTTTATAAAATCAATATTGATTATACAACATATATATATATATATATATATATATATATATATATATATATATATATATATATATATATATATATATAATATAAACGTATGAGGCTAGAGAATAAATTTAGTTGATATCCAAAAAGAACAATAGTCGGAAGAAATATTAAGCAAAATCGACAAGAATAGTTACTAAAAATACGCATAAAGTACCTGACTATTGTTCTAACAAGTGTAGTTATAAGGGTGCTGTGGGAACCTTTAACAAAAGAAAGGTCCAAGTATTTTAAGATAGGAGTTTCCAAGAACCAAAATACCTGTGTTATAATAACACTGTACCGTTAGGGAAAGCTCTTTGTAAACGGTTGTGGGGATAACCAAATTAACTAAAATACGTAAAGGAGGAGAGATGATGTGAGGTGAAAAAAGGAGTGATCGTTGGAGGAACTTCAGAAGAAGTATTAGGGGGGGGGGACCAAGTGTCAGCAATGTTAATAAAGGGTAAATTTTGCCCACAGTGTAGTGAATCTGAAAATAGAACAGTACCGGTATACCACGTGACAACGGGAATTCCACACACCTGGCAGTCTACAACACCCAGTTCGGCAATGAAGATACCATTAATCTTCGAAAGTTAACTCGCATAAATACCAAGCAAGATACACACACACACACCGTATTAAATGATAATATTATATATTACTATTCTCCCGAGGTTTTCCAAAGAGAATAAATCTGACGAGACATATTTTCATTGGATTATCAGTTCACGAGCTACAAAGTCGCTGCCTTAGGCCGTTACGGACGGACGCTTAGCCACGCGCTGGATTTTATAGACATCCTTGGTTACGGCTCGTAAAACTAAAGATTCCGTCAACGTTACAAGTTACTACCGACGAGGTAAAAGGATATTTCGTTATTTAAAACCGTACAACATTTTTTTTAACCGCAATTCTAGCAATCGTCATTATTACTGTTTAGACTGCATTGCAATATATTGTAATTGAGACTGGTATATCACAGTGCGGGGGAAAGACTAAACGTTATTAGGGATGTGGATTGTTCAATTTAATTGTAAAACAAGTAGTAGGCTTTTATTTTAAAATTAAATTCCTACTGAGGTCAAGAAAGAAAAATTTTATCATTGCTTATTTCCAGTTTGTTTATTTTATTCGTTTCATTCATTTTTAACCTTACATTTACGATATTTTGTGGTAGCCTTGGCAACAGTTTTAAGGTTGTATAAAAAAGGTTTCGACGACAACCAGATGGGGAAAAAATTCAATACGTCTTTGAGAAATTAATTTCTTGGTATTGGAAAGTTGGCGCAGTGATAAAAGCGCGTTAGACTATGAACATAAGGATTCTCAGTTCGAATCCCGATAGTCCCCAAATTTTTATAATTTAATTATTGAATATATATATATTTGAAAAATTTTATTGACATCAATTGTTATCCAAACTAGGTTAAGAGAAATGTGTTTGAACTTGGGGATGAATAAAAGCGTATTTTATTAACGATTGTAATTTTGTACAATATATAAGTACAATATATAATTTTGTATATATATATCAGGAGAGTGTGGAATAGGAGGAATTTATTAATTTGACAATAAAGTTATAAAATCACGAAATAAAAATGTTGAAAAACACGTGTGTTTTTTCTGCGTAAGAGAACAAGAAAGAGTGAAAATTCAGGCTAATTTTGATAAAATATGTTTTTAAAATTAACTTGAGACATTTGGTTTTAAAACAAATGTATTGAAATAAATTAACTACCGAAAAATATTGGAGGTTTTTACTGTTTGAAATGTTTGCGTATATTTACAATATTATGTATAACTTATATACTTATGAAAACAGTTACAATTTAGCTATTCTTGCAGCAAATGTCTATCGCAAATAATACAATATACTTGAATCATGTAATTGTAATAATTACAGTGTAAAATAAATTATAAATAATTAACTACACACGAACTAACAAAACAATATACAGTAGTTATTGTCACAGGCGTTTCAATTACTCGTGTGTCATTATCATCTATGTCACTACTACAAATTTACAACTGCAACTAATTTATAGTAGTGTCACAGATGATGATGACAAGTCATTGAAACGTGCATGACAAAAAAAGTATATTGTTTTGTGAATTCGTGAGAAGTTATTTATTTATAAACTTACTAACAAGCCAGCTCACCTATTACTCATAAAATAAATTGCTAGATTTACTTTTATAATTTTTTTTAAAAATTTCGAAGTGTTTTATTTTACATTAAAAAAAAAATATTATAATTTAGCTTTTTTATTTTTAAAGAAAATTGTTTGTTTGGCTATATTTGTATATGTGTACTTTAATAATTTTTTATTTTAAATTTTTTTTTATATTACTTTTTAAGCTTTCTAAATTAGCTTACTTATTAAGACAACGCAGTAGCATAATTTTATTTAATACACAAATATAAATCCTTGCTACACATATTTACGTAACGTTTATCTACGTTTCGTCAACACAGTTAACATCATCAGACAGATACAAAATGTACAAAAAGGTATGTAATATTTATAGCAATGTTTCATTAAATAGTAGCGTCTATGTAGTACTAGCAGAATATCCGTCATTCGTTTGGAGGCTGACTTATATTTGTATTTGCATTGAATTTAATTTACTGAAATTAAATCCCAATAAATATATGAAACTATAATTTTACCGATTATTGTCTTGAAAAACCTAGAGAAGGGAAAGCTTGTACCTGTAACATGACATTTGTAAAGTATAACTAACCTTGAAAGATAAATAACAACAAACATTTACTATCACCTGTTTAATTGTGTTTAAAAATAACTTACAGGTGATTACAACCCGTTTACTATCAGCTGTGGAGCCAAGTATATACTGGAGTATAGGTAATCGAGTGATAATGGAGTTTCCAGTAGGGCGGTGCCCTGAAGGAATTTCGAAAAACAAATAGGCCTATGTGTTAACCAGGGACCCTAAGAATGCCCATGTAAAATTTCAGCTCAATAGGTTCTCTAGTTTTTACGTAATTGAGTAACACACACACAATATATTTTATATATATATATATATTTATATAATAGTATAAATAAATCCCACAAGCGTGTGGTATACTTTATAGAGTCTTAAAAAAACAGTGCATGTGTAGGCAAAAATCGTTGCACTGTATAGATTAATTTGTACTGTCCTATCTAGGGTTAAGAGCTACCTGCAGTTTTTAAAAGTAGTACAAAAAACAGAAGGCATGTTTAGGAAAAACGATATACAGTATTGTTCTTCTTAAGGAAACTTTCATTTTAAATAGGCGAATAACGTAGCAAGTGATTTGTCTTGAGGTAAAGAGATGTCTCCAAGGCTAGTTCTGTCCCTCCACGTGTTACCGCCAGTATTTGCAAACTTCACACAAACCTTGGGCGTAACATCACGTGACACTTTGTAGCAGGGAATAAGAACGCTGACATTCGATTACCAAGCCTGAATGCAGACTAAGGGGCGCCTACCTGGACTCGGTGGCGTCCGCAGTAACACACTAGTCTTTCTACATTAATTTTATCCAGTACCTAAACCTTTAACAATTTGGAGCAACTCTGGTGTAGTTTTTAAAATAAAAAAACGTCCTTCACCACAAAAACTTTGGATAGCAATAATCATCAGAAGATATAATTAGGCTACTAATTTTTACAGAAGAAAATTTCTTATTCTTGTAAAATATCCTCTAAAATCATTGCTTTGCCATCGAAATAAATGTAAGGACACAAACATAAGTTATGGTTTAGGATTATTATTAAATAATTACAATTAAGTAACATAGCCTATGCGTTAGAATCAGCTGTTCTATGAAGTCATATGTTATCATTTAATATGCCACTTAGGGGTATTACCCAAAATACAGTCATACCACTGGATAAGAAGTACTCACTTCAAATAGTTCATTGAACTGTTTAGTTAAGTCGATCTATTTAATTTTTTTTTTAGTTTGTCGCGTACTCACCAATTAAACAAGTGCGAACGTGTTGATTTAGTAGCGACCATTAGCAAGTAAACTATACACAACCAAGCAGTTTCAATACTTAAATGAGTAGACATATTCCTGAGTTGAGTTTTGGACTAGATTTTAAATAACGAGTAACGAAAACTATTCAGTCTTAAACTTACCAAGTATTCTCCTATAACATTCTAACGTAATTTCCTTAAGAACACATTTAGTGGCTTCTAATTCACCTAATTTTTAATTTTTCAGTTTCTTCTTTTAGTTCACACTCTCTTTATATATATATATATATATATATATATATATATATATATACATATATATATATATATATATATATATATATATATATATATATATATTGAGTATCGTTAATAAAATACTTTTTATTCATTTACTCAAGTTTAAATACATTTTTTCAAACTTATAGTCTATGACACTTAATGTTAATACAGTTTTTTTCAATTATTAAATCATTTAATAAATTTAATGGATTGATTTTAGTTTTATACGTGAGAAAAACCTTTCACAAAAAGGACAAAATATACAATATAGTTATTTCGTCCCATTTGGCTTAAAATAAGTAACATATGATAAAACAGCTGATTATAGGTTATGTGGATGTACAGCTCTTTTAACACGTAAGTTATGTTACTTATTTTTATTGTAATTATGTAATAAAAAGTGACTAAAATTATATATTTCTAAGTAGAAATTGACTTTGAAAATTGTGTGTTTATATTACTTTTTTAAATCCATTTCGATTGTTTTTGTGTGTCGCACTAATATATTCTTTCACTTCTAAAATACTAATTATAAAAATCTATATTAGCTTATTTATTTTATTCCGTTGCCTGTTCATCGTGATACACAAATGCACTATACTTAACCCTGTTTGTCAGTCGAAGATTTTACTTACTAAATCACTCTCCGCTGGAGTAAGTTACTAACATAGAACAAGCCTTGATAACCTTAACCTAAGTCAGATAAATCATTATTAGATAATGATATCTAATGGTACTTTAATTTTTTTCAAGACGAATTTTTTTAAACTTGTTTTTACAGACAAGCTAACTATTTATGCTGCACGATAAAGCTGTATTTATCAAGTGTGTACTTTCCACATTTGCATTGATATGCTATATATTTTAAGTAATATATATTGTTTTATTTATAAGTGTAAATATTTTATACGTATCTAGTGGAGTTATTCAGTAGGCCTATTTATATAACAAATATGGTGGAAATCGTGAACATAATTGCACTGCAGACTCAGACAACACGGCGCCGTGTAGGCAATTTTATTATCAGTAATAAGTGGAGCCTAGAACCGGTACAAAATTAGCTAAATAAAATAATGTAAACAGTAAAAGCAATACACCATTTAGATAAATACGTTTCTTAACAATTACCAACTAACATGATTAGGTAGTAGTGGTAAGTTGATTTCACAAGTTATATAAACAAACTTAATAAAGTCAATTCCTACTTAGGTTAACATGGAAAAATTTTATTTAGTTACTTTTTATTAAATAACTACAGCTAAAATGAATAAAGTAAAATAACCTATGCGTTAAAACAGTTGTTCCTCCACATAACCTATAACAAAAACAGTTGTTTTATTAAATCGTGTGTTATCACTTATTTTATGTCAAATGGGACGAAATAACTATTTTGCATAGCAATCCCCCATTTGTGAAAAGATTTCTCCCATATAAAACTAATTAATTAAATTTAATTAATGAATTAATGTTTGAGAAAACAATCAATTGTCATTTACCAACAACTTTAAAAAAATGAATTTGAACGTGAGTGGATGAATAAAAAGTATTTTATTATTGATTGAAAATTTATACAAGATATATATATAAGGAGAGAGTGAACTAATAGAAGGAATTGAATAAATATCCTTTTGAGCACAGTTCTCTAAAATCTCACAGAGCAGATGCAACTATGTGACGGCTATATGAGGGGCAACGAAACGTTTTTTTTCAGGTAAATAAATAATTCATGCATTGCAATACACATAGTTTTGATGATATTTGTCCAGTTTTTACAGTAAACGTTTTACAGTATTTGGTGAGTTAAATAAAAATAATAATTTCTTCCATTTTTCTAAACAAATCGCCTTCACTAATACATTGTAGTTTATAAATTTATATAGATTTGGGCAATACAAAATTTCTAAACATGATAAAGATTGTGAGAATGTATTAGAATTTCTGAGACCAATATTAAATTATTCATTTGCGCATTAGCAACTCGTAACACTATTAGAAATGGCAAGTATTTAATTTAATAAGTAAAGAATTTCAAATTGCAGAAAGAAATTAATGCATTGAAGTCCAGCAGGAGAGAGGTTAAAGAATATACCATATTATTCAAATGTCATATAACAAGTATTATAATAAAATGAGTAATGGATTTAATATTTGTTGAAAATACATTAAGAAAACACGCTGAAGTCAAGATGAAGTGCAGTTTAACGAGTAATATAAAAAAAAAAATTAAGTAAGCTTTTACTGAGGTTAACAAAGAAACTTTTTATTTTAGTTACCCAAGAGCACTATTTATGATATTGTGTGGTAACCATGGCAACAGTTTAAAGTTGTACAATGGAGGTTTCGACAACAACCAGATGAGGGGGAAAATGCATATATATCTTTGAGAAATATATTTCTAGGTATTGGAAGGTTGGCGCAGGGCGAAGGCGCGATTGACTTTGAACATGAAGTTTCTTAGTTCGAATCCGGCTGGACCCCACAAATTTTATGATATAATTATAAAAAAAAATGCATTAACATCAATTATCATCCAATATAGGTAAAAAGAAATGTATTTGAACTTAATTGGGTGAATAAAAGTGTATTTTATTAACGATTGAAATTTTGTACAAGATATATATCAGGAGAGTGTGCGCTAATAGAACGAATTTAATAATCTGACAATAAACTTATAAAATCACGAAATAAAAATGTTGGAAAACACGTGTGTTTGTTCTGCGTAAGAGAACAAGAAAGAGTGAAATTTCAGGCTATTTTGGAAGAGGAATATATTTTTAAAATTAATTTTAACTTAAGACAACTGCTATTAAAACAAACGGGGTGTATATATATATATATATATATATATATATATATATCAAGACAGTGTGAGCTAATAAAATTAATAAAAAAAATATACGCTTCTCTATATAAAGTATGAAATGGCAAATATTGTAATTAAAATAAGTAATGGATTTAAAATGTTTTATAGTAAGACAATAATAAGGGATTGGTTCATCAACAAGCTAATCCACTGTGTCGTGTTTCGAGCAGTGGAGTGACCGAGTTTTAAATAATTGCACGTTTTCCCTCTGGGGTTTCTCTAGTCTTTGAGCACAGTACCTTTCCCACAGATTGGGATTGTTCGTCATAAAACTGTGATAGGAATTTCACGGGACGGCGAATCACTTGAAAATCTCGTGTCATCCGAACACCTCCGTCCTATTGAGGTAATGCGTGGCAAAATGCCACAAGCGGGGATCGCGCCGAAAATAGTTCAAACCTGTTCGTCGACAAGCCCCCGCCCCCTTATCTTTACTCTATCGCTACTTTTCCGTGGATTACAAACTTCGACACACGTTACCGATCTCCCCTCCATTACACGTAAAATTATACAGTAGTGAAAATGGAGAATAAAATGGTTTTTTTAAAATTTATACTCGAATTTTTACTGATAAAATACGTTTTAAAATTAAAACTAAGGGAAAACTATACTTCTGATGCCCAAGTTTTTCGTTATTGATTTTGAATTCTTCTAGATAGATTTTCTTAATTGGTTCAGTGTAATATGATAGGTATATATATGTATGTATGTATTTATATAAGTACATAGACTTACTTGAAGGCACACGTTTGATTAACAGTTCCTTTTTTATTTGTTGTTAACAACTCAAATTTTAACTTCAATCATTTTTAACGATCAGTCAGCTTTATTACTTATTACCATTGAAATATAATGAATATGATATGTAATTAATATTAAAGTATAAATAAGAAACTTACTGGATATGATGCGTAACCTAGTAAATATAAAACGTATGAATGTGATATGTAGTGAATATTAAACATAGAATATGAAACGTAATGATCATAATAGGTGGTGAATATCAAACATAGAATATAAAACGTAACGATTATAATTCGTAATGAATATTAGATAATGAATATGATACGTAGTTAATATTAAACAGAGAATATAAAATGTAATGAATTTGGTATATAGTGAATGTTAAACGAATTATATAACACGTAATAAATATGTACGGAGTGAATAATAAACGTAGAATATGAAACGTAATGATACTAAAGCGGACACAACAGTACGCAGCTCGTAAATGCTAGAACTTTTTAGAAGTAAGAGAATAGAAATTACTAGAAGCGGTAAGTCGATAGAAAAAGGTTTCATTAAGCGAGAAAGAAAATGTGTTTACAATGTTTTTTTGTCCAACGTCCTTTCTTGGCATTTCAGCCATTCGCTCCGCGTCTCCCAGAAGTGTTTACACTGCAGTGAAGAGAGTAAAATCTTTCGTGATACAATGACAGGCAGTGACACAGTGCGTGTAAAGAGTGAATAGACTATTAGTCAATATAGTAGTTATTATTAAACATAATTCTAAATGTCCTTTTAAAAATGTTAAATCTGTAAATAATAGTAGCCATACACTACGTAAATTATTAAATTATAATTAACATATAGATGTTAATTTATTCGATATAAATTGCCGTATAATTTATTGAAACCACCTCCCTCCCATTCTTAAGAACGTAACAACTGGTGCCAGGTATGCGATAGCAAAGTAATATTGCTACAAAAGTGAACTCAAAGTGTTAGATTTAAAAAGGTGAACTAGAAGAGCGCGAACTGTAGCCTAGTGGGCGAAAGAATGTGCTACAGGTGCAACTTCGAGATGCCTTAGTGGAAGCATAGGAAGATGTGGAGAGCGCGCGTGTCGACACGGTTTGCGGCAGCAATTAATTGGGTAAAATACTAGAAAATCTAAATGGTAATTCCAAGTGTTTTAAATAAAGATGTACGTGTTGGCAAATTCAACTTCTTTGGGAAAAAATTAATAGAATTTCAACTGCTTTAGAGAATAAATTTATAAAAATTTCAACTGCTTGAGAGAAACATTTAATGGAAAATTTGATTAAGAGAAAAATTCTTAGATAAGTTAGGGAAAAGTTAGAAGGTAAAGGAAGTTGTTTGGAATATGACTTTAGCACTTTGAGGAATTAGGTTAGTGAATTAGAGAATAAATTACCTCCCATTTTCAATGAGTTAGAGAGTATATTAGCTGCCAAATTCAATGAGTTAGAGACTATATTAGCTGCCAGTTTCAATGAGTTAGAGAGTATATTAGCTGCCAGTTTCAATGAGTTAGAGAGTATATTAGCTGCCAGTTTCAATGAGTTAGAGACTATATTAGCTGCCAGTTTCAATGAGTTAGAGACTATATTAGCTGTCAGTTTCAATGAGTTAGAGAATATATTAGCTGCCAGTTTCAATGAGTTAGAGAGTATATTAGCTGCCAGTTTCAATGAGTTAGAGAGTATATTAGCTGCCAGTTTCAATGAGTTAGAGACTATATTAGCTGACAGTTTCAATGATTTAGAGACTATATTAGCTGCCAGTTTCAATGAGTTATAGAGTATATTAGTTGCCAGTTTCAATGAGTTAGATAATATATTAGCTGCCAGTTTCAATGAGTTAGAGAATATATTAGCTGCCAGTTTCAATGAGTTAGAGAAAATATATTAGCTGCCAGTTTCAATGAGTTAGAGAATATATTAGCTGCCAGTTTCAATGAGTTAGAGAATATATTAGCTGCCAGTTTCAATGAGTTAGAGAATATATTAGCTGCCAGTTTCAATGAGTTAGAGAGTATATTAGCTGATGGTTTCAATGAGTTAGAGAGTATATTACCTGCCAGTTTCAATGAGTTAGAGACTATATTAGCTGCCAGTTTCAATGAGTTAGAGACTATATTAGCAGCCAGTTTTAATGAGTTAGAGAGTATATTAGCTGCCAGTTTCAATGAGTTAGAGAATATATTAGCTGACAGTTTCAATGAGTTATAGAGTATATTAGCTGCCAGTATCAATGAGTTAGAGACTCTATTAGCTGCCAGTTTCAATGAGTTAGAGAATATATTAGCTGCCAGTTTCAATGAGTTAAAGACTATATTAGCTGCCAGTTTCAATGAGTTAGAAAGTATATTAGCTACCAGTTTCAATGAGTTATAGAGTAAATTAGCTGCCAGTTTCAATGAGTTATAGAGTAAGTTAGTTGCCAGTTTAGAATCTAGAATATGTGGAGAGAGAATAGCAACTATTGATGAGGATGGAATACTGAAGATGAATATCAAGGACGAATATGGGTCTCAAGTTGATTTAGTAAGAGGAGTTTTGATTGTTAAGTCATCGTGTGGCATGGAAATCGTCAGCATGAGTGATCTGATTAGAAGAACCAAAGGTTTTCTCTCAAATGAAGAATATAATCGGAGCTACAATAAATGGAAACATTCCTACGGGCCTCAGACACGGTGTCCAGATAGCTAGAATGCCTTTCATAAATGGTAGAAAACAACAAGGTTTCACCCGATAGTTTAGACAAACGTCTTGACAATTTTACAAGTCCTTTCACGCTTGAGCAGGCACAACAGTACTTCGTCTCGCAAATGCTAGAACCTTCTAGAAGAATACTAATAGAAATTACTGGAAGCGGCAACTTGATATAAAAAGGATTTGTCAAGCGAGAAGGGAAGAGTGTTTACAACGCAGTGGAGAGAGTAAAACATTTATTAACAGACAGTGAGAGTGCATATACTACTGACTATTGATGAATTTAGTTATTATTAGACTTAATTATATCAATACTTTGGACAGTTAATTTGTGTGTAAATAATAGTAGCCACAAAGCATATGAATTAATAAATAGTTATTTAGTCTTTAATTGCCTTATAATTTATTGAACCACCGTAAGAACCTAACATTATTTTATAAATATACTTACTTTATTTTACTTCACTTTATTATTATAAATATACCACAGTTTGTTCCAAAATAATAAAAAAACACAATTTTCTCTGGCAAATTATGCTATAGCGACTAATTATGATGTGGTTCCTGAATTCGATCTACACTGTAGTTCTATGCTAGGATATATAGGGCTCCACAGGACAGGAATAGAAAAACTGTGTATATAAGGTATTGTTTGTGACGATCAACGAAGTGAGACTAATGATGGAAGATATAGCGTAAGGGATGACTGTCCAGAGCCGGCCTTAGCCAAAGGAGCCTCCAGGGGCAGTAAGGGCGGTTGCCCCTCCCCCTAGAATTTAGGGGCCATATATATATATATATATATATATATATATATATATATATATATATATATATTTATTTATTTAGAGATATATTCTTTATATTCGGAACTCATTTAAATTTATCCCAGTTTATTTATAAAAATGTATTTGATTTTTATTTTAAATCAATGTATATTGTTTTTACACTTATGTAATGCTAGGTGTATAAATTCCTCTGATAACATTAGTAGTTCCACCCATCGCGCACTAGTCCCGTACCGGCTCGGCTGTACTAACAGTCTGTGTACTACGACTCTGCGTCGTCCTCGTCAGACCGACCCCTTTGCTGAAACGATTAAAGTTAAACAATATTTTGTTTTATATACAAAATAATAAAGCTGGTATCTGTGTGAATTCAGGTAAAACTCATGTTTTGATGAAAAAAATGCCAAATTTTCTGTGATTTTTAAGTACAAAAATAGCTTGAAATTTCATGTTCAGGTCTTTATTTTTGAAAATTTTCCTCCCGAAACCACCCCATGTTTTTCTGGCATTGTGCTCCCACCCCCCTGAAAGTCTATCCTGGAGCTGCACTTTTCCTTAGAATGCAAACATTCGCTGCGTGGCCCCTCAATCTGGCACCCACCTCACGCTCAACCCACCCACAATCTGGGCTTTATATTACGTAAACTCAGTATGAAACGTAGGGAACAAGAGAAAACAAGTTATTAATAAAAGTTATCTAGTGAATAAAATTAGGCAATGTCAGATTTAAAGTTCTGAGACACAATTCTGTCATATAATCTACAAATTACTGTACACTACATACACGTTTTCCTAAGAATTTTTCTATCCTTTTCTAGTTTTTATTATTTTACAATTTTTTTTTGTCCTGGCCCCTCTTTCTTGCGGGGCCCGGCGCGTCCTCACCGGTCGCATAGTATGTGAAGATACTTAGCCAAAGTCCGGCTAAGTATGTGAAGATGTAGTAGCCTATGGAGAACAAAAATAGTGCATTTTTCATCTCACTAGTTACAGCCCAGGCGTTCAACCTTACCGTCTCTACTTTGGCAAAATCCACACAAACTGATTTCTCCGCCCATAGCCTGTTGTTTTTTACACCAAGTTTCATTTTTCTATACAGTTTTAAAACGTTTCTTATAAAAATTCACCACTTCACAGCTTATCCAACGGCCTCGTACTGACTGAACCGCTCGGCAGGTGCGTGTCTTGTGTTTTTGCGCGCGTACGTCCTCAAGACAAAGTGGCCTCTATGTATGCAAGACAGGAAGGCGTAAGTTTACCAGTGACGTAACCCGCCCCGCCATGTGCGGAGGTTGGCGGGAATTTCTCAGCGCTCGACTGGAGCATCGTGCCAGAAAGGCAATCGTCCGCTTCGCACTCACTTCACACACGTTTTATCATAAGATTTCTTCAGTTAAGACCAATCATAACTTTTGACAAAGACTTGAGGTTTAACTTTTAACTTGAGCCTACTGTTATTTTGAAGAACATTCGATAAAAATGTTTTATTGTTTTTGTGATTTTACAGAAATTAATTAATAAATTGTAGACTGAGAGCGGTTTAAAAAAAATTTAACGCTAATATTAAGACGAAAAAATTATGAAAACAGGAAACGGAAGAATTAAAGTACACAGCCTTCTAAATGTTATGCAGTTGTTATTCTAGATGATTAAGGTGGCCATGAAATGTAATTAGAATAGAAGTTAATAGTTAAGTCAGGTATACAGTAAACACTGGGAGAAACGTTTTTCGTGAATTGGATCCAATTCACACAGGCTTTGGATAAAAGTGAACTGGAGTTAACAGGAAACATGTAATTGTAGGCGATATTCAATTCCAGTTTGGTACCATTCACTCGTAGTAAGATTAAAATTAAAAATGTATTTGTAAATAATAAGGCATTTTTATTGCTTGTAATGATTTGAGTGTTAGCGACTGAATGGACTCGGCCTATCCAGCCCCTTACAGTTTTCGACCGATTCAACATTACTGTATAAACTATTAGGGAGCCGGTATCCACAACTCCACATCCAATATCCCTACAAATCCAAGCTCAATCTCTTGGCTGCTCAACCTAAATGACACGCGTCTCCAGTATCGAGAGGTTGGATACCAAGACGGTTTTTACCGGTATATAAGAGCTGAATGGTCTTACTGTAAAGCCTAGATTTACCTCTGGGACGAGACGAGTCTGACCAGGAGACTACTGTTTCACCCGCTCATCCAGAATTATCGAAGAACTTCCCGAACGGATCGGTTCTCCGTATTGTCAGAATAATTCGTTCGGTCCAAAAGGTAGAGTAATAGGACCTTTGCGCACTTTGTTGCCCTTACCTATGGACCAGAACCTCAGAATGGTGTTTTGTATCTAGGCAGAAAAAAATGCACCCTACAGCTATCAATCACCCCACTTGTCCTTGAGGTTTTTATTGACAAGTGAACTTTACAGGGTTTTTATGTTTCTCACCCCTTGCTCTGAATCAGTGACCGGTTTACCGTGCCTTGGAGACGTGAACTGTGGCAACGCCGCGCTCCACGTTCTCCCACTCTGACAACTTCAAAATCTTTTTTTAATTTTAAGTATACAACAATTAACTTGTTTTCAGGCAATTCAGCAAATTCAATAAACTATCGATTTGAATATAGGAGTGTAAGATAAACTTTAAGGCACAAACAACCTTTTTTTCAGGTAATTTTTAATACTGTTGAAGGTTTTATTTCCGTACCAAACGACAATATGTCAAGTAACGTAGATTAATAATTTTCTGTTATTTTTAGACAATTTTTAAACCTGTTTTTTTACAGAAATTTAAGAAATGTGTCTTTTTTTCTCAAAAACATTATTTTACTGCTAGAGAAAACAGTGAGATTTGCTGAATTGCAATCATTGTGCTGCATTTTAGAAAGCTGATCTTCACAATCGATACGTCAGCAGATGTCAGCCTGATGTAAAACTGGCTATACTTGTGGGAAGTAACATTGTCTTTAGTTAGACAACTATTACTGCATCACCTTGCCTATGCAAGTCGTCAAGTATTCATGTCTCCACTGCAGTCCCTATGCATAAGGCGATCAGAGCCATATGTCCGTTGCCTAATACTCTTGAGTCTGTATGTGTATTCGCGCTCCTGTTTCCTGCGGAAGATCTGGTTTAGTTTATAGAGGGATGCGGTGGTAGGGGACCACTTGAAGTTCACGTGGGCAGGATTGCTAACCTGAAAAAGATGTACTCTCTAACGAACGAGAAACATCTATCCATTACCTCCATAACCCTCTGACAATCTATGCTCATTACAAAGCCATCATATCAACCATACGCATGACAATACGAACTGTATAATAGAATTAAAATTAGTAAGATATCTTGCCAGCCTACGTTGGTGGCGCGACACCGCTTCATCATGAAATGACGGGATGTCACAATGAACAGTCTCATTAGAACAGGGTCTCCTCTAACCTTATTTTTTTTAACCTCATCTAAATAATGTTTTCAAGTAAATAATGTTAATTCGATTGGAAGTCATGACACCAAAATGTTTCTGTGTAACGAATATAATTTGCTATTTAGGAAACGATAAGAAAATGTGCTTTAGGTAACTAGTTATAATTCTGTTATGGAAAGACTCGAAAACGTAATGTTTCTGGGTCAAGAAAATAATCAGTCTTTATACTCTGAGCTAAGACAATGTAGTCAATATTAATTTTATTTAGGAAACGATAAGAAAATGTTCTTTAGGTAACTGGTTCTAATTCTGTTATGGAAGACTCGAAAACGTAATGTTTCTGGGTCAAGAAGATAATCAGTCTTTATACTCTTGAGCTAAGACAATGTAGTCAATATTAATTTTATTTAGGAAACGATAAGAAAATGTTCTTTAGGTAACTGGTTCTAATTCTGTTATGGAAGACTCGAAAACGTAATGTTTCTGGGTCAAGAAAATAATCAGTCTTTATACTCTGAGCTAAGACAATGTAGTCAATATTAATTTTATTTAGGAAACGATAAGAAAATGTTCTTTAGGTAACTGGTTCTAATTCTGTTATGGAAGACTCGAAAACGTAATGTTTCTGGGTCAAGAAAATAATCAGTCTTTATACTCTGAGCTAAGACAATGTAGTCAATATTAATTTTATTTAGGAAACGATAAGAAAATGTTCTTTAGGTAACTGGTTCTAATTCTGTTATGGAAGACTCGAAAACGTAATGTTTCTGGGTCAAGAAGATAATCAGTCTTTATACTCTTGAGCTAAGACAATGTAGTCAATATTAATTTTATTTAGGAAACGATAAGAAAATGTTCTTTAGGTAACTGGTTCTAATTCTGTTATGGAAGACTCGAAAACGTAATGTTTCTGGGTCAAGAAAATAATCAGTCTTTATACTCTGAGCTAAGACAATGTAGTCAATATTAATTTTATTTAGGAAACGATAAGAAAATGTTCTTTAGGTAACTGGTTCTAATTCTGTTATGGAAGACTCGAAAACGTAATGTTTCTGGGTCAAGAAAATAATCAGTCTTTATACTCTGAGCTAAGACAATGTAGTCAATATTAATTTTATTTAGGAAACGATAAGAAAATGTTCTTTAGGTAACTGGTTCTAATTCTGTTATGGAAGACTGGAAAACGTAATGTTTCTGGGTCAAGAAAATAATCAGTCTTTATACTCTGAGCTAAGACAATGTAGTCAATATTAATTTTATTTAGGAAACGATAAGAAAATGTTCTTTAGGTAACTGGTTCTAATTCTGTTATGGAAGACTCGAAAACGTAATGTTTCTGGGTCAAGAAGATAATCAGTCTTTATACTCTGAGCTAAGACAATGTAGTCAATATTAATTTTATTTAGGAAACGATAAGAAAATGTTCTTTAGGTAACTGGTTCTAATTCTGTTATGAAAGACTCGAAAACGTAATGTTTCTGGGTCAAGAAAATAATCAGTCTTTATACTCTGAGCTAAGACAATGTAATCAATATTAATTTTATTTAGGAAACGATAAGAAAATGTTCTTTAGGTAACTGGTTCTAATTCTGTTATGGAAGACTCGAAAACGTAATGTTTCTGGGTCAAGAAAATAATCAGTCTTTATACTCTGAGCTAAGACAATGTAGTCAATATTAATTTTATTTAGGAAACGATAAGAAAATGTTCTTTAGGTAACTGGTTCTAATTCTGTTATGGAAGACTCGAAAACGTAATGTTTCTGGGTCAAGAAAATAATCAGTCTTTATACTCTGAGCTAAGACAATATAGTCAATATTAATTTTATTTAGGAAACGATAAGAAAATGTTCTTTAGGTAACTGGTTCTAATTCTGTTATGGAAGACTTGAAAACGTAATGTTTCTGGGTCAAGAAAATAATCAGTCTTTATACTCTGAGCTAAGACAATGTAGTCAATATTAATTTTATTTAGGAAACGATAAGAAAATGTTCTTTAGGTAACTGGTTCTAATTCTGTTATGGAAGACTCGAAAACGTAATGTTTCTGGGTCAAGAAGATAATCAGTCTTTATACTCTGAGCTAAGACAATGTAGTCAATATTAATTTTATTTAGGAAACGATAAGAAAATGTTCTTTAGGTAACTAATTATAATTCTGTTATGAAAGGCACGAAACAAAAATGTTTCTGGGTAGCGAATATTCAATATTTGTAGGCTGAGCTTAGAGAATGATCATTAAGTAGTTAATTATTAATTCTTTAGACAAGTCCTGAAACCAAAATCTTTCTGGGTAACGAATATTAAATCTATCTACACCGAGCTAAGACCGAGCTCTCTCTAAGTAACCGATTTTAATTCTGTTAGGGAAGACCTGAAATCTGATTATTATATATTTTTATACAAATCTAAAAAATATTTGCTTAAAGTAACTAATTCGTTGGGCAAGTCCTTAAAATAAAAATGTTTCTGGGTAACGATTGTTAACTCCTCTTTGTTACTAAGAGCTAAGAGATTAATTTTTGGCTAGCTAATACTAATTCTATTCGGTAAGTAATAAAACCAAAATGTCTCTGAGTGACGAATAATTACTTTTGCTAAGAAATTGTTCTTTAAGTAACTTATACTAGCTCTGTTGCTTAAGGTCTGAAACCGTAGTATATCTGGATAACGAGTATTAAGTCTATTTACGTCGAGCTAAGCATATATTTTTAAGTAACAATTCTAATTCTGTTATGGAAGACTTGAAACCTCGATATCATGTCTTTTTACGCCGAGCAAAGAAGATGTTTTTTTAAGTAGCTTATACTAATTCCCTAGGCAAGTCCTGAAAAACATAATGTTTCTGGGTAACGAATAATTACTTTATTGCAAAGAGCTAAGAAAATGTTCTTTAGGTAGCTAATACTGGTTCTGTTGGGGAAGTCCTGAAACCAATAGTTTCTGTATAACGAATATTACATCTATCTACAAAAAGGAATGTTTCTGGGTAACGAATAATGACTTTATTGCAAAGAGCTAAGAAAATGCACTTTAGGTAGCTAATACTAGTTCTGTTGGGGAAGTCCTGAAACCAATAGTTTCTGTATAACGAATATTACATCTATCTACAAAAAGGAATGTTTCTGGGTAACGAATAATTACTTTATTGCAAAGAGCTAAGAAAATGTTCTTTAGGTAGCTAATACTGGTTCTGTTGGGGTAGACCTGAAACCAATAGTTTCTGGGTAACGAATATTACATCTATCTACCAAAAGAAATATTTCTGGGTAACGAATAATTACTTTATTGCAAAGAACTGAGAAAATGTTCTTTAGGTAGCTAATACTGGTTCTGTTGGGGTAGACCTGAAACCAATAGTTTCTGGGTAACGAATATTACATCTATCTACAAAAAGGAATGTTTCTGGGTAACGAATAATTACTTTATTGCAAAGAGCTAAGAAAATGTTCTTTAGGTAGCTAATACTGGTTCTGTTGGGGTAGACCTGAAACCAATAGTTTCTGTATAACGAATATTACATCTTTCTACAAAAAGGAATGTTTCTGGGTAACGAATAATTACTTTATTGCAAAGAGCTAAGAAAATGTTCTTTAGGTAGCTAATACTGGTTCTGTTGGGGTAGACCTGAAACCAATAGTTTCTGTATAACGAATATTACATCTATCTACAAAAAGGAATGTTTCTGGGTAACGAATAATTACTTTATTGCAAAGAGCTAAGAAAATGTTCTTTAGGTAGCTAATACTGGTTCTGTTGGGGTAGACCTGAAACCAATAGTTTCTGGGTAACGAATATTACATCTATCTACCAAAAGAAATATTTCTGGGTAACGAATAATTACTTTATTGCAAAGAACTGAGAAAATGTTCTTTAGGTAGCTAATACTGGTTCTGTTGGGGAAGTCCTGAAACCAATAGTTTCTGTATAACGAATATTACATCTATCTACAAAAAGGAATGTTTCTGGGTAACGAATAATTACTTTATTGCAAAGAGCTAAGAAAATGTTCTATAGGTAGCTAATACTAGTTCTGTTGGGGAAGTCCTGAAACCAATAGTTTCTGTATAACGAATATTACATCTATCTACAAAAAGGAATGTTTCTGGGTAACGAATAATTACTTTATTGCAAAGAGCTAAGAAAATGTTCTTTAGGTAGCTAATACTGATTCTGTTGGGGTAGACCTGAAACCAATAGTTTCTGGGTAACGAATATTACATCTATCTACCAAAAGAAATATTTCTGGGTAACGAATAATTACTTTATTGCAAAGAACTGAGAAAATGTTCTTTAGGTAGCTAATACTGGTTCTGTTGGGGAAGTCCTGAAACCAATAGTTTCTGTATAACGAATATTACATCTATCTACAAAAAGGAATGTTTCTGGGTAACGAATAATTACTTTATTGCAAAGAGCTAAGAAAATGTTCTTTAGGTAGCTAATACTGGTTCTGTTGGGGGTAGACCTGAAACCAATAGTTTCTGGGTAACGAATATTACATCTATCTACCAAAAGAAATATTTCTGGGTAACGAATAATTACTTTATTGCAAAGAGCTAAGAAAATGTTCTTTAGGTAGCTAATGCTGGTTCTGTTGGGGTAGACCTGAAACCAATAGTTTCTGGGTAACGAATATTACATCTTTCTACAAAAAGAAATGTTTCTGGGTAACGAATAATTACTTTATTGCAAAGAACTGAGAAAATGTTCTTTAGGTAGCTAATACTGGTTCTGTTGGGGTAGACCTGAAACCAATAGTTTCTGGGTAACGAATATTACATCTATCTACAAAAAGAAATATTTCTGGGTAACGAATAATTACTTTATTGCAAAGAGCTAAGAAAATGTTCTTTAGGTAGCTAATACTGGTTCTGTTGGGGTAGACCTGAAACCAATAGTTTCTGGGTAACGAATATTACATGTTTCTACAAAAAGAAATGTTTCTGGGTAACGAATAATTACTTTATTGCAAAGAGCTAAGAAAATGTTATTTAGGTAGCTAATACTGGTTCTGTTGGGGTAGACCTGAAACCAATAGTTTCTGGGTAACGAATATTACATCTTTCTACAAAAAGAAATGTTTCTGGGTAACGAATAATTACTTTATTGCAAAGAGCTAAGAAAATGTTCTTTAGGTAGCTAATACTGGTTCTGTTGGGGTAGACCTGAAACCGATAGTTTCTGGGTAACGAATATTACATCTTTCTACAAAAAGAAATGTTTCTGGTAACGAATAATGACTTTATTGCAAAGAGCTAAGAAAATGCACTTTAGGTAGCTAATACTAGTTCTGTTGGGGAAGTCCTGAAACCAATAGTTTCTGTATAACGAATATTACATCTATCTACAAAAAGGAATGTTTCTGGGTAACGAATAATTACTTTATTGCAAAGAGCTAAGAAAATGTTCTTTAGGTAGCTAATACTGGTTCTGTTGGGGTAGACCTGAAACCAATAGTTTCTGGGTAACGAATATTACATCTATCTACAAAAAGGAATGTTTCTGGGTAACGAATAATTACTTTATTGCAAAGAGCTAAGAAAATGTTCTTTAGGTAGCTAATACTGGTTCTGTTGGGGTAGACCTGAAACCAATAGTTTCTGGGTAACGAATATTACATCTTTCTACAAAAAAAAATGTTTCTGGGTAACGAATAATTACTTTATTGCAAAGAGCTAAGAAAATGTTCTTTAGGTAGCTAATACTGGTTCTGTTGGGGTAGACCTGAAACCAATAGTTTCTGGGTAACGAATATTACATCTTTCTACAAAAAGAAATGTTTCTGGGTAACGAATAATTACTTTATTGCAAAGAGCTAAGAAAATGTTCTTTAGGTAGCTAATACTGGTTCTGTTGGGGTAGACCTGAAACCAATAGTTTCTGGGTAACGAATATTACATCTTTCTACAAAAAGAAATGTTTCTGGGTAACGAATAATTACTTTATTGCAAAGAACTGAGAAAATGTTCTTTAGGTAGCTAATACTGGTTCTGTTGGGGTAGACCTGAAACCAATAGTTTCTGGGTAACGAATATTACATCCATCTACAAAAAGAAATATTTCTGGGTAACGAATAATTACTTTATTGCAAAGAGCTAAGAAAATGTTCTTTAGGTAGCTAATACTGGTTCTGTTGGGGTAGACCTGAAACCAATAGTTTCTGGGTAACGAATATTACATCTTTCTACAAAAAGAAATGTTTCTGGGTAACGAATAATTACTTTATTACAAAGAGCTAAGAAAATGTTATTTAGGTAGCTAATACTGGTTCTGTTGGGGTAGACCTGAAACCAATAGTTTCTGGGTAACGAATATTACATCTTTCTACAAAAAGAAATGTTTCTGGGTAACGAATAATTACTTTATTGCAAAGAGCTAAGAAAATGTTCTTTAGGTAGCTAATACTGGTTCTGTTGGGGTAGACCTGAAACCAATAGTTTCTGGGTAACGAATATTACATCTTTCTACAAAAAGAAATGTTTCTGGGTAACGAATAATTACTTTATTGCAAAGAGCTAAGAAAATGTTCTTTAGGTAGCTAATACTGGTTCTGTTGGGGTAGACCTGAAACCAATAGTTTCTGGGTAACGAATATTACATCTTTCTACAAAAAGAAATGTTTCTGGGTAACGAATAATTACTTTATTGCAAAGAGCTAAGAAAATGTTCTTTAGGTAGCTAATACTGGTTCTGTTGGGGTAGACCTGAAACCAATAGTTTCTGGGTAACGAATTTTACATCTTTCTACAAAAAGAAATGTTTCTGGGTAACGAATAATTACTTTATTGCAAAGAGCTAAGAAAATGCACTTTAGGTAGCTAATACTGGTTCTGTTGGGGTAGACCTGAAACCAATAGTTTCTGGGTAACGAATATTACATCTTTCTACAAAAAAAAATGTTTCTGGGTAACGAATAATTACTTTATTGCAAAGAGCTAAGAAAATGTTCTTTAGGTAGCTAATACTGGTTCTGTTGGGGTAGACCTGAAACCAATAGTTTCTGGGTAACGAATATTACATCTTTCTACAAAAAGAAATGTTTCTGGGTAACGAATAATTACTTTATTGCAAAGAGCTAAGAAAATGTTCTTTAGGTAGCTAATACTGGTTCTGTTGGGGTAGACCTGAAACCAATAGTTTCTGGGTAACGAATATTACATCTTTCTACAAAAAGAAATGTTTCTGGGTAACGAATAATTACTTTATTGCAAAGAGCTAAGAAAATGTTCTTTAGGTAGCTAATACTGGTTCTGTTGGGGTAGACCTGAAACCAATAGTTTCTGGGTAACGAATATTACATCTATCTAAAAAAAGCTAAGCAACGCTTTTTAAGTAACTAATTCTAATTCTGGTATTAAAGACCTGAATATTATCTCTTTCTATGTTGAGCTAAGAAAATGTTTTTCAAGTAGCTTAAACTAATTCTTTAGGAAAGTCCTGGAAACCCAGAATGTTTCTGGGTAACGAATATTAACTTCATTACAAAGAGCTAAGAAAATGTTATTTAGGTTGCTAATACTAGTTCTGTTGGGGAAGAGCTGAAACCAATAGTTTCTGGGTAACGAATATTACATCTATCTAAAAAAATTAAGACAACGCTTTTTAAGTAACTAATTCTAATTCTGGTATTAAAGACCTGAATATTATCTCTTTCTATGTTGAGCTAAGAAAATGTTTTTCAAGTAGCTTAAACTAATTCTTTAGGAAAGTCCTGGAAACCCAGAATGTTTCTGGGTAACGAATATTAACTTCATTACAAAGAGCTAAGAAAATGTTATTTAGGTTGCTAATACTAGTTCTGTTGGGGAAGAGCTGAAACCAATAGTTTCTGTAACGAATATTACATCTATCTAAAAAAATTAAGACAACGCTTTTTAAGTAACTAATTCTAATTCTGGTATTAAAGACCTGAATATTATCTCTTTCTATGTTGAGCTAAGAAAAAGTTTTTCAAGTAGCTTAAACTAATTCTTTAGGAAAGTCCTGGAAACCCAGAATGTTTCTGGGTAACGAATATTAACTTCATTACAAAGAGCTAAGAAAATGTTATTTAGGTTGCTAATACTAGTTCTGTTGGGGAAGAGCTGAAACCAATAGTTTCTGGGTAACGAATATTAACTTCATTACAAAGAGCTAAGAAAATGTTCTTTAGGTAGCTAATACTGGTTCTGTTGGGGAAGACCTGAAACCAATAGTTTCTGGGTAACGAATATTAATTACATCTATCTAAAAAAAGCTAAGACAACGCTTTTTAAGTAACTAATTCTAATTCTGGTATTAAAGACCTGAATATTATCTCTTTCTATGTTGAGCTAAGAAAATGTTTTTCAAGTAGCTTAAACTAATTCTTTAGGAAAGTCCTGAAAACCCAGAATGTTTCTGGGTAACGAATATTAACTTCATTACAAAGGGCTAAGAAAACATTATTTTATAACGAATAATTAATCTGTAGAGGAATCGAAATAAATGGTCACATTAAAATATGTTCGTTTTTTTTAGATGCGTGTCAACTAAACCCGCGATTTGACAAGTATATTCCATCTTGTGTTGAGGTATTTAGTCTAGTAAAAGCTTACAGATCGTTGATTCCGCTTGGCACATGTGGCTCGCAAGGCGGATGTTTTCGGAACGGGACGTATCTCCAGTCTACCAGATAACGCTCAAGTAGCATGGGACAGATTTCCGCCCACATTTTGATTTGCTACAGTCCGATTCGAAAGTTAACGCTTACATTAATTTAATCGTTCGACGTTGTGACACTGTCACACGGAGACCGATTTACAGACGTTCTCTTCACAGTAAATGCAAATACCTTTTAGACGTATGATACTATAGTGTAGACGTGGGTATCCATTTGCTGTGAAAGTATATATATAAACGCTGATATTAACAAGAGCTATAAATAGGTTATTGGTAATAAAAATTAAGAGCTTCTAAATACCTGAAACCAGTTCTGATTGATCAAAATTCGAGCAGATGAAGTGAAAATCTTGTTGACATATAAGTCAATTTGTTCTATATTCCGTTGATGTTCATAACCTGAAAATGTAAAAATAGAAAACATTATTTTAGCTAATATAGAGGTAAATTTTTTATTGTAGTTTTAAAACGATCAGCCAATATGATTAGTTAGAGGTAAATTTTTTATTGTAGTTTTAAAACGATCAGCCAATATGATTAGTTAGAGGTAAATTTTTTATTGTAGTTTTAAAACGATCAGCCAATATGATTAGTTAGAGGTAAATTATTTTATTGTAGTTTTAAAACGATCAGCCAATATGATTAGTTAGAGGTAAATTTTTTATTGTAGTTTTAAAACGATCAGCCAATATGATTAGTTAGAGGTAAATTTTTTATTGTAGTTTTAAAACGATCAGCCAATATGATTAGTTTCGCTTTGAAAGTTGGGGAAAATTCTAAATAAAGGTATTGGTTGATTCCATCTTCGCGTGAGCTACTTGTTATCACTAAACACTTGTAAATGTTTATAAACTTGCCTATAGTAGCACTTACTTATATTTTTGTAAGTTACAACAAACATAAGTAAGTAGTTTATAAACATTTAAAAGTGTTTACTAAATAAAGATATAAGATTGGAACAAAAAACCCCCTCATAGAGGACTTTGGGGGAATTATACAATCATGCGTACAGGGTCGCGAACTCCAAATAGACCTGATCTCTATTGGGGTTATAGAGAGCTGTCTCCGGTTATACTCCCTTGTAAGACGAAGGATACAGAAGGGTAGATACCAATTAAGTAGGATCTAAGGAAGGGCACAATGGTCTTCTGGTTCTTGGAATAGGGGAAAATTATTTCATCTTTGGCAGCATCGCTTACCTGAACTAGACCTGATCTCTGTCGGAGTTATAGAGAGCTGTCTCCAGTTATATTCTCTTGTAAGACGAAGGATACAGAAGGGTAGATACCATTTAAGTAGGGACTGAGGAAGGACACAATGGTCCTCTGGTTCTTGAAATAGGGGAAAAATATTTCATCTTTGGCAGCATCGCTTACCTGATTTAGACCTGATTTCAGTCAAGGTGGAGACACATGTCCACCCTCTACCCGGACGTTTGTTTGCTCCATGAAGTCAAGAGTAAATGGAGTATCTGATATGAAATTCTCAGAGTACTTCCTAATAATAAATACACGAAAACCTATTAACCACAAACTTTCTTTTGAAACTCAGTCTTTGTATGTTATCCCTCTGAGGATGGTTACTTTGTAACTGAAATGTACATAAGGGTAAAATAAAGAAAGTTTGTGGTTAAGAGGTTTTTGTATATTTATTATTAAATTCAACCACAGTATATTCCTAATAAATAGTACTTCCTAATATATGACAGGGTTATATCCAGTCAGATGATTTAAAACTCCCTGAAGTTTTTAAACGAAAATTAAACAATTTAATAATATTGCAGTTCAGTTCAGAAAGAACATTTGGGTAAAGTTATCAATCTTATTTTTATCTTGAAACCCGTTTATCTTAAATTCTCAAAACTTCACCCACCCAATGTCGTGGCTACTGACAAGATATGTGTGTTCCTAAGTGATTACGAACTCGGGGCGTAGAAGAACGCTTTCAATGTGCCGCAGTGGACGTTCGTGCAGTTCGAAGAGAGAAGGAACTCCTTCAAAACACATGGAAAAGTTAACATGCTTGGATTCACACAAGAACAATCCTACGCTTTGCGATGGATCTTATCGGCATAGGATTTGTCGAGCTGAGCCGAATCAACCGGTAATAAACTGGACGGATCCAGTGAACGACGTTGGACCGTGTGCCGGTTTGTTTTACACTGAGTCGAAACCGGTTTGGAATTTACAGCAGTGCTGAAAAATTCAACGGATGTTTCGTTCATATCTTGACCATCATTTACAAATCTAAATAAATAAAAATTGGATAAAACCAACAAGCATTTTACCAGCTAGGATTGTCAATTGCCAGACAATGTTCCTTGTGTTTTTCCAACTCTGATATTCGTACGGTATATATGCAACAGCTGATTTACAACCTCGTAAAATAAATAATAAACAGTGGTTAGTATATAACACACTTTAAAGTTTCCATTTCAAAATTTAAGCTAAACTTGTGAGCCCAGGTGAAGTACCAATGAACACGAACCCAATCAACTATTTATTTTCTCGAACGCGTTTCATTGACAAAGTCATCATCATCTTGGAAAATTCGTCGGAAATATTTCGTTCATATCTTAGCGCTCATTTGCAAATCTAAATAAATAAAAATTGGATAAAACCAACAAGCATTTTTAACCAGCTAGGATTTTTAATTGGCAGATAATAAAATTTCCTTTGAGAAATTTCCTACTCGAATATTCGTTTAATGTAAATGTAACCGCTGATTTACAACCCTCGTAAATCAATAACAATGTTTGGTAAAAAAAAAAAAACAGTTTAAATTTTCCGTTCTAAAATGTAATCTCAACTTGTTGGCAAAGGTAATCGTTAAATAAACCAACTCAATCAATAAGTTATTTTCTCGAACGCGTTTCAATGGCAGTCATCATCAGTGAGAATAATTACACGCATTCTAAACAATAACTCCGTAACAGCTGTGTTGTGTGTAATTCTAGTTATAATCACGGATTGTGATAATCTGATGAACCAATTATTTATTCTAACGGACAAGCTTTCCTAAAGGAGATAATTTGTAGCTAGCTGTTTAGTAATATAGTTTGATACCAACTTAATACAGTATAATATGATTTAGTGCCTTATTAACAAGTCATATTTAAAAAAAATTGACAAAATAGAAAGTGAAATTAATTATTACAATTAATTAGATCCTAAATTAAATTAAATTAATGAATTAATATTTTTTAAACTACATTAACATCAAGTATCCACTACAATAACTGTATAAAACAACTGTAGGGTAATGGTTATCATAAATAAATAAAACCTCTACATCACAAATGACTTTTTTCTTTTATTAAAACCTTATGTGCATTTCGATTGCATAGCAATCATCCTCAGAGGTAATTTACAATAAAATACCTATTTTATTGTATTTAAAGGTATTTGTATTGTAAATTACCTCTGAGGATGATTGCTATGCAATCGAAATGTACATAAGGTTTTAATAAAAGAAAAAAGTCTTTTGTGGTATAGAGGTTTTATTTATTTATGATATCCACTACAAGTTTAAAAAAAAAATTGAACTTTATTGGATGAATAGGAAGTATTTTATTACCGATCGAAAATTTGAACAAGATATATACTGTTAATATATATATATATATATATATATATATATATATATATATATATATATATATATATATATTAATATGGTGATATCTTTTCTTGTGATATAGTTAATAAATTAAAAACATTTCAAAAACAAGAATACTTTTATTGCATATATTATAAAGCTTTTCGCCGATAAAACAGTATCAGCATCTTCAGGAAAATAATTATCTGCCTGAAGATGATTATTTTCCTGAAGATGCTGATACTGTTTTATCGGCGAAAAGCTTTGAATAATACAGTATATGCAATAAAAGTATTCTTGTTTTTGAAATTTTTTAAATTTATTAAATATATTTATATATATAGGAGAGTGTGAACTAATATGCTAGGAATTGAATAAAACATCAAGTTTATACATTTGCTGCATTTGTAATATCTTATTTAATTATTATGGTTTCAAACTACAGTACATGGATTTCAAACTAATCAGCCTGCTTCGAATGTATTTTGTAAAAAACTTTCGTTATCGTCCAAAAAAAACTCAAATCAAACGCTTTTTTCTCATTGTCCGGAACTCGTTTCGAATTAAAACTTTTTTAAAAACATTTTCAAAAAAAGCAGCACTTGTAGAGTTTTGGAAAAACTACAAATATTCGGAATGAAAACTGTGTAATTAATTTAAAGAAACCCCATTTCTTATCCAATTATTATTACCATAAGAACAAATAAAAGATGTACACAAAACTCACAAATTAGTCCTTTATTCAGTCAGACGCGTTTCAATAACAAAGTCGTCAGTGAGTGTTTGATACTACAAACTTCAACTTACAACTCAGAGTTGTAGAAACATCACTCACTGATGATGATGACTTTGAGATAGAAACGCGTCTGACTGAATATATGAATAATTTGTGAGTTTTGTGTACGTGTTTTATTTGTTATTTACGAGGCTATCCTCGCAAGCTAAACTCAAATAATACTTGGCATATTATTACAATCTTCAATTCTCGTTAACTTAATCAACTAGTTATTATTAAGTAATTATAATTAACAAATTGTTATCATACGCATAATATTGTGATACTGACCGCATTATCTAGGCTATGTAGTGCAATATAATAAAGATTATAGTGTGAGAAGTGTTATCTTCAGAAAGAAGTGAAAATGAAGGAACAAAGTTAATCTTCAAATATAACACTGGGGTCCACTGGACCCCACACAATTTTTACAGGGTAATTATTTTGTAATATTTTTTTCGGGATATATAGCCCCCCATGCAAATTCAGTTGGTACCCTTGGGTAGAGCGCACACTGGTTTTGCCATTTTGTAGTCTACAAGTCTACTGCTGTCGGTGCAATAAACAATAAAAGCGGCTGTGGGGCCCAGTGTTATATTTACGTACACCTTTTTTCAATAGTACAGTAATCGTGTTTGTGCTACTAAAATTCTCCTATATAGCAGAAAATTCTGATTTTATAAGAGATTTACTTGAGGAAGAATCAGACTGATGTTCAACACCATGTTAGAAGACCATAAATTGGCAGTTATGGGACAACGAGGGCAAGCAAATCCGAGAACCCTGCAAAGTTCTTATCAGTAAAACCTGTAGGACAATCTCTATTTGCTATAATACTATTTACTATAATAAGACAATTGTGTATTTCGCCCCAAAAGAGAAAAAAAATGTTGTTTTGCTTTCAACCTTTCATAGCAGTGCCATAGTTGATGATGAAACTAAGAAACCCGAAAAATTTCCCGAAGTTTGTATTTGACAACAATAGGAAACTCGCTAATCAAATCTTTATTTTACAAACATTTAGAGACCGCAACACTACACAGGAACCTTAAAATGGCCATCTAACAACATTTTGGGTATTTTTGAAAGACAACATGCAAAAGTAAGAGGAGGGGAAGAACCTCCAAGAAAAAAAAATACTTTTTTATCTCGAATAAAAGAAGGAAAAACAAAAAACTCCGTTGCCAAACTTGCGATGCTGCTATGTGTGATGACCACCGGGCAATGGTTTACGAAGAATGTGTGGTCTAAGGGGCAAAAACATTTAAAGAAAACCTTAGTGAGTTTTTATTATGAGTTTTTCAATATATTTTTAATGTTGGTTAATGGGGGATTTTGTAGGGTAGTGTAAGGGTAGGTATTAATTTTTAGAACTTTTCAATAAGACTGGTAAAGGACAATACTATTTCTTTCAGAATTTTTCCAATTTAGTACAATTATGTATTTTTGTAAAAAAGATTTGGTTTTGTGGGAATTTATGTTTCTTACCTTCATACAAACCTTAGTTTTAATATTAAACTACAATTTTTCATAAGTCAATAACCTAATAAAACAGGTAGTTATTTAAAAATATTTTGAAAACAATGCATATGACTACAGTGATAAAATATATTTTGGGGTTTGGTGGACCCCAGTGTTACTGTTACGTTACAAACAATAAGTGTTACACTTGAAGGTTAAAAGCTATAAAATGAGAATTTTTGTCTGAAGAACGCGACTGAACATGGAATGCAGTCGCTGAGAATCATTTCGAAACGAAGGAAAGCAACTGAAATAATTAATAAACGCATTGTACGAAATTATTTCCCTACACCAAGCAGACGTCTGGCCGAGTAGCTGGGACCTATAACTTGTCTGGGATATTTTGTGTGACAGCAGGCTGGTTAGGGACGCACTCACAGAGCATTATCTGTCGAGTCAGTTGACCGTTTCTGATACGGACTTCGCTACAGCTTATCGTCTTCTCTTATCTCAGAAATGTCCTCTCTCTTAGATTCCACTGGCACTGGAATCGTCTGGGATAGACTAGGCCTTGCTGTACTTAGTGATGAGCTGCCATATTATTCTGTAGTAATTAGAAAACTTGAAAAAAATAAACTTTCAGAGCCGAAGAACTTGCTCGCTTTCAAAATAAGTCCAACACTAAAATTTTTTTTAGAAAACCGAAAATTCCTTTGAAAAGTTATGAAATATATATTGTAAAATGAACATAATTATTTTCTAGCACGTAAATTATTTTAGAGTTGATCTTTATAACAGAAAAAAATATAAAATTTTTTAGTTCAATAGTCCAGATAAACTGTAACTTTTTTCGTTCTAAAAACTTATATTTGTCCTGAAATATTTATAAAACATTTTTATCACGATATTCAATAAAATAAAACATTTTTGTCAATTTAAGCGTAATTTTTTTGCTTTTTTTATGAATTTCAACGTCTTTGTTTCATACAATATTCCAAGTGATTATTCCAACGCTGAATGTTGTTTTCTTGGAAATGGAACTGATTTTTATAAAGCTTTTCTTTAAAATGCCCTAAATCTGTTGTACATTATATAAGAAGTCCGACGTTAATCTAAGCCGTTATTTGCGGCCGTTCCAAAGCTTTTAACGGAAAATATGTAACCGCGCTGTGGGTTCCATGCAAGGAACGCGTAAGAAAGCGGCACGCCTTATCTTAGTGGAGTTAGCACGCTACGGCCCGTGCAATATGCGGATCAATACTGCCGGCTGCCAATATAGGCGGCAGGCAAACAAAGGAAACTACAGCCGCGCTAGAAGTTTGGGCACTGTAGGGGTTTGGGACTCCTAGCACCTGGGTAAGGGCTCCGTACGGCAGCTTGTCTGCAGCGTGTAAGGTCTGTGACCGTTGCTAGCTTTGTTAACACAGACAGGAATACATAAACCTCTTTAAAAAATTTATTTGTCTGTAGAGAAAGTAAGAGATAGAGCGGAAGGTATAAAGAGTGGAAGGAGTAGGAAGGGAGAAAAGAAAAGAAAAGAGAGATGAGGGAATAGAGGGAAAATATCGAAAAGAGGAAAGAAGGAGGTAAGGGAGTGAAGAGTTAAATAGGGAGGAGGGGGTTATAGGAAGATGGAGGGATGAGGGCGAAGAAAAGAAACGGAGCTTTCGTACGTCGAGTCTCTGCAGCAGGTTAGGTCTTAGACCGTTGCTACCTTTGTTAATACAGACAGAAATATATAAATCCATTAAAAAAATTATTTGTCTTATGACAGGATAAGAGATAGAGAGGGAGGTATATAGAGTAGAAGGAGAAGGGAGAGAAAAAAGGAAAAGAGAGACGAGGGAGAGAAAAGTGGGAGAGAGGGAATAGAGAAAAAATATCGAAGAAAGAAAAGAAGGAAGGAAAGGGCTTGAAGAGATAGATAGGGAAAAAGGAGAGAAAGAAAAATAAAGGGAAATTGAGGAATAGAGTGGGGAAGAAAAGACGGGGGAAGGGAAGAAGAGAGACATTAGAGATTTATTTCAAACAGCATTTACATCTCCGAATTTTTTTGACATAATAATGGAACACTACCCTTACTCCTTACAGAAACCAAGAGGGAATCTCTTCTTCTGGTACTAGGTATTAGGAAATCCACCTTACTGGCGTCTCATGGTCATAATCGCCGTCTAAACCAGCACGAAGGGGATATTGGCTAAAATCACTGTGTGTAACAAAAACTTTCAGCGCTAGGGACCATGACACCCTTAGGCGCCATTTTTCAGGAAGACGGACACAGGCAACATTCCTTCTAGATAGATAGTCTCACTTTCCGAAGCAATGATTTCTCAATGTATATCCAACACCCTTTGACCATGGCCATAAGGAAGTTCACGACCTTTGAACATGACCATAAGAACGTGCAGGATGGAGTATATGATGGTCTAGTGTATGGTCATGGGCGAAACCTTGAACTTTTAGCTCATACCCATGGGAATTTACTACAGACCAAAGCTATATAGTGACCCTAGACAAGCACTCCGACATCCAGTCAGCCTAATAGTGGCGTGAAACTAAGAAATTATACGCAATATTTACCAACAACAGCAAAATATAGTGTTCTAAACGTCACGTATTTTGAAATTCGCAATTGTACTTGAACATAATGGTTATCTTTGGTCTACTTCGTACTGAGTAGAACTTCCAAGAATGCTGCGTCTGGCAATTAATTTAATCTCACTAGAAAGCTCACCGCTTCAGTCATGTTTCCTCATATCCTATTCGTATGACAAGCAGGGCGAAATAATCCAACATTGAATTTGTGCCAATGCTGTAGAATTACTTAAACTACTTAGAAAGAATTGCTAAGCTCTTCAATGGTTACCGGACAACTATATAGAGTTATGACGCACAAGGCTATGTTACGTTACTCTACCAGTTTTATGCTTTTTATAATGGTCATTAGAGAATATGCACTAAATATCTGGGTATAATGGAACTCTTAGGACTTTAATATGGCTACGTTCCGTTCTTATCGTCATCATAATGGCGTTCATGATTTTTACTTGATTTCTTTCCATGAGAAACATTCACTGCAGGCGTGCGTGACGGACACAGCTAATATTTTACTCGAAATTGATAAATACACCGTGATATTATCAAGCCTTATGCATATTCTATACTATATAATAAAGCTCGACTCATTACAATTTGCAGAGGTAAAACTAATGTGACCCGAACATGGAAGGCTTCGACACCCAGAAGAAGATCAGATGATCGCCGCGATCATTGATGTCAACTCAAAGAAGAACTGACTGCGTGATCAGATCGTGCAGCTAGTCGCCACGATCATTCATGTCACCTCAAAGAAGAACTGACTGCGTGATCAGATAGTGCAGCTAGTCGCCACGATCATTGATGTCAAACCAAACAAGAACTGACTTCGTGAAAAGATCGTGTAGCTAGTCGCCACGATCATTGATGTCAAACCAAACAAGAACTGATTGCGTGACCAGATCGTGTAGCTAGTCGCCACGATCATTGATGTCAAACCAAACAAGAACTGACTGCGTGATCAGATCGTGTAGCTAGTCGCCACGATCATTGATGTCAAACCAAACAAGAACTGACTGCGTGATCAGATCGTGCAGCTAGTCGCAGCGATCATTGATGTCAAACCAAACAAGAACTGACTGCGTGATCAGATCGTGTAGCTAGTCGCCACGATCATTGATGTCAAACCAAACAAGAACTGACTACGTGATCAGATCGTGCAGCTAGTCGCCACGATCATTGATGTCAAACCAAACAAGAACTGACTGCGTGATCAGATCGTGTAGCTAGTCGCCACGATCATTGATGTCAAACCAAACAAGAACTGACTGCGTGATCAGATCGTGCAGCTAGTCGCAGCGATCATTGATATCAAACCAAACAAGAACTGACTGCGTGATCAGATCGTGTAGCTAGTCGCCACGATCATTGATGTCAAACCAAACAAGAACTGACTCCGTGATTAGATCGTGCAACTAGCCGCAGCGATCATTGATACCAAACCAAACAAGAACTGACTGCGTGACCAGATCGTGCAGCAAGTCGCCACGTTAATTGATATCAAACCAAACAAGAACTGACTGCGTGATCAGATCGTGCAGCTAGTCGCAGCGATCATTGATATCAAACAAAACAAGAACTGACTGCGTGATCAGATCGTGCAGCTAGTCGCAGCGATCATTGATATCAAACCAAACAAGAACTGACTGCGTGATCAGATCTTGCAGCTAGTCGCCGCGATCATTGATGTTAAACCAAATAAGAACTGACTGCGTGATTAGATCGTGTAGCTAGTCGCCACGATCATTGATGTCAAACCAAACAAGAACTGACTGCGTGATCAGATCGTGCAGCTAGTGGCCACGATTATTGATGTCAAACCAAACAAGAACTGACTGCGTGATCAGATCTTGCAGCTAGTCGTCACGATCATTGATGTCAAACCAAACAAGAACTGATTGCGTGATCAGATCTTGCAGCTAGTCGCCACGATCATTGATGTCAAACCAAACAAGAACTGACTGCGTGATCAGATCGTGTAGCTAGTCGCCACGATCATTGTGTTAAACCAAGCAAGAACTGACTGCGTGATCAGTTCGTGCAGCTAGTCGCCACGATCATTGATGTCACCTCAAAGAAGAACTGACTGCGTGATCAGATCGTGCAGCTAGTCGCCACGATCATTGATGTCAAACCAAAGAATAACTGACTGCGTGATCTGATCGTGTAGCTAGTCGCCACGATCATTGATGTCAAACCAAACAAGAACTGACTGCGTGATTAGTTCGTGCAGCTAGTCGCCACGATCATTGATGTCACCTCAAAGAAGAACTGACTGCGTGATCAGATCGTGCAGCTAGTCGCCACGATCATTGATGTCAAACCAAATAAGAACTGACTGAGTGATCAGATCGTGCAGCTAGTCGCCACGATCATTGATGTCAAACCAAATAAGAACTGACTGAGTGATCAGATCGTGCAGCTAGTCGCCACGATCATTGATGTCAAACCAAATAAGAACTGACTGAGTGATCAGATCGTGCAGCTAGTCGCCACGATCATTGATGTCAAACCAAATAAGAACTGACTGCGTGATCAGATCGTGCAGCTAGTCGCCACGATCATTGATGTCAAACCAAATAAGAACTGATTGCGTGATCAGATCTTGCAGCTAGTCGCCACGATCATTGATGTCAAACCAAACAAGAACTGACTGCGTGATCAGATCGTGTAGCTAGTCGCCACGATCATTGATGTCAAACCAAACAAGAACTGACTGCGTGATCAGATCGTGCAGCTAGTCGCAGCGATCATTGATGTCAAACCAAACAAGAACTGACTGCGTGATCAGATCGTGTAGCTAGTCGCCACGATCATTGATGTCAAACCAAACAAGAACTGATTGCGTGATCAGATCTTGCAGCTAGTCGCCACGATCATTGATGTCAAACCAAACAAGAACTGATTGCGTGATCAGATCTTGCAGCTAGTCGCCACGATCATTGATGTCAAACCAAATAAGAACTGACTGCGTGATCAGATCGTGCAGCTAGTCGCAGCGATCATTGATGTCAAACCAAACAAGAACTGACTGCGTGATCAGATCGTGTAGCTAGTCGCCACGATCATTGATGTCAAACCAAACAAGAACTGATTGCGTGATCAGATCTTGCAGCTAGTCGCCACGATCATTGATGTCAAACCAAACAAGAACTGATTGCGTGATCAGATCTTGCAGCTAGTCGCCACGATCATTGATGTCAAACCAAATAAGAACTGACTGCGTGACAAGCTAAACACGAACGTGCCACAGCATCATATTGAGGAGTTGATCGCCGTGATCATTGATCTCACACAGACCATGGAGCTGACCGTGGGATCACTGCTCGCCGCAGTCATAATGTCACACAGAAATGATCAAAATTGCTACGTAAAGGAGTTCTAATGAGGAAGGATTTCTTGTTCTTCCCAATGTTTCCTAGAATGAAATGGACGAGCGAAATTAATTGGAAAAGAAAATAGTTTGTTGAATTTCATCTTCTGTGTAAAGAACTTTCATCCTGAAGACAGCTTTTTTAATTTTTTGATATTTTCTCCAAGAAATAACGATGTTTTTTGGCCGACAGTATTAGAATTTGTAATTGTGGTAAAAGTTACATATTTATAGCTTAGTTTCATCCTCAATGACTCAAAACCCCTTCAAATAAACCTTGAAGATGTTATACAAAAAATGTATTATCATTTGGGTTGATGGATGATTTTAAGCAGAATTAATATGTTCTTGTTTGGGTTCAAGTTAGAATTTACTAGCTCCAATTGCTCAAACTTTATTGTTTACATTTCAACATCAAAATCATATATGTTTTTCGAAAGATGCTTAACTTCGATATGATTAGTAAAGAAAATAAATCTTTTAAAACATTATCCATTTTTAGGAAGGTAAAAGTTAATAAAGGGTTGTATCAACGCCTATATTCACGGAGAAAATCAAATAAATCTGGGTATTTGTAAACAGTTGGTAACAATGATCTTCGTAAAAACACCCCCATATTCCTATACAAAACACGATGTGGAAATAGCGATTTTTTTGTAATCGAAACCCTGAAACTTGGACGAGCATGCTTATGCATACATTTATTAATTTCTCAATGTCCTGTATGAGGCGATCTCTGTAAAAAAAAAGAGCTTGAAGCTGAGAGTTGAGAAATTATTTCCACTCAGAGGGGAAAATGTATTGTCTCTTTATTCCCCCAGTACAGTACAAGTTATGTCACGTATTTGGCATTACGGGAATTTTCTTACGGAGCATATTGGTAGATATGTAATTGAAATTAATAAAAAATCAAAATTATCGGAATCTTTCCTAAGACGGGACAAAATAAAATATCTTTAAAATATTATTGAGAGATGCTGCGATAGATTCTACGCGTCCATTAAAAACAAATAATATAAAAGTAATAACAAAATTAACAACAACAAAAATTGTAAGTCAATTCCTACTTAGGTCAACTATTTTAGTTAATTTTTATTAAAACATTTCTCTTAATATAAATAAAGTAACATAACCTATGCGTTAAAACAGCTGATCTACCACATAATCTATTACATAAAATCAGCTGTTTTATGAAATCATTTGTTGACCATATGGGCTGAAATAACTATATTGCATACCTTTCCTTTTTTTAAATTTTAATCAATGAATTAATATTTGGAAAACTGAATTAACGTCAACTGTCATCTACTGAGAGTTTTAAAAAGTGTATTTGAACTTGAGTGGATTAATAAATAGTATTTTATTAACGACTGAAAATTTGAACAAGATAGACCTATATATAAAGAGAGAGTGAACTATAGGAAGGGATTGAATAAGAGACGAGAAATGTTTGCAGAGATTGTGATGATTCATGATCTATGCATAATGTGGTGATGCAACCATATTATGCATCGCAGCAAAACCACAAGTATTTCAATATGTCAATGGGAAAATACAAGTCTCCGTATATCCTGGTATTAGAGAGAGGGTCGAGAATGTCGAGATCCAGAATTTCATCTTTGGGAATAGTTATGTAGTTGTGTAAGTTGATTCAAGGGTTACAGGATACCCTCCAAGAAATAAAGTTCCATGGTCATCGTCCAGGAAAATGTTTTAAAACCAAATTCCTGGAAATATCATTATAGCCATTCTAGCACTAACTACTAGAGAGTTGAGCACATGGTTCCTAAAAATAACATTGAATTGAAGCATTTGAAGTTATTAAAATTATAAAAGCCTCTAACAAAAGAACAAGACCAGCGCAGGTTTTTTCAATTCCTGCTATTAGTTTTAAAGGTAGGTTCTCGATAGTATCAAAGAGTACGTGTGATTTGTATTGTGTTTGTAACAAACTCTACATTGGACAAACAGGTCGCAGCTTTAAACAAAGAGTCGAGGAACACATATAGAACACCAACTCAACATTTTACAATCACATAAAAGAAACGGGACACAAATACACAAACATTCACCATATCCTAGAATTCCTACACATCAACAAAAATAGGACCACATCTCAACACGCTAGAACAATATGAAATTTACAGACACACAAAAACACAAAGTACAAAAATATTAAACGAACAAACACAATACAAATCACACATACTCTCAGATACTATCGAAAACCTACCTTTAAAACCGTCACCGCTTGACCCGACATCTCCAAGCAGAAGACACATGAAGATCGGCACATAGCGATCGAAAACGTTCTGTCACAGTAAGTTTTAACAAAATTACTAAATTCAAAATTCGGATAGTCATAAACTATTGTTTAAGTGATTAATAAGTTTCACCGAACGTAATGGACTACAAAATTCAAGAATAATTTATTGTTAAGGAGTAATAAATTCGATAATAATATTTTATTATTTAGGAATATACATTCAATAATAATAATAATAACAATTTCTTATTAAAAAATAATAAATTCAATAATAATTTGTTGTCCTTTTCAAGTAATTTTGTTTTTAAGTCAGGGAAGGACAACAAATTAGATCTAGTAACATACTCCTAATAAACTGATTATTCTCGTCTTGTTTAAACAACCGTCTTTTTATTCTATACATTTTCCGAGTAGAAAAATGTTAAAATTTAAATCTAAAAAATGGAGAAATATTGCAATTGTTTAAGGGGGAGGGATGTTCCTCTTATTCGAAGTGTAGATCGACCAACATTAGTTTGGTCAACCGAAACTTTCTAATTTATCTTGTGATTGAAACTAATATTTAACTTTTAAGTGCATCTTTGTTTTCCATTTAGCTCTACTGTGATGCAACCGCTGACTAGGAAATCCAAACCACATCCACAGCCCAGCTCTGTCCACGCCAGACGCCGTGCAGGTGTTGGCGATTCGGTAGCTGACTGGAAGACCTAACCTTGTGAAGGCTCATAACTGGTTACGCCAAGTTCCCTGAACCTAACCGGTCTAAAAGGCAATGCACTAGAAACAGTTAGGCCAACCTAATAAAAACAGCTCATTATTGGGTCATTTCACACCCTATATAGGCCACCATACCAACTTTACGGCCGTTAAATTTACAGAAAGAAAGTATTTTTTTTAATTGCGTATTGGTTTTTTGTTTAGTAGAGTCTGATGCAATACAACGGTGAGGTTTTGCTAGGCGGCCGATTTTGTACGCAATTCTCATTCAAAGATAAACGTCCATTGAATAAGGATTATTTCGGCTGAGGGAATAAGGTGTTCTCTATATGTAATAACATATGGGTCAGACTATATAACTCCCGATGCTATGTTAGCAGAACCAACGTGACCTTGGCAAAGTTTTACTCATTGAATAATATGTTCTATTCGCACAAAATGCAATGTCTTAGTAACTGTAAACGAACGATAGTTTATTTAAAAAAAACTAAACACACACAGATTAGATTCAGTAGGCCTAGTTGGTTTTAACAGGGAAACAATAATTTATTCTTTAATGCCATCCAAAATACAGAATTCTATAGGGCTATGTTGGAAGTAATGAAGGGCCCGTACTTGTGTAAAAGCGGGTCTACTTCAGGTGCAATCCTGCCCACTTGACGTACAATAGGATCATTATGCCTGTTACTTAGTCCTGCCCAATGACAAGAGTCCTTCTTACTTATCTTACTTCTTAAAAGCTAGCGTAACGGTTAGACATCTTTTTATGACCCCGATGAGAGTAGGTCCATTTCAGATGGAATATCATGCCTTTATCTCCTATCTGGGAGTTTTATGTCCGCTTACCCACCCTCTATAGACGATAATAAGCATACAGACTGATCTCCTTCAAAAGTCCTACCGGCCTATCGCCTTAATAATCTTACCAGCTGATCGATTTAAAAATCCTACCGGGTGGTCGCCTTAAAATTCCTACCGCCTGATCGCCTTAATCATCCTTCCGGCTGATCACCCTAATAATCCTACCGGCTGATCGCCTTAATAATCCTACCTGCTGATCGCCTTAATAATCCTACCGGCTGATCGTCTTAATAATCCTACCTGCTGATCGCCTTAATAATCTTCCGGCCGATCGCCTTAATAATCCTACCGGCCGATCGCCTTAATAATCCTACCGGCTGATCGCCTTAATAATCCTACCGGCTGATCGTCTTAATAATCCTACCTGCTGATCGCCTTAATAATCTTCCGGCCGATCGCCTTAATAATTCTACCGGCCGATCGCCTTAATAATCCTACCGGCTGATCACCCTAATAATCCTACCGGCTGATCGCCTTAATAATCCTACCTGCTGATCGCCTTAATAATCCTACCGGCTGATCGTCTTAATAATCCTACCTGCTGATCGCCTTAATAATCCTACTGGCTGATCGCCTTAATAATCTTCCGGCCGATCGCCTTAATAATCCTACCGGCCGATCGCCTTAATAATCCTACCGGCTGATCGTCTTAATAATCCTACCGGCTGATCGTCTTAATAATCCTACCGGCTGATCGTCTTAATAATCCTACCGGCTGATCGTCTTAATAATCCTACCGGCCGATCGCCTTAATAATCCTACCTGCTGATCGCCTTAATAATCCTACCTGCTGATCGCCTAAAAATTCCTACCGGCTGAACGCCTTAAAAAAATTCTTGAATTATTCCAATTTGAGAACGAAAAATGGATCAGCAGTGTCAAAAAAACCTTGGGAAAAACCTAGCCTTGGGTGAGGCTAGCATGCTTTTGTACAGAAAGCAAAACAAATCTGAAGGAATTTGTGTTTGAAAATTTTGATAAACTGTTTGAAGATCGAAAGAAAAATGAAAGAATATCAGGAGGCAAACAGATCGCGAGACGATATTTATTTAAGAGAAGACATTTTATCGACAGTCGGTTCTCCGATACGTCAATCTGTAATCAATTGCCTATGCTTAATACGAGTATACTGCATTACATCGGCCTACAATTCCGCTTTCAGAGGTACTGAATCAATGAATTTAGAAAATCGAAAGTTCTGTAAAAGGTTAAATGCAATTCTTATAGCACACGACATGACCTTTTTTGTCTTGTTAGTACCTCCGGTCAACGTTTGCATTGAGCAATAGCAGTTGGCTTTGCTTTCAATTCATCTTGATATTTATCTAGATCGCTACTGTTTTCGTAGTATGACAATGCTTGGTAAGAAATTACTATGGAATTCTAACCTACGTTTTGTCTATAGAATTTTCAGCGTGTTGGAAACACATCCATTAGAAGTTATTTACATTTTTAATTCAACCATTTTTAATCATTTCAATTCATGTATTAGGTCTCTCTCTTTAAATATATATATATATATATATATATATATATATATATATATATATATATATATATATATATATATATATATATATATTTATAGTTCAAATTTTCAACAAATAATAAATTCATTTTAAACAAGAAATATAAAAAAAGATTTGTTTAAAGTCAATTCCCACTTAGGTCAACAAAGAAAAATTTTATTTGAGTTATTTTTTATTAAATAATTACAATTAATATAAATAAAACAGCATAACCTATAACATAAAATCAGCTGTTTTATGAAATCATATGTTATCACTTATTTTAAGCCAAATGGACGAAATATCTACATTGCATACCTTGCTCCTTTTGTAAAACGTTTTTCTCCCATGTAAAACTAAAATTAATTCTTTAAATTTAATTAATGAATGAATATTTGAAAAAACTATATTGACATCAAGTGCCATCCTCTACAGGTTTTAAAATTGTATACGTACTTAAATGGATGAATAAAATAGTATTTTGTTAAGGATTGAAAATTTGAACAAGATATATATATATATATATATATATATATATATATATATATATATATATATATATATATATATATATATTTCACGTTGTCCATTATTTTTCCGTTGCACTGACTTTATGAAGTTATTATTATTACTTGTAAATATTTTTTTTAATATTATTATATACTTATATATATATATATATATATATATATATATATATATATATATATATATATATATATATATATATATATATATATATATTAAAACAACATAGGTTTTCAAATACAAGAATATTTATTAATTTATATCCAAAGCTTTTCGTTGGCAAACAGTACCAACATCATCAGGAATGAAAATTACAATAATACATTATTGTAATTTTCATTCCTGATGATGTTGGTACTGTTTGCCAACGAAAAGCTTTGGATATAAATTAATAAATATTCTTGTATTTGAATAACCTATGTTGTTTTAAATTATTAAACAAGAAAACGTATTATATATATATATATATATATATATATATATATATATATATATATATATATATATATATATATATAGGTAGAATGGAATTCTATAAACTAATAAGAGGAATTGAAAAAAAAGACAAAGATTGCTACATTATTAAGAAAGACGGAAATTAAGAATACCGTCCATCCATGGTGGACATACCATCACAATTAGGCATAAACTAATCCATTGTGGGTTTGAAGGATGTCAAAAAAAAATTAATTTAGAAGAGAGTTTAAAGATAGTGCTCAGGGATGGCACCGCGGCCATTAACCGTGACATCGTTTATTACACCACTTGAATATATTATTTAAAATCTTACATAAAAAACTTATTATCGTAGTAAAACCATATATTTGTGTATGTGTGTGTGTGTGTTGAGATATTTATTCGTGATATATTTATTATTAAATTTATTTATTTTTTGTTAATAATTTATTGCTATTTATATCTGTCACTTAATAAATGTAAAACCTATTCTTGTAGATTTATTATTATTTATTAATTGTTAAATTATTATTTATGACCTTGGTTTTAAAAGTTCGGACAGTAATAAACGATTGTTTAATTGATTAATATTATTTATTGTTATATCATCCCTTGTTTTGATCGTGATATTTTTATTTATTGCTACATATTTACTTTTACGTTTTTGTTTGTGAATATTTAGTGTTGTTTGTGATAATGTAATTTTTTATTAATTATTTTTAGTAATTTTTGTTTCCTTACACTTAAATTATAGTTATCAAGTAGTAATTTTGTTTGGCGATGATGACCAACATTGGTTTTACGCCAGGAAAAAAAATGTTTATATGGCGTTCACTTTTCTACGAACATTTAAGCTGTTTAAGAGCAGAGTTTAAATAAAACTGTGACGCGAAACAATGTGACGAGTGATAAAATAACGGTTGAAACTAGAACGTTTTGGAAGGAATTAAAATACTTCCCAGTTCACCTCCTAGGGTCGGGGCTTCTAGTTTGTTTACCCTCTAGCTACTTTAAACACATCTCTGATGTATAAACAACTATGGCCTCGACTGGTACACTGCACTCATTTACAGCCAGACATATAGCCAAGGGGACCTGAGGGGCTCCAGCCTTCCCTGAAAGTTTCTGGAGGAACAAATTGCGCCAGTTTTACAAAGCATATTAGCACTTGTGGAATAAATAAATGTAGATGCCGCTATTGTTTCACTTCGTTGTTAATAAAACCAGCTACATTACACTATTCATATAATCCATACAAACATCAAAATCTATATTTAGGGGGGATAATGAGGCAGACCCCCCTCACTTCCTAGTCACGTGCCTGGCTAACTTTTAGCTGCAATTTACTTTTATCCCTTGTTGGACGCTGACGAAATGTTCCGAATTTCTACGCGTCTAAAGCGTTTCCATTTGTGTCCTTCTTCTAGAGAACCGACTGCGATGATTGATTGGGGACCAGCCCGCCCGTCTGCCAGGGACTGATAACACTCCGGAGCCCGTTTCATATTCAGGAGCATGCTAATGCTCCGAACGGACGATGGAATAGCTGATGTTTGAAGTAGATTCATAACATTACTGGATTTCACAACAGCTGGCATCATGTCTAAACACGGACTTACACTTGCATCATGTGGCGCCTATTTCGTTCATATTAATTTTGCTGGATATCGGGTGGACGCCAATCTTCGTCTACTCCAGGTACGTGACCCTTCCCACATGATGACGTAATCTTTCCTATTTAGCAATAACAAGAGAGAATTATGTTTTCCCTTAGTCCTGGTCATTGCCACCAGCTCTTCTTATCGTTCCTTGTACAGATGTGTACGAGTATTGTAACACCAGAGTGACCTTCTCTTCTTCTGGTTCTATCTCATATCGCACGGGGTTGTAAACCATTATTACTATTATATTGACTAACTCTCTAAACCAGGATTTTTCGACTATTCTGTGTGACCCGCCAAGAGTTTTTCAAACAAAAAGAAATAGTTATTTAATAAAGTTATACAAAATTGGATCGGTATATCAGTTGAAACCACCTAAGAGCCTCAAATGCACTATTTTGCATATAATTTTAAAAAAGCTTCCCTCCCGGCCAGTGATTTCAATTCCATACCCCCCGGTAAATAGATTTCTTGGACTCTGCACCTCAAAAAAAATGTGGCCAACGATTTGGCCCAAAGGTTTAGTTTCGCACCCACCCCCTCCGAACTATAGTCTTACCACTCTCAGAGATTCCGCAACCAAGAAATTCTTCCACATCCAATACATCTTGTTCCTTTGATCTATCCTTCAACTATGAGTCGCAGTATTAAATATTCTTCCCCCCATCATTGTATCGCCCAGATATTCTAACTTTCAGTTTTTATTAATCCTCGTTCTTTTTTCATTTTTGCCAATACCATTTCATTTGTTACTCTTTCTACATATGATATCCTCTACATTTTCCTAAAAACCACATTGACGTGATGTTTTTTACTGAAGACGTCCGTATTGACCTTTAATACTGAGGTTTCCCGTTGCCGTCTGTATCCTTATGCAGTTACCCATATTTCTACTTCATCCACCTTCGAAGCCACATTCTAGAACAAACGGGTGCCACTGATCGGGTCCTGTCCTTTTCTTCTTCTTACCTAATATCACCTAACTTTACTGATACTTCACCTTACAAGAGGATATATGGGAAGCCCTGGTCTGTTCCAACGCGGTTCAAGTCCTTGTTGAATCTGTTCACACGTGGTACAATGATTAGTACCACTACTAGTGCTGCATGCACTGCAAGCAGTTTTTTTCAATTGTTGTTTTAATCACTTATAGGTCAAATTGTATAAGCTGGCACTTCGCTCTTAGGTAGAAATTGTGTATTAGTCGCCTGGAAAACATCGGGAACTGTCGGTATCCCTCATCGGGTCCCATAAATCGCGGCATACCCATCCCAACTTTAGAAACCCAAATTAGAACGCTTCCGTGAACGTCCTGGTTACATTTCTTGTTGTTTTTACTGTACAATAAAACTATTAATAAGTGACAACCCTATGAGTCAGCGTGATCATAATTGGTGGTGGCCCGCTGGTAAGCCTTAGGATCATGAGGTGTGTACCCGTTAGCAGGTGCTCAAGATCATAAGAAAGGACTCCGCAACCTGACGGATCATAATAATTTTCTCCACCAACATGCGCTTAAGATCGTAAGAAGTGTCACAGCATGAAGGCGCTTAGGATCGTAAGAGGTGTCTCCGCAAATAGGCGCTTAGGACCATAAAAGGTGTCTCCGCATGCAGGCGCTCAGGGTCGTAAGAGGTGTGTCTCCGCATGCAGGCGCTTAGGATCGTAAGAAGTGTCACAGCATGAAGGCGCTTAGGATCGTAAGAAGTGTCACAGCATGAAGGCGCTTAGGATCGTAAGAGGTGTCTCCGCAAACAGGCGCTTAGGACCATAAAAGGTGACTCCGCAAGCATGCGCTCAGGGTCGTAAGAGGTGTGTCTCCGCATGCAGGCGCTTAGGATCGTAAGAGGTGTCTCCGCATGCAGGCGCTTAGGATCGTAAAAGGTGTCTCCGCAAACAGGCGCTTAGGACCATAAAAGGTGACTCCGCAAGCATGCGCTCAGGGTCGTAAGAGGTGTGTCTCCGCATGCAGGCGCTTAGGATCGTAAGAGGTGTCTCCGCATGCAGGCGCTTAGGATCGTAAGAAGTGTCTCCACAAGCAGGCGCTTAGGATCGTAAGAAGTGTCTCCGCATGCAGGCGCTTAGGATCGTAAAAGGTGTCTCCGCAAACAGGCGCTTAGGACCATAAAAGGTGACTCCGCAAGCATGCGCTCAGGGTCGTAAGAGGTGTGTCTCCGCATGCAGGCGCTTAGGATCGTAAAAGGTGACTCCGCAAGCATGCGCTCAGGGTCGTAAGAGGTGTGTCTCCGCATGCAGGCGCTTAGGATCGTAAGAGGTGTCTCCGCATGCAGGCGCTTAGGATCGTAAGAGGTGTCTCCACAAGCAGGCGCTTAGAATCGTAAGATGTGTTTCCGCATGAAGGCGCTTAGGATCATAAGAGGTGTAAGAAAATCTATACAGGGAAATCGATATTCGGAATAAAGGTAGGAGATAGTGGCCCCTGTTATTAGAAAGAAGAAAATTACAGAACCGAGTGGAAAGGATCGCTTACTTGAAGCAAGCTTGCTCTCAACTGGGCGTGAAAAGAGATGTCTACCCACTAGCAGGGTCTCCAGATCATAAGAGGTGTCTTTACCCTACTGTACGAAATGGGAAATCGATAGGTGGAATAAGGCCAGGAGATAGTGGCCCCGTGGTACTTAAAGAGAGATAAAAATGGAATCGCCTAAGGAATGTCGCATACCTAATGCAGGTATGTGTTTAAATGTTGGGAAATAGGTGTATACCCACTGCCCGGTTGTAAGGTTCATAATAAGGTGTCTTCTACCCTCGAGGAGGGAGAAGGTTAGGTAGAATAAAAGTGGAAAATAATTACCCTCTAGAACTGGAAGTAGAGAGACAAGTATCGTAGTGTTATCAAGGTCTCTTACTTGGGTATGACCTATAGACAATATTTAACAAGTAGTAAAATCGTAAAGCAGTTTTTTACACTTGATTTGTACGAATAAACGAATGTACGGTGTAAGAAGCATGCGAAATAAGACAAAACAGAGAAACGAGTGATATTTGTAGTGAGAAGACTTACGGCAGCGTCTTATCCCTGAGGCTATACAATAGGCATATACAGTTGTCTTACTATTTCTATAACGGATTTACAAGTTCCTCTTTTGTTTAAAATTATGTTCACCGTAGCGACACAGAGGAAGGGATGAGGTAGAGAAACAAGTGATTCTTGACCATAAGAGCATTGTAGTCGTGTGCGTTAAGTGTAAATCCTAATCTGGTCTGGATAGATTAAAGGATGAATGACAGAAAGGTACAGCAGCTGGTAGGTTCTTGATGACATCAGCGTCCTTCAGTAAACGTTGTGTTTGTTTTGGCTGGAGGAAACAATATATGGCGCTATAATTAATCTCTCTCTCCCCCTCCTTCCTTTCCCAACAACTATTAGTGAGCATTCGTCCGGGGCCCAACGAATTAGTCCTGCTAGAAAGTAGCGAATCTATCCAGAGCTGTTCTGTGTTTAGTCAATCGTTAATTAGAAGCATTTAACACAAAATCTGCTACTTTCGTTCTTTGAATTCTATCACTGACCCTGTAATCTCCAAACACAAGTCGAAACGTATCTCAGTGCTGCCATCTACTGGCTACGAGACCAGGAAATATTAAACCAGGTGAAAGAGTGGAATGATATAGAAAGAACTGATGAACAGCTTATGAATAGTGGAAGACAACAACAGCATATTTGGTATTGAGTACGTAAAGCGAAGCGTTGGTAAAATTATATTTTATAAACACTTAGTTACAAAATAATTTTTTAGTTATAACCGCTAAAGAAGGAGGAGAGTCATAATAATACAAGAAAAATAAGGAGAAAAAAGACGAAGGTGAGACAGAGGATGAGGTAAAGAAAAATAGAAGATAGTGGACAGAACATGAAGACAAACAGAGGAAGTAGGGGGAAGAGGCAGAAGGGAATGAAGCTGGAGGAGAAAGGAAAGGAAGATAATGAGAAATATGGGGAGAAAATAAAGTGTAGAAAGTAGAAGAGGAAAAAGGAGAAGACGATGGAAAAGAGGAAGAAACGTAGGAAATATTTGACAGAAGATGTTTGAATGTATTAAATAGCAAATGTATCATTAAATCTAGAGCACCTAGTAGCGAAAGCCAGAAGCAATTCACCATGAAGTAACTACTGTACTTCATTAATATACTTGTAAACTATACGTGGGTAACCTGTACGTGAGTGAACTATACGTGAGTAAACTATACGTGGGTAACCTGTACGTGAGTAAACTATACGTAAGTAAACTATACGTGGGTAACATGTACGCGAGTAAACTGTACGTGAGTAAACTATACGCGAGTAAACTGTACGTGAGTAAACTGTACGTGAGTAAACTATACGTAAGTAAACTATACATGGGTAACCTGTACGTGAGTGAACAGTACGTAAGTAAACTATACGTGGGTAACATGTACGCGAGTAAACTGTACGTGAGTAAACTATACGTGAGTAAACTATACGTGGGTAACCTGTACGTGAGTAAATTGTACGTGAGTAAACTATACGTTGGTAACCTGTACGTGGGTAACCTGTACGTGAGTAACCTGTACGTGAGTAAACTATACCTGAGTAAACTGTACGTGAGCAAACTATACCTCAGTAAAGTGTACGTGAGTAAATTATACCTGAGTAAACTTATCTGAGTAACCCATACCTGAGTAAACTGTACGTGAGTAAACTGTAAGTGAGTAAACTATGCGTGAGCAAACTGTACGTGAGTAAACTATACCTTAGTAAAGTGTAAACTAAACCTCAGTAAAGTGTATGTGAGTAAATTATACCTGAGTAAACTATACCTCAGTAAAGTGTACCTGAGTAAATTATACCTGAGTAAACTTACCTGAGTAAACTGTACGTGAGTAAACTATACCTCAGTAAAGTGTACATGAGTAAACTATACCTGAGTAAACTATATGTGAGTAAACTATACCTGAGTAAACTATATGTGAGTAAACTGTACGTGAGTAAACTATATGTGAGTAAACTATATGTGAGTAAACTATACGTGAGTAAACTGTACTAAAATTATAAGTTACTATTGGAAATCTATCCAAAGAGTATGTTCCTAAGTAAAAACATTGCTTCAAATGAAAATAATTATAATTCGATGACGCTTTTTAAAGTAAAAACTTTTATAGCGACGCCTAGAAAAACTTATTGGACGGATATAAACATACAATTTTGCGTCAGTATAAGTTGCATCAGGTTACGTTGTCACCTCAAAAAGTGAATTTAATTATAACATATGATTTTAGGTTATAAGCTATATTGTAGAACAACTATTTTAACACGCAGTTCATGTTACATTATTTATTAAACATCGTTAAGGAAAACAATTATTATTAAATAGTTTTGATCAGTTAATAAATATATTAATTTATTTAAATTTTGATAAATCTCCATACACGTAATTCAAATAACGATAAAAATAAGTGAGGTATTTTTAATCCAATTTTTGAAATGAAAACATTCTTAGGCGAGTCTGGTAACAAATGTTTAGGTAATTTCTTACTGTGCAAAATTAAATGGATTTTCTCATTTCAAAATTTCTGTATATGTGACTATATACGCTTTCACTTCTGTTGGCACTTCCTCGAGGGCCGCAATTTTTTTTTAATAGAATAGTTTTGACACTCATATGACAAGGCGAGGAACAAATATTTGTTGTTATGTTACGAGCATTTCTTTCTGTTAGCCTGCCTAGCATCCAAGTTTTACCCCCTGTAACACAAGCCTATTGGAGCTGATGATCTCTTTTACAAAGGGCTTCGAACCGTGGTGTAGTAGCCAGTTTTACACCGACTCACGCCAAACGTACATGAGCTTACCGTAAACGGCTGCATAGATAATAGCGTTGTTCATTTCCTATACAGACTGCTACATATGTATGGCCAGAAACAATGGCCAAAGCTTCCTTGATTGATAATTCAACATGTCATTACCGCCTCATACATAATGTCAACTTAACATTGATCCGTGTATATTTAAAAAGTGAATGTATTAAATATCCGTTTGTCTGCTTAACATTGGGACAAGAAAACTCGGGTTTAACAGTTTCACGGCGAGTAGGACCGGCGCAGGATCTTGCACATAAACAGCTGTACAAAGCTGCTTAAGTAGGTTGGAATTTAATACTGCCCAACATGAAAGCGTACAGAAAGATCTCTTATTGCCGCTAGTAAGCAACTACTTGAGATCCGGTCATGCGAACCATGATACTCCTGCACTTAACATTGGGACAAGGAAACTCGGGTGTAACAGTTTCAAGGCGAGTAGGACCGGCGCAGGTTCTTGCAGATAAACAGCTGTACAAAGCTGCTTAAGTAGGTTGGAATTTAATACTGCCCAACAGGAAAGCGTACAGAAAGATCTCCTAATGCCGCTAGTAAGCAACTACTTGAGATCCGGCCATGCGAACCATGATACTCCTGCACTTAACATTGGGACAAGGAAACTCGGGTGTAACAATTTCACGGCGAGTAGGACCGGCGCAGGTTCTTGCAGATAAACAGCTGTAAAAAGCTGCTTAAGTAGGTTGGAATTTAATACTGTTCAGCATGAAAGCGTACAGAAAGATCTCTTATTGCCGCTAGTAAGCAACTACTTGAGATCCGGCCATGCGAACCATGATACTCCTGCACTTAACATTGGGACAAGGAAACTCGGGTGTAACAGTTTCACGGCGAGTAGGACCGGCGCAGGTTTTTGCAGATAAACAGCTGTAAAAAGCTGCTTAAGTAGGTTGGAATTTAATACTGCCCAACATGAAAGCGTACAGAAAGATCTCTTATTGCCGCTAGTAAGCAACTACTTGAGATCCGGCCATGCGAACCATGATACTCCTGCACTTAACATTGGGACAAGGAAACTCGGGTGTAACAGTTTCACGGCGAGTAGGACCGGCGCAGGTTCTTGCAGATAAACAGCTGTACAAAGCTGCTTAAGTAGGTTGGAATTTAATACTGCCCAACATGAAAGCGTACAGAAAGATCTCCTAATGCCGCTAGTAAGCAACTACTTGAGATCCGGCCATGCGAACCATGATACTCCTGCACTTAACATTGAGACAAGGAAACTCGGGTTTAACAGTTTCACGGCGAGTAGGACCGGCGCAGGTTCTTGCAGATAAAAAGCTGTACAAAGCTGCTTAAGTAGGTTGGAATTTAATACTGCCCAACATGAAAGCGTACAGAAAGATCTCTTATTGCCGCTAGTAAGCAACTACTTGAGATCCGGCCATGCGAACCATGATACTCCTGCACTTAACATTGGGACAAGGAAACTCGGGTGTAACAATTTCACGGCGAGTAGGACCGGCGCAGGTTCTTGCAGATAAACAGCTGTAAAAAGCTGCTTAAGTAGGTTGGAATTTAATACTGTTCAGCATGAAAGCGTACAGAAAGATCTCTTATTGCCGCTAGTAAGCAACTACTTGAGATCCGGCCATGCGAACCATGATACTCCTGCACTTAACATTGGGACAAGGAAACTCGGGTGTAACAGTTTCACGGCGAGTAGGACCTTCGCAGGTTCTTGCAGATAAACAGCTGTAAAAAGCTGCTTAAGTAGGTTGGAATTTAATACTGCCCAACATGAAAGCGTACAGAAAGATCTCTTATTGCCGCTAGTAAGCAACTACTTGAGATCCGGCCATGCGAACCATGATACTCCTGCACTTAACATTGGGACAAGGAAACTCGGGTGTAACAATTTCACGGCGAGTAGGACCGGCGCAGGTTCTTGCAGATAAACAGCTGTAAAAAGCTGCTTAAGTAGGTTGGAATTTAATACTGCCCAACATGAAAGCGTACAGAAAGATCTCTTATTGCCGCTAGTAAGCAACTACTTGAGATCCGGCCATGCGAACCATGATACTCCCTTCACTTAACATTGGGACAAGGAAACTCGGGTGTAACAGTTTCACGGCGAGTAGGACCGGCGCAGGTTCGTGCAGATAAACAGCTGTACAAAGCTGCTTAAGTAGGTTGGAATTCAATACTGCCCAACATGAAAGCGTACAGAAAGATCTCTTATTGCCGCTAGTAAGCAACTACTTGAGATGCGGCCATGCGAACCATGATACTCCTGCACTTAACATTGGTACAAGGAAACTAGGGTTTAACAGTTTCACGGCGAGTAGGACCGGCGCAGGTTCTTGCAGATAAACAGCTGTACAAAGCTGCTTAAGTAGGTTGGAATTTAATACTGTTCAGCATGAAAGCGTACAGAAAGATCTCTTAATGCCGCTAGTAAGCAACTACTTGAGATCCGGCCATGCGAACCATGATACTCCTGCACTTAACATTGGGACAAGGAAACTCGGGTTTAACAGTTTCACGGCGAGTAGGACCGGCGCAGGTTCTTGCAGATAAACAGCTGTACAAAGCTGCTTAAGTAGGTTGGAATTCAATACTGCTCAACATGAAAGCGTACAGAAAGATCTCTTATTGCCGCTAGTAAGCAACTACTTGAGATCCGGCCATGCGAACCATGATACTCCTGCACTTAACATTGGGACAAGGAAACTCGGGTGTAACAGTTTCACGGCGAGTAGGACCGGCGCAGGTTCTTGCAGATAAACAGCTGTACAAAGCTGCTTAAGTAGGTTTTAATTTAATACTGCCCAACATGAAAGCGTACAGAAAGATCTCCTAATGCCGCTAGTAAGCAACTACTTGAGATCCGGCCATGCGAACCATGATACTCCTGCACTTAACATTGAGACAAGGAAACTCGGGTTTAACAGTTTCACGGCGAGTAGGACCGGCGCAGGTTCTTGCAGATAAAAAGCTGTACAAAGCTGCTTAAGTAGGTTGGAATTTAATACTGCCCAACATGAAAGCGTACAGAAAGATCTCTTATTGCCGCTAGTAAGCAACTACTTGAGATCCGGCCATGCGAACCATGATACTCCTGCACTTAACATTGGGACAAGGAAACTCGGGTGTAACAGTTTCACGGCGAGTAGGACCGGCGCAGGTTCTTGCAGATAAACAGCTGTAAAAAGCTGCTTAAGTAGGTTGGAATTTAATACTGTTCAGCATGAAAGCGTACAGAAAGATCTCTTATTGCCGCTAGTAAGCAACTACTTGAGATCCGGCCATGCGAACCATGATACTCCTGCACTTAACATTGGGACAAGGAAACTCGGGTGTAACAGTTTCACGGCGAGTAGGACCTTCGCAGGTTCTTGCAGATAAACAGCTGTAAAAAGCTGCTTAAGTAGGTTGGAATTTAATACTGCCCAACATGAAAGCGTACAGAAAGATCTCTTATTGCCGCTAGTAAGCAACTACTTGAGATCCGGCCATGCGAACCATGATACTCCTGCACTTAACATTGGGACAAGGAAACTCGGGTGTAACAATTTCACGGCGAGTAGGACCGGCGCAGGTTCTTGCAGATAAACAGCTGTAAAAAGCTGCTTAAGTAGGTTGGAATTTAATACTGCCCAACATGAAAGCGTACAGAAAGATCTCTTATTGCCGCTAGTAAGCAACTACTTGAGATGCGGCCATGCGAACATGATACTCCTGCACTTAACATTGGGACAAGGAAACTAGGGTTTAACAGTTTCACGGCGAGTAGGACCGGCGCAGGTTCGTGCAGATAAACAGCTGTACAAAGCTGCTTAAGTAGGTTGGAATTTAATACTGTTCAGCATGAAAGCGTACAGAAAGATCTCTTAATGCCGCTAGTAAGCAACTACTTGAGATCCGGCCATGCGAACCATGATACTCCTGCACTTAACATTGGGACAAGGAAACTCGGGTTTAACAGTTTCACGGCGAGTAGGACCGGCGCAGGTTCATGCAGATAAACAGCTGTACAAAGCTGCTTAAGTAGGTTGGAATTCAATACTGCTCAACATGAAAGCGTACAGAAAGATCTCTTATTGCCGCTAGTAAGCAACTACTTGAGATCCGGCCATGCGAACCATGATACTCCTGCACTTAACATTGGGACAAGGAAACTCGGGTGTAACAGTTTCACGGCGAGTAGGACCGGCGCAGGTTCTTGCAGATAAACAGCTGTACAAAGCTGCTTAAGTAGGTTGGAATTTAATACTGTTCAGCATGAAAGCGTACAGAAAGATCTCTTAATGCCGCTAGTAAGCCACTACTTGAGATCCGGTCATGCGAACCATGATACTCCTGCACTTAACATTGGGACAAGGAAACTCGGGTTTAACAGTTTCACGGCGAGTAGGACCGGCGCAGGTTCTTGTAGATAAACAGCTGTACAAAGCTGCTTAAGTAGGTTGGAATTTAATACTGCCCAACATGAAAGCGTACAGAAAGATCTCTTATTGCCGCTAGTAAGCAACTACTTGAGATGCGGCCATGCGAACCATGATACTCCTGCACTTAACATTGGGACAAGGAAACTAGGGTTTAACAGTTTCACGGCGAGTAGGACCGGCGCAGGTTCTTGCAGATAAACAGCTGTACAAAGCTGCTTAAGTAGGTTGGAATTTAATACTGTTCAGCATGAAAGCGTACAGAAAGATCTCTTAATGCCGCTAGTAAGCAACTACTTGAGATCCGGCCATGCGAACCATGATACTCCTGCACTTAACATTGGGACAAGGAAACTCGGGTTTAACAGTTTCACGGCGAGTAGGACCGGCGTAGGTTGTTGCAGATAAACAGCTGTACAAAGCTGCTTAAGTAGGTTGGAATTCAATACTGCTCAACATGAAAGCGTACAGAAAGATCTCTTATTGCCGCTAGTAAGCAACTACTTGAGATCCGGCCATGCGAACCATGATACTCCTGCACTTAACATTGGGACAAGGAAACTCGGGTGTAACAGTTTCACGGCGAGTAGGACCGGCGCAGGTTCTTGCAGATAATCAGCTGTACAAAGCTGCTTAAGTAGGTTGGAATTTAATACTGTTCAGCATGAAAGCGTACAGAAAGATCTCTTAATGCCGCTAGTAAGCCACTACTTGAGATCCGGTCATGCGAACCATGATACTCCTGCACTTAACATTGGGACAAGGAAACTCGGGTTTAACAGTTTCACGGCGAGTAGGACCGGCGCAGGTTCTTGTAGATAAACAGCTGTACAAAGCTGCTTAAGTAGGTTGGAATTTAATACTGCCCAACATGAAAGCGTACAGAAAGATCTCCTAATGCCGCTAGTAAGCAACTACTTGAGATCCGGTCATGCGAACCATGATACTCCTGCACTTAACATTGGGACAAGGAAACTCGGGTTTAACAGTTTCACGGCGAGTAGGACCGGCGCAGGTTCTTGCAGATAAACAGCTGTACAAAGCTGCTTAAGTAGGTTGGAATTTAATACTGCCCAACATGAAAGCGTACAGAAAGATCTCTTATTGCCGCTAGTAAGCAACTACTTGAGATCCGGCCATGCGAACCATGATACTCCTGCACTTAACATTGGGACAAGGAAACTCGGGTGTAACAGTTTCACGGCGAGTAGGACCGGCGCAGGTTCTTGCAGATAAACAGCTGTACAAAGCTGCTTAAGTAGGTTGGAATTTAATACTGCCCAACATGAAAGCGTACAGAAAGATCTCTTATTGCCGCTAGTAAGCAACTACTTGAGATCCGGTCATGCGAACCATGATACTCCTGCACTTAACATTGGGACAAGGAAACTCGTGTGTAACAGTTTCACGGCGAGTAGGACCGGCGCAGGTTCTTGCAGATAAACAGCTGTACAAAGCTGCTTAAGTAGGTTGGAATTTAATACTGCCCAACATGAAAGCGTACAGAAAGATCTCTTAATGCCGCTAGTAAGCAACTACTTGAGATCCGGTCATGCGAACCATGATACTCCTGCACTTAACATTGGGACAAGGAAACTCGTGTGTAACAGTTTCACGGCGAGTAGGACCGGCGCAGGTTCTTGCAGATAAACAGCTGTACAAAGCTGCTTAAGTAGGTTGGAATTCAATACTGCCCAACATGAAAGCGTACAGAAAGATCTCCTAATACCGCTAGTAAGCAACTACTTGAGATCCGGTCATGCGAACCATGATACTCCTGCACTTAACATTGGGACAAGGAAACTCGTGTGTAACAGTTTCACGGCGAGTAGGACCGGCGCAGGTTCTTGCAGATAAACAGCTGTACAAAGCTGCTTAAGTAGGTTGGAATTTAATACTGCCCAACATGAAAGCGTACAGAAAGATCTCTTAATGCCGCTAGTAAGCAACTACTTGAGATCCGGTCATGCGAACCATGATACTCCTGCACTTAACATTGGGACAAGGAAACTCGTGTGTAACAGTTTCACGGCGAGTAGGACCGGCGCAGGTTCTTGCAGATAAACAGCTGTACAAAGCTGCTTAAGTAGGTTGGAATTCAATACTGCCCAACATGAAAGCGTACAGAAAGATCTCCTAATACCGCTAGTAAGCAACTACTTGAGATCCGGTCATGCGAACCATGATACTCCTGCACTTAACATTGGGACAAGGAAACTCGGGTTTAACAGTTTCACGGCGAGTAGGACCGGCGCAGGTTCTTGCAGATAAACAGCTGTACAAAGCTGCTTAAGTAGGTTGGAATTTAATACTGCCCAACATGAAAGCGTACAGAAAGATCTCTTATTGCCGCTAGTAAGCAACTACTTGAGATCCGGTCATGCGAACCATGATACTCCTGCATTTAACATTGGGACAAGGAAACTCGGGTTTAACAGTTTCACGGCGAGTAGGACCGGCGCAGGTTCTTGCAGATAAACAGCTGTACAAAGTGCTTAAGTAGGTTGGAATTTAATACTGCCCAACATGAAAGCGTACAGAAAGATCTCTTATTGCCGCTAGTAAGCAACTACTTGAGATCCGGCCATGCGAACCATGATACTCCTGCACTTAACATTGAGACAAGGAAACTCGGGTGTAACAGTTTCACGGCGAGTAGGACCGGCGCAGGTTCTTGCAGATAAACAGCTGTACAAAGCTGCTTAAGTAGGTTGGAATTTAATACTGCCCAGCATGAAAGCGTTCAGAAAGATCTCTTATTGCCGCTAGTAAGCAACTACTTGAGATCCGGCCATGCGAACCATGATACTCCTGCACTTAACATTGGGACAAGGAAACTCGTGTGTAACAGTTTCACGGCGAGTAGGACCGGCGCAGGTTCTTGCAGATAAACAGCTGTACAAAGCTGCTTAAGTAGGTTGGAATTCAATACTGCCCAACATGAAAGCGTACAGAAAGATCTCTTATTGCCGCTAGTAAGCAACTACTTGAGATCCGGTCATGCGAACCATGATACTCCTGCACTTAACATTGGGACAAGGAAACTCGTGTGTAACAGTTTCACGGCGAGTAGGACCGGCGCAGGTTCTTGCAGATAAACAGCTGTACAAAGCTGCTTAAGTAGGTTGGAATTCAATACTGCCCAACATGAAAGCGTACAGAAAGATCTCCTAATGCCGCTAGTAAGCAACTACTTGAGATCCGGCCATGCGAACCATGATACTCCTGCACTTAACATTGGGACAAGGAAACTCGGGTTTAACAGTTTCACGGCGAGTAGGACCGGCGCAGGTTCTTGCAGATAAACAGCTGTACAAAGCTGCTTAAGTAGGTTGGAATTTAATACTGCCCAACATGAAAGCGTACAGAAAGATCTCTTAATGCCGCTAGTAAGCAACTACTTGAGATCCGGCCATGCGAACCATGATACTCCTGCATTTAACATTGGAACAAAGAAACTCGGGTGTAACAGTTTCACGGCGAGTAGGACCGGCGCAGGTTCTTGCAGATAAACAGCTGTACAAAGCTGCTTAAGTAGGTTGGAATTTAATACTGCCCAACATGAAAGCGTACAGAAAGATCTCTTATTGCCGCTAGTAAGCAACTACTTGAGATCCGGCCATGCGAACCATGATACTCCTGCACTTTACATTGGGACAAGGAAACTCGGATTTAACAGTTTCACGGCGAGTAGGACCGGCGCAGGTTCTTGCAGATAAACAGCTGTACAAAGCTGCTTAAGTAGGTTGGAATTTAATACTGCCCAACATGAAAGCGTACAGAAAGATCTCTTATTGCCGCTAGTAAGCAACTACTTGAGATCCGGCCATGCGAACCATGATACTCCTCCACTTAATACAGTACACAGACTTAGCTTTATTCCTACCTTAAGTTTACCTATAATGAACTTATATCTTTCCTCATTCGCATCTAAACAGTTAGGTTTAGCATATAGATAGCTTCTCTTTTTCAATTCCTTCTATTAACTGACAATCTCCTCATAATATATCTTGTTTAAATTTTCAGTACTTAATACAAACACTTTTTATTCATCCACTGAAGTTCAAATACATTTTTCTTAACCTATAGTGGATGACACTTTATGTTATTACGTTTTTTTTCCAAATATGAGTTCATTAATGAAATTAAAAAAAAAAAAACTTTGTCCCTGTCGGATTTGAACTGAGGAACTAGGTGTATGAAATCTGGCACTTTGGCACTGAGCTAATTTTCCTATAGCTAGAAATCAATAATTAAATATGTTGGTCTATATGAAATTATAAGAGAAAGGTTGATGTAATAATGGAGCAATACAAGAGATAGATAGAATAAAAAATTATACATCCCTGTCAGCTTCATAAATTAGTAACGATGAAAGGGAATAAATAGTAACAAACGAAAATAATAGTCTAGCACCAAAAACTGCATAGATAGGGAAATGGAAATTTTCAAAACAATTCGCTTTCTATTTTGCCACTTAATATTATGGTTCTATCATAAGTATGTACATATTTATATTAATTGGAATTATAAAATAAAAATTAGGCCTACAAAAACAAATTTTTTCAATGTCGACCTAAGTAGGAATTTATTTTAAATTTTTTTCTATATTACTTGGTATGGATTTAAAGCGATGTCAGTATTGCGATGCGTTAAAGTTGCAGATATAATCTACATAGCAATTCGGGAATATTCCGTGAGCATTGCGTTTCGTCACTTTTTTAATCCTTTTCTTCCCTAACTAAACATATTCTATTTAAACCATTCGTACACCTATTGCTGCTTAGCTTTAATGGTTTATTTTCTCTCCTTTTATAACGACTATATCAATTTCCTTTTTATTGTTTCTCATTGTATTAATACTCCTCAAGGGCGGCTCCAGGGTAACCTTTAGGGGGGGGGGGAGTCACAATGACAGGAAAAGATGATATGGTTTCGGGCAGAAAACTTTCAAAAATAAAGGGCTGGAAATGAAATTTTAAGCTATTCTTGTACTTAAAAATCATAGGAAATTTGGCATTTTTTCACCAAAACGTGCATTTTACCTGAATTTACATTCAACAGGATTGCTAATATTAGTAGGATTAAGACAGGAACATACCTTAATCCTTGTAGAGGATGCCAGAGAGACCATGGCAACACGTGTGCAGGGTTACTTATCCCGATGTATAAGTTTGTAAGAAGAAGGTTAAGATGAAAATATGGAATTAGGAAGGAGACAAATAAAATAACCTCTTGCTATTTGGAATGAACTGGGGAATAATTAAACCGTTATAACATAAAAACAACTCATGGGACTAAATATATATATGTTACTGTGTAATGATTATCTTTGGCTGCAGCAACTTATGGACATCGGACCATCGGAGTCCCATGACCCTGGACGTCCGCAGCAAGAAGTAATGTAATGGTTAAACGTTATAAAAACGTAATGAAAACATAACAGATTAAAAAGATATACGAAACTAAATATATACGTTACTGTGAAATGAACACCATATGAATCCTAACAAAAACATAAAAGACTAATAAATATTGAATATTTATGTTACTGTGTAATGATTACAGTTATGAAACATTAATAGAAACACAACGGACTAAAAACGACTTGGTATTAGATGTGTATGTTACTGTGTAATGATTACAGTTATAAAAGGTTGACGAAATCATAACAGACTAAAACATCACATGGTACTAAATACATACGATACTGAGTAATGATCAAAGAGGAAAACCCATAAAGGATAAAATAACCACTGTTACTAAACATGAAAGTTGTATAATGGCCAGCTATGAAATAAAACTTTAAAAACATATCCGACTACATACTCAAATTTTATTAAATACGTCTTGTATTCTCAAAACACTGAAAAATAAAAACATATTAAAGCTATAGGCTAAATATCGTAATGGTGACATATCGTAAAGAAATATCTGTATTACGATACGTTTACTGTTCTGTGTAGATAATATCATAATGGCGACATATCGTAAAGAAATATCTGTATTACGATACGTTTACTGTTCTGTGTAGATAATATCGTAATGGTGACATATCGTAAAGAAATATCTGTATTACGATACGTTTACTGTTCTGTGTAGATAATATCGTAATGGCGACATATCGTAAAGAAATATCTGTATTACGATACGATTACTGTTCTGTGTAGATAATATCATAATGGTGACATATCGTAAAGAAATATCTGTATTACGATACGTTTACTGTTCTGTGTAGATAATATCGTAATGGCGACATATCGTAAAGAAATATCTGTATTACGATACGTTTACTCTTCTGTGTAGATAATCAAGAGTTGTAATATTGTAATGGTGACATATCGCAAAGAAATATCAGTGTTACTAAAAATTGACTGTTCTGAGTAGATAATCAAGAGCTGTAATATCGTAATGGTGACATATCGCAAAGAAATATCTGTGTTAAGAAACGTTTACTGTTCTGTGTAGATAATCAAGAGTTGTAATATCGTAATGGTGACATATCGCAAAGAAAGATCTGTATTACGAAACGATTACTGTTGTGTGTAGATAATCAAGAGTTGTAATATAGTAATGCTGTCATATCGCAAAGAAAGATCTGTATTACGATATGTTTACTATTCTGTGTAGATAAGCAAGAATTGTAATATCGTAATGGTGACATCGCGAAGAAAGATCTGTATTACGAAACGTTTACTGTTCTGTGTAGATAATCAAGAGTTGTAATATAGTAATGCTGTCATATCGCAAAGAAAGATCTGTATTACGATATGTTTACTATTCTGTGTAGATAAGCAAGAATTGTAATATCGTAATGGTGACAACGCGAAGAAAGATCTGTATTACGAAACGTTTACTGTTCTGTGTAGATAGTCAAGAGTTGTAACATCGTAATGGTGACATCGCAAAGAAAGATCTGTATTACGAAACGTTTACTGTTCTCTGTAGATAGTCAAGAGTTGTAATATCGTAATGGCGACATATCGCAAACAAAGATCTGTATTACGAAATGTTTACTGTTCTGTGTAGATAATCAAGAGTTGTAATATCGTAATGGTGACATATCGCAAATAAAGATCTGTATTACGAAACGTTTACTGTTCTGAGTAGATAATAAAGAGCTGTAATATCATAATGGTGACATATCGTAAAGAAAGATCTGCGTTAAGAAACGTTTACTGTTCCGTGTAGATAATCAAGTGTTGTAATTACGTAATGGTGACATATCGGAATGAAAGATCTGCGTTAAGAAACGTTTACTGTTCCGTGTAGATAATCAAGAGTTGTAATATCGTAATGGTGACATATCGTAAAGAAAGATCTGCGTTAAGAAACGTTTACTGTTCCGTGTAGATAATCAAGTGTTGTAATTACGTAATGGTGACATATCGGAATGAAAGATCAGTACTACGAAACGTTTACTGTTCTGAGTAGATAATCAAGAGTTGTAATATCGTAATGGTGACATATCGCAAAGAAAGATCTCTGTTACTTAAAATTTACTGTTCTGAGTAGATAATCAGGAGCTGTAATACCGTAATGGTGACATCGTAAAGAAATAATTTTGTTGTGAAACGTTTACTGTTCTGTGTAGATAATAAAATCTGTAATATCATAATGGTCACATATCTCAAAGAATGATCTGCGTTAAGAAACGTTTACTGTTCCGTGTAGATAATCAAGTGTTGTAATTACGTAATGGTGACATATCGGAATGAAAGATCAGTACTACGAAACGTTTACTGTTCTGAGTAGATAATCAAGAGTTGTAATATCGTAATGGTGACATATCGCAAAGAAAGATCTCTGTTACTTAAAATTTACTGTTCTGAGTAGATAATCAGGACCTGTAATACCGTAATGGTGACATATCGTAAAGAAAGAATTTTGTTGTGAAACGTTTACTGTTCTGTGTAGATAATAAAATCTGTAATATCATAATGGTCACATATCGCAAAGAAAGATCTGCGTTAAGAAACGTTTACTGTTCCGTGTAGATAATAAAGTGTTGTAATTACGTAATGGTGACATATCGCAAAGAAAGATCAGTATTACGAAACGTTTACTGTTCTGTGTAGATAATCGAGAGGTGTAATATCGTAATGGTGACATATCGCAAAGAAAGATCAGTATTACGAAACGTTTACTGTTCTGTGTAGATAGTCAAGAGTTGTAACATCGTAATGGTGACATATCGCAAAGAAAGATCTGTATTACGATACGTTTACTGTTCTGTGTAGATAATCAATAGTTGTAATATCGTAATGGTGACATATCGCAAAGAAAGATCTGTATTACGAAACGTTTACTGTTCTGTGTAGATAATCAAGAGTTGTAATATCGTAATGGTGACATATCGCAAAGAAAGATCTCTGTTACTTAAAATTTACTGTTCTGAGTAGATAATCACGAGCTGTAATACCGTAATGGTGACATATCGCAAAGAAAGATCTCTGTTACTTAAAATTTACTGTTCTGAGTAGATAATCACGAGCTGTAATACCGTAATGGTGACATATCGTAAAGAAAGAATTTTGTTGTGAAACGTTTACTGTTCTGAGTAGATAATAAAGAGCTGTAATGTCATAATGGTGACATATCGTAAAGGAAGATCTGCGTTAAGAAACGTTTACTGTTCCGTGTAGATAATCAAGTGTTGTAATTACGTAATGGTGACATATCGCAAAGAAAGATCAGTATTACGAAACGTTTACTGTTCTGTGTAGATAATCGAGAGGTGTAATATCATAATGGTGACATATCGCAAAGAAAGATCTGTATTACGAAACGTTTACTGTTCTGTGTAGATAATCGAGAGGTGTAATATCGTAATGGCGATATATCGCAAAGAAAGATCTGTGTTAAGAAACGTTTACTGTTCTGTGTAGATATCAAGAGTTGTAATATCGTAATGGTAACATACCGTAAAGAAAGATCTGTGTTACGAAACGTTTACTGTTCTGTGTAGATAATCAAAAGCTGTAATATCGTAATGTTGACATAACGTAAAGAAAGACCAGTGTTGTGAAACGTTTAGTGTACTAGGTACATGTCAAATCTGTAACATCGTAATGGTGACATATCGCAAAGAAAGATCTCTGTTACTTAAAATTTACTGTTCTGAGTAGATAATCACGAGCTGTAATACCGTAATGGTGACATATCGTAAAGAAAGAATTTTGTTGTGAAACGTTTACTGTTCTGAGTAGATAATAAAGAGCTGTAATGTCATAATGGTGACATATCGTAAAGGAAGATCTGCGTTAAGAAACGTTTACTGTTCCGTGTAGATAATCAAGTGTTGTAATTACGTAATGGTGACATATCGCAAAGAAAGATCAGTATTACGAAACGTTTACTGTTCTGTGTAGATAATCGAGAGGTGTAATATCATAATGGTGACATATCGCAAAGAAAGATCTGTATTACGAAACGTTTACTGTTCTGTGTAGATAATCGAGAGGTGTAATATCGTAATGGCGATATATCGCAAAGAAAGATCTGTGTTAAGAAACGTTTACTGTTCTGTGTAGATATCAAGAGTTGTAATATCGTAATGGTAACATACCGTAAAGAAAGATCTGTGTTACGAAACGTTTACTGTTCTGTGTAGATAATCAAAAGCTGTAATATCGTAATGTTGACATAACGTAAAGAAAGACCAGTGTTGTGAAACGTTTAGTGTACTAGGTACATGTCAAATCTGTAACATCGTAATGGTGACATATCGTAAAGAAAGATCTGTGTTATGAAACGTTTAGTGTACTAGGTGCATGTCAAATCTGTAACATCGTAATGGTGACATATCGTAAAGAAAGATCTGTGTTATGAAACGTTTAGTGTACTAGGTGCATGTCAAATCTGTAACATCGTAATGGTGACATAACGTAAAGAAAGACCAGTGTTGTGAAACGTTTAGTGTACTAGGTGCATGTCAAATCTGTAACATCGTAATGGTGACATAACGTAAAGAAAGACCAGTGTTGTGAAACGTTTAGTGTACTAGGTACATGTCAAATCTGTAACATCGTAATGGTGACATATCGTAAAGAAAGATCTGTGTTATGAAACGTTTAGTGTACTAGGTACATGTCAAATCTGTAACATCGTAATGGTGACATATCGTAAAGAAAGATCTGTGTTATGAAACGTTTAGTGTACTAGGTACATGTCAAATCTGTAACATCGTAATGGTGACATATCGTAAAGAAAGATCTGTGTTATGAAACGTTTAGTGTACTAGGTACATGTCAAATCTGTAACATCGTAATGGTGACATATCGTAAAGAAAGATCTGTGTTATGAAACGTTTAGTGTACTAGGTACATGTCAAATCTGTAACATCGTAATGGTGACATAACGTAAAGAAAGACCAGTGTTGTGAAACGTTTAGTGTACTAGGTACATGTCAAATCTGTAACATCGTAATGGTGACATATCGTAAAGAAAGATCTGTGTTATGAAACGTTTAGTGTACTAGGTGCATGTCAAATCTGTAACATCGTAATGGTGACATATCGTAAAGAAAGATCTGTGTTATGAAACGTTTAGTGTACTGTAATATCGTAACAGTAACATAACGAGCAGAAAAAGTATTGTGTATGAAAAATGTAGAAGTGTAGTGTGTAAATAATGTAAAGCAATAAGGCCGGCGTGACTGATGCCTTGACAACATCCGTTCAAGGTAACCTAGCTTGCATAAACGCAGGTTAATACAAAAAAATTTATGAATATTTATTGCTGCTATACGGGCGGAGTTAGTTTCCTTTATAACTTGTTGCTAAAGGTAATTATCTTGGCGCATATAGTGTTCAGCTGTCTAGGTTGGCTACACTGGGACGAAGTAGCCTAACTGCCGGTTGTAGCTGAACTGGTTGCAGGAAAGGAGGAACTGATTAGGGAACGGGAAGGATCTACACTTTAGAAACACAAGCAACTGGACTAAGCTGCTGTCTATTTGCATTTATCAACTCATATTTATTTTGATTTGTTGGTTTTCAGATGTAAAAGACTACAGAAAATTGTTTTGTTGTTTTTTCCAATAGTCTCTCTGTTTTGCTTTATGAATTTTACGGAAAGGACTGTATCACAACTGTAGTTAGCCCTGAAAGTCTACTAGCAGGTAAACTCCGTTCAAAATCAAGTCCCTAGTCTGACGGTGTGCCCTTTAGATAAGGCCAACCTAGAATGTTTAAAAGTTCGATTACACTGCTTGGAGTGAACCAATCAGATTTTAGCTTGAAGGTAAGGAAAACCTGGGGAATATGTGTGTGGTTGGAATATTGTGTCAAAAAGTACGTTTTTTTAAATATCCTAAACGAGTTTTTCATTTTGAATACGAAACAAATATGCGGTCGATTGGCTCGTTGGACGACTTGGTTGATGCGCAGTGCTGTACACCACATCTAGCATACACCACACCTAGCGTACACCACATCTAGCCTACACCACATCTAGCGTACACCACGTGCGGGTAAAGTACTTAGTACCCCTGGAAGAAAACTATCTATAGAGCCACCTCCACTGGAGCGGACTGTACGATCCTCCATTTGTGCAAGAATAGAAAGGGAACAGCCAATACACCCCCTGGGGGTCTATGGAGCTCTGGAAGACGAGGAAGGTACATAAGAGGAACTGCCAATGCTGGACTGTACGCCGCGGAATAACAGCCAAAGACGAGCGTTGGATATAAGAAAATTTCGAGAAAAAAACCACATTTTACTCTAAGCCTACCTTTCACAAAATGGTAGAAACAGTGTCTAACCGACACTGTTTGAAGAACGCATAAATTAACCAAACCTAGTAAAGACAGGAAATAGCAACTTTCAAGCATTTTCTCACGGCAATGTAATTACTAATGCAATTATAGATTGCCGCCACAGAAACGCGAGTGTTAAAAAAAAAATAAAGACATCATTGAAAACAACGAAAAATCGATAGAAACTCGTTAATTCGGCACTAATAGCGTTCTACAATTTCTCCTTCGTAGCGTTCGACTGTTCCCTACCATTATGGACACAATAACGTCGACCTGCATATCCGATGTTGTGACCATGCTTGTAAAAAGAACTGGCAACACTGGAGGGATTGTGCTGGATTAGATCGGTTTTTGTTATTTGTCTCTCTTGCAGTATTTTTACGGAAAGCAGCTGTATGAAGGTCAGGTATCTGGCTCTACCTCGCGCACTCCCCCGGGATTGGTGAATCTTGTAGTGGTTATCCCAACTCAAAAATACAAATTTTTAAAGAATAAAACCTCATTAATATTAGCATTTTTTTAAATAGTCGTGTATTTTCAAAAACAAATGAGACCAAACTTAACATGTTTATAGTTAACTTTACAGTTATAAAGCTTTGAAAGTTACTGGGTTCCGAATAAAACATTTTTTTTAAGTTTTCTACCTATTCCAGGGCCAATAACTGGTCGATTTGTGTGTGTTTGGGGGGTGGGGGGAGGTTTTACTTGTAAGAACTGAGAATAGCTACAAAGTATCTATTTTTTATAAGCGATCCGGATATTCTACGCACCTAGGACCAAAGGTAGTGTAAGTGGACAAATCAGTGTTTTAACAGCCCTTATCAAGTTTGTAGGAAAGTACTGTCTTTATATTGACCCTCTACCTCCCGTCTCGCATACTGCGATCTCTCAAGGCCAAGTGCACGGTTACGTGGTCCGCACTATTCAATTATTATTTAAGTGGTCGAGAGACTAGCTCATGATAGTTCTCGGCCACTACACACTACTATGTAGTCTGTAGGAGTCTACCTATATCGAAGGAACCCTCAGTCCCCAAAGATCCAAACTGGAACTCTCAATCCAGGCGTCATCAAGATCGAGAAATTTGATATCAAAACCAGTTGTTATAGTATGTAAGAGCTTGAGGGCCTTACGGTAAGGTATATATACTGGTTACCTCTCGCCTCTACGACAAGATTTTCCAACCAGAAATTACGGTTTTGCCAGACCTTCCAGAACTACCAAGATAAAACATCCCAAAAAGCCATCAAAATGATTATCACAAACCCCTCAACAACTAGATCACAAACCTGGGTTTAACAAACGTTTACAAAGTACACTAAAAACCTTAAGACTTGAAAATTGTACTAGTTAAGGTACTGGACAAGGAAAGCAAAGCCTAGTCGAGAAGCGAAACCAGAATAGCTGTAACAAAGTACGTCGCCAAACTTAATTGGAGCTTCTCAGGCCGCAACATCACAGACAAAACCCAATACTGTACAGCAATGAAGGTCGTGGGTTGGAGAAAGAACGTCCTTAGTTGCAATAGAGAATAAGTTCAGTTTTTGTAGGAAACCTTTATCCACAGCGGGACGACTTGAATGGTTATAGGAGACTTAAGCTGTGTTATGTACTCACATATTCTTTTGTAAAGTTTAATTGGGATATGAAGAGATTTAGTAATGTAGATTTAAAATTTAAAAAGAATTATCCAGCCAAGGTCGTCATATATTTCGACTTGTAGTTTCCATGTCAGTTAGGTGGGCACTTTTTTTCAATTCTCGCTTGGAATCAGTAACTAGCTCACTGTGCAATATGTATAGTGTGAATCATTTAACCTTGGCCTTGAAAGAACGCGATGGGAGAGGCGAGAGGGTGAGACGAGATTTATACTGCGTTGAGTCAGTATAAATAATCTCCTACAAACATGATAAGGACTGTCAAAACACTGACTTGCATGAGGTGGTTGATATTAGATAAACTGGATGATAAATCAGCTCCAGTATGGAATAACAAACAATTTTGAAATATGTGTAGACATATCGGATGCAGAGGCTGCTGATCTATAGAACATTTTGAATATGTAAAATGTTTTCAGAAGTACACGAGAAATCTTGTGCGATCTGTCAATGCCAAGTGCACTGTTACTTGGTCCTCACTTTAGTTTTTGTACAGATGTGAATGTGACAACGCTGCGCCAACTTTTCTCCTACCCGATCTGTTCGAATACCTTTCTAATTTTAATTATATAAGTTACGAAATAACTATTTTGATTTTTAAAAAACTACCTGCAATGATACGGCGTTAACGGTAAGGTTCCAGTTAATTGTTTTTGTAGTTTCAAGGCGGTCGGTCAGAATATTTATTATGCCTAGAGAGGACTATTCTATATCGGGATCATTTAGAGACGTGTTTACGCGTTACACCTCCTTGTAAGAAGGTTAAGGGAGGCTAGATATAGCTAGGTAATGTTAAGAAGAGTACATAATTATATCTTGGCAGCTGAAAGTATAGGTAAATTATGCCAACGCGTAGGTAGTGTTACTCAACTAAAGAGACCTGCTCTCAGTCGGCGCCTACTTGGGATGCCTATAAGGGATATTAAGCAGGTTGATGGCTGCTGGCTCAAGTCTAGGTCCAAATTCTGAGAACCCGACTCTTAGGTAAAGCCAGCCAAGGGTGAATAAATGCCCGTTTCCACTATCCGGACCAAAATAATCAGACGAAATATTTTGACGGCCGTTTGGAAGGTCTGGCAAAACCGTAACCACTGGTTGGAAGCTCTTACATACTGAAACCACTGGTTTTGATATCAAATCTCTCGATCTTGATGACGCCTGGATTGAGCAATAGAGAGTTCCAGTTTGGATTTTGGGGACAGAGGGTATCTTCTATATAGGTAGACCCCTACAGACTACATAGTAGTGTGTAGCAGGCCGAGAACCATCATGAGCTAGTCTCTTGACCACTTAAATAATAATTGAATAGTGCGGACCACGTAACCGTGCACTTGGCCTTGAGAGATCGCAGTATGCGAGACGGAAACTTGATAAAGGCTGTTAAAACACTGACTTGTATGAGACGAATACACTTGAAGATAAATTAGTTTATGTATGAAATAACCCATTCTTGAAACATAGACATATCGGATGCAGAAGCTGTTTATGTTCATACAACATTCTGTAGCCTATATGTAACATGTTTTAAGAAGTGGTACGACTATATGGTCCGCACTATTACACCGGGGTCCAATATTGAAGATAAAAACACGAAAGTAGAAAGATAGTATGTAGTCCAAAAAATCCATTAAACTTTATATACAAACTGATATCATGAGTTGACAATGAACAAATTTTCCCTTCAAACAAAAGTTCTGTGATAACGGGCAGCAATAGCTGCAGTTGGGCTCCGTTAGGTTGCGTGACCAGTTGCCACTCTTTCGTCTTGCGCATAATTAAAACAAGTCACTGGTAAATGTACAACATTAAGGCCTTTATTAAAGTGACGTTTTAGAGTAGTTGAATCGTGGCCCACTAGCTAACAACAATGCCTACTTTGTCAACCCACTTTACTACGTCGGTTTCTCTCAATATTATTTCTGATCTATTTAATTCTGTCTTCTAACTTTATACACAACAGGCCACTTTATTTCCATTTAAAATGAATTATGGAACAGATAAAATAAAAACAAACACAAACATTATTATTAATAAACAAATATACTATAAATTGCAAATAGTTTTATATTGAATTTTTTTCAGTTTTTTTGTTCAAGTGCTTTAAAGCTATTATAATCTGTACTTGAAGGTAATAATTTGTCTGGACAATTTACTTAGTAACTGTCTTGGTCAGGGCGACAAGGTAGAATAGGATCTCACGTTTGCATATCCCTACTTGCTTCACTGTATTTTTACAGTGTAACTTCTAGATAACTTCCATTCAATGAAACTTTAAGTTTATTCTTTCTCAAACAACTTTGAATGTTATGTTATCCTAATGTAACTTCCTCTCAATATAACTGTGAGTCTTGGTGTAACTTCCTCTCTCTGTAACAATTAAGTTACATCCTCTCAGCATAACTTTGAGAATAGCTTCCTATCAGAGTACCTTCTTTTTAGAGTCATTTTATCCCAATATAACTTTGAGTGTATTGTCTCCTGAGTGAAACTTTAAGCGTAGCGCCCTCTCAGCATAACTTTGAGAATAGCTTCCTATCAGAGTACCTTCTTTTTAGAGTCATTTTATCCCAATATAACTTTGAGTGTATTGTCTCCTGAGTGAAACTTTAAGCGTAGCGCCCTCTCAGCATAACTTTGAGAATAGCTTCCTATCAGAGTACCTTCTTTTTAGAGTTATTTTATCCCAATATAACTTTGAGTGTATTGTCTCCTGAGTGAAACTTTAAGCGTAGCGCCCTCTCAGCATAACTTTGAGAATAGCTTCCTATCAGAGTACCTTCTTTTTAGAGTCATTTTATCCCAATATAACTTTGAGTGTATTGTCTCCTGAGTGAAACTTTAAGCGTAGCGCCCTCTCAGCATAACTTTGAGAATAGCTTCCTATCAGAGTACCTTCTTTTTAGAGTCATTTTATCCCAATATAACTTTAAGTGTATTGTCTCCTGAGTGAAACTTTAAGCGTAGCGCCCTCTCAGCATAACTTTGAGAATAGCTTCCTATCAGAGTACCTTCTTTTTAGAGTCATTTTATCCCAATATAACTTTGAGTGTATTGTCTCCTGAGTGAAACTTTAAGCGTAGCGCCCTCTCAGCATAACTTTGAGAATAGCTTCCTATCAGAGTACCTTCTTTTTAGAGTCATTTTATCCCAATATAACTTTGAGTGTATTGTCTCCTGAGTGAAACTTTAAGCGTAGCGCCCTCTCAGCATAACTTTGAGAATAGCTTCCTATCAGAGTACCTTCTTTTTAGAGTCATTTTATCCCAATATAACTTTGAGTGTATTGTCTCTTTAGTGTAACTTCAAGTGTAGCGTCCTCTCAGCATAACTTTGAGAATAGCTTCCTATCAGAGTACCTTCTTTTTAGAGTCATTTTATCCCAATATAACTTTGAGTGTATTGTCTCCTGAGTGAAACTTTAAGCGTAGCGCCCTCTCAGCATAACTTTGAGAATAGCTTCCTATCAGAGTACCTTCTTTTTAGAGTCATTTTATCCCAATATAACTTTGAGTGTATTGTCTCCTGAGTGAAACTTTAAGCATAGCGCCCTCTCAGCATAACTTTGAGAATAGCTTCCTATCAGAGTACCTTCTTTTTAGAGTCATTTTATCCCAATATAACTTTGAGTGTATTGTCTCCTGAGTGAAACTTTAAGCGTAGCGCCCTCTCAGCATAACTTTGAGAATAGCTTCCTATCAGAGTACCTTCTTTTTAGAGTCATTTTATCCCAATATAACTTTGAGTGTATTGTCTCCTGAGTGAAACTTTAAGCATAGCGCCCTCTCAGCATAACTTTGAGAATAGCTTCCTATCAGAGTACCTTCTTTTTAGAGTCATTTTATCCCAATATAACTTTGAGTGTATTGTCTCCTGAGTGAAACTTTAAGCATAGCGCCCTCTCAGCATAACTTTGAGAATAGCTTCCTATCAGAGTACCTTCTTTTTAGAGTCATTTTATCCCAATATAACTTTGAGTGTATTGTCTCCTGAGTGAAACTTTAAGCGTAGCGCCCTCTCAGCATAACTTTGAGAATAGCTTCCTATCAGAGTACCTTCTTTTTAGAGTTATTTTATCCCAATATAACTTTGAGTGTATTGTCTCCTGAGTGAAACTTTAAGCGTAGCGCCCTCTCAGCATAACTTTGAGAATAGCTTCCTATCAGAGTACCTTCTTTTTAGAGTTATTTTATCCCAATATAACTTTGAGTGTATTGTCTCCTGAGTGAAACTTTAAGCGTAGCGCCCTCTCAGCATAACTTTGAGAATAGCTTCCTATCAGAGTACCTTCTTTTTAGAGTCATTTTATCCCAATATAACTTTGAGTGTATTGTCTCTTTAGTGTAACTTCCAAGTGTAGCGTCCCCTCAGCATAATCTTGGAAATACCTTCCTATCAGTGTACCTTGTTTTACAGTTATATTTGGACTCTATCAGTGTACTTTTTTTAGAGTAATTTCTTCCCAAAATAACTTTGAGTGTATTGTCTTGTCAGTGCAATGTCCTCTCAATGTAACTTGTTAAGGAAATAGGTAAAGTGTTTATTGTTGACAAGCTATACAAAGAAAGACACATATAACGTGAAGGAGTGATAACAAAGGATGATACACAAAGATCTCATGGTCCTGACAGTAGGGAAAAGGATAGTTCACAGGGTAGGGTCAGTCATGTAAAGTACAATGTTTCCTACTGAGGTCAAAGAGAATTATCAATCTATTATTCCTTCCTAAGATTACATGCAAGTGAGGCATTTACTTTGATGAATGGGTTTTTATGTCTGTATTTTTTCTGGCAGTATGTGTTGTGTGGTTTGGCTGAGGGGAGAAAGAAAGATCAACCCCTCCTTTTTACGTGCAGATAGTCAGTATTTTTTTGCAGGGTATGCATTAGTGGGATTTAGTCATGGCTAGTATGATCATGGTTTGTACTGAAATCAAAAGGATAATTCAGAACAATTCTCAATTATTTCTACCCCTCCCCATATATTAATAGGAAATCGTAGGAGATACTTAAGAGTTTCTTTTTAATCTTTTATAGAGCGTAAACGCTATTTATAGACATGCATGTACAATGTTTGGAAAGGTCTTCACTACAGATAATTTAGTTTGGTAATTGCTGCATATTTGAGAAATAAAAGGTATGAAGAGCACCTAAATGGACTAGCTATGACTTAAATCCTGAGGTAATTCCTTAAACTGTTAAAGGGTTAGGAATGTTTCTTACTATAAAATTTGTGCAGAGAGATTGGCAAAAGGCATCACAGCTATATCCAGATAATTATTTTATATTGAAATTAAAAAATTTTTAATTTAAATCTCTATAATGTTTTAGATCCATTTGAGAAATAGAAGAAACATCTGTTAATATTTTCAATATTCCGTGATATCAGTTATTGTATTGTGAAATACATTTTAAAAGTGTTTATTACAAAATCTTGCATTTACTGTTCCTACCCAGTGCCAAATTAACAAAAATTACATTTTTCTTGTAACTAAACACTTGTAAATATTTACAAATTTGCCTATAGTAGCACTTACTTATATTTGTTGAGGACGGCCGTTTCGGGAGATGTGTCCCATTGTCAACTCGGACCGTAACTCTGAGTTGACAATGGGACACATCTCCCAAAACAGCCGTCCTCAACAAATATAAGTAAGTGCTACTATAGGCAAATTTGTAAATATTTACAAGTGTTTAGTGAAAACTAGTAGCTCACCGGAAGATGGAATCAACAAATATTTTCCTTGTATTAAAATTTCAAACCAACCCTGGGGAAATTCCCATTAATATTGATTTGGCCCGCAACTTTGATAAAAATAGATTACAGCCCCTCAACCTTTTTTTTGGTCACACTGCTTTACAATACTATATGCGGTTTTACTTACTTTGACTATGTCCATGTCCATCATCGTCTATGAGGGAAGAAAAAACAAAAGTGAATTACACTTGTTTGAATTATCTTGGCAAAAAAACCACTACTTACTGATTTATTCAGCAAACGCCTTTCGCGCTAGGTCAGTGCTTTTTTCAGTGCTGTGAATTACTGACAAGACATTGCTCAGGTGTATTGTGTTGGTGTGAGTCTGTGGTGTATTTCTGTTCTGTGGTTTGTTATTGTTCATAGAGTAGTTAATTATGTACTCAAATATAGTGTTTGATTAGGAGTGTGCTTTTCATTTAGAATGTGTTGTTGATAGTATTTATATATCTCATAGTTTTCTACTGTGTCAAGTTTTTTGCTTTATTGATGTAATGTAGGATTTTTAGATTTGTGTCTATGTCAGTCTGTGAGTGTAGTGTGTTTTGCATGTGTATGGCAAAATTTGATTTGGGTTGTGTCTTTCTTATCTGTTTTACGTGTTCTTCATATCTTGTGGAAAATGTTCTCCCTGTTTGTCCTACGTACAGTTGTTGCATGTAATCTTGTATACGCCTGCCCTGTTGTGTTTATCTTGGTGTGTTTTGAACTGTGTAGGTGTTTTTTAATTGTGTTGGATGTTGTGAATGCTACTTTGTATTTAAGTTTGCGGAACGTGGAAGCAATTTTTTGTAATATGTAAGTGTAATATGTTTTTGTGTGTTATGTCTACGTCGTTTTTTGCGCATTATGTTGTCTATCAATGTGTGTTTATATCCGTTTTTTGGGCTATGTGTTTTATTAAACACACCACAGACTCACACCAACACAAGACACCTGAGCAACAGTATTGTCAGTAATTCACAGCATTGATTAATGCGATGACCTAGCGCGGAACGCATCTGCTGAATAAATCAGTAGGTAGTGTTATTTTGCCAAGATAATAAAAACCTCAAGATGTATAACACAAAAACTAAAAATAAATTGTTTTTTTCAGATCTGGATAAAAACATAATTTCCTTGGTATGGAATATGAGGGAAGGATCTTGTACTTGAAATAATAATCTACTCTCTATCAGGATTATATGTAGGAAGATGCCTACCCATTACATTTCGAGAAAAACAAACAGGTGGAGTAGAGATAGGTATATTATGATCTTCTGCTATTGGGAATTATAACAGAAGAGTTGCCAGACTCATAGTACATTATAAGGACAATGTCCTCAAGTAGACAGACTTTATACTATGGTCATAGACCCAGTGGCAGATTTAAGGGGCTGAGCTTTGGGGCTCAATGCCCCATCAAAATATGGAAAAGTAAAAATTTTGAAACTATAAAATAACACTATAAATGTAAAATAAAATGCCATTCCTGATGTTTGCATTCTGATTTAAATATTATTAATTAGTAAAATATGTCTACAAACCTATAATACAATACAATAAACATTAACATTTGTTGATTCCATCTTCGTGTGAGCTACTAGTAATCACTAACACTTTTAAATGTTTTAAACTTGCCTATAGTAGCACTTACTTTGCTTGTTGAGGATGGCCGTTTCAGGAGATGTGTCCCTTTTTCAACTCAGACCGCAATTCCTTGAGTTGACAAAACGACACATCTCCCGAAACGGCCGTCCTCAACAAGCAAAGTAAGTGCTACTATAGGCAAGTTTAAAACATTTAAAAGTGTTAGTGATTACTAGTAGCTCACACGAAGATGGAATCAACAAATGTTAATATTGCAAGCCGAGCATCAACCATCCATCGACATAAACATTAATAAATACGCCTACCCATAACGTAATAAATAGGTGGTTTTCATTGTAAACTAAAATGGGGCGCAAGCAATGTTCGCGTGCCTGATCTCCATGTAATTCATAGCATTAAAAATACAAGTAATGTACTAATAAACCTGAAAATCGATTTTAGTAAACGGTGAATGTGGCTAATTGATGATTGTGTAATATAGAATCATTCCTTTTCCCCTTCCTCCCACCAGCCCACACCACAATATATTTCTGGATCCGCCACTGGACCCTGCTACCACGTTTCACCAGATTTCAGCTTGTAGTACCAGTATTTGTTTGCATATACCCACAACAGCTAGATTACAAAATCAAGCTAAAGTAATGCCATGATTTACTTCAATAACATTTACCTTTTCTCTTAAGTATTCAGTTTTATATACACAAACATCTGGGTTGATTTTTCATTCAGAATGTCATTTAACATCTAATTTTAACCTTCGGAGACAAATAAGTGTCCCTAACTTCATTCAGTGTTTAGCCTGTCTAGGTGACAAATCCTATGTAGAATAAATGAGACTGCATGCAAGGTTATGTTTTTAGTTTCGTAAGGCCCAGTGGTGGATTTAAGAGGGGGCTTTGTGGCTCAACCCCCTCCCAAAAATAAGGAAAAGTGAACATTTTTAAACTATAAAATAACATATTTGTTGATTCCATCATTTTACAACTTGCCTATAGTAGCACTTACTTATATTTGTTGAGGACGGCTGTTTTCAGACAGGAACTGATCTCAAGGCTTTTGTGATCAAACTTTGCCAATCATTTCAACTCCACAAAACATGACTACACAGACATAACATCTAACCAACAAATTCTTCATAAACAACACAGAAATAACCAACGATACACAACCGAACAATTTGAAATATACAGACACTTCAAACTACACCCTACACACATACTCAATACACAATTACATTACAACTCACACACACTTTTTTACATCATAACTCCTAATACTCACAAAGTACACCCACAACACCATTATTTCCCACCCCCACCCTAATACCCTAACCTACAAAAACCTTGAGATCAGTTACGGTCCAAGTTGACAATGGGACATCTCCGAAAATGGCCGTCCTCAACAAATATAAGTAAGTGCTACTATAGGCAAGTTTGTAAATATTTACAAGGGTTTTAGTATAAAATAATACTATAAATGAAAAAATAAAATGGTGTTCCCGAGGTTTGTGTTCGGCCGTTCATCCCCGATTTACTTATTAATTAGTAGAATATGTTTACAAACCCATATTAACCACTGTAATTGTTAATAAATACACCCACTCACAATATAATAAATAGGTGGTATTGTAAATATATGGTAAATGAGGCTAAAAAAAGGTTATGTAATGTCACAGAGTAAATTTATAACTATTTCCCTCAGATAGATGACCCTAACAGTTTACACTATAGCTGCTATATTTCCTAAATATTCTCCGGGTGAGGTTGACCCTATCTCCAACCCCCCCTCAAATATTTGTCTGAATCTGCCACTGGTAAGTGGTATAATACTTGGATACTGTAAAAGATGTCATCCTTTTTGTAACATATGCACCTTACATGCATAACACTGTTTTATTGTCTGAGCTTAGTATGACATAAAAAGCCAATAAAAATGTATATGACTCAAAGAAAAATAAACTAAAAATAACCCCTTCTCTTTCACAAATCCCCGAGTTTTTTTTCATTTAACCATACTCACATGTAATGCTTTGCCCATTTGAAAAGTCAATTACCATTATTTTACAAATGTTTGGTAAGGTTTAAAAACTGAATAGTAGTAAAAATTTCCTAGGATATTGGTAAGCATTGTTAATAGTTTATCGTAAATAATAATTGCCAATTAGATTACACAAACGTTAAAATTAGAGATGATTTGAATAAATATAGTACCTTTCATTTCTTACAGAAGTTTTTATAGGTTTCACAGACTCTGTAATATTCTGTTGTGAAAAAAATTTAATCCAACTCAGGAGCATCTGAAAATTATAAATTAAAAATACTGTAATTTATAAATAAAAGCTCTTATATTTTTGTACTTTTTGAATTCTAATTCAGTGAGATCCCTGTATTGTTAAATTGTAATACCATTTGGCTTATTTATTGCTACTCATATATGTATTTATGAGCCACAATAGGGATAACTTTAAATTCCATCTCCTGTGATTAACTTTTTGTCGCTCTGTACTACAAACCCCGAAATTATAAAATGAGGTAAACAATAATATATAAAATCCTTACTACATATGTTGTTCAAGGTCTACTTTTATGATTTACTGAGAAATTAAAAACAATAAAAAAATGTTAAGAAGTGAAAAGAAAATTGAAATACTCTATTTGCTTATAACATGGAATTCTATTAAAAAATATATATATTTGTTGATTCCATCTTCATTTGAGCTACTAGTTTTCACTAAAACACTTGTATATTTACAAGCTTTCTTATAGTAGCACTTACTTATATTTGTTGAGGACGGTCATTTCGGGAGATGTGTCCCATTGTCAACTCAGACCGTAACTCTATAAGTTGAGTTACGTAACTCTAAGACCGGGCTACGGTCTGAGTTGACAATGGGACACATCTCCTGAAACAGCCGTCCTCAACAAATATAAGTAACTGCTACTATAGGCAAGTTTTAAAAATATTAGTGTTTATTATAAATGTTTTGGTAGAAAAAAAAATAAATAAGAAGACATATAGATGAAATGTCTTCCGATCGCTATGTGCTGATCTTCAGTGTCTTCTGCTTGGAGATGTCGGGTTAAACGGTAACGGTTTTAAAGGTAGGTTTTCGATAGTATCAAAGAGTATGTGTGATTTGTACCATAACCTAGAAATCCTACACATCAACAAAAAAGAACCACATCTTAACATACTAGAACAATATGAAATTTACAGACACACAAAAACACAAAGTACAAACATATTAAACAAACAAACACAATACAAATCACACATACTCTTTGATACTATAAAAAACCTACCTTTAAAACCGTCACCGCTTGACCCAACATCTCCAAGCAGAAGACACTGATGAAGATCGGCACATAGCGATCGAAAACGTTCTGTCCCAGTAAGTTTTAAGAAATTTACAAAATTTAAAGTTCGGATAGTCATAAACTATTGTTTAAGTGATTAATATTAATAATACTCTATAAAACATGGATCGCCTATGCATATATAGGATTATTGGAAAAATCAGAGTAGAAACGCCATTCCCGCCCCAATACGCCAGTTTGAAAACCATGCAAATAGATGACTGCTTATTATATTTTACTGTAAGCTTAATAAGGGGAAACAAATTCTCAAATCATATATAAGAGCAACAAACAAGAAAATCCAAGAAGATACTATCTATAAATGCTAAATATGATTTTATTCTAACATTTACTTTTATTTAACAATATATTATAAAAAAATAATACAATAAGCATAAATTTAAGTCAATGTGTTTAAAATAGAACAAAAATAACAACATTGACTGATATTATATATATATATATATATATATATATATATGAAGTTAATATATTACTGTGTGAGTAATTTTATCCACCCAAATTAAAATTAAAAGTAAAATTACTCACACAGTAATATATTAACTTCATAAAGTCAGTGCAACGGAAAAACAATGGATAATGTTAAATATCAAGAATATATATATATATATATATATATATATATATATATATATATATATATATATATATACATACATATATATGCTGATACGTATTCCTTCACAGATGGAAAAATATGATGAATAGTTATTATCTGGAGTAAATCCATTCATTCTACAGTGCATAAAATTGCAGTTCCGACGTTTCGCTAGAATCTCATCTAGCATTGACGAGGTGAACCCAACAACAGTTGAAGAGTGAGTCAGTTGGCTCGCTCTTCAACTGTTGTTGGGTTCATCTCATCAATACTAGATGAGATTTTAGCGAAACATCGGAACTGCGATTTAATGCACTGCAGAATGAACAGATATACTCCAGATAATAGCTATTCATACATACACACATATATATATATATATATTTACCACAATAAAAATCTGGACATCAAATGATGCACGAAAGTACAAGATGTGATTATAAACTCTTGAATTTTATAGTCTATTACGTTCGGCGAAACTAATGACTTTTACATTAGTTTATGATTATCCGAACTTTAATTTTGTAAAAACGTACTAAGACATAATGTTTTTGATCTTCGTCAGTGTCTCGGCGAGATTTAGGTGAAGTTGGTATAGCCTATGGTTTAGTGAGTTTTTGTATAGAATTTTAATGCTTTGTTTTATGTAAATTATTTCCGCATTTTGTTTAGTGATTGTAGCTGCCTTTGTGTTACTGTTAATGTTTATTTTCATGTATATCAGAGACACTGATAAAGGTCGCCACGGAGCGATTAAAAATGTTCTGTCTCAGTAACTTTTTACAAATTTAGAAAATAAAATTTGGAAAGTCTTAAACTAATGTAAAAGTGATTGATGTAATTTTAGCCCAGAAATATACAAGGGTACCACAAGTGCTGTGCAAACTGTAAAAGTATTTACAAAGAGTAAATTGATGTATTCATTCCGAAATCCTAGTGAAGAAAGTTACAAGAAAACTTTCAGTGTAACATTTGGACACTTGGACAAATAAAAAATTCTGTCAGTTCTTCATGAATAGAAGTGGGGAGAAATAACAACAATATTTTTCCATATTGCATTTTATTTTCGTAGAATAAAGGATATACTTTTAGAAAAAAATAATGGTTAGACTTACATTTTGTTATTAAAAACTACATAATAATAAAATATAATAAAACATGTGATAACAATGCATCTACTGTTATATAAGATTATACACGAGACAGGCATACATATTTATACAATTTCATTGAGCTCAGGGAATACACAGTGTAAAATGTTGCCTTTTGAGGGACTTTGTGGTACATGAAAGGCCTGATAACTTCTAATTCTACTGTAACTATAATTTATTATGAGTTTTGGTTTTAGTTTATTAAGACATACGAATTAAAATAGTAACAAGTTATATTTTTTAAGACAGTACACAAAAAAGGTTGTATTCATCTGCATTTTTATTTGAAAGAAAATTTATAAAGGGAATTGCTTTCAAAGTATAGTGTTTAAGGAAACAATACTAGACATCATAATTTTTACATTCATTAATCACCTCCATAAGTAGATGTGGGACATTAGTATTGACCTCTTTAATCTTCGTGTGATCTTAAAAGTTTACCTTTCTTCCCAACAAAGTTTTATCTTCAACTCCATCACTACTTTTTAATTTTCCTTTGAAGTGCATTTTATGCCTTAACAGTGAGAACCTTCATTTGATCACAGTTGTGAAATTTTGATCAGTCTTAATTCTTCAGGGAGTTTCCACTGGAAAGACTGGGTCTCTCTTTATACATCATACTCATTTTTCATCACTTGTTGCAAAAATTCTGGGTCGTTCAACAATTCTTGTGCCGTCCACTCAACAAAGTTTTTATACAAATATAGCAATTTTAGAACGAACCTTTTTGCCACATGTTTCATGCCTAAAATAAAAAAGATTGTTTTACAGATCCAAGTGATATACCGGCTTCCCAGTAAGTTCTGATAGTTATTCGCTACCTTTCAGAACTATTTTCTTCAGTTCTTTCTTGTTTGTTTAAGTGTTCTAGAGTGCTTATCTTAAACTTTAGCTTTTCATGGTCATTTAAACATCTGCAGCACTAATAAACTCTTGTTTTACTCTTAATAGATTTGCAAAAAGCCACATATATTTTTAATTCAGCTCTGCATTTCATATCATTTTTCACACAAATCCTATCGCAATTCTCTTTATTCATTTATTTTATTTAGTAACAAACCACATAATGTGTCAAAACACACACACATTCTTCTCAAAGAAAATTGCATTTAAAATACCTGCAAATGTGAAACATGTGTGTAACAACAAACATATAGTAAACTCTCACTAATCCGGCTGGGGCTGGGGTATTCCCGGATTACTGAATGTTCCATTAAAAAAAACAATGTACATTGTACAATATTTATATGTATTTCCCAAAAATTAAAAAAACAGGAAAATAGTTCTGTACTGTACTTGAAATGAGAAAACAAGAACGGTTGTACTTTACTAAAAGGTTACCTCATCTTTAACTGTAAAAACTTCAAATATGTTTCTGTTCACATTTGAAGAAATTGTTCACTAACACTTTAATAGCAGTCACTGTACATAACTACTGCAATATATGGATCAAAATCATTTGTGTATCACGAGCTTCTTAACTAGAACCGGTCACTCAGTTACTGACATCGACAAGCATTGAAAAATATACAAGTTATTTTTACATATTGATTATGTTTACGTCTTCCGTCCTTGACAAAAACTCCGGATTACTGGAGGGGCCGGATTATTGAGAGTTTACTGTATTTACAAAATTTGTGAATTTCAAAATTCCAATTAGTTTCCATCAGTTAACCATCAAGTGTAAAACAAATTTCTTACAATTTGTTAATAAAAAGTTATACATGAAACACTGCGTATCTACCATGTTCCAAATGTTTAACAATTACTAAAAACAAGACATATTTAATACACACTATGAGCTCTCCCTCAATCAACATTTTTATCACCAGTTAATAAAATGTTCTACAATATGAATACGTTTACTTTTATTACATAAATATCATTCGAAGTTTCTTCTACTGCTCGTGGAAATGATCCCCACAAGTAATATTTAACATTTCTCAAATTTCAGTAACAGTATTATTCATAATATTATAGAACGGCTATAAACCCTGCTTAATAGATTCAACTAGAGCTAAAAATTGTTAATAATAAGACTGCCGGAGCTTAAAAATAATTAAGGTACACATGAACAAATAAGTTTCTTAATTAATAGTCTAACACTAATAAATATTTTGTATTGCTACAAATTAAACTGTCCTAGAATTCTTGGAGAAACACCAAAATACCAACCATAAAATTCAATCCTCCTTGCATTAGTATTAAAACAAAAGAGAAAGTAAAACAATACAAATGGATATTTATTTGTTTAACGTTAGGTCTGTTTACTTTTGTAAAAAGTTAGTTTCAGGGTAAAAATTATATATTTTATAACTGTAATTATTTAATTATATTATTTTATGTAGGTATGGTTTATTTGTTGTATATATTTTTGTTGAATATAAATGTTTGTTGAAATAACAAATTTTCACAAACTAATTTAGTTTCGGCATCTTCTAGATATCCTGTAATGTAATTTTTAATGAGCAAAGTAATACTTCATTAATAATAACAATATTTAAGTTTGGTGATCAGCTGCACAATATCTTATATTGTGTTGTTATCAAACTTACCAATACTAGCTTGATTTTGTAAATCACTCTATCAGATATTTATCACCAAACTTAGTTATTAATAATAGCTGATTAAAATTACAGGTTAAGCAGATACCAATAGATACTAAGTTAACAAAAAGCTTTAGAAATTAGTTAGTTTGTTTAAATTCTCTTCCATGAAAACATTTATTTTCAATAAAAAATATTTTAATTGTATAAAATTAATCTTGCTAAGAATTTTATACAGATTAGTACAAAATTATAAATAAGATCCAGTGTGTCCATCTCCTCGCTCAGAACTGAGTCAATCTTAGAAGAAAATCGGACAAAGTAAAAGATGGAAGAAATAAAAGGAAATAATCAGAAGTGAAACTAAATACTTGAAATAAAGTAATTGCTAGGCTTGTCACACACTGGATCTGTTCAGTCCGCTCAGCTAAGCTCAGTTCAGTCAGCTCCGTCCCGGCTGTTTTCCCACACATTGCGTCCATTCAGCCCGCTCGGTTCAGTCGTTTGAGCGCCAACCTCTAGGGGACGACAGACACTGTCAATGTTCACATGTAAATTCTTTGTGTCGGCTTTTCCATTTGTGCGATTATGTGTTCCAGCAGTAGAAACAAAGAAACTGTTGTAATAGCATTGACACTAGCTGCAGAAGAGGATGATCAAGTATCAAGGAAAAAAAGAAATATTTGGATGCACAGTATTAATGTCACACGGGATAATGAGGGAGAGTATCCTCCTTCATTGTAATATTATAGTAATTGTTATGTAACAGGTCGTACAACATTGGATATGCCTGTACTGCTGAAATTAATCGTTCATCAAAACTCACCTAATCGTAGCACTGCGAACATGTGTCAGACCGCCCGAGTTCAGTTGCACAACATTACTGACTATCTGTACTCTGCACATGCAGAGTCTCAGTTCTTCTGTCACTTCTGCAAAAATCGCTTGCTGACCGAAAAGAAGCTGAGACGGACGGAGCGGACTGAACTGAACTAACGGAACGGATGCTGTGTGCTGTTCTACATTTGATTACATTGTTTCCGAATTTTGGCAGAAGCGACTGAGCTGAGCGGAATGAACTGAACGGATCCAGTGTGCGACAAGCCTTAGTTGGACTATTTACATTGAAAAACATTATTGTTATTTATGTTGATAATAAGAATAAATCAAATGTTATATAATAAAGGTTTTGATGGCTTGGTAGCCCTACACTCCAGCAACTAGAATAGGAGGGAAGTCCTTTAAATAAATATAATTCTAATCAAGAGCACTTGTTAATATCAATAAACGGCACTTACGTATTGTACAGATACCACTATTAAACAGCGCTTTGCTAGGTTAGATTAGCTTTTATCATAAATATATGGCTATTACTTTCCCTGTTATATTATGAATTAGACGATACCCAATGAGTCTTACTTTTGGAAAAAATTACTGGTAAAACGGAAAAGTAATGCCGGGAGATTGTTGGCTCAACATTGGGTATTTGGCAGTTGGTACAACAAAACAAAGAAGCGATTTCTAGTCAGAGTTTTGAACCGTGATGCAAAAACTTGACCACTGAAACTAAAAAACATATTGAACCCAGAACTGCAAATAGAAAGTAACATATTTATGATGCTAACCTAACCTAACCACTGCAGCACACTGTGTAATAATGGCCTCCGTATAATACATGAGTACCCAATAAACTTATTAAAGGTATACAGTATTGTAATTTTCAAGAAACATTTTGTCATATTTATGAGTAATTTAATATTACCTGATACAGACCACTATAATGCTTAGGCACTATAATCACAATCTTTATTGTAGAGCTGTCATTAATTATTAACTTGTGCAACACAGTACCAAAAATTCATACATTATTTGTTGTGGATCTGTAAAAAATAGTTTCACTCGTGTAAATATATTAAAGTTTATTACCTACAATTCACACAATAAAAATGAGAATTTCAATACTTTTTGATTGCACACCGACAAATCTCAACACACAAATGACCAGGATAGGCGTCAAATATACAAGAATGTTGGTTAAAAAATAAACACTGTGCTCCATTTTTAAACCTGCAAACTATGTTTATTATATTTTTAAAAACATATTTTTATATATTTAACATGAGTTATATCTTGAACAATTTTATAATGTAAATTAATGTTTGATAAATGATGACTAAATTTATAAGGAAGTATACAAAATTTAGGATTCACATCACGCAGGCATTCTAAATGAGTAGAGCAGTGTGTGTTGGGTAACAGGAGTTCACCACACAGTTCTTTTTCTGTGTTTACTAATGTCTGTGGAAAGATTTGTTTTCTAATTAGAAAAACATAAAATAAGTCTTGAAGAAATTTTAAAGGTGCATTATCGAAATTTCTCTTATTATTTTTCTAAATTTCACAACTGACTAAATAAGTCGATAAGTATTGTATCTATTTTTTAATTTTTGATATGCGTTACTAATATTTTAAACATTAACAGGTTAGGAAATTTTCATGAAGTAAGTCTATCTTTTGAGACACACATATGATCTGCAAACCAATATATGAATGTTTTACATTACTTTATCCCTAGACTCACCCATAACCCGAAACTTGCCTGGAGATGTAGCAGTAGCTGCGCTCAGAACTACCACTGGCAGCCCATTTGCACGGCATGAGGGTAGTACCAACACCCCAGGATGGACGCAGCCCACCTACCCCAGTGTCCGGCCCTAGCAGTCAACCCTGAGGACGAAGAAAACGACTACAGAGAGATCGCCCGCCTCTACTTGTCAGAGTGACGCCAAGGGTAGGTGTGACGACTAGTAAGTAAGTACATTACTTTATCCTTAAGTCTAATAATTAGTAATAAGTAATAATACAAAGAAATTTCTTTCTAACAAAATTTAATAATAAAAGATGACTCCAGAAATAACTTGATAATCGACCTCAATGCAATGCTGAAAATATAAAGAAGCTGATTAGATCAATTGTCATTTATGAAAACAAAACAGGGATGATTTAAAAGATAAAAACAAATTCCATAGGCAGATTGTAAAATATAATATGAGTTTGACAACAAATATGTTTAAGGGTAAACAGATGGTGTATGAAAAATCAAACGTAAAACTATGACAATTAGTTTTACCTGGTTCTACAATTTTCCACTACAATGGTAAAGTCATTTGATTTTAGGTAATTCTAATTAGTAATGCAAGAAATATAGTATTACTGAAATAGTTCTAATGTTAAAAAAAAAAACATATAGTAATTTTATTATAACAAAAAAAAAAGATAAATCAGTTATTAACAAGAATCAGCTGTTAGTCTCTTAATTAATTAATATGTCTTTAGGAAAGTTTATGGTTTAGTCCAAGCGTGCACAGCCCGCGGCCCACGGGCCACTCTAAAAACGTTACTTTAGTATGTAGTGAAATGTAATGCTATTCCATAGGAAAAGGCATAAGCAAGCACATTCTGTTCATATGTACTTTGTACAACCAATACTGAGGTGGTTATGGAAATATTTGATCATATTGTAATCTATATGTATGAGTAACTGAGAAGATTATCAATTGCCGAGATTGTAAGACATTCTGTAACATACATTCATTGACACATGTTGTGTCAATGTCACGCTCGTCATTGTTTGCCAAGTAATTACTTGCAAGGCAGGAAATGGACCCGTATCAGTTTAAGTTTAAAATTTTCCGCTGTACACCATTATATCGATGAATCATTGTCTGTCGTCAAGAATTTGTGATAAAGTTGCTGTGTTTCCCATCACTTTTATACTCTATGACAAACTGAATTGAGTCAGTTGTTTAATAACAAAAGACTAGTATAGATGTGTGGTAGTACGGTATTTATTGTAAGAATTCATCAGTTGTGCCGGTAACGTTTGATCCCTTGTGATAACGTGATTCTAAAATGTCAGTCTAGAAAAAAAGTAAAGTTGGAGAAGAAGGACGGTGTTTTCAAGATAAGTGGACAGAATTTTTCATTCAATATCAAAATAAGGCAAATTGTCTTATTTGCCAAGAAACTGTTGAGCCCATGAAAGATTTCAATTCAAAAAGACATTACGAATATAAGCATTCAAAAACATATTATATTTTTACAGGACAACTGAGAAAAGACAAAGTAAATAAATCTGTTCAAAAATGCCAGTAAAAAATCGGAATCAGTAGTTATAGCAAGTTTCGAAATTTTGAAACTATTAATGAAACATTTTGCAGATGGAGAATTAGTTAAGGAATGTTTAATGGTCGTAGCTGATTATTTTATTTCCGAATGTAACACAATAAGTTTCACAGATTAGCCTAAGCTGAATGACAATAGGTCGTAGAGTGGAAGATATGTCATCATAATTTGAAAATTCTTTGAAACAGAGAATCTCCGAATTCAAGTGGTTTTTCGATCTCGTTGGACAAAACTGTTGACATTTTAGATACAGACCAGCTTGCTATTTTTGTACGAGGCATTTATACAGACTTTAACATCACTGAAGGGCTATAAGGTTTGGTTTCTATGAATGGCACAACGACAGGTTCCGATATTTATCAGGAGACAATAAAAGTGTTCAAACATTTTGAATTGAAAGTGCGTATGGATAAACTGTGCGGTATGGCAACTGATGGTGCTCCATCAATGATTGGGAAAACATAGGTTTAGTGTCATACCTTGATAAAGACTAGTTTATATGGAAATGGTTTCATAACTGTTCACTGTTTTCTTTATATACAAAATTTATGTTAGAAATCATTACAGATGGATCATGTTGTCAAAGTTGTTACTAAAGTTGTAAATACTATTCGTAGGAAAGGACTTGTCCATCGTCAATTCAAAGAATTTCTCAATGATATCAATAATGAATTTGAAGATGTAATTTATTATTACTCATATTTGGTGGTTGAGTGCAGGTAAAGTTTTAAGAAGAGTGTTAAGTCTTTGTGAAGAAATTGATATTTTTATTTCTGATCGTGGTATTGCGATATTCGAATTTAAAAATAGAGACTGGTTATGTGACTTAGCATTTTATCTCGATATTACGCATCATACGAACGAATTAAATACCAAACTTCAACGCAAAGACAATTTTATTCACTCATCCATCATGAATCTTATAAAAGCGTTTGAAAAGAAATTGTAAGTGTGAGGTGCCCAAATGGGAAATGGAGTTCTGGTTAACTTCCCTTCGCTTATTGAGATGAATTCAACAACTTCTGATAAAACCTTGGACTTCAAAAAATATAGTACAATATTTGAAGGAAGATTTTGAAAACAGATTTCATAATAAATTAGAAATAAAGTTATTTGAAAGCTTTGCATCGCCGTTCAGTGTTGATTGTATGGATGCACCACACGAGATTCAAATGGAACTTATTGATCTGCAACACATGATTCAGTTAAAGTCAAAATTCTGTGAAGTTTCATTATTAAATATTGACAAAAATTACTTGCCTGCAGAAATGGTTAATCTGCGAGAAATGTTTTTTAAAATTTTGTGTTTGTTCCGTAGTACTTTCATTAGTGAGCATGCATTTTCGTTATGAAATCTATCAAATCTAAAGCTTGTACGCATTTAACTGACATTTACTTGGAATCAACATTGAAAATAGTGACTGCAACATTAAATTGGGCACTGAACAATAATCAAAAGAAAAACAGTGTCAAATTTCCCACTTTTTTAGAATTCATTTCATGTTTTTTAATTTTCAAGTTAAAAGAGGTTTTATATTTTGAGTCCTGGTGCAGTATGATTAATAAGTGTAGCAAACTTTAAATACTTGCTGCAAGTAGCAACATTGTAACATTAACAAGATAGAGAATTTGATATCTGGATACGTTGTTACAGGTATGTAGGCTATCATAAATTATAAAGTGCCTGTGTATTTATGGGATGTACGCTTACATTATAATTTAAAATGTAGCTAGTTAACCACAACTATATAAAACGTATTCCAATTGTTTAACTCAAGAAATTTTAATCCTGCGGTCCGGCTCGAGAAAAATAAACACTTGGCCCACCGTTTCAAAAAGGTTTAGCACTTCTGATTTAGTTTTTAAAAATTAATGGAAGTTAGTAAAGATTATAAATATGGAATAAAAATAAAATGCAACCATTGAATATTTCTGTTAGTTTTTTTGCATTATAAATAACATTTTATTTATTAAAAAGAATTGTTATTTTAACATTAATATTCAAAATACAGTTAAGAAATTGAATTCAGTTGAAAGTAATAATGTTTCAAATGTTAAAATAACAAGACGCCATGTTCGCCCTTCTGTAAAATATTCAACTGTTTTCTTTGTTTAGTCTTTCAAAACTGATCTAAAATTTATATTAAAATTCATCTTATTAAAATGTTAGAGGGGAAACGATTGGGCCACCTAGCGATTTATGAACACGAACTGCTGAAGAAGATCTTGTAGGTAGTCACTCTAGTTTGCTAGATTGTATTTTGTATAAGACCCTCAGATGATGAGATGGTCATTGAAATGTGCATAATGGTTGAATCTTAAGTAACTTGTATTATTTGTTATTTTTGATTATTCTTGTGATATTGAGGCTATTTCCAATATTTTCATTGTAATCTTGTAGGTAATTGCATGTAACAAGGATTCTCAATTTTTTGTAACATCCTTTTTTTTTAATTTTAGTAATCAAGCGAATTCCTACTTACATTTTTTCGTAGTTATAAACTTATATGTTCACTTGGCATAGTGATCTGAAAGGGGTCTTGGGTTCATAAAAGAAATTTGCACCAATAAAAATATACCAGTAAAAGAAGTGCCTCAGTACTCTTGTTTTCTTTTAAATTTTGCTATATGAAAAAAATATGTAAAACACAAAAATTATAATTAACATTTTCACATGTCGGGTTAGTACAGGCCGTCTAAGTTATGTTAGCGTGGTGCGCAGTAGACGGATTTGGTAGAGATACGATAGTGGGGAGAAATAGTGGTGCAAGTAGTACGGCAGTGGAGGGCTATTTGACAGGTGCTCGTTGGAATGCACAGCAGAGTAAATAATTTTGTTATCGTTTTAGTTGGTTATGTCTATGTAGTCATGTTTTGTGGAGTTGAAACGATCGGCGGGCGAAGTTTGATTGGTAGTTATTGTTTGTTAATGCTTTTATATGTTCTTGGTAACATGTGTAGAACGACCTCCCTTTCTGGCCTAAGTAAAAACTGGGGTACGAACTGCAAGTTAGTTTGTAAACTGCCACACCAAAATACTGTAATATCCTACCCCCACCCTAATACCCTAACCTACGTAAACCTTGAGATCAGTTATGGTCTGAGTTGACAATGGGACACATCTCCCAAAACGGCCGTCCCCAACAAATATAAGTAAGTGTTACTATAGGCAGGTTTGTGAATATTTACAAGTGTTTAGTGAAACTAGTAGCTTACGTATAGATGGAATCAACAAATATGTATTAGGTAGTTGATAGTGACATCATTCAAAAATTCATTATTTTTTATATTGTATCGTTGTCATTTATAAATATTTAGCACCTACTTTATTTGAGTTTATGATTATGAAATATTATTTTCATTTCTAAACAGTATAAACAAATAGAAAAAGAATTTTAATTACTAAAATAAAACTTGTATACAAGCCTTCAATAAACACATATTGTAGATTATAAAATGTATGTGTTCTAAATTTTCATTTTATCCAACATTCTTAACTATTTGATGTTAGTTTTAAGTCAATTAACTTTTTTTTCTATTAATCAGCTACCCAAAAGTTTCAGGAATTTAAATATAATATTAATTTTCAAAGTTAAGTCTTCTACTAAACACTTTATTATTTTGAAGATAAATAAGTAATCTGGGTACCATTTTTTTTAGTTTTAAAAACCTTCTGGCACATTTTAGGCTAGTAGCCTATTATAGGCTACAAAGGATAAGAAAAAATTGTTAATATAGGTTACATTTAAATCGCTAGAAACTCACAGATTTATCTAAAACACTTGAACATATAACAGTATAAAACAACTGTGGTGTAATGTTTAATTTAAATAAATGAAGCCTCTATACCACAAATAACTTATTCCTCTCTTTAAAACCTTATGTACATTTCAATGGCACAGCAATCATCCTCAAGAGGTAATTTACAATAAAAATATAGGTATTTTTATTTAAAAATTAACTCTGAGGATGATTGTTATGCAACTGAAATGTACATAAGGTTTTAAAGAGAGGAATAAGTTATTTGTGGTATAGAGGCTTCATTTATTTAAACTTGAACATATATTCATATGTCATGTGCGTATAATAGCTCTTACTTTCTTTGCTTAATGAGGATGACAATTTTACACAGATTGTAACTGACTTCTTGGTTGTTTTAGGTTATGGTGCGGGTGAGGTAGGTTTATGTACTACTGAAGGAATATCGATTTTTTTTGTATAATATAATTTATTAGTTTTTTAACCAACAAACCTAAACAACTAAGAGGTGAGTTATAGTCTGAGTTAACAATGGTATATAACTCCCAATACGGCAGTCCTCATTAACCCTTTACCCTCCACTGCCAGGAATAAATCGGCCAATTACCGGCAATGTTTTTTGTCGTATCCATTCAGAAGCCGAGTATATAAGCCAGCTTTACTTTACTGCCTTACCACTTCTAAACCGCTTATAGTTTGACACGACATTCTTCAAGGTTTAAAATTACTTTGTACAAAATTTTATTTTTTTCCTATGTTGGTGGCTCTGGTAAAATCTACTAATAGAACATGTCCTCACACGTCTTTGTTTTCTTACACAAACAATATGTTTAAACTGCTTGTTTGCTGAATATATTTAAGTGTTTTAGGCGTGCAGCTCACCCCCAAAAAACGATATAGAAATCGAAATAGTGACAAGGTTGTCATTACCGGATCAAACTAATTTTAATCAAAAGTATATGACGAGAATTTTTCTGTACAAAGTTACTGCAAATTACCCCATCAGAACATATTTAAAATAACGAAAGTTGTCATTTTTTATATTTTCTAAATTTAGTGAAATTTTAAGTTTAACTCGTCATATCTTGACTGTATTTGGGTATATTAGTTTGAAATTTTGACTGAAACATCTTTTGATAATGTACTAAATGATGGTATAAATTAGAAATAATAATATTCAACCACAACAAAATGGCGGATTTGTTTGCAATTTTCAGTAATTTATAGGCACTTTTTTTTTAAATTAAAAAGTTGTGTTACAAACTTTAGAATTTTAATACTTTATAAATTGTACATTATTGCTGATAACCTAAAGTTATTTTTTGGAAAGTTTTGTGTTTTTATATAATTTTGTTAAAAAGTTGTAACGATTTATATTTTGTGCGCGCGTAAGCGACAGAATCCGCCTGTTTGATACGGTCACAAAAGCAGAGCATTTTATAACATCTTTCTTGCTTACATTATTTTTATATTAAAACTTTAAATATATGTATTAATTAAAGAAAATTAAGTTGAATAAATCATGATAAGGTTAATGTTGTCACCTTTATTCATTTTATTTCTTAATACAATTTAATTTTATTAAAGTTTTAGAAACCAGTAATACGCACTCGACATTCGCCGCTCTCACTGACATGCACAATCAAGTTTGCTCTATGTATGAACAGTTGACGATTAATTCGCAAAAATTTGTAGTGTTATTATGCGTATGATATTAGGGCATTGTATAAATCACGGGCAGTGTGACTCCAGAATATTTAAGAATATATAATTTTATATTGTGATTGTGAATTTTTCTTTCATACAGATTAGTAATTAAATAATATGGAGGTTATCTGTGAACTGTTTTTTTTGCAATAAAGCATTATCAGGTGATGATTTTAAAGTAAATATTATCATACATAGAGAAAACTTGTTTGTGCATGTCAGCGAGAGCGGCGAATGTCGCGTGCGTATTAATTGTTTCAAAAATTTAAATAAAATTAAATAGTATTAAGAAATGAAATGAATAAATATGACAACATTAACTTTATCATGATTTATTCAACTTAATTTTCATTAATTAATACATATATTTAAAGTTTTAATATAATAATAACGTAAGCCAGAAAGATGTTATAAAATGCTCTGCTTTTGTGACCGTATCAGACAGGCGGATTCTGTTGCTTACGCGCGCACAAAATATAAATCGCTACAACTTTTCAATGAAATTATATAAAAACACAAAACTTTCCAAAAACTAACTTTAGGTTATCAGCAATAATGTACAATTTATAAAGTATTAAAATTCTAAAGTCTGTAACACAACTTTTTAATTTAAAAAAGAAGTGCTTATAAATTACTGAAAATTACAAACAAATCCGCCATTTTGTTGTGGTTGAATATTATTATTTCTAATTTATACCATCATTTAGTACATTATCAAAAGATGTTCCAATCAAAATTTCAAACTAATATACCCAAAAACTCCTGAGATATGACGAGTTAAACTTAAAATTTCACTAAATTTAGAAAATATAAAATGACAACTTTTGTTTTTTAAATATGTTCTGATGTGGTAATTTGTGGTAACTTTGTACAGAAAAATTCTCAAGTTATATACTTTTGATTAAAATTAGTTTGATCCGGTAATGACGACCTTGCCACTTCGACGCTATAATCGGGGGTGAGCTGCATGCCTATTTAGTTTGCTTTTTAAGCTTAATAATGTTGATGTTTGTTTTAAAATCTCTCTTTTATTTATTATTTATTCCCAGAAACATTTGTCCACTTCCAACAGAAATTTTAAATGTAAACAAGAAACCTATAACAATCTTTTTTTAATTGTAAAAGATAATGTATAATTGCAAAATATTAATTATATTCAGTTTTTATAAATGAACGGGTGAGAATAAATGTATTAAAAGCCACCGGAGCGGTACCGCAGACGAGTTGCAAGTCTCAGAGCAGACGCCGTAAACATATAAGCCTGGTTCACACCCGGCTTCTGAGTGCCGTGCCAAGAGAGCGTTCTCATTGTCAGAGTGTAAAGGGTTAAACAAAGAAAATAAGTGCTACTATAGATAAATGTGACATATTTTTATACGTTCCAATGTTTTAGTGTAAACTAGTAACTCAAGTTGAAGGTGGAAGATAATAATATTATAGATTAGTATTTATTTGCACATGTGTGTTATGGAGTGCAATTTTAATAAAGGTTTTGCCCAAATAGCAAAGCATTAGCATATACTTGTACTTATAGTTGGAAAATACCAAACCTGGACGTATTGGTAAGCCAGTATTAAACAAGTTTTAAGTTACTTGGATATTTTGAATGGTTCAACTACACTGTGAATTTTTTTAAAGGCAGATACCTTGAATTGACTAACTTCTTACAATTCTCTATAAATGTGATTTTTCATTAAATAAAGAACACAATAACCAATTCTATCCGGCAGCTTCAAATAAAATCATCCGGTCTTACACAAAACGAATGAGAAAATTTCAGCAAAGATTGCTTACTGTAAATAAGGTGATGATGGTTTCAGTCGAAACACAACATGGCAATTTCTCTTATTCAACAGACCTAACATAATTTTTGTTTACAAAAATGAAACTTACGTTTAAGGACATCATTTTGACACTATTTAAGAAAAACAAGCAGAATAATTGATCTAATATTAGTGAACTAAAAAACAATAACTTCGGAAAACATCCTGATACATATCTAGACACAGTAGCTCTGCTGTTTTGTTATTTTTATACACAAGGCAATTACCATGAAGGTAATATTAAACACTTGGGCTAAAAGTAATCATTTACCAAGAAATTTCTGGAACTTTAGTGTAGCCACAAATTTGTAAAAAGCTGTACAGTAGAACATCTCTAATTTGTCATGTTTGAGATTTAGGGAGTGAAGAATTCAAGAAAAAGACGAATTACGGAAGTCATGAAATTTACATGTAATTGTGGATAAACATGGCACATAAATAGGTATGTAATGTAATTAATGTTGTACTTACATTATTTACGTCAGCTCAAAAATTAAACAACACTATTACACAACGCTATAAAGTCGTTGCGCTATAAAGTAGCCTGCAATATAGTTCGTAGTTATAAATACAGTATGTGACTCTATTTTCATTAAAAAAAACAGTTCTTACAGTACATTTTCTAGCAAGAAAATATATGGTGTATTTATATCTATTTAAGTTTTAGTTTTAAAAAAAGTCTGTCCTTTTCATTTGTACTAAAGAATGCTTTTCTGAAACTACGTGACTGTGCAGACGATGTTTGTTATTACTGTGAAAAATATGGTGACGAATTAAAGAGTGAAGAATTAGAGAGGTTCTACTATATTTTATATTTAACAGCAATAAACATAAGTTCTAAATATTTATTCCAGGAATAATCCAATTCTATAACCACACAATTTTTACTCCAATAATGTTTTCCAAGTCAGTTGTAATTTATTATTTCTTTAACACATTGATGTCAGATCAAAATTTTCTACCCTTCTTTTTACCCGGGTCAGGGCTCCCAGAACCGGCCAACCCTCAAGGCAGCCAACCTCTAGCATACTGAAATGAAACAGTACGGTAAGTTTCACGCTAAGAGCGGGATGAAAAAATCTGGCAAGAAAGAACCTCTCCCAGTAAAAATCCAGTGACAGATCATGCAGGAACCCTGGAGGCTACAATTTTATAGTGGCACTATAAACTTGGCACTTTTACACTTGTTTATATTATCTTGGCAAAAAAACCACTACTTACTGATTTATTCAGCAGAGGCATTTCACGCTAGGCCAGCGCATTTTTCAATGCTGTGAATTACTGCGGTGTCTAAATGACAAAACACACTCCCAATCAAACACTATATTTGAGCACATAATTAACAACTACTCTATGAACAAAGACCACAGACTCACAACGACACAACACACCTGAGCAACAATCTTGTCAGTAATTCACAGCATTAAAAAATGGTCTGACCAAGCGTGAAATGCGTCTGCTGAATAAATCAGTAAATAGTGTTTTTTTTGCAAGATAATACAAACAAGTGTAATTTCTATAAAAGCCTCAAGATGTACAACACAGAAAAAGACAGTATAATGTAAAATTAAGAATTTATTCATATGCATTGTATAGGCACCTGAGATTGAAGTTTCTTTAGTAGTTTATTTGGTATGTAGGTTGAATTTAGTATAGTTTAGGAGTTCATTTAAAAGTAGCCTATACACAACTTGACAATTAACTAATTCTCAATAACGTGATTAGTAAATTGTTAAATAGTGTAATAGTAAAAATGATTTTGTACATTTTATACCAATTTTTGGACAACAAAAATAAAACAAAATTTTATTTCAATTGGAAGTTAACTTAACAATTATTCATAATAGGCGAGGAAATAAAGCACAAAAATAGGCCAAACCTACGATAATTGGTGCAGTAAGTCGGATCGAAATGCGGTTTTTGCATTCGATTTAGGAAGCCACCACAAAAGTTTGTGAACATAGCCACTTTATAAGAAATCAAAATTGGTTCGGTGCATAAGAAAAATGCATTCACTGGCTCGATTAAAAAAAAAATGTATAACTCGGTAAATAATCACAGAAATGGGCCGAATTTTAGTACTCGGGGGTTTTTGGAGTCGCTGAACACGAATATGATATCCATAATCACCCCCGGAGTACCTGGGGCCCAGGGCGATGACATCAACCTCATCTCCTGGAATTTTCCGTATGTACAATACAAAATTGATCGAAACTCGTTACTCGGAGATTTTTGGGGTGGCTGAACACGAATATAATATCGGCGATAATCATTGAAGCTTGCATGATCTGCCACAAGGCTGCAACACCAATCGAACTCCTCTAACATAGAATCTCGACACGAAAATTGGGTGTACTGTTTAGCCTTGCTCCCCTACACTGTAAAAACGCTGCAATGTAAAATTACATTTATCGATTTGCGATTGTGTAATTACATTTCGGTTGTAAAATTACAATACTTATAATAAAATTAGAATTCTGATTGGATGGTGCTAAACACACACACACACACACACACAATTAGTAATTTTGCTATTATATGCGAACAAGAAATTCATGACGTAAAAAATATTTATAAAATTCTATAATAATAATAATAATATTGAATGATAGTAATAATATTCTATTATTTGAATGATAATACAATATAACTAGTGAGTAACGAGCTGAATTTATGGAAAATTCCAGGTGATGCCGAGGGTACCCGCCCTGGGCCCCAGGTACTGCGAGGATCATCGCCGATATTATATTCGTGTTCAGCGTCCCAAAAACCCCCGAGTAACGAGTTTCAATCAATTTTGTATTGTACTTACAGAAAATTGCAGGAGATGAGGTTATGTCATCCGCCCTGGACCCTACTCCAGGGTTCATTATGGATATCATATTCGTGATCAGCGACCCCAAAAACCCCGAATACTAAAATTCGGCCCATTTCTGTGATTATTCACCGAGTTATACATTTGTTTTAATTGAGCCAGTGAATGCACTTTCTTATGCACCGATGCAATTTTGATTTCTTATAAAGCGGCTATGTTCACAAACTTTTGTGGTGGCTTCCTGAATCGAATGCAAAAAACCGCATTTCGATCTGACTTACTGCACCAATTATCGTAGGTTTAGTGCTTTATTTCCTCGCCTATAAATTATCATTTGCCAAAGAAAAATATTTGGTGCAAGAAGGTTATAGTTCAGGTGAAAATATCTGATCACCATTGTGTTAAAAAGAATCCTAATTCTAAACACTTTCTGCATTAACACATTGTACAAAACTGTTAAAAATACTATATACTTGTAATCATAAAATTCGAAATTGCTTTCTGTAAAACATTAAATACACTACCTGTGTGTATAGAGGCAAAGGACAGACGCCTCTAAGAAAGATTTTTAAAAATTTAGAAAAATAGTCAGTACATGATAATGCCAGAGTTAACTCCGTAATGTACAGGTAACTTAGCGATCTAAAGTGATATTAATATTAACAGTCTTGCTTGGCCTTTAGAACTGTGCTTCACAATGTCTTTGTGTGAGTCTAAATTCAGTTTCAACTGCAATGAAAAAACAACTCACAAAATTTCAATTAAAAGATGTGTAAAAATAATTTTTATCTTTCAAATTATTTAATTGTAAAACATCTTTTTTTATGTTTTAGAATATACAATTATGACAAACATTTTGAAATAAATGAAGAAATTTTGATAAATTATAACAAAATTCAAACTCTTTCAAAGTAATAGATTAAAAGATTTTTGTATCAGTCTTAATCGTGTATATGGCATAATATCAGGATTTTGCTATAATAAGATTTGTATAACTTGCATAATTAGTCTTGTATATTCAGAAAATTCTTGTACATACAAATCTACCATAAATATTGTTTCTATTCATTTTTATATATATTATAAACATATATTTATGAAGTTATTACTATTACTTGTAAATAATTTTTTCTACTACTAAGTGCAATAATTTTACCTTATGTGATGAGGCACCTTTCGGTCATTTGGCCATTGTCGAATCACTGAATAATTTTCTGGAGCGGATGTTCGGTCCATGATGTTGGTATTTGTTGACGTCATACATGTTTCTTCTTGAGCCGCGTGTATAATGTTTTTAAATAGTACATCGTCTACAAATACCAACATCACGGACCGAACATCCACACCAGAAAAATAGAGAAAATTATTCAGTGATTCGACAATGGTCAAGTGACCAAAAGGTGCCTCATTACATAAGGCAAAATTATTGAACTTAGGGTTGGACAAAATTATTTACAAGTAATAGTAATAACTTCATAAAGTCAGTGCAACGGAAAAATAATGGACAACGTAAAATATCACGATATATATATATATATATATATATATATATATATATAAAAGGAAGATTAATTATAATCCAAATATTGACCCAAAAATTTACAAAATGGTGAGAAAAAACCATAGATCTTATCAGGGGACATCATAAAAAACCAGAAAAGCTTTTAGTAGTTGTTAGCAACAAAACTACTGCTTAGTAAGTTGACGTTTATAACAGTCATTAAAATTTTCTAAGTACAATTTTATTCATAGTACATAACTGATGTACAAGGGTTTAGGCAATAGTATATTACGTATTACTTCATAACATTTAATTAAAGTTTATGTTTCAATACATGAATTTGAATGAAAAAAAGCAGTAGTATTTTGGGTTGAGAACTGTGGTGTCTTAGTTCAAACATCTTTGATTAGAGCCCCTTTGCTTTTTATTTGCCATATTTGGTCTCCTAACAATAAATTTACCTTTTTTTAATACTTTATCAATAAGAAGATAATAGTTAAAACTTTTGCTATAAAACAGAAAAATCCCAAATTCCTTCCAAGGCCAAATAAATTATTTTACAGAAACTTATCTTTATGTATGTTCTAATAATGTGTTATGTCCTTCTCATGATTTCTTTTAAAAGAAGTACAAGTTGCTTTTGGGCACAAGCAAGACACTCATATGTCATGTATGTCTTCTTTTCATGTTTTGCACACTGGCGACATTTTATTTGCGATATCCTGTTTGAGTTTGAACTTTTTTTAGAGAATCTTGAAAGGGTGTTTGTTGGAGGACAAGGTAGAAGTCGAGGTGTGGGTGGCAGCTCAGGAATAAGGACATTCACTACTGAATACGTGGTCATATGGGTCCATTTTTTAATTTTCACAATGCACACCTCATTGAACAAATAATGAACATTTACAGTTAGTATTCAATTAGGAATGAGGCATACAAACAAGAGGATTCTCGTCAAAGTTGTAGTTGTACTCCTCATCCTCAAGTTCATGTTCGTCGGTACCATTACTAGAATTGTCCTAATCTGTATAAAGACTATCACTGTCTTCTATAACATTACCAGGCCCTTATTCCACATCCATCATTTATAGTACAAGTCAATAATCATAGGCAGCACAAAATAAGCTATTCCACCACACAATAACTAGGAATACTGCTTTCTTTAAACTACAACACTAAATCACTCTGCAGACTGACCAAACAAATAAACATATCCTCAACCCAAATCTCCAAAGCCATGTGGTAAACAGATTGATTTATTATGACAAATGGCTTGGTTGTTCCAGAACAACTGCCACATATGCATGCCTGCTGGTGTTAATCACATCCTTATCACTTTGTGTTTTGTAGATCAATATTTAGGTATTCCACATTTTTTTTGTTACATTATTTATTTATTCTCTATTTTTGTTAACATATCTTCTTTAACAAATGACAATAGGTAAAAGCCTAATGTGTAGATATACCACAAAATTATTCATGAGAAAAAATGTAATTTCCTATTATACTTGTATATATCTTTCCACCAATGTTGAAAATACAATCCATTATTTACAAGTGTTAATACTACTTATTATCTTGTGGTTTATCTAAAGACATAGTTCATTCTCTATGTCTTTTGCTTTATCACCATGCACTTCCTACTTTAAGAGAAGGATCCCTGTTTAACAAAAACTGTATTTAATGTTGTCAGCTAATACTCATCAATAACAGGGTTTCCTCATCAAGCTAAAACTTCCCTAATATTTACCAAACTAGAAAAATTCTTAGATTTTTTATCACTGACAATTCTAAAGTTAATGTAGCATTCATGCTCTATCAGTAATGCATAAGAGGTGATTTTATTATATTATTGGCTACTCCATCTTGTATAAAAACTAATAAATGTGTTCAGATCATATTTTAGTTTTAAGCATGACAAAAAATTACAACTTTTCTTTTTATATACAGGTAGAACAGGCCAAAATGTATTGTACCATCTGTTATCAAGCTTTTCATACAAGAATAAAATCCAGTAGTAGTATGTCAAACCCTTGGGTCAACTCCTTCAGGCCTCCCACTATAGTTACATAGCATCCATTGCACTCTTCACACACTGTAGATCCTCACCGATTAAAACTATTCTTAATACAGCCAAGTTTCCTACAAAATGTGCATACCTCAGATGGTGTGAGATGAAGTTTTTACAGAAGTGCATCAATACAATCGTGACCTGTAACTCCATTAGCCTTCATCCCTCCCACTATAGTTACATAGCGTCCATTGCACTCTTCACACACTGTAGATCCTCGCCGATTAAAACTATTCTTAATACAGCCAAGTTTCCCACAAAATGTGCATACCTCAGATGGCGTGAGACGTAGTTTTTACAGACTTGCATCAATACAATCATGACTTGTAACTACAGTAGAGTCTTGAAAATCCAAGTCCCGATTTTTCGAGCTTCCATTAAATTTGAGCCTATTTCTATTTCAGACTATTTTATCTATTTGAAAGAAAATTCAAATTATTTAATGTTAGACGCACTGTCATATCTCGATGAAGATCAACTGCACTCTAATGACAAATGTTAAGAGCTTAATCCAGCTGATGTATCAGGGTGTTCTAGAATGTATGAAAAAAATACAGATGTTACCTTTTACAATCTCTCTTGGAAGCGACTGAAAGAAAAGAAACCATTGTAGGCTTTCTAAAAAAAAAACACTGTTAAGGAAGTTGTATACTGGATAGCCAAATTATGAAACAAAATGAAAGATCAAACACTAAATAAGTCATGGAAAAAAGTTCCGAGTTAGAATAAAACTGTTGATTGTGTCATTGGTCCACAAGAAGAAACAGATTTGTGGTGCTGACATTTTTTATCAAGAAACTTCCAGGTTGTGAAAATGTTGATGATACGGACGAACAGCAATGGATGAGTAAGAATGAACGTAAGTTAGTAACAATAACACAGATTACAACTATTTAAATGGATGAACAATGTATTCCAAAGCAATATTAATTTATGTAAGTACTGTAATCAATTCAGTTCTATAAACGTATCTTGTGCATTTCTTATTATAGTATTAGGATTTATTAGAACTCCTGTTATATCTAATGTACAGGTACGTATTTCCATGTAATCCGAGTGGTATCGACCCCATCTACCTCGAATTATCGAGACTCTACTGTATTTGAAACGTAGCAACCTCCAAGGTTCGTGGAAGATCTAATATTTAGTAGATTAGTCAGTACAGACTATGGTTTATTTGCAACAATATCTATTATTATTTACAAACAATATTTATTTAAGTTTCTTGCATACTATCCAAAGAGCTAAGTGGAATATTGAGAGAAGATTATTCTTTGGGCGATTACTGTAGTTTTCTTAGCCAAACCGTCATCTTTCTCATTACCATTATCACAGTAGTGTCCACTGAAAGTTTATGGTTTTGTTATAACTATGAATACCCTGATTAATTCCTTGTAATTATGAATATACTTCTGGATAGCTCAGATGACATTGCTTATATAAAAAAAATATTTCTATGAGTGTTTAAATAAAAAATGTGTGCATAAATGACTGCTCTAAATTTTATATTAACAGTTTGTCAAACTGTAAAACATTGTAATGATAGTTTAAATTTTAGGAAACAAATCTTTTATACAGAGTTTAAACTAAGTGGGATGTTTTCTCGACATTGTGAAGCACAAGATCCTTTTTCTTACATCTATTAAAAAGACACATGTTTACAAAACCAAGATAAAGTTTTTAATAAAATCATAGCTTTGTACACATGATCCAATACTTAAACACATAATACTTTTAAAACTTAATAAAATTTTATAACTGATGAAGTTTTCTTCCAAATTCTCAGAGATATACTTGCACTAATATCTTAGATTTACTCTTTAATTAAATTATGTGTTTAATAGTTACACATTCAAGAAGAAATCTGCAAATGACATAAATAATCCATAATGAATGGGACGATTGAAACTAATGATATCGTGTCTTGCTAATGAGTCGTTTTGCCATTGAGGACATTTTTGTGAATTTCTTTGGCTCTCAGGTTCAAACAAATAAACCAATTCAATACAAAAGCAACAAAGTTAATATCTTAGTTCAACCCGCAGTGGGTCGCTCAATATTTTCCCCTCCCATCTAGAGTTGACCCCTTTGAAATTTATACAAAGATCAAGGTTCTCATGATAACGTTGAACCTACATAACTCCGGAAAATTAAAGAAGATACTATAAATCTATACAGGTGAAAAACTATTCAGTACTTAAACATAACAAATAAAAATAATAAAAAATAAAACAGCAGGAAATATTTATTTATATGAACGTGACATAAAAGCTGCTAGTATGAACTGTAGGCTCTTTAAATAAATCACACTCCCTTTTTGTGAACAGTAATAAAACAATAATTACGAAAAATATAAATCAAATTCATGTTTCAAGTTCACAAATTGTAATGAGCAAATTATTCTAATATAATCATAGACAATTAATTTGCTATAACACAACAGTTATGTTATGTAACGTTAACTACAAATAATAATACAGTTCTAAAGAGATTAAAAACTCAGCGATAAAACCGAACAAGCAAAATATCATGTGGTTCATTGACAATATAGTAGCTGTTATAAATAAAATAGAAACATAAACAAATAAAAAAGAAGCGCACACACTTCTATCTCTATCAATCTTTTCAATTTCTCTGTGAAATTCGGTTCCTATTGCATTTATACTAAAATTCTGCTGAGCTACATTTATAGATTTTTCAATATGCTACCAGTTTTATTATTATTTTTTTTTTGAGTAGGAGAAACTTTTCTCAAAAATTTAGAAGAATTTTCAAGTCTTTATTGGGTTTAATATATTTAAAGGTTTACTCAGAAGCTAATCATTTTAAAACAGTATTTTACTAGCTTATCAATTTAGTAGATATAATTTTGTACATATTTATATATATTTTTGTTCACCTTACAAGGTTTTTGGAAATTTAGGTAAATTTCTAAAAATATTATTTACTATTTGAAAAGCAAAATGGAATAAATTTATTTCACAGCTATTCAATTCCTACTATTAGTTCATACTCTCCCGATAAATATCTTGTCCAAATTTTCAATTGTTAATAAAATGCTTTATATCTACTCAAGTTCAAATATATTTTTTAAAACTTGTAATGAATGACAATTGATGTTAATATAGTTTTTTCAAAATATAATTCATTAATTAAATTTAATGAATTAATTTGAGTTTTTTATATGGGAGAAAACCTTTTTACAAAAAGGGCAAGGTATGCAATATAGTTATTTCATCATATTTGGCTTAAAATAAGTGATAACATATGATTTCATAAAACAGCTGATTTTATGTTATAGGTTATGTGGTAGAACAGGTGTTTCAATGCATAGGTTATGTTACTTTATTTATATTAATTGTAATTATTTAATAAAAACAAACTAAAATAAATTTTTCTTTCTTAACCTAAGTAGGAATTAACATTAAAACATTCTTGTTTATATTACTTGTTTTTAGTGAGAAGAAGAAACTAATAAATCTTTCAAGACTTGGAAGAAAGCTTCACCATTAATGGAAACTATTCATTAAGAAATCAATCTATAATAAATGATCTATCTCTACAGCCATTATGTTGTTTTACTTAGACATAACCTACAAGATCAACTTAAGTTATGATTATATTATTGTACTTTATAAAGTTCCAATATATCGGTTGTGTGCTGCTCGTGCAGTCGCAAGTGTTTCTGTAAACATATTTAAATATTAAAAAACATTACACTTTTAAAAAGTGAACTGCTGAAATAAACCATTTTATTAGATCATTTAAAAAATCACTGATTCTATATACATATGTGGAAGAAAGTGTTTTAGAGAAAGAGGGATTACCTCTAGGATTAACACCTTCAACCCTACACCCGATTATAGATCGGGCCATTTGGTTAACTTTAGTTGCCTACACCAGTGTAAAGCTCAGGATCCCGAATTTATTTCCATAGCAACAAAATTGCCGCGTAATCTTGGTTTTGTCGATATTGTTCTTTATATTGGTTATTCTATTTCATATGCCTTTCCCTTTAGGCCAATCAGAGTTACTTTTACAAACAAAAACATAATTGGTAAAGTGTGGCGTCCGAGAGCTATAAGACTGTTGTTTGTTAGATGTAGGTTTGGTCAGACAGTGAGTGTTTTATTAGTGCGAGTTGTTTATGTTTCGAGTTTATTGTTCCCTCTAAATTTTATCTATCAGTTATTTTGACATTTAATTTGTTTGAGTAATTTCTGTTTAGGTTTTGAGTTTGTTGTTTTTCGATTTAAATTTATCTTTCAGTTATTTTGTTTATTTAATTTTTATTGTTAGAGGAATACGTTATAGATACAGTGGTTAAAGTGACTTTAGGAAGTTTGTTGCTGTTAGTGACAGTGAGAACGATCTAGGCTGAGATACGATCGACATATCTTTTATTGTTAGAGGATTACGTTATAGATACAGTGGTTAAAGTGACTTTAGGAAGTTTGTTGCTGTTAGTGACAGTGAGACCTATCTAGGCTGAGATACAATCGACATATCTTTTATTGTTAGAAGATTACGTTATAGATATAGTGGTTAAAGTGACTTTGTTGCTGTTAGTGACAGTGAGACCTATCTAGGCTGAGATACAATCAACATATCTTTTATTGTTAGAGGATTACAATATAGATATAGTGGTTAAAGTGACTTTAGGAAGTTTTTTGCTGTTAGTGACAGTGAGACCGATCTAGGCTGAGATACGATCGACATATCTTTTATTGTTAGAGGATTACGTTATAGATACAGTGGTTAAAGTGACTTTAGGAAGTTTGTTGCTGTTAGTGACAGTGAGACCTATCTAGGCTGAGATACCATCGACATATCTTTTATTGTTAGAGGATTACGTTATAGATATAGTGGTTAAAGTGACTTTAGGAAGTTTGTTGCTGTTAGTGACAGTGAGACCTATCTAGGCTGAGATACGATCGACATATCTTTTATTGTTAGAGGATTACGTTATAGATACAGTGGTTAAAGTGACTTTAGGAAGTTTGTTGCTGTTAGTGACAGTGAGACCTATCTAGGCTGAGATACCATCGACATATCTTTTATTGTTAGAGGATTACATTATAGATATAGTGGTTAAAGTGACTTTAGGAAGTTTGTTGCTGTTAGTGACAGTGAGACCTATCTACGCTGAGATACGATCGACATATCTTTCATTGTTAGAGGATTACGTTATAGATACAGTGGTTAAAGTGACTTTAGGAAGTTTGTTGCTGTTAGTGACAGTGAGACCTATCTAGGCTGAGATACAATCAACATATCTTTTATTGTTAGAGGATTACGTTATAGATACAGTGGTTAAAGTGACTTTAGGAAGTTTGTTGCTGTTAGTGACAGTGAGACCTATCTAGGCTGAGATACGATCGACATATCTTTCATTGTTAGAGGATTACGTTATAGATACAGTGGTTAAAGTGACTTTAGGAAGTTTGTTGCTGTTAGTGACAGTGAGACCTATCTAGGCTGAGATACGATCGACATATCTTTCATTGTTAGAGGATTACGTTATAGATACAGTGGTTAAAGTGACTTTAGGAAGTTTGTTGCTGTTAGTGACAGTGAGACCTATCTAGGCTGAGATACGATCGACATATCTTTCATTGTTAGAGGATTACGTTATAGATATAGTGGTTAAAGTGACTTTGGGAAGTTTGTTGCTGTTAGTGACAGTGAGACCTATCTAGGCTGAGATACGATCGACATATCTTTCATTGTTAGAGGATTACGTTATAGATACAGTGGTTAAAGTGACTTTAGGAAGTTTGTTGCTGTTAGTGACAGTGAGACCTATCTAGGCTGAGATACGATCGACATATCTTTCATTGTTAGAGGATTACGTTATAGATACAGTGGTTAAAGTGACTTTAGGAAGTTTGTTGCTGTTAGTGACAGTGAGACCTATCTAGGCTGAGATACGATCGACATATCTTTCATTGTTAGAGGATTACGTTATAGATACAGTGGTTAAAGTGACTTTAGGAAGTTTGTTGCTGTTAGTGACAGTGAGACCTATCTAGGCTGAGATACGATCGACATATCTTTCATTGTTAGAGGATTACGTTATAGATACAGTGGTTAAAGTGACTTTAGGAAGTTTGTTGCTGTTAATGACAGTGAGACCTATCTAGGCTGAGATACGATCGACATATCTTTCATTGTTAGAGGATTACGTTATAGATACAGTGGTTAAAGTGACTTTAGGAAGTTTGTTGCTGTTAGTGACAGTGAGACCTATCTAGGCTGAGATACGATCGACATATCTTTCATTGTTAGAGGATTACGTTATAGATATAGTGGTTAAAGTGACTTTAGGAAGTTTGTTGCTGTTAGTGACAGTGAGACCTATCTAGGCTGAGATACGATCGACATATCTTTCATTGTTAGAGGATTACGTTATAGATACAGTGGTTAAAGTGACTTTAGGAAGTTTGTTGCTGTTAGTGACAGTGAGACCTATCTAGGCTGAGATACGATCGACATATCTTTCATTGTTAGAGGATTACGTTATAGATACAGTGGTTAAAGTGACTTTAGGAAGTTTGTTGCTGTTAGTGACAGTGAGACCTATCTAGGCTGAGATACGATCGACATATCTTTCATTGTTAGAGGATTACGTTATAGATATAGTGGTTAAAGTGACTTTAGGAAGTTTGTTGCTGTTAGTGACAGTGAGACCTATCTAGGCTGAGATACGATCGACATATCTTTCATTGTTAGGGGATTACGTTATAGATACAGTGGTTAAAGTGACTTTAGGAAGTTTGTTGCTGTTAGTGACAGTGAGACCTATCTAGGCTGAGATACGATCGACATATCTTTCATTGTTAGAGGATTACGTTATAGATACAGTGGTTAAAGTGACTTTAGGAAGTTTGTTGCTGTTAGTGACAGTGAGACCTATCTAGGCTGAGATACGATCGACATATCTTTCATTGTTAGAGGATTACGTTATAGATACAGTGGTTAAAGTGACTTTAGGAAGTTTGTTGCTGTTAGTGACAGTGAGACCTATCTAGGCTGAGATACGATCGACATATCTTTCATTGTTAGAGGATTACGTTATAGATACAGTGGTTAAAGTGACTTTAGGAAGTTTGTTGCTGTTAGTGACAGTGAGACCTATCTAGGCTGAGATACGATCGACATATCTTTCATTGTTAGAGGATTACGTTATAGATATAGTGGTTAAAGTGACTTTAGGAAGTTTGTTGCTGTTAGTGACAGTGAGACCTATCTAGGCTGAGATACGATCGACATATCTTTCATTGTTAGAGGATTACGTTATAGATACAGTGGTTAAAGTGACTTTAGGAAGTTTGTTGCTGTTAGTGACAGTGAGACCTATCTAGGCTGAGATACAATCAACATATCTTTTATTGTTAGAGGATTACGTTATAGATACAGTGGTTAAAGTGACTTTAGGAAGTTTGTTGCTGTTAGTGACAGTGAGACCTATCTAGGCTGAGATACGATCGACATATCTTTCATTGTTAGAGGATTACGTTATAGATACAGTGGTTAAAGTGACTTTAGGAAGTTTGTTGCTGTTAGTGACAGTGAGACCTATCTAGGCTGAGATACGATCGACATATCTTTCATTGTTAGAGGATTACGTTATAGATACAGTGGTTAAAGTGACTTTAGGAAGTTTGTTGCTGTTAGTGACAGTGAGACCTATCTAGGCTGAGATACGATCGACATATCTTTCATTGTTAGAGGATTACGTTATAGATACAGTGGTTAAAGTGACTTTAGGAAGTTTGTTGCTGTTAGTGACAGTGAGACCTATCTAGGCTGAGATACGATCGACATATCTTTTATTGTTAGAGGATTACGTTATAGATACAGTGGTTAAAGTGACTTTAGGAAGTTTGTTGCTGTTAGTGACAGTGAGACCTATCTAGGCTGAGATACAATCAACATATCTTTTATTGTTAGAGGATTACAATATAGATATAGTGGTTAAAGTGACTTTAGGAAGTTTGTTGCTGTTAGTGACAGTGAGACCTATCTAGGCTGAGATACGATCGACATATCTTTCATTGTTAGAGGATTACGTTATAGATACAGTGGTTAAAGTGACTTTAGGAAGTTTGTTGCTGTTAGTGACAGTGAGACCTATCTAGGCTGAGATACCATCGACATATCTTTCATTGTTAGAGGATTACGTTATAGATACAGTGGTTAAAGTGACTTTAGGAAGTTTGTTGCTGATAGTGACAGTGAGACCTATCTAGGCTGAGATACCATCGACATATCTTTCATTGTTAGAGGATTACGTTATAGATATAGTGGTTAAAGTGACTTTAGGAAGTTTGTTGCTGTTAGTGACAGTGAGACCTATCTAGGCTGAGATACAATCAACATATCTTTTATTGTTAGAGGATTACAATATAGATATAGTGGTTAAAGTGACTTTAGGAAGTTTGTTGCTGTTAGTGACAGTGAGACCTATCTAGGCTGAGATACCATCGACATATCTTTCATTGTTAGAGGATTACGTTATAGATACAGTGGTTAAAGTGACTTTAGGAAGTTTGTTGCTGTTAGTGACAGTGAGACCTATCTAGGCTGAGATACCATCGACATATCTTTTATTGTTAGAGGATTACAATATAGATATAGTGGTTAAAGTGACTTTAGGAAGTTTGTTGCTGTTAGTGACAGTGAGACCTATCTAGGCTGAGATACGATCAACATATCTTTTATTGTTAGAGGATTACAATATAGATATAGTGGTTAAAGTGACTTTAGGAAGTTTGTTGCTGTTAGTGACAGTGAGACCTATCTAGGCTGAGATACGATCGACATATCTTTTATTGTTAGAGGATTACAATATAGATATAGTGGTTAAAGTGACTTTAGGAAGTTTGTTGCTGTTAGTGACAGTGAGACCTATCTAGGCTGAGATACCATCGACATATCTTTTATTGTTAGAGGATTACATTATAGATATAGTGGTTAAAGTGACTTTAGGAAGTTTGTTGCTGTTAGTGACAGTGAGACCTATCTAGGCTGAGATACCATCGACATATCTTTTATTGTTAGAGGATTACAATATAGATATAGTGGTTAAAGTGACTTTAGGAAGTTTGTTGCTGTTAGTGACAGTGAGACCTATCTAGGCTGAGATACCATCGACATATCTTTTATTGTTAGAGGATTACATTATAGATATAGTGGTTAAAGTGACTTTAGGAAGTTTGTTGCTGTTAGTGACAGTGAGACCTATCTAGGCTGAGATACCATCGACATATCTTTTATTGTTAGAGGATTACAATATAGATATAGTGGTTAAAGTGACTTTAGGAAGTTTGTTGCTGTTAGTGACAGTGAGACCTATCTAGGCTGAGATACCATCGACATATCTTTTATTGTTAGAGGATTACAATATAGATATAGTGGTTAAAGTGACTTTAGGAAGTTTGTTGCTGTTAGTGACAGTGAGACCTATCTAGGCTGAGATACGATCGACATATCTTTTATTGTTAGAGGATTACATTATAGATACAGTGGTTAAAGTGACTTTAGGAAGTTTGTTGCTGTTAGTGACAGTGAGACCTATCTAGGCTGAGATACCATCGACATATCTTTCATTGTTAGAGGATTACGTTATAGATATAGTGGTTAAAGTGACTTTAGGAAGTTTGTTGCTGTTAGTGACAGTGAGACCTATCTAGGCTGAGATACCATCAACATATCTTTTATTGTTAGAGGATTACAATATAGATATAGTGGTTAAAGTGACTTTAGGAAGTTTGTTGCTGTTAGTGACAGTGAGACCTATCTAGGCTGAGATACCATCAACATATCTTTTATTGTTAGAGGATTACAATATAGATATAGTGGTTAAAGTGACTTTAGGAAGTTTGTTGCTGTTAGTGACAGTGAGACCTATCTAGGCTGAGATACCATCAACATATCTTTTATTGTTAGAGGATTACAATATAGATATAGTGGTTAAAGTGACTTTAGGAAGTTTGTTGCTGTTAGTGACAGTGAGACCTATCTAGGCTGAGATACAATCAACATATCTTTTATTGTTAGAGGATTACAATATAGATATAGTGGTTAAAGTGACTTTAGGAAGTTTGTTGCTGTTAGTGACAGTGAGACCTATCTAGGCTGAGATACAATCAACATATCTTTTATTGTTAGAGGATTACAATATAGATATAGTGGTTAAAGTGACTTTAGGAAGTTTGTTGCTGTTAGTGACAGTGAGACCTATCTAGGCTGAGATACCATCAACATATCTTTTATTGTTAGAGGATTACAATATAGATATAGTGGTTAAAGTGACTTTAGGAAGTTTGTTGCTGTTAGTGACAGTGAGACCTATCTAGGCTGAGATACAATCAACATATCTTTTATTGTTAGAGGATTACAATATAGATATAGTGGTTAAAGTGACTTTAGGAAGTTTGTTGCTGTTAGTGACAGTGAGACCTATCTAGGCTGAGATACGATCGACATATCTTTTATTGTTAGAGGATTACAATATAGATACAGTGGTTAAAGTGACTTTAGGAAGTTTGTTGCTGTTAGTGACAGTGAGACCTATCTAGGCTGAGATACCATCGACATATCTTTTATTGTTAGAGGATTACATTATAGATATAGTGGTTAAAGTGACTTTAGGAAGTTTGTTGCTGTTAGTGACAGTGAGACCGATCTAGGCTGAGATACCATCGACATATCTTTTATTGTTAGAGGATTACAATATAGATATAGTGGTTAAAGTGACTTTAGGAAGTTTGTTGCTGTTAGTGACAGTGAGACCGATCTAGGCTGAGATACCATCGACATATCTTTTATTGTTAGAGGATTACATTATAGATACAGTGGTTAAAGTGACTTTAGGAAGTTTGTTGCTGTTAGTGACAGTGAGACCTATCTAGGCTGAGATACGATCGACATATCTTTCATTGTTAGAGGATTACGTTATAGATACAGTGGTTAAAGTGACTTTAGGAAGTTTGTTGCTGTTAGTGACAGTGAGACCTATCTAGGCTGAGATACGATCGACATATCTTTTATTGTTAGAGGATTACGTTATAGATACAGTGGTTAAAGTGACTTTAGGAAGTTTGTTGCTGTTAGTGACAGTGAGACCTATCTAGGCTGAGATACCATCGACATATCTTTCATTGTTAGAGGATTACGTTATAGATACAGTGGTTAAAGTGACTTTAGGAAGTTTGTTGCTGATAGTGACAGTGAGACCTATCTAGGCTGAGATACCATCGACATATCTTTCATTGTTAGAGGATTACGTTATAGATACAGTGGTTAAAGTGACTTTAGGAAGTTTGTTGCTGTTAGTGACAGTGAGACCTATCTAGGCTGAGATACCATCGACATATCTTTCATTGTTAGAGGATTACGTTATAGATACAGTGGTTAAAGTGACTTTAGGAAGTTTGTTGCTGATAGTGACAGTGAGACCTATCTAGGCTGAGATACCATCGACATATCTTTCATTGTTAGAGGATTACGTTATAGATATAGTGGTTAAAGTGACTTTAGGAAGTTTGTTGCTGTTAGTGACAGTGAGACCGATCTAGGCTCAGATATGATCGACATATCTTTTATTGTTAGAGGATTACAATATAGATATAGTGGTTAAAGTGACTTTAGGAAGTTTGTTGCTGTTAGTGACAGTGAGACCTATCTAGGCTGAGATACCATCGACATATCTTTCATTGTTAGAGGATTACGTTATAGATACAGTGGTTAAAGTGACTTTAGGAAGTTTGTTGCTGTTAGTGACAGTGAGACCTATCTAGGCTGAGATACCATCGACATATCTTTTATTGTTAGAGGATTACAATATAGATATAGTGGTTAAAGTGACTTTAGGAAGTTTGTTGCTGTTAGTGACAGTGAGACCTATCTAGGCTGAGATACGATCAACATATCTTTTATTGTTAGAGGATTACAATATAGATATAGTGGTTAAAGTGACTTTAGGAAGTTTGTTGCTGTTAGTGACAGTGAGACCTATCTAGGCTGAGATACCATCGACATATCTTTTATTGTTAGAGGATTACAATATAGATATAGTGGTTAAAGTGACTTTAGGAAGTTTGTTGCTGTTAGTGACAGTGAGACCTATCTAGGCTGAGATACGATCGACATATCTTTTATTGTTAGAGGATTACAATATAGATACAGTGGTTAAAGTGACTTTAGGAAGTTTGTTGCTGTTAGTGACAGTGAGACCTATCTAGGCTGAGATACGATCGACATATCTTTTATTGTTAGAGGATTACGTTATAGATACAGTGGTTAAAGTGACTTTAGGAAGTTTGTTGCTGTTAGTGACAGTGAGACCTATCTAGGCTGAGATACCATCGACATATCTTTTATTGTTAGAGGATTACATTATAGATATAGTGGTTAAAGTGACTTTAGGAAGTTTGTTGCTGTTAGTGACAGTGAGACCTATCTAGGCTGAGATACAATCAACATATCTTTTATTGTTAGAGGATTACAATATAGATATAGTGGTTAAAGTGACTTTAGGAAGTTTGTTGCTGTTAGTGACAGTGAGACCTATCTAGGCTGAGATACGATCGACATATCTTTTATTGTTAGAGGATTACAATATAGATACAGTGGTTAAAGTGACTTTAGGAAGTTTGTTGCTGTTAGTGACAGTGAGACCGATCTAGGCTGAGATACCATCGACATATCTTTTATTGTTAGAGGATTACATTATAGATACAGTGGTTAAAGTGACTTTAGGAAGTTTGTTGCTGTTAGTGACAGTGAGACCTATCTAGGCTGAGATACCATCGACATATCTTTTATTGTTAGAGGATTACATTATAGATACAGTGGTTAAAGTGACTTTAGGAAGTTTGTTGCTGTTAGTGACAGTGAGACCTATCTAGGCTGAGATACGATCGACATATCTTTTATTGTTAGAGGATTACGTTATAGATATAGTGGTTAAAGTGACTTTAGGAAGTTTGTTGCTGTTAGTGACAGTGAGACCTATCTAGGCTGAGATACGATCGACATATCTTTCATTGTTAGAGGATTACGTTATAGATACAGTGGTTAAAGTGACTTTAGGAAGTTTGTTGCTGTTAGTGACAGTGAGACCTATCTAGGCTGAGATACGATTGACATATCTTTCATTGTTAGAGGATTACATTATAGATACAGTGGTTAAAGTGACTTTAGGAAGTTTGTTGCTGTTAGTGACAGTGAGACCTATCTAGGCCGAGATACCATCGACATATCTTTCATTGTTAGAGGATTACATTATAGATACAGTGGTTAAAGTGACTTTAGGAAATTTGTTGCTGTTAGTGACAGTGAGACCTATCTAGGCCGAGATACGATCGACATATCTTTCATTGTTAGAGGATTACATTATAGATACAGTGGTTAAAGTGACTTTAGGAAGTTTGTTGCTGTTAGTGACAGTGAGACCGATCTAGGCTGAGATACCATCGACATATCTTTTATTGTTAGAGGATTACATTATAGATACAGTGGTTAAAGTGACTTTAGGAAGTTTGTTGCTGTTAGTGACAGTGAGACCTATCTAGGCTGAGATACCATCGACATATCTTTTATTGTTAGAGGATTACATTATAGATACAGTGGTTAAAGTGACTTTAGGAAGTTTGTTGCTGTTAGTGACAGTGAGACCTATCTAGGCTGAGATACAATCAACATATCTTTTATTGTTAGAGGATTACATTATAGATACAGTGGTTAAAGTGACTTTAGGAAGTTTGTTGCTGTTAGTGACAGTGAGACCGATCTAGGCTGAGATACCATCGACATATCTTTTATTGTTAGAGGATTACATTATAGATACAGTGGTTAAAGTGACTTTAGGAAGTTTGTTGCTGTTAGTGACAGTGAGACCTATCTAGGCTGAGATACCATCAACATATCTTTTATTGTTAGAGGATTACGTTATAGATACAGTGGTTAAAGTGACTTTAGGAAGTTTGTTGCTGTTAGTGACAGTGAGACCGATCTAGGCTGAGATACCATCGACATATCTTTTATTGTTAGAGGATTACATTATAGATACAGTGGTTAAAGTGACTTTAGGAAGTTTGTTGCTGTTAGTGACAGTGAGACCTATCTAGGCTGAGATACCATCGACATATCTTTTATTGTTAGAGGATTACATTATAGATACAGTGGTTAAAGTGACTTTAGGAAGTTTGTTGCTGTTAGTGACAGTGAGACCTATCTAGGCTGAGATACAATCAACATATCTTTTATTGTTAGAGGATTACATTATAGATACAGTGGTTAAAGTGACTTTAGGAAGTTTGTTGCTGTTAGTGACAGTGAGACCGATCTAGGCTGAGATACCATCGACATATCTTTTATTGTTAGAGGATTACATTATAGATACAGTGGTTAAAGTGACTTTAGGAAGTTTGTTGCTGTTAGTGACAGTGAGACCTATCTAGGCTGAGATACCATCGACATATCTTTTATTGTTAGAGGATTACATTATAGATACAGTGGTTAAAGTGACTTTAGGAAGTTTGTTGCTGTTAGTGACAGTGAGACCTATCTAGGCTGAGATACCATCAACATATCTTTTATTGTTAGAGGATTACGTTATAGATACAGTGGTTAAAGTGACTTTAGGAAGTTTGTTGCTGTTAGTGACAGTGAGACCTATCTAGGCTGAGATACCATCGACATATCTTTCATTGTTAGAGGATTACGTTATAGATACAGTGGTTAAAGTGACTTTAGGAAGTTTGTTGCTGTTAGTGACAGTGAGACCTATCTAGGCTGAGATACGATCGACATATCTTTTATTGTTAGAGGATTACAATATAGATATAGTGGTTAAAGTGACTTTAGGAAGTTTGTTGCTGTTAGTGACAGTGAGACCGATCTAGGCTCAGATATGATCGACATATCTTTTATTGTTAGAGGAATACGTTATAGATACAGTGGTTAAAGTGACTTTAGGAAGTTTGTTGCTGTTAGTGACAGTGAGACCTATCTAGGCTGAGATACACAATCGACATATCTTTTATTGATGAAATAAATGAAAGACTCGATTTTATATTCTGATTCAGAAGGAGAGTTTGTGGTAGACAATCCAAATTTTTTTAAAAACTCTTCAGCCTTCAACTAGTTAGGTTATCAATACTATTTCAAATAGGGCTAGGAGGAAAAGGAGCTCACAGTTACCTTCAGATATCAAAATGGGCTGGAGTGAATCCGATATTAAACCACCTTTTGCCAGTTTTTGATGAAGTAAGCGGTATAAAAGCTGTGATTTATGTCTCCTCCTGATAATTTATCTATTTTTTTCCCTCAATCTCTTATTGTATTGTTTAAAACAGTAACCAATAGTACGCTAAGACTGTAATTGAAAAATTAAGAACAAATAATCTAAAAAAAAAAACAGTACCTGGGGGAAAGTGGACAACACTAAAGTTGCATAATATTACAAGTTTTTCCATAATATTACACGAGTGTTGTAAAGAAATTCAGACTACGAGACTATTGTCTGGTCAACAGACAAGTTTATTTCAACTGTTTATGGGGCTTCTCTGATTTCCAAAGATAGATTTTTAGCAATTTTATAAAATTTCCACATAGTACAGTTATTCCGTTTAATCAACCTGGCCACGACCCATTACATAAACTCAAACCATATATCATTCATCTCATTTCAGAAGTTAGAAAAGCCTGAAACTTTAGAATTATCCCTGTGAAAACCTGACTGTAGATAAGGGAACATGTAGATTAAGAAGGCGTGTAATATTCAGGGTATATAACAAGAATAAACCTGATAAATATGGAATTAAGCTGTATAGTTTGTGACTATCTTACTGGTTATGTGTTGAAATTCTAAGTATACACTGGCAAAACTACGGAACACAGTTCAATAACAACACTTTTTGGAAAATTGTTATCTGATTATTTAGGCAAGGGTCAAGCAGTTTTTATGCACAGATTCTATACCTCACCATTAGCTTTTGATTTTTTATGGCATAATAATACAAAGCAGGTTGGAACTTGTATACGATACAGAAAGACGTTACAAAAAAAAGTTATTACAAAACAATTTAAAAAAGATGAAACATCTTTTATGAGAAGAGGCCACCTTTTATGTATAAAGTGAAAAGACAAGAGGGATGTGCTTGCATTATCAACAGTCTACAAAATGACCTCTTCTAATGTGTCAGTTTGCTCTAAAGAAGAACCGATTTTTAAAGCAAAACCAGACTTGATTGTGGATTAAAACAAAAACAAAACTAGTGTGGATAGGTCTGACCAAATTGTGGCTTACTACCCATACAAAATAAAGCAGATGAAGTAGTGGAAGAAGCTTTTCTTTCACTTATTCATGATATTCATAGCTAATGGTTATATTTTGTACATGGATCAAGATCTGCCCAACTGCAAAGCCTATGCAATTAATATGCATTTATCATTGCTATTGACAAATCTCTGGGAAAAAAAGGAGGTCAGTTTGCTGGAGAGAACTTCCCAGTAGAAACCCATTTAAACAGAATCACAGAATCACTGGAAGTGCAACACTTTCATAATTGGCATAAATAGCCTACAGGTTTAGAACTACTACTAAACTAAACAAACCGTCTTGTGTATCCCTGCAGGAAGACATTTCCCAGATAAGATCCCGGCAACAGAAAAAAGCCTCAACCGGCCCGAGTGTGTAAAGTTTGTTCTGAGAAATCCAAAACAGAAACTGGGAGAGCTGGAAGGAAGGAAACATATTTGTGGTATGAAGACTGCACTGTGGCTCTGTGTCCTACGCCATTCCAAACCAATTCAAATTATTTGCAGTGAAGTTTAGAGTTATTCGTGTGGTTTTTATTCTTGGAAAGTATATCTAAATTACATTTTTTTTAAGCTTTAAAGTGATAACATAATATTTATTTTCGTTCCAATCTATAATATGTGTAATGAAGGGCAGTGATGTACAGTGTTGCTATTTTATATTATTGACTTTTTTATACATTTTTCCAAGGAGCATAACGCCATCTATATGTAAGTAATCAATTCATACGTATATATTTCTTGAAAGCTTGTTTCATTCCCTTTACAAAAATGTATAATTTGTTATAAATACAGTATTTATTGTGTCAGGAATTTTTTTAATTTTACCTAAAAACCTAAAATAGATACAGACGTATATTAAGGGACCAGGCCTCAAATTGTTAAACAAACCTTATATTTTTGTAGGCTAATTAAATACCTGCAATTACTTGCATGTATGAGTCAGAATCACATGCATCCATGAGTCTACAAAACACTCAAGAGTGTTTAACTCAATGTTAATTTCTCAATTTAACTAATTTCATCCTGTAACTTCAAGTTACAGGTAAAATAAGATGTGAGATATTTGGGAAGAAAAATTAATTAATTCAGATGATCTGTTAAACATTATTCAGATTATATTGACATCTCTAGTCAATACATTTGATTTTATCAGGAGATAGTGTCCCATATTGGGTAAAATCCCTTTACTGGATGGACTTCTCTGTATTTATTGAAACACATTTAATTGTACAGTAGTAAACTAAATAATTTTTGTTTGTAGCATTTTATTAATTATTTCAAACAGTGCTAAGCAAATGAAACAAATACAATTCAAAACCTGTTCACTTAAAATATGTATTTTTCATATACAAAGAACAAAGTCATTAGATCACAGACTGTGATGTCCAGATATTTTCCAGACAATTTAGTGTAAATCTTGTATGAATTGCAATAAATTTTGGCTAGTGGTGCTATCTATACAAACTTCGGAAATTTGTCACATTACTACTCTGCCATTTGTCACATTACCACCACACTCAACAGCTTCTAAAGTCGTTAATTTACAGAACTGCTGAGGACAATATATAAGAAGAAACATTAACCTATCCTGCAGTAAGTTCCTAAACATTAACCTATCCTGCAGTAAGTTCCTAAACAGTCTCCATGTCCCCAAAGTGATATTCCAAAAGTAAAAATATGTTGGGTGTATTTCTTATATACTGGAAAAATGTAAAGACAAAAACACTATTTTTACTAAAAAATTACATTATATGTTTTTTGAGATTTTTTTTGTTATGAAAATTAAAATTTTGAAAAAAATGATATTTTTTTATTACCTATTAAAAATAAAACTGACTAAACTCTTTAAAGAAAAAAAGATTAATTTATGCAATTTTTTTGTAGAATGAAAATTCAAAGAATTTATATGATCACGGATCATCATACATTGGCACATCCACGTTGTTTCATTCCAATTCTAAGGTGGAATTTGGGCTATTTACAAATTCTTTGTTACCAGATTCATCTTCACTCGTCCTTAAACTCTATAATTAAAACTATTTTACAATAATTGTCACATTGTAAATTTAATAAACTATTATTTAGAATCAAAGTATCCATTAAATCAAATTATTCCTTCAAGAACATTATAGCTAATAATAAATAACAGGCAAAGCCAACATTTATAATTGGGTAGAAATATTATTAAGAAATTGTTCAAATAAAAATTACCCTTGGGTTAATATTGGTTGCTATAGTTGAGAATGCATTAAAGCTGATGTTATTTTTTATAACAATTTTCTTCTACTTCATTGTTTATAAGAGGTTTTTGTAAGATTAAAGGCAAAGTTATAAATTGTACCACATAGTTTCACATTATTTCCTATTGATAGCTCATGATACAGTGTCACTCACCTATTTTATTCTCCAGGTACCATTAAAAAAACCTCTCTATTTTCAAAGTTAAAAAAAAAAATCTTACGTATGATGAGGAAACTCTAAAAGGGACAAGCATTTTTAATATACAAATAATATAGGCCTTGATAATACTATTAACTTAATTCGATAAATTAAACATAAACATTTATTAATACTTTGAACGGTAACAATCTAATTATTAATTTGAAACAAAGTATAATTTCCAAAATTACACTTCAATCAGTTCAACTTACTATAGCTGTGGTGGTGGTGTCGAGGCTTGAGACTGCGAAGTCTGACGACTGCATTGTGCCAGTGGTAAAAAAGCTGAACCCAGACTGGGCTTTAATTGGAAGTTTACGCTAGTTTTGATTGGGCAATAGTCTACTACTGGTTTTCTACTGTAACAATAAAATTTGTTTCTTAAAGCACAAATTAACACAATTATAAAAAAGAACATTATTTATGAAGTACTTTTAAAAATACCAGTCTGGTCAAACTTTTAAACGAGCTAAATTATTATTGTAGCTATAGACAATGCACAAAAAATTGCAACTTCTAACCAGTGGTTGTCAATAGTTGTCGCCTCTCTTTTCAATAAAATCAATTTATTTTAAACTTAAAATAATATTGAACAAATTGGAGAAATAAATAAAGGGGATGTAGGAATGGAAAACTACACATTAAATTGCAGATAAAGTTATTCATTTGCCACAGAAATCTATAAAACATTAATTACTTAGATCTTATATAAAACTCTCTCATTCATTTCTGATCTTAAATTTATTTGAATCCTAGTTGAAATTGTCAGCGTTGTAAGAAGTATTTATTTATGACTTCATTCATATATATTTTTTCTGCTTTGTCATTTTGTCATAGAACTAGGACTGTAGAAGCAATCCATTGAGTCCTTATTCACTCACTTAGCCCAGATCCCTCTTGGTCTTAACACAGATTTTATGTGACAAAGTACAATAAATAAATTATTTACTCTGTGGACATTGTAGCAATTACAGTTAATCCAAACAATAGTGTAGAATGATTACAGGGTAGAAATGGGAATAGTCTTTAGGAAATCTATGTATAGCCTGTCAAATCTTTCATTTTCTACATTTATAAGAAAAAAAAACAGAATTAGCATTCTCTCATAAAATGACAGGGTTTTGTTTCTTCATAAAACAAAATTGAAGAAACTATAGGATATAAAGTTTTTGAGAATTTTGTTCCATTTCTTTCTTTTAAGTAATATCTATTATGCTGTGTCACTAGGACGGCTATATTTTTTAACATGTTCATGAAATTGCTTTACTCCTCCCCAACCATATAATACCAGAAAGATTTTGCATGCTGAGACAAGCAAATCTTTACATTTATGGAAGGCATGAGCCACTGAACCTCGTAGTGTACCTGCGATGAAACATTCTGCCATGTTTGTATAATCAGTACAAGATTGATGACGAAATGATCTAATCTGTCCCTCCCTGAATCTGTTTTAAAGTCATAACTATCTGGATACTTAGGCCAAGAACTTTTAATAAGATCATATTTAAAATTGTCTCTTAATGGTCGACTGTTGAGTAAACGATATCTGACATTCAAAACAAAATTAACATTAAATCTTTCATGTTAACTGGCTTTGAATAACACATCACTATAAGTTTTCCTGATATAATTTCTTTGAAAGCATGTTTCGAGAATCCTCGACAATATCTGTTTAAAAAGTATTACAAGATCTGTCACAATAAACTTACCACACAACTAAATGTATAACAGGTAGACAAGCTCTTAAACTAAACATTCATACACAGTGCAAAGCAGAAATAACAAATAACAATAAGAAATTAGGACTAAAAGACCAATTTCTCGTACAAATTTCTTTGTATTTCTAGTCACATATATTAAAAAAGGAACATTACTGTTTTAAAAATAAATTTTTCAAAACTTAAGTGATAATAACCTATTCATGATTTGTAGGGCATTTTATACAATACTTTTTAAAATCAAGAATAACAAATTATGAAGAACAATGACTTTGAATAGCTGATATAACAAATTAAATATTTTGAAAAGTTATAACTTACATAAATATTACATATTGTTTACAGAATATAGACTAAAAAGTGCTTGAATATAAAATTCTATGATGATATTTAGTTGTTCTAAAGAACAGAGTTAGTATTGAAAAAAAACTGGTTGAAGAAAAATAAGAATTTGACGCTGAAAATTTGAAATTTTAAGGTAAGCTTGTTATATAATCAAAATAAAAGCGAGTGAGCAAGCTCTTTCTTTTTTTTCAACTAGTGAAAAATTACGTGATGGCATAGTCGCAGAATAGAAGATAAAATGAGTTTGGATTTTGTTGAAGAAGTTGATTTAAAGACCGAAACTGGATCTACACAGAACAATGAATCATGGAGGCAGTTAATTACAAATGGCCATTAGTCAGGGTCGGTTGATTTTTTTTTTAAATTTTGCAACTAAATTACAAGTAAATTATTATATAAATTAAATTTTACCTGGATTCTTCATTAAATTTAAGATTGACTCTCTCACAACCATCTGGAGGCTCTCTTGCCAAGAACCTGTTAATCCTAGGGGAAGTGCCCAGTTGTCGGGAATCCTGTTCTGGAGATGACTCTCCACTGCCTCCTGTAATTCACATATAAATATGGATGAATCTAGTTGATTAAAAAGCTGACAACTCTTGATTTCCTAATGTTTTAATGTTCAAATGTATGCAAGTATATATTTAACGCTCTTATATTTTGTTTATAGTGATTTTAAGGTGATCATTTCTTATTAAGGCCATAAATATTACTATTATTGCCTATGAGGGATAAGACAAGGATTGTGAAATAGGATTCAATAGAACAAGGATAAAAACATAAAAGTCCTAGGTTAATCATATAGGAATGATCAATGACATCGTGTTCATAAGGTTATGACCTTATTCCCAAATGGTATAGAGAACCGTCTACCCATTACACTCCAGAAGGTAAAAGAATGGTAGAATATGGAATAAATAAGGGGTATATTAATCTTAGTTAACTAGAAAGAAACGGAAAACCATGACTTCTTGTTGGAGCTCAGGTACTTCAAGCAAACCTCCATCGACAGATGTCATTAATTCAAATTTACTGAAGCTAAACACACAATATACACTAGGAAGTAACTGGAATGGTACGCTGCAGTAAGTACATAAGATTGAAAGTAAAATGGCTGACCATGTACATCACTCCACAATTTTTAAACAAACATTCATCTAACTCAATCTGGTTGTAGTACTAGATAGAAGTGGTTTATCTTTTGACACTGTGCCAGAAAAATGTTTCAAAAATAACTTTGATTTTAATTTGTTTAAACTTGAAATCTCTTTTCCGAACTAGTAGTTCGGCTAATCCGAACTAATTGGAACTGAACACTGTTCGCCACCGTTGTTAGTTAATTGTTTGGATTACCCAAAATATTGTAAATAATAGAGAATGAAGCAACTTAACTAATCTGTAGTGTTGTAATATGGACGAATAATACATTAAAACAAGTTTCAATAGTCCGTTTACATATGCGCCATACGGTCTCTCTTCCTGGATCAACGTCGCACATATGAGCCGCTTGGGGTAGTTCAAATGGACTGACAGCTCATATTTGGGACACTGTTTGCATGTTACTTTTATTCCTCCGACAAATCAGTGGTTTATTTTAATGGCTTGATATATTTATATCTGTCTACAGACATGTCTGACGTTATGTGGGACATTTGATCTCTCAGTTATTCGAAGGCCAATGACGTCAAAATACAGTTGACACTCTTGTTTATTCCTTCGTGCCACTGCGGCAGTTTGATTGAATGATCACGTTTTATAAGGTTTACTCTAAATGAAATTTATCACAAAAGATGTAAAAGTGTCACAAGTGATGGGCCTGTTTGTAAATATTCTGTATTGTGTATGGAACTCAAATGTAAACATATTTTGTCTCTTACAATATTTATAATATCTGTATTTTTTCGATATGTAAGCAGTCTGTCTAGCAAGACTACCCAAGACAAGTTATTTGGTTGTTAGTTGATATAAGCCAATATAGTACGTGGGAGTCTCGGTCTAAGGTAGGATTTTTTGTACTACAGACTAATCGGCTCATATATGCGCAATCCCAAAAAACACTAAAAGCAGCAAAAACAAAAATATGTCCAATAAAAATTAATGTTCACTTTTATGTGCATTACAGTATGTATAATATTTTTACAGCATATTTTTCCTTTTGTTTATTCTTTATGTTTTTTCAATTTTTGTATTTCTCAATCAATTACTTTTTCTCATTTCTTTACAACATTATTTACCTTTTCCATTTTACAAAAAATATCCAAACTTGTTCGGATTAACCGGTCGTTCTTATTACCCCAGTTTGGACTAACTGGACTCAAGTGTATTTCCAATTGACGTGATAGAAGAGACTCAACTTTCTAAGCAAAAAAAGGAATATAAAATAAAAATTCAAAGCTATGATTTCTTTTAATCTTTAGGGGTTACCTACCTAAACAGCAACTCAATATTAGTATATTAGAGCCCTGACTATTTTACCCAAGCCAGAACAGAGAAAATGGCTTAGTTCGAGCAGGTCATGGATCCATCTCTTGTGCAACATGCCAGCTTACAATACTTTATATATTAAGATGTTTTCGGCCAATTACAACATCCCAATCTTGGCCCACTTGATTTAGTCACCTGTGATATTTTTTTGTTTACTAAGTAACTCTGAAAGGAAGAAGATTTTAGTGTTGAAGTAATAAAAGCAAAAGTGTCAGAGGTCATAAAGGCGCTTACGGGAAACAATATTCAGCACATGATGTTTAACACAGTGTAAAATTTACACAAAGGAACGTATAGATTGAGGAAAACAGTGTACTGAATGGCATAACTAAAAATTATAAATATAAATAGATTTTTTCAGCTTAAGCCTGGTTTATATAGTATCTCAAATGTATTATGAAGTATTATTTTCAGGGGTATAATAAATAAAATCTGGAAGTGTTTTACCTCTATTTTTTTAGTAAAGTAATTTTTACAAAAATGAAGTCAATAAGTAGGCCAAATAAATTTTTGAAAGTGTTTATAAATTGTTTCATTACCATGTAAGTCACTGGATGGTCTTGAGCGGTCCATCATGCCTACAATTAACGGAGACTCAGATTCTCTGGATGGTGGCCCTGGAACACAATTTTAAGGGTTATGTAAGCCCATCTAAAACAGAATAATTCTAAAAATTTCTTTTGAATTACTTTTAAAAATATTCTCCTAGACAAACATGATAAAATGACAACTAAAAAAATAATATGACCTCAAAATTGAAAAAGTTTATGATGAGAAACTCTGTGTGCCTCTAAAAGCAGTGTACCTTTATAAGAAAATTCCTTCTGGGTTTCTTAAAAACTCCAGTACACAACACATAAAGAAGAGCCTCGATAATTCGAGGTAGATTGTACCGAGACCTCTTCGGATTACACGGAAGTACGTTCCTGTGCATTGGAAAAAATAAGAGTTTTAATGAACCCTAACACTATAATTGAAAATGCATGAAATAGGTTTATAGAACTTTATATGAACCATATTGATATGAACATTTCTTGGAAGCCCAACTCATCACTTTCTTTCAAATAGATAAAATAGGCTCAAATAGAAGTAGGCTTGAATTTAACGGAAGCTCGAAATATCGGGACTCAAAATTTTGAGACTCTAATATAGTTCCGTTTAATGTAATGTATATGTGTCAAACACATGAATCTTTTTTTTAGAATATTGTTTTCATGGTTTAAACAACAATTTTACTAATATATTTATAAGTTCAATTAATATAGTTTTATTTCTTTTTATAAAGTGATCAGGCAATTTGATTAATGCTGTCCATGACAATTAACCCCTTAGCACCGAAAAAATAATTTTCTTTTTTTATTTCCATTAATTGTTTATGGTATTAGATAATACAGTGCCTAAATATGTGGGAAACATAAGTTTTCAAATCTATTTTGGTTTTCGAGTTTTTGACTATTACCATATGGTAACGCTAGGCGCCTAGGATGCTGTGTTTTGGCATCATCTCAGAATTGAGACCTGATTTTTATTTACTAAACTTTATTAGCCAATCTTCATCAATGCTACCAATTGAAAGGAGGGAGATAACTGAAACAAAAACCAATTGTTTTAATTAGTGATGGTTCGATTCTCGACTCCAAAAGTCGATTCCACTGATTCTGGACACTAGAATCAGAATCAGGAATCAATCGCAAAAGTCGCAATACCTCAATTCCAGCACGGTTGGCGTTTACACATTGGCAGTAAAATATCCGTCATCGATCTAACATAATGTTGTGTTTACACATCGGGTGATCAAATACTCGTTGCCGCACTAACATAATTTTGTGTTTACACATCGGGTGGTCATTCTTGAACACAGTTCCCGCTTTTCCCCTTCACTGTATACAAAACCATCATGGTTTATTCTGGTTGCATCCATTTCTTGAAGAAACACTGAAATTCTACCAAAAAATGATGTCGCAAAAACGCAGTAGTAAAGACGCCTAGTGAGTAATGCAGCTAAAACAACTCTCAAAAACCAGAAAACTTGATAAATACTACTGTACTAGCTTCTTCTAGCATCCAACAATTATTCTTGAAAAAATTATGAGCATCTGACAATGGGAGGTATTCGAGTTTTATTTTTGGATCTACTACCTCAGATCGGAGTGAAAGATAAACTGACAATTGAATAACTCACATCAGTCATGTGATATGGGTTAAAGTATGCTGATATGTTATCAAGGGGATCGACTAAAATGATTTTGAGGCCTACATTCAACCTTCATTTCTTATTGTGTTTATTATTCATAAACACACATACCCCTCCTCTTGTTACCGTATGGTAACGCTAGATGCTAATGGGTTAAGGAAAGTATTGTGAATGATGGAATTAGTAAAAACTCTGATATGTAGGAAATGATTATCATGTAGGAAATGACATCATCTGCAAAGGGTTTACCTGAAATAATCAATAGTATCGGTATCATAGTCAATTTTGTGCATTTTAATGGGATCATACCTTAATTTATACCAACAAGCAAAAAAACCAGGTTGATAGCTTTTAATCATAACAAAAGTGTTAAGCTATTGTTAACAAGATTTAAAGTTACGATACTGACAAATAATAATCAGACCAGCAAATTTTGAAAGAAGTACAGGCTGTCAACGTTATGTTATGGTGTGCGCAGTAGACGGATTTGGTAGAGATACAATGGTGGGGAGAAGTAGTGGTATGAGTAATACGGCGAGTAGTAGAGGGGTATTTGACGTTGACTCGCTGGAATTCTCAACACAGCAAATACTTCTTTTAATATTTTAGTTTGTGTGACAGTGTTTAGTATATTTACCAAAACAGAATTATTCAATACTTAATAAAGGTCAATGACGTCAAAATACAGTTGATACCCTTGTTTATTCCATCCTACCACTGTGGCAGTTTTAGTTTTGAATGATCACATTTTACTCTAAATGACATTTATCACAAAAGACGTAAAAGTATCACAAGTGATGGGTGCCATATGGAAGTCAAATGTAAACATATTTTGTCTCTGTTACAATAATATTTATACTGTCTTTATGTTTCGATATATAAGCCTATATAAGCAATCTGTCTAGCATGACGAGTTATTTGGGTGTTTGTTGATATAAGCCTATATAGCCGATATATAAGCCTATATAAGCAATCTGTCTAGCATGACGAGTTATTTGGGTGTTTGTTGATATAAGCCTATATAGCCGATATATAAGCCTATATAAGCAATCTGTCTAGCATGACGAGTTATTTGGGTGTTTGTTGATATAAGCCTCAACCGAAGACAAGTTTGTTCGGCGAAGGAGTGGCGCAGATGACACTGCGCCATTAAAATAAAATTATGAGTTAAAAATAATGTATTTTACCGATGTAGGCAATACTGTAACCAAAATATTTGCAGTGAATTTTCTGGTTTCTCTGTACCTTGGGTTTAAATAATTCAAGCCTACGGGAGCCTCTTTTCCTACCAGAGCGACTCCCAACATAGTGGAATGGTAGACGTTTCCTTGGGGGCTTTTCACAGACCACAGATAATAAAATAGTTGACCGTAATATCTACTATCCCTGCTCTATGTCAGTTGGAGTAAGCGAATGCACACATCTGCATTGTAAGCATCTAAAGTGAGAAATCCCTTCTACAGCCGTATTCCCCTGAGTAGGACCATTTTCCCTACTCACTTATCCTATCTGCATGAACTACGCTTACAAAACTTTGATGGTTTGTACAATAATGATTTTTTACAAACACTTTATTAGTAACTTTACTTGTATCAACTATTTATCGAGCAATAAGTGTGTTTAATGCTTGCATTATATACCAATAAACTATATACAATAGCACCGATACCAACAAATAAAATCATAATTTATCTATCCTACATTTATGTATCTGTAACCCACTGAGCAGTAAGTGACCAGCAAATACTTGATTCTTTTATAAAAAAAAAAACGCTTGATGCTTTTACTATAATGTAAGGAATGCGTTACAGGTTTTTATATTTTGTATTCAGTTCATTATTTATAAAAAAAACTGTCTAATGCAGGTAATCGCTCAAGGTGGTTGAACATATGATTTATTAGCTTTTACAATGTCCTAGCTTACACACTGGCCAAACCATTAAATCATTTAACAGAAGATTCAAAGAACAAACCAACGATATAAAAAACATAAATCAAAAATCCAGCTATGCCATACGCACACAAAACCCCCAACATCCATACTAATTAAATTATTTTCCACATATTAAACCTTAGTAAAAAAATAACCACTACAGAAAAATTTGAAAAATTCAAACATCACATAACACAAAAACAACTTATCTTAAACAACCGCACACACTTTGAATCTAACACCTTATTCGACTATACAGTAAACAACCCGCTTAACCCTAACCTCCTCCCCCTTCATAAATCATATGTCCAGCAACCTTGAGTGATCGCCAGCAGTAGCGGGCTGGCTTCATCAATGAAATGATTGTTTCGAAATGCAGCAGCAAGTAAGTTTCAAAAGTATTCACTCAGTTATGCAATAATTACTTACAATAACAATAATTGTTAATAAGACTGAATCAAACACATACTTTAGCAGAAAATATTTAGTCAGGGATTTTCCTAATATGGCTCAGAAGCTCTTGGCCATTCAACATTATCAGTAAAATTAGAATTTTACAAATTACATTCAGTAGCTTTCAAATTCAATCATGTTTAAACAACTACAGTCTAATAAAGTATATTTCACCTGAAGAAGAATGAGAACTGTTTGTAAATGCTGGCGTTTGAGTGTTAACTGAACGAGTTGAACGTAAGAGATCTGCTAAAGGAGCTCTATGGCCTTCAGGAGTTGCTTGGTGAATTAGCTGCATCTGGAAAAACTCACACTTTCAAAATAAGCAGTATGTGGAAGTACTAAGCATGTGACAGGTTACATTTCGGTAAAATAATCTTGTATCTTTATATACTTTAAGAAATGAGTGTTAAAATGCAAATTATGGTGTTTTATAAAAATATTCTAAAAAACTCTGTATACATCACTTCACAGAACAGGATATAATTAATACATACCATCTACTCATCTTTTTACGATTACTGTTTTTATTTAAAACAGAGTTTCACAATCATGCAATGAATGATTCAAAGTGTTGCTGTAAGCTTAGTCAATATACATCTCAAAGGTTTTCCACTTAATTTAGAAGTAGTAAGTTAATCTTAGATATGGTTACAGCATGACTGAAATATCAAACTAGTTTATAAATTTATATGAAGTACTGTAGTTTCAAGTTATTTTTTATAAATACCAGCTGATGGTAAGAACAGTTCTTTAAAAAAGTTTGCATCCTAAATGTGGTATGCAAAATATACAACACAAAACCTAATTTTAATTACTGTTAATATGTTAATCAGAATTTAGGAATGAGAATATTTTGTAAATAAAGCCCTGAAGTCATAATTATAGCCTCAGCGAATTTCGAAATATGATTAGGAAACAATTATAGGGTATATCTGTAGATTCAAAGAATCTTATAAATGCATTTGATGGAGTGAAAAACACATTTTGTAACGAAACAGCAATAGAATTTACTGAATCCAAAGAAATATAAATCCATTGATTTGGTTACCCATGATATTCAGCAAATATTTATGTCAAAACTTTGTAATATCATGACCTACAATTAAGTAAATTTGTAAAATCAAACTTATTGAGGCAATATATTTTCAATCTGGTATGGTCAAGAACATTTTGTGGTGTTACAAAGACAGTACATTTTATGGGTTTAAAACTAGAAAATTTTTATCGTAAATGTAGTCAAAATTTTTTCAGTGATATTAAAGTCTAGGTAGCCACCAAAGACATAACTCTAGGTACAAATTATTATAAATTGTTCTGATTTTTTAAATATAATTCATGTACTGTTATGCTACAAACCTTTAAATCCACCGAAGTATAGACAAAATTGATAAAAGACACTTTTACACAAAATTTAAATAATTAGTAAATTTTACCAATTATTTCATGTTTACATATAAATTGGTAATTCATTATAAAGAAAATTAACAAAGCAATCATCTAAGAATCAAGAAGAAAAACCTATTCACATAGAAAAATATATTCTAGCTTCAAATTTACTGCTTATTATTTATTGCCTGAAATATAATCAACATTTATCTGATTAAATTATAATGACTAAATCAAATAAAAGTAACTCATGGCAATTATAATTAATCAACTGTAAAAGCAGTTGATAAGTGAGTAGAATTAATTAATTAATTTTAATAGTAGGTTTTCGACAACGAAGTCGTCCTTTTTAAGTTTAGACGAAGCATACTCATTATATTTAAGACTCAAATGCATAATGTTATAAGGCAAATTGTCATTTCTTCTATACTTGCAAGTGCAAGGGAAATGACATTTTGCATTCTTACTTTCAGCATTTGAGAGTAAAATGTAAGGACTACATTTTCTACAGTTAAACAATTTCAGGCTTGAAAAGAGCAAATAATTAATTATCAAAATGTTATCGTTAAAATAAATTGATTTGGCTTGCTTATCAACTGTTATTTTTATTCACAAAAAACAACTTTCTTGCGAGTGCCTAGATAAATATGAATTGAAAAAGTAAAAACAAATATTTGATAGTCAAACCACAATTGAATATAACAAAACATTGAAAAACATGTATTGTTTTATTTAGAGATACATAAAATTGTCGATTCCTATTCTGATTTCAATTCTAAGATTTTTCTTTCGATTCTCGATTCTTTAAGTTATATAGGCCTACATGATATTGTATAATAATTAGTTTAGTTACCATCTTGGTAATTTGTGAAGCATTTTAAAAGTTCTGTTTTAAAGTAGTAGTTCATTCAAAGAAACTAATACATGATATATAAGATATATACGATAATTATATTTCTATAATAATATTTATATAATAAATTACATTGCTAACTAATTTTTAACAGTTAAAAAAACAAGAATCGGAATCGGCACTTTAATCACTGGAGAATTGAGTTTCGGCGACTACACGATACCATTAGAATTGACAATTCCTGTAATCGGCCCATCCCTAGTTTTATTATAATTAAATTTTTTTATCAAGAGGCTAGTCACTATTACAGTTAGTTTCCAATGACAGAATCTTTAATTTCTATTCTTCTTCTTGTAATTATGACGAGGTCCTCTGGTGAATCACAGTTTAGACGGCTACACTTCAAGAGAAGGTCAGCATTCATAAAGGCATTATTTCCTTTGCAGATTATACAAATACTATAATGAAATATATGCATTTCGTCTAGGTGAAGTGGTATACAATCCTGCCCTATGATTATATTAAATTTGCTGTGGCTTCCTTTCTTTGTAGAATGCAAAATACTGTCAACGGCGCACGAGAAGAGCACTGGTGTAGACATGAGTCATGTTTGGTTTTCTGTTCTGCGCATGCATTGTCGATGTATTCTTAACTTACAAACATAACCCAACTGTATATAGGCTTTCAGTAGTTATATTTTAGTAGGTAGTATAAGTACAGTAAACTCCCGATTATCCGTGGAATAGGGTGGCCCGGCAACACCGGATAACGAATTCCCTGGATAATCCGCTATGAACAAAGAATACACAAAACGATCGATAATCGATTATTATACCATAAGTTACACAAATAATGACCCCGGTTAATGCAATTCACAAATAATCTTCAGAGGAGAAAATAAATAGACTACAGAAAATAATTTAAAATGTCGATGTATTATAACATGTACATTTATAAGTCTAACTATTTACAATACGTACATAAGTATATGTCAAAAGTAAGTATGTATGTACATATTTAATTTCCTTTACAAATAATACAAAAAAAAATCTGTCACTTTCGTTTGTTTTTTTTGTGAGCATTGATTTTAGCTTTAATGTGAGATCTAACCATTTTGTCGCACAGTGTTTACTTGTGTCACAAAGCCATAAAGATCGATAATGTATATGACAGACATGGATAATGCATATGTCACGTCCTAGACTATTTATAGCCGAGATTAGCTGACATTTGTTTACAATCTTATGACACGCATTAGGTTTTCGGGCGTCCAAGCATTTTGTCATTGTCTCTTATATACAGTAGTCTGCTCGCCCTTTTATTTTGCTGGCCCGCGTCGGGTTGCTTCCCTTTCAATGTAAAAATTAGTACGTACATATTTACATATCTATTCCCTTCATCTTAACTTCTATTAAGCCTTATATGTATTTACGCCGTAATTCACGGTTTGGAAATTTAAACACATGAATCTGATTGGAATAAAAACTGGATATATGTAAAACAATGGTATACCCCGGATAATCCGCAAACCGGTTAAACCGCCCACGGATAATCGGGAGTTTACTGTATTTACAGATAGATAAATGTACTAATTTTAATAAGAAAAGGTGCACAAAATAAATTATATATGATCCTGTTTCTGCATTGTCTGTAAATCTGACATTTTGTGTTAAAAATGTTTTTAGCCTTATCATTTTGACCTGCCTTGGGTCAGGGTTCTTCTCATATGCCAGTGACTATAGCTTGAAAATCTCTAATATCTTCAACTGTTTGTTGATGGTCATTACTATTAAAACAATTATTTCTTTTTTTTCATTTTTAACAACTCTAAAAATTAAATATTACTAATAATTTTTGTTTATTCTAAACATTTTAAAATAAAATAAAAAAATATATTTTTTTAAAGTAATTTGGTATAAAATACAGTAGAGTCACGAAAATCCGAGTACTGATTTTCCGAGGTTCCGTTGAATTTGAGCCTATTTCTATTTCAGATTATTTTATCTATTTGAAAAAAAAGTTAATAACTGTTAGACAATACATCGTCACATCCCGATGAAGATCAACTGTGGTCCGATGATATTCGTGCTTTATTTCTAGCCGCAAATGTTACGAGCCAGCAGATGATCAGGGCGTTCTGGAATATATGAAGAAAAAAAATACAGACGTTACCTTTTTCAATCTCTCTTGGAAGCGACTGAACGGGAAAGAAGCATTGTCGACTTTCTAAAAAAAAATATACTCAAGGAAGTTGTGTACTGTATATAAGAAATAATTCAATGAAATCAAGTAAGTTGTGGAAAAAAGTCCAGAGTCATAATAAAACTGTTGACTGTGTCATTGATCCACAAGAAGCACAAGTTTAACATTTCTGCAAAATTTCAAGAAATTTCCAGGTTGTAAAAATGTCAATGATACGGACGAACGTCAATGGATTAGTAAGGACGAATGTAAGTAAGTAACGATAACACATTTTAAGACTATTGAAATGATACAAGAAAATACTGAAGTCATAGAGGACAATAATAAAGATGAAGGTTCAACCGAGACAGTATGACAAGAGAAAGTCACAATTAAGGAACGGCTGCCTCGGATATTCCAATACGCCAAGGTGAATATCAGACACAACAGATGTGCGCTTCTGCTATAAGACATCTACGCGACACTAGAGCTCGAAAACGATCTGATAAACAGACGTAGAAGACACTTTATTTAGCGCATTTGTATTTATAGTATTAGAGTTCATTAGAGCCCCTATTTTTTCTAATTAACAGGAACGTATTTCCATGTAATCTGAGTTTTCGTTATTCCGAGAGGGTCTCAGTCCCATTTACCTCCAATTATCAAGACTGCTGCATTTTACTTATCTTTTAGTAGTTTTTAATACAGAAAAAATCATATAATACATAAATTTCGTTTCAAAATGACATAATTTAGACTGAAATATTGAGCAGAAAAATATCTTCAGCCAATAATAAAAATAGAAGGCAATTAAGAAAACACCAAAGAATTCCTTATTACATAAAACCTGGTAATGCTGAATCTATTGTAATCAACAACCGAAGCCTATATTTTGTTCTAAAAAATTGCTGCTGTGCAGAGGAGTAAATAGTGTCCCAAATGGATCAATCTACAAAAGCAAGCTGCATTTTGAAACATATTCATGAAAGGTAGGTGACTAAGGAAACTTGTACATTAAGAACTGATAATGGTTGAAGGAAGCCAAAACCTCCCTGAGAAGGTGCAGCTAGTAGCCCCCCTCTGAGTACTGATAATGTTCTCACGCCTGTAAATCAATAAAGAGGTTTTATTTAGTTTTGGATTGGCATAACTGTAAAATTCAATTTAGTACGACTACAAATTCTTTCCGTTACTTACTTTATCCTCTTCCCTCTCAGTGCTTAATGTTGACGTCGCTTTCAACACCAGTCTTTCAATCTCTTGGTTTAAGCCCTCTATAGAACTTCTGATTGGTTGTCTATGTTTCACTGGTATATTGACAGGTTGTGAATAAGGCGGAGGCGTTGCAGTTTGCGAGCCGTGTTCTGTTGAGGATTGTAGTATCAGGCTGAATCCTGACGTGCGTTCCCTACTACTATTTGGTCTTTGTAACCTGCAGCAAACAAAATAAAATACTGACAGCTGTTACCTAAGTAGATATAAATAATTTGTTGAAAAAGAATAAAGGATTATTTACAAGTGTAAATTTCTACTAATAATATAAAAATGCACTATCAAGATCTTGAATTAATTTTAAAACTGTAACATTCTGTTGTCTGTTCTAATATGATAAATACTAGGGATGGATCAATACCTAAAATTTTCGATTCCGATTCTCAAAATTTTCTTTCAATTCTTGATTCTGAAGTAGATTCTTGATTCTTTCAAGTTATATAGGCCTACATGATATTCTCTAATAATGAAGTGAGTTTAACATCTAGGTCATATGGTGAAGTTTTTTAAAAGTTACATTTTAAAGTAATAGGCTACACAAAATGTGCGACCTTGATTTATGAGTAGGAATTTCTGAAAGGGTGACAAATACATTGGATAAAAGTAATGATTTATTTAAAATGACAAACATGAACTTCCGTTCACAATTACAATATAACTTCAGTAATAGCCAAGTCAGTTGTTTAACTGGAGAAATTGGAACTACCTTTTCTTTGTGTTTTGTTTCGACATGTATGAAGTGGTGGTGGAGTAGTGGAGGAGGGAGAGAGAGGTAGGGAGGGAGAGGGAGGTAGGAAGGGAGGGAGAGGGAGAGAGTCAATGCCTCCCAAGTAAAAGTGAGAAGACCTGTGACAAATGGACCAGAAATGCTTCCGATCATCTTTGTTGTCATAAATAATAATAATATTTTCATGATCTCAAATCGCAAATAGACATTTGCTTTAGTCGTTTAATTCAATAAAAGCAACTAATACTTTAAAAACAGCATAGTCGATAATTAATTATATTTCCTATAAATTACACCACACATGTATTTTAACACTTTTAAAAAAACAAGAATCGGAATCGGCGCTTTAATCAATGGAGAATCAAGAATCGACGATTCCTCAATACCATTAGAATCGACTTCCTGGAATCGGCCCATCCCTAATAAATACATAAGCTAAGGTCTGACACCATAACTAATTGCAGGAACATTAAAAAACACACATGCATACCAACTCCTGGCATGCCTTGCTTGTCAATTTAATAGTGTTGCACTAGTAGAGTAACATTTATAGTGTCAGTTTAAACCAAATGATCAACCTGTAGACTATTAAACTAGTTTAGTAATTGGATTTTTAACAGCAAGGCACATTTCATCAGTAGAAATTCATCAACAAATATGTTAAGTATATGACCATAATGTGATGACTGACATCTCCACTGACAGCTTTAAAGAATGGGCAGGAAATGAAAGAGCGAACGAAATAGAAAAATATTCATCTTGCATAAAACCGGCAAACCTAAACAAACCATTCTTTAACCCACTGTAAAAGTCGCAAACAAGATTTTTCAGAACACGTGGAAACAATGATGGGAGAGAGAATCAACTGGTCGCCACCTGCCTAAATTTCAACTTGAGGCAGGCACGGATGACCAATTTGGTGAGCTCCAGCGATTCATAGCGTAATTCATTACCAGAGCAAGAACATGTCACATAATAACAGAGAGCTACCTATTAAGGGTCCAATCTGACTGAACCCCCACTCTGCAATGAGGATGAAGAGACAATTGAACATATCCTGTTCAACTGTACTTATCCTATTATCTCAAGAGACATCCTAGGAGTTAAGGTAAAAAAATTGCAAGATATTCTTCTCAAGAAAAAATATTGGCCAGGAGAAGAATTGATTTATCGAGGACATCAGGATATCGGCTACTCCTAGAGCTGGAAGCCTGTACGAAGAAGTAAGTAGATATTTAGGAAAATAACTACAATAAACCTGACTACACAAATCAGGGCACCATGATTAAAGAATATTTGGTTAAAGCAATGGAAGGAAAGATTCATAAAGACTGGCAATTGATAACTTCAACTTAAAGAATGGAATTTCTGAATATGAATAAAAAACTTTGCACGAAATTGGCTTCCATATTTGTAATTTCAAAAATTATACTCACATTAGATTTACAGGCAGAGGAACTCCAAATGAAAAGGATTGCTTATGCTTTTGACTTTTTGAACCTAATATAATAGGGAAAATAGGACAGAAAATATTGTCACAGAAGATGAGATGGGAGTTTATCATATGACCCTAGAGTCAAATTGTCAGTAAAACCTTCAACTTCCAAAGTTATGACGACCATATTTTGGGATAAACAAGTTAGTGCACAGTAAATGACTACAATACTGCGCTTCTCTGTTTGAAATATTGTTTCTATATGACTATTCCAGACCCCATTTTCCCAAACTGATTGAACACATACCAGACTATTGCCATTAACTGACTTTCACTGTTTCAAATTAAGGGAGTTTCTCAGTAGAAGAAGGCTTTCACAGACAAGTTGAAAGAACCAGTTGAAGACTAGTTATTCTCAAAGATAGCAGTCTTTTATGACTTCGACATACAAAATTTAGTAGAATCTCACAACAAATATTTAAACAAAAATGTAAACTATAAAGAAAAACAGAGAAATATATAAGAAATGTAATATACCATTTTACTATAAATGCTTTGATAAAATAAAAAATGTCAATAAAACCCATGATGTTTTTGACACTCTATAAACAATGTATAGGTCACAATCACTTTTTTTGGTTGAATGTTTTATTCGCTATTTTCATCATTACAGATTAAACCTGTATAATTATTTCTTATAAGCTAAATAAAACAATTTATAATTTACGAAATATCATGAAAGCTAAATTTATAGAATCCGGTTAGCATAAACAGATATAAATTTCCAGTTTTTCCCATTACACGATAATGTTTACTAAAGCAATAAAAATTAAAAGGTAATATTGATCTTGAAAATATGATATTTTCTTTTGACAATAAACTACTACTGAATCTGACTTTTTTGAGGCCTATATTTCAATACCTTAAAAATATCAATATGATATAAAAACGTATAACTATAATATGAGTGGTTTGTATTCATAAAATATACAAACCTAATAATATAATAGAATATGGGTTTATCAGTTTGTAGTGTTATATTTCTATTTGATGTCATTTTTTACTATCGTGAATATTACAAATTCTGTGAGCCGTTTCATCTTTGTTTATTATTTTATTAGTGTTCCTTTTAATTTTATTAATGTTTTTGTGTTTTGAGTGCAAGTATAAAACCGCACTAAACACCTCCATGTGTTCAGTTTGCCCGCATTTAAACATGTCACAAGCCTATGAATGACAAGTGGGTTTGTAAATAATTTTTATTTAGAACTAAAATATAAACATATTCTAACTCTGATGTAATAATAAATTTTTACTGTAAATGCCTCGGTTGCGATAAACAATATGTGGGCGACTAGCAGAGACATGTCCTTGGATTCGATACACAATGTATGACACCACAATGGTAGCTATTGTGGACAGAAACTAAAATTAATTATCATTATTTGGATTACGATCAATAATATTAATTAAATTTATAAATATTATAATTCAGCTACTGGGTGTAGAATGCATCTTATTCAAGCTGCACCCAACGTGTAAATCATATAGTTTTCTGTTTGGATTTGAATAGCGATCAAAAACGTAGTTGCTGTGACTGCGTTTAGACAGCTGCTTATTATTGTTAATGTATAAAACTGTTTCACATAGTTTCTGTTGATTTATTACTGACTACAAGAAATATAGCATAGTTTAGAAATTTACTTTAAAAGTAGCCCTTATTTCCCTATTAACAAGAATGACAATTCAAAAATATTTTCAATTTCTAACCAAGTGATAGTAAACTTTCTATTATTTAATTAATAATTTAAATTAGTAAATAGTACAGTTGTAAAAATTAACTGTACACATTTTTACAATATTGTTAGTACAGTCATCCTTTTTGAAAAAATAATTCAAAATGTCAAAGTAAAGAATGACTGATCATCAATCTGCTAATACTCTAAACTACATTTTTTTATAAACATTTATTGTTCAAAACCATCAAAAGTGTTATCACTGCGAGCAAGAACCAAAAGTATTAAAACATCCTACCAACAAGGTTTTAGGAATATGATGGGAGGAAAGATTTAAAGATAAGTCCTATAATGCGTTTGAGCTGTTTGAGGCGAATAGAACACTCCCGAAAAAAACTTCTGTTGCTAACTTCAGACTGGTCACAACCATTACTATCTCACCGGACATCTCAGTAGAATTAAAATATTAGAATCAGACAGGTGCACAATATATGCCTGGCAAACATCTATTATGAACAAGGACCACCTTCTGGTCTGCAGTGGACTAGAAAGGAAAGACAACAACAAAGGGACTTTCTTGGATTGTATTGGGAGGCAAGATTTCGAATGACATAAGCCGAGTGAGAGCCATTAAAAGAAGAAGAAGACTTTTTTATAACGAGTTTTGTCCAAGAACAGAATAAATAATAAGACGGAATATCAAATCGAAATTGTTTTATTTATTTATTGCAACGTTTTGGCAACTGATTTGTTGTCCTTATCAAGCCTGAATATAATTTTACAATACACTTGTTTGGATGTTTTTTATATGTGTATATTGTTGTTCTCTCAGTTTTGTTACTGATTTTAATTATATTTACATGAATTCATGATTTTCACCATGTTAGTTGGTTATTTTATTAAGTTTGTGACTAAAATTTCTTTGGACATTTTTTTAAGTTTTAATTTTCTGTTATTGAGTGAACTTGTATTTTATAATGTATTGTAAAATTGTTTTCAGGCTTGATAAGGGCAAATCAGTTGCCGAAATATTGCAATAAATAAATAAAACAATTATTTATTCTTATTATTTATTCAATTGCTATTTCGAGTGGTCAAATAAACATGAATTGTCCAATAGTGATTTTTGTAACTGTATTTTATTGTATAAACAACAAATGAACGAGTTTCTGGAATCTATACTATAAAATTAAGTTAAAATTTTTACATCGAATTAAATTTACTGTCATTGATTATTCTATCATGGTGACATTTGGTGAATCTCAATAATATTGTTATCATATTTTCTGCTACGATATTCTACATGTTTCTTAATAGTACCATCTGCCGTTCCTAGTTTTGTCATCATATTTCTACTTGACACGTTTAGGGTTGATCTCATCTACTTGAAGTATTATTTTGTACTAAATGGCTTTATTTTTCAAATCAACATGTTTAGGCTACCTAAATAGTAAGAATTTGCATGCCATTTAAATGTGAACTTGGACATGCTGATTTGAAAAATAAAGTTATTCAGTACCAATATTACATTGAGTAAATGAGATCAACCTGTAACGTGACAACCACAAATATGATGACGAAGCTAGGAATGGCAGATAGTACTAAAAGGACAAATATGGTGAATCGATTAACAATTTAAAAATCTTTAGTCTAGGTTCCATAACTTTTTAATTTGATAATCTGTTTAATTTTTATAAAAAAGATATTAAAAAAAAACATAATATACATTTAAAAAAATACATATTTTGCTAACAGCCTAATAGAAACACGCCACAATTGCACAAATATAAATTGTAAGCTAGAATTTGAGCACACAAATTCATGAAGGTTTAACAAAATATAACTTTTCATATAATACTGTCTGCAACAGAAAATCAAACCGGAAATTATAAAGAAATAACGTAAATTAACACGGAAAATAATAATGTTGCAATAATTTTTTTAAAAATGTTTCCAAAATTATAAATCAGTTGCCTAATTAAATATAGAATTGAAATCAGTTAGAATAAAATAAATAAAAAAAGCAAAGAGTTGGATATGAATTGTAATATAGTAATTGGAACCAAATAACATTTAATTGTGCTTACCTATGCCTTATATATTTCTCTAATTTATCTTCATTGCTACTGCTACATGCTTCAGGATACTTATGTAATTTTCTTGATTCAGAGTCATCAGTCTGTAATAAAATATTATCTGCTTAAAATACTGGGTAATTTTATAACGGAAAAGGTGACAATAACCCTATTATGTTCAGACATCTAAATAATATACAAATTAAATAATTAATTCAAAACTAGAATTACTAATTATAGTTTTCTACGGTCAAAAATTTTTTAAATGGAAGAAAGACAAATTGTTATGGTTTGCACAAAGTTTTATTACACATTACCACTAGATTGATAAGAAAAAAAATTGTCAAAACTAATAAATAAAGATGGTTATGATAATTCGTTATTTATTATAAAGGTAAGAAACTATTGAGTTACTTTTTTTCAGTTATGTTTTCTTATATTTCAGTAATATATTTCTTACATAATATCTGCAGTACATATTTCAGTCCTGAGAACATTTTTCCTATAGCTTTTAAAAAAAGACATGTTAATGTCAATTTCAGAAGACAAATTCTAAAATGATACCTAATGGAAATATGTGAACATTTTAAAGAATAATATTTATAAACATAGAAATATTTGACAAACGTTTCATGATAGAGATGTTCCTATAATCAGTGAAATAAAACAATGAACTTGAAAAAAAACATACTTTTCCTGAACATTTTGTGGTGACAAATGACTACTACTACACAAATAGTAATAAAATAATGCTTAAAAACTGATAGAGAAGAAAATTCATATGATGGAGTCCCTTGCAATAGGCCCACCCAGGAATGAACAAAAGACAGTTTTTATGCAGATACAACAAGAAAAGAATTTAATTGACTGTTTAAATGTCTTTCCCAAATAATACATTTAGAAAGATAATAATTATCTGAAAGATAATTATAATAATATAAGAAAGAATAATTATGAGAAAGATAGTTATTGATATCTGCATATTCACTGTCTATTCACTGATTGCACCAATGAATGGACACCAAGTGGAACCAAATTCTGTATGACTATAGCTTAAATGTATCTCACTTCTTTTGAATGAACTATTTTTATAATAAAAATTTTATTTCTTGTCAACAAATTGTAATTTTTGTTAGAATTATCATTTTTCTAATAATTTAAAAAACAACATTTACCTTTTATCAGTTGTACAGTAGAGTCTCGTAAACTCAACATACGAGGGGTATTCTTAAAGTAAGGGCCGTTTGAAAATAAAATAAAAACAAAAAGAAATTTGCAAAAACTAATTTTATTTTTGGAATCTAAATACTTTTATCTATTCCAAGTTTTTGTAAACACTTATCATATCGCACAACTAAATTTTGAAAACCTTCTTCATAAAAACTTGCCGCCTGCTGTGATAACCAAGAATTCACGGCCGTTTTCAATTCGTCGTCATCGTCATAACGGCTGCCGCCCAAGTGATGTTTCAGATGACGGAAGAGATGAAAGTCGCTCGGCGCAAGGTCAGGGCTGTAGGGTGGGTGGTCCAAAACCTCCCAGCCAAAAGAGTCCAATGCAGCTCGGGTCTGAGTGGCAGTGTGAGGCCTTGCATTATCGTGCAGAAACAAAATTCCTTTTGTGAGCATGCCACGTCTCTTGTTTTGAATCGCTCTGCGCAGCTTCCTCAGAGTTTGGCAGTAGGCTTCTGCATTTATTGTCGTTCCTCGTTCCATAAAGTCGACCAGCAAAACACCATGCCTATCCCAAAACACGGACGCCATGATCTTGCGCTGTGACAAAGTCTGTTTGGCTTTGACCTTTACGGGAGATTGCGTGTCTCCATTCCATGCTTTGTTGTTTCGATTCGGGAGTGAAATGCGAAACCCACGTTTCGTCTCCAGTTACGATCCAACTCAGCATGTCGTCACCATTTTCGTCATAACGTGTTAGAAAATTCAAGGAACTCTCGAGTCTTTTGTGTTTGTCCTCCTTCGTCAGGAGTTTAGGGACCCAACGCGAGCACAGTTTCTTAAAGTTTAATTTTGTATGAACAAATTTGTAAATCACAGACCTCGAAACTTCCGGAAATTCGTGTGAGAGAGTAGTGATCGTGAAGCGTCTGTTGTCACGAATTTTCGCTTCAACTGAAGACAGCAGATCGTCTGACATTAGAGATGGACGGCCAGATCGCATTTCGTCATGGACATTGTTGGGGCCATCTTTGAAGTCTCGAACCCACTTACACACTTTTCCTTCACACATGGCATTAGCACCGTAAACTTCAGAAATCTGTCGGTGAATTTCTGCAGCAGACATGTTTCTTGCCGACAAAAACCGTATAACCGAATGAACTTCGCAAGGGGCGGGCGATTCGATAACCTTGAACATTTTGCAAGCACAGAACACAACGCACAAGTTAGCTACACAGATGTAACTGAGAGAAGTTGTTGCCAAGGCATGCCGGGACGCGACGAAAGCGCTCGTTGCGGGGTGCACGCGAACTATGAGGGAATATAAACAAACGGCCCTTAGTTTAGAAATACGCTTAGTAATATGAACTATATGGGTGTCGAGTTTGCCGGAATTCAAATTAAAAATGAAACAACTTGTTTGCTAAAGTGTGTAAAATATACTACTTAGGTTATTTACCACTCACAAAACCTATTTTTTATGTTTCATGTTTTAATGCTGTTATAAAATAGACTAAGTATTGAATAAAAGCTTACAAAAATTTGTCATATTTGAAAAAAAATGGAATAACCACAATCATTAATGACTGTCAATGAAACACGATAAACAAATAACAATATCAATTAACAAAGCTCATGTAATAGGCTATAATAAATAAGTAATGCACTGACTTTAATAATAGAGAGGTTGTCACACCTTCTCTTATCCCCTTTACACACTTCGCTTTCATATGCCACCTGCCAACTGTCAGAAAGAGAATGACATTTATTTATCCTTAAACATGTAGGGTTTAACGGAATGTTGAGTTTTCAAAGGTCGAGTTTTTCGGACTCTCTGTATGATTTTTTATTAGAATACTTGATTTCAATCACACACATCGAAAATAATTAACATGTTTCTATGTAAACACAACAAAAAGAATCAACATGTTTGTATGTAAACACTTCAAAAAGAATTAACTTGTTTATATGTAAACATGCCAAAAAGAATTAACATGTTTATATGTAAACACAGAAAAGTAATTTTAAAAATACTTAACTAAGTAAGTAAGTAATTGCTTACTTGCTAACGCGTTTCAAAACATTTGTTCCTTTTACAAAGCTAACCCTCTACAACAGATTTTACATAGAAAAGAATTAACATGTTTATTACAAAACAAGTCAAAAAGAATTAACATGTTTATATATAAACACGTCGAAAAGAATTAACATGTTTATATGTAAACACGTCGAAAAGCATTAACATGTTTATATGTAAACACATCGAAAAGAATTAACATATGTTTATGTATAATCTTTTTTATTATATGTCAGGGGTGGAGAATATGTTTGATCCGGTGTTTTTGGGCCAGGGGGAATCCATACAAATTCTTGGCTTTCTGGGAAAATTTAAAAAATTTTTTAAAAATAATTTGTTTCCTTAATCAGAAGAATTTATAACTGTTTCTAAATTTTAAAATAATTAAAAAGGTAAAAATTCGTTTATTAAACAGACCGATAGGTTTCAATTCGTATTGAGTTGGCTATTATTTTCTTGCAACTACAGTAGCATATCGCGTTCTCAATTTGGCAGTGCCGAGCAGCTCGGCTCCACACGAACACAAGATTACACCTAACGCAGCAAAAACTAAAGGGTTCCTCACATTCGGCGATGTATTGCAAGCGCTTTCTATTACAACAAAATTTAGTGTATTAACAACAATGAGATTTAGTGCATATTAATAATAATAGTTTTTATTTATTTGTTTATTAGTGGTTATTGGAAATATATGATGTGAATATTCTTTAAAAACACGAAGTTGTAAGGCTTCAAGCGGTTTGTTTTCTCTTGCCTCTTAGAAACATTTGGCATAGTTTCTTGTACTTTGTTTCATAAGAATTAGTGAATATTTATTATAATTGTACTATAGTTTTTATTAATTTATTTAATAATGAAAATATGAAGTCAACATTTAAAAGTAAGCAAGAGGTTAATCGTGCTTACTGCAATTGGTATGAAAGACATGATAAACTAGCCTCGCATATATCAGTACATGGGGGTGAATGACCTAGGCAAAAAAATCCAGCCAGGATATTGGGATTTTTTCCTAAAGGTACTGATTTGACTTCTAATAGTACTTTAGATGATCTAACAGATGATCCTGACAAGCTCACTAATAAAATTAGAAAGGTAAATGATGATAGGCCTAATGTTAAGTTGGAATTCCATAAGGAACCTTCACCTTGTATTAGTAGTGATTGCCCTCGAGTTCCTATTTATGTATCTAATGTGTCTCTTCAAGCTAAAAGAAAGATGCTCGATGTAATCATCTTGAATTCCCTGACTAAACTATAATTAAAAATTACTTAACTAATTGAATACATAGGACTTACTTGCTGTCGCGTTTCGAAACAATCGTTCCTCTAATGGCGGCATAGTGTGTTAGGTACAAAGGATGTCGTAATGGATTTATGACTGTGGAAGGGGACACATTGTCCAATGAAACCAAACAAACCCAAAATCCAGCTACGCAATACATCTAAAAAACACGCATCACATACACACACACACGGACATACATACTAATATAAACATACTCCATACACTTAAACAAGGTAAAAAACCAACAACTTTGGAAAAATACGAGATATACAAACATTACGCAACAGATAAAAAAACATATTAAATGACCACACACATTTTAAGACCAACTTCCTTTTCCATTACATAGCGCACAACCAAAATAAACCACCCCTTCCACAGTCATAAATCCATTCCGACATTCTTTTTTTACTTAACGCATTATGCCGCCAGTAGAGGCTTTGCTTCGTCAAAGGAACGATTGTTACGAAAAGGTCAGCAAGTAAGCCCTATGTATTCACTTAGTTGTCATTTTTAATTATAGTAAAACAAAATATTTACTGAAATTAAAAAAAAAACCAAAGCAAGCTGAGAGAAAGAAAGCAATCATACTGAATTACTTCTTGCCCAATCACTCCAGAAATAGAGGAATTTGAAGCAAAACTCAAACTTATTAGAAGTTAGCAGATCAGTAACACAATTATGTACCCTGATAGCTGCTCTTCACAAATAGATCAGTAACACAAATGTGTAGCCTGATAGCAGCTCTTCACAAATATGAAGAATCCGGAACGATAAAGAGTTTTCCGCGTATTACCAATCACAAAATCGTACCTAAAAATGTAGCAGTTTTGAAAACAGATTCATTTGGCCAGTTTTCTCTGTCAAATGATTTAAATAATATTGATATTAGTGAACCCAACCATTCCCGAGAATTTCATAGTGAATTCGGAAAAAACATTTTTTACAATAAAGTAAACAATTATAGAATTTTTAAGTAACAAATCCTGCAACAAATCAACTGCCTTTAGTATCTATTACAGCATATAAAAAGCAAAACTATACACGACATTTCAAATTACTTGTCTGATTACTTTGGTTGATGATGTTCAGACGTGTATTACCATTAATCTCTGTGGCACTTCTCACAATGGCAATGCCACTTGACAATTTCAGTATCACAACTGAATTAAAAAGTTAGAATCACAATTGAATGGAATGTCTTTAATGGGCATTATTTTGACATTTCAGTTGCAAAACTATAACTACATTGGTAATAATAGAATTCAAGTTAGTTGGTAAGCCTCTATCTATATGTTCCATAACTTTCAGGGGAAATTTGAAATGCCCATATACAGGATTGGGGGTAAAAACATTTTCTGCATCCCTGGTATATGTATCCAAAAAGACGATTTTACAAAAGGTAAAATAATAGGAATAATTTACAAAAACAGAAATTACTTTAAATTTTACAAGTTTTATGACAATAACACATATGGAAATAATATCTTTACTCTGATGATTTCCAAATTGGATCACTGATAAGTGAACACTATGAAAAAAAAATTGAAGGCCTTCTTTCTTCCGGCATAAAACCATCCAATTTAAACCAACACAAACAAAATAAATATCCTCTAAAAATACTACAACACTTTATTAGCCTTTTTTGTATTAACTTAGCAAAAAAACCACTTTCTGATTTATTCAGCAGACGCGTTTTGTGCTAGGTCAGTGCATCATTCAATGCTGTGAATTACTGATAAGACTGTTGCTTAGGTGTGTTGTGTTGTGCTGTGAATTACTGACAAGACTGTTGCTCAGGTGTGTTGTGTTGGTGTGAGAATCTGAGAAAATATTTCTTCAATAAATTCTCAGAACTGACCCTATATGCATATTGCTACATGTCACCGAGTATTCTGTTATTGAAGACTTGAATTCCTCCCATCCTCAACAACTGACATTACTTCAATAATTATTAAAATATTGATTCATCCGAATTTAAATGTGGAAAACTGTATAATAATATGAAACCAATCTAACCTGAGTTGCTTTGTCTAGTTGTAACAGTCCACTATACATATCTCTAGGCCATTGTACACTAACATATATGGTATCAAGTGACGCTGTTCTTCTGATGCAGTCATGAGTGTGTCTACATTTTGCTGCAACAAGAAATTAACAAATCATTACAGTTGATAAAGAAATCAATATAATACCAACACAAAGCATCAATCTATCATATTAAAGATTAATTTGTATAACATGCCTGCTACATAAAGAATAGATTTTTTTAATATAATGGTGTATAGAGATAATATATTTTTCTTTTCTATATTACATAAATAATATTATTGCTTCAACTGATTTTTTAGTTCACAGCACTCTCGATGTTTCAAACTATTGGTTAATCAATGGTTTCGCATCTATCTTTTGTGTTTTCCCTTTGTAAAAAAAGAATATGACCTATTAATTTTAATATTCTTAACAATATTACTAAAGAATAACAATAGTTGCCCTTATACATCATTATGTAAATGCTAATACTTCGAAAAGTTCTATTATCTTAGGTAATGCAGTCCAAGATTATATTGTAGGTAATATAAGTTATTTTTTTTATTTACATTTCTATTTCTAAATCTATTACTTTAATATTATAGGTAATACTTCCCCAATTTTTTTCTTTTACAAATATGTTACATTAATATATATTTTAAATAATGAAATAAGTCATTTCTAATGAAATAAAACAAATGCTTAAAATTGCAAAATATACATTCTAACTATAAAAATTACAATAAAACTACAGAAAAAATAAATACCATTTCATCAAATTAAATTTGGGTTAATAGTTCAGTGCGAAATAGAAGTATCAACTACGTTTACTCCATACTACGTTTACATATATTTAAATATACCTATAAAGTCTCCAGTTAGGATAGATTTGGTTGTAATGTTATAAAACATTACCTAATTAGATGACTACTTCCTCGGAGTAATACTTTTTGTCAGGTGGCGTCACGTGATCTCTATTCTAGCATGTGTACATTTGCTTAAACGTATAAAATTACAACCAAATCTATCCTGACTGGAAACTTCATAGGTAATAAAATTAACCTTCCGTGACAACAACAATAATTATCAATATAACTTCAGGACATGTTTTTGATTCATTTTATATGCATTGTATTAGGGGTAGGCAGTTTGCCTTTTATCAGCATTATTAGCACTACATATAGGAGTTACAATTTTCCAAAATTTTCAATTTTTGGGCCTTGAGCGAGAGTTGTAATAATTTTTTTTGTATCCCCGATGACTTTCTGCGTCAACTGGTATAATTTTTTTGCTAAAATCGTATACGTGGGCAAGGGAAATAAATACCGTTCTTTCTAAACAAATCTATTATAACTATATATTTTAATACAAATATAAAGTATTTTGTGTAACATAATGTGACTAATCTTTTTTACAGGGTTTTGTTTGTTAAGTGAGCTTATATTTTTACACCACAACTGTAGTAATTTTTAAACAGTATTTATGTTTTGTTGAGTTTGAAATCTGTTTTTTTATTTAGAACACATTTTTTAATAACCTTTGTGAAAAAGAAAACAATCAAACTTAACCCTCATTTGGACAAGTATTATCAAATTATTACTAGCTATTAGTTAAGTTACTTAAAACCGTTTATAAATAAAATATGACAGCAACTAAAAATACTTAACTAAGTGAATACGTAATTGCTTACTTGATGACACGTTTCAAAACATTAGTTCCTTTTACAAAGCTAAAAGGCTGAGGGTTAGCTTTGTAAAAGGACCAAGCGTTTTGAAGCCCGTCAGCAAGTAAGCGATTACGTATTCACTTAGTTAAGTATTTTTAAAATTAGTTTAATCAGTGAATTCAAGATGATTACATCAAGCAATTACATATGATAACAAATCATATGATGAACATATCTGAAATTTATCATCAGTACACAGAAAAATAACAATCCCCCTTAAGTGAGATTATTACAAGCAAAGTTTATAAAGTTTTCTGAAATATTTTGAAGTTGGTTGTAATCATCTTGATTTCACTGATTCAATTCATAATTGTTTCAAAACTAAGTGAATAAACTTGAACAACTGTGTTAACATGATTCATAATGAATTTTGGTTTGAATTAAGTTAAAAGACAAATATTTACCAAATATTAAACTACTCTTAAAATAGGGTTGATCATATTCGTTTTAAACATAGTAAGAAATATTAATTAGCAAACTACTTAGTGATTAATAAATTTAATAATTACATTATACTGTTTATGTATAATTAAAGACCCAAAATATAAATAAATCTCGAAATCTTGTTGCTGTTCATGACGAGCTGGTTGTAAATTGTAATTTATACGTAAATCATTACAGTATTTAATGCAAAGCTTTACAAATCTTGCTAGAAAGACAAATTTTACCAAAACTGATAACTTCCCATGATTATGTGCCTTTAATTTAGTTATAAATCCAATTGTGACTATGGCCATATTTAAAAAAAATTAATGACATTTGTTGATTCCATCTTCGCGTGAGCTACTAGTAATCACTTACACTTTTAAAAGTGTAAGAAAATTAATGAATTAAAAAAATTCTTGATGCAAATATTTTTACTAAAGTCAGGGGACTCTTATGAAACTAAAATTATAAAACAAAGAAGTAATTTACAAACTAAAAACCCTTTAAATTATGCAAACAATTTATGCTACGATTTATTTTTGCCATAAAGTAAAAATGATTCAAATACCATAATCATTTAAAGTATTTTTATTGTTTGTAATATGAGTAAAGAAAGTTTTTAATGCTGACATTGGATATAAGGATGTCAGATTAACAAGAAATCAATATATTTATACACAATTTTACAAAAGTATCAAATTATATTAAAATATTATTAGAAAATTATTACCTCTGTAATTTAAGGCCCCAGGGCTCCTAATACCAGATAAATTTGAATCTGGTGATGTCCTAGTCCTCCATGAAGTCGTGGGGGACGATGTTGGGCTATTGCTCTGACTTTTTTTCAAATTACTATTTTGACGAGTAAATGAAGACATAGGCAAAGTTGCTTTCATCGGGAGTTGTTTAGAAGACGGAGATTTACGCACCCATTGAGAACCTTGTCCGGACATCTTGTCATTCAATTTTATTTAATCAATTACTATAAAGTAAAACCTTTTAGTTCCCATTAAACGAATTGAATTTCTTTTATTTACGATATGTAATGACAACTCGCTTTGAAAGAGAAACACAAATTCTTCATTTTACCTAACTACTTGAAAAATCACAGTTTCTTTGTTTTTGATTTTGACAGTAGAGCAGACCCTGACCCTAGCTATCTTGTAGTACTACGAACTACACAAGCAATTAATAACATTCGATCTTTAACTTCGACTATCGAAATAGTCTTGAATGTCAGGCAATTGTGTCAAAACATCTAGTAGTTGAATTTAATTTTCTTTTTATTTAAGAAGCTCCAAATATAGCCAAAATTAAATTTCAAAAATATCTCGATGTTAAGGATCAATTAAGAAGCTTGGATTAAGAATGTGTTTGCAAAATTTAAACACATAAAAATTGTATCGATAGCTTGAGAAGCACAACCATTACTGACACAAAGAACAGATCTGCCAGCTGTCACGTCAAAGATGCCCGCGCAGTTTGTTTGCGCGCGCATGTCCATTGCAATTTCAAATCTACAATCATAATTGTTAAATAAAACGAATGTCTTGCTTTTTTAAATGTTATACTTTCTTATTTAATTTTAAAATATGAGTAAGAAATGCATTTGTTTTAATTTCTTTTCATTCATTTTTGATGTACAAAACATAATTTTTATTATTCACTGATTTAAAAAAAATTAATTTTAACCTCACTTTTCTTGTAGCAGTTATGTAGCTTTTGTCAACTTTTAAATATCATATCTAAGTGCGATAGAAAAAAAGTAACTCTTGATCACAAATTGATAGTTTGTGGAATGACAGTAGGAACTGGGGAATATAAATTAATCAATATTTGCTCATTTACATACCCTTTGAAACATAAAATTAAAAATAAAAGCTCTATACCTGCTCTGTAGAGTATACAAACCACTGAAAAAACTAAAGTTTTTTTTATATGTCAAAGGATTAGTTTATAAGAAGGTTGACAAGCCAGAATAATTGAAGAAGAAGAGAGTCTTGGCTTTGGAGGGTTAAATTACTTTGACATGATCACAAACCCCTTGCTACTCTCACTACATGGATATATTTTTCTGCACCACAAATAATATACCACCAGTGTAGTCTTTAAAAAAACGTAAGAAATTTAGATATTCTCAAACCCAATTCTTTAAACAAAAATGAACAGGTTTTGCAGGAAATACATTGTATATATTTAACCATTTCTTTTAAAGTACTGTCGTCGGTCCACGAGAAGAACCCTGGCACAAGACAAGTCAAAACGATAAGGTCATTCCCAAAAACATTACTAACACAAAACGTCAGATTTACAGAAAATTACAGTGCAGAAACGGGATCATATATAATTTATTTTGTGCACCATTTCTTATTAAAATTAGTACTTTTACCTATCTTTAAATACTTATATTACTTAATAAAATATAGCTATTAAAAAAATATCGTACTGTTAAGGTATGTTTGTAGATCAGAAATAAATTTACAGCGCATGCGCCAAACTGAAAACCGAGCGTAGCTGATTTCTTCACCAGGGCTCTTCTCGTGCATCGGTGACAGTAAGCCTCTTCTACAAATATCTAAGAGGACTATTATATCAGCTGTAGCTTACATTATGGGGTTTTATGTAAGTTTTTTATATAACACATATTAACTGTTTTTAATGTCAGTATAACACACAAGAAGATTAGTAAATAGGGAAAACAAATGCAGGATTTTACTTCATCAGAAATTAAAATTTACATAGAAAACTAATGTGAAAAAATTAACCAGAATCTGGTTAATAAAGCAATAAAGTAAATTTATCCAATTTTATAAATCATAGTACTTGATCAATTCTAGTTAAAAATGAGAAATAAATAATGTAAAAACTACTTGACCCATTGAGCTGAAATTTGACATGGACATTTTTAGACCCCTGATTAACATAAGTCGATTTTTATCTAGAAATTCCATCAGGGCTCTGCCCCTTGAAATCTCCCTTAACGCTCAATTATCTATACTCCATTATATACTTGGCTTAATCAGCTGATAGTAAATGGGTTTTGTAATCACCTGTAAAAGTCACTTTAAACACAATTAAAAAGGTGATAGTAAATGTTTGTTGCTATTCATCTTTCAAGGTTAGTTATACTTTACAAATGTCATCTTAGAAGCACAAGCTTTTCCTTCTCTTGGTTTTTCAAGACAATTAATTGGTAAGTTTATAAACTATAGTTTGATATATTTATTGGAATTTAATTTTAGTAAATTAAATTCAACCCAAATACAAATACAAATTAAATCAAAACAAATATATGTCAGCCCCGTACGAAGGACGGGTACTCTGCTAGTAAAATATAAAAGATATTGGTGATCTGGTACTACTTCTAAACAATTGAGATGATTGTTAGTAACTTAAAATAATAATAGAATGTAAGTAGCAATTTTATGCTACATGTAAAATTACATAAAAATCAATTTGCTAAAATGGAGCAAACAAAAATGTGATTAGAAGCCAATGAAAGTATTAAAAATTAATAAAACATGAAAGAATATTTTTGCCAATTTTATGAAATCGACAATTAACTTTGCCATAACTTTAAAATATATATTATGCACACTTTTAATAAACAAAAATTGGCAGAATATTATATTTATATATTGTTTGTGTTTAATCTTACCCAAACTGAATGTTTTATCCAGTATACAAGTTAGTAACCATATTTGTTTTGCAATTTTCCTCTTTAATGATTTTTACATGTTGTTTATATTACAAAAATATTTTCTTAGTTCAAATACCAAGAAAATAATCAACAAAAAAATGTAACAATCACTGAGAAGATATTTTTCATCTTTTTTAACAACCAGTTAGAACAAACTGTAAGTAATGCATAATAAGCCTACTTTGTAAGAAAACATCAACATATGTTTAAATGACACTGAAAACAATTAAAGTGGTAAAATACAATATTCAATTAAATACATATTTGTCTACATATATTTACACTACATTTGTTTTAGGAAATCTTTTAGTAACTGTTGCATCTTTCTATTGATAAGTAACTAGTAATCCTCATTTTTACTTATTATATCTGTTTACCATTGAGATAAATATTTCAGTAAAAAATTAAACATATAATGTCTGTGTTAAGTTTTGTAAAAGGAACAAACTAACACAGACAAAAATTAATTTATTAATTTTTTTAGCAGATGAAAAATAAAAACATAGCTGTGTTGGAAAATATGTCTCCCTAAGTAAAGAGATAACACTCAGTAAAGCAAGATCAAAGACCCCAGGAGATGTTATGTTCAAGTATTTTGCTTTAGGGCTTGTTCAGTCATTAAAAAGGGATGATATAAGAGGGTACAAAAATTGACTGGTACAAGATGTTTTAAGCATGTTCTATTCTATGATAATAAGGCACTCGTGGCACGAAACCATGAGAAAGGCCGAAAGCCAAATTATATACGTGACTTATACATCTTGTTGTGGATCCACTTGAGTTGCCAATCATCTGGTTTTCAAGTTTTTAAAACAAACAATGGGGTGGGAAAATTCAGAGTTTTTAGAGAACTTTATACCAAATGCCTTTATAGTATGCCTCCTTGCTGATCAACTATCGAGTACATTGAAAAAAGAAGAGTTAAATAAGATTGAACTTTTATTTTTACAATAAGTTGTCCATCATGTAACATTGTGTTCATAAAAGTTTATTATAATTAAAACATATCAATTGAAAAATTGACAAAGCAATCAACATAAATTGTAGTGTTTTCTAAATATCTCTATATTATCCAAGGCGAAGTCTCTATCCATGACATTAAGTTAATTTTTTAAATTGAAACTTTGTAATATAACAACATATAAAAAATATAGATGATGTATGCCTAGTGTGGTCAAAAACATTGCTTTACAGTTGTTTATATTTACACACAACAGAGTTGTGCATCTTGAGGTTTTTAAATAAACACTTATTTACCAATCTAACTTCCAAAGAACCATTTCTTACTAATAGTCTTCAGTATACAAATTTCATAAAGAATTGCTTTTTTTCAAGTTAGATCGATAAATAAGTAAAAAACATTTTGTCTATAAGTTTATTAAAATTTACATTATTATAAGTTAGTACAAGTTGTTATATTATAAGGTTTCAATTTGTTTTTATTTTCCGTTGTTTACTTTCAAAATTGTTAGGTTTATTCTTAATATTATTCTAAATGAACACAATTAATTTTAAGATAATATAATAGATATTAAAACTCAAATTATTATTTTTAAAGATTAGATAAATTTATTTTATTTTCATGAAATTATATTTATCTAAATTATTTTTGTAATTTTATTTACAAGTTTTGCATGCAGATTGCTTTTTTAACATTTTTATAATTTTATGTGAATTACTCGAAAATTTTAATCATAAAAAAAGTACATTCCAGCAATTAGATTCAACATTCAATGATTCAGTGGCTACAGTTTTTATTAGAATTAATGTAATAAATATAATATACCTTGTTTAAAATATTTTTTAGAAAATGTTACTGCTTTTGTCATAATATTGAAGTAGTCACAAGACAAACACTTTGATTTTTTATTGACAATATTTCTTAGTTCATTGTTGCATTATTGAATTTGCGATGAAAATATTCTTTGAGTATTCTGTTAAAATCATTAATTTTTAGTTATAATACAACAAAAAGTGAAAAATAAATGAACCTTTGCGATTAAAATGCCCAACAAAAATGTTTTTCTATTTCTGTTTTTAGCCAGTCATTATTTGACAAAGTAAACTAAATTATCCGCAATACCGACTATATTATGATCTACTCTAATCCATAAAGTTGTATATATATTTTGTATTAGAAAACTTGAAATAAACTCACACAGGATAGTTTTAGTACTTCAGCACTACATAAAATAAGAGATCTCAAATATTCAGTTTTAAAAGTTTTACTGTTTGACATTACCAGCAAAGTTTTTTTATAATATATCAATGCTAACCAACAACAAATTATAAAGTGATTCCTTATTGATAATATCAAGCAGGAAAATGTTAAGTAGTAAATATATTTTATTTCTAATTGTAAATATTATTGAAGTTTTAAAATGAAATGCACCTATTCATATTACATTTACCATTTAATAGAAACTGACAATTGTTCATCCTTCAACAACTATAACCTAAAAAATATCATCATGAAGAAAAAAGGATTACACTCAACATTAGAGTAATATAAAATTTAAAAATTCAAGAAAATGAAAAGTAAAATGTATTAAAACAACAAATCGACTATAAATAATAAAGATATTATGACCAAATTATAACACCAACCTTTAAAACAGTTGCCGCTAAGCTCAACAACGCTGCCAACCTAGTCACTGATGAAAATTCCGTAGCGCTAAAAGTTATGTCTAGTAATTTTTTTTTATAATTTTAAAATTCGGTAAATCATTACATTCTTTAGCTCACTCTGAAAGGTTTTGTCGTTCAACATAAACAAAAAAATCAATAGGATATACAAAATATATTAGCTTTGTTAAAAATAATGAATTAATCTAGTGTAGACTACATTTCAATATTAAGCATTACAGATGCTATAAGTCCATCTCAACAATGTCCAGTGAACAACATACAGTGTTTCTGATAGATTTAGCACTGTCAAGGTCGTAACATATCTATGAAGGTTCAAAGTTATTTCTTAACCATCATATTTTTAAATTCTTGAATTTTGTAGTCCATTACGTTCGGTGAATCTTATTAATCACTTAAATAATAGTTTAAGTGATTAATATTTTTAAAGTTCCTATCAGAAATGCTAACTAATTAATTTTAAAAAGTATTATTATCGTTTTATAACATTTAAAATTAATTAAATTTTTTTCGCAGTTAAATAATTGTTAAATTGTAAAATATAGCGTATATGTAAAAAATTTTGAAATATTAGTCAAGTACATGAAACATTCGTAAAGTACTATACATAAATATATCTCTAAAAGTACTACACCATGGGCGACACTACTAAAGGCACCGAAGTAACGCAAATATACGAGTATTATCAAACAAATGTTATTTAAGTTATATTGTAAAAAAAATACGTGATATATCTTGTTCGCTGTGAAATAATAATTCCTGAGGTTTTATATATATTATAGAAACGAATTAAACAAGTAAGCAGATAATAACAAAACAAATAATAAAACATTTAATTAGGGAATTGAGCGTTATAGATTTAAAAAACATCGTGAAACCTATGGTTCTGGTTCTGTATGTTTTACCCATAACCTTCCAATATGTGATTCGATTAAACAGCTGATAGAAGTAAGCATAAACTGTGGATGTTGATGATTACTATAGTGTCTGATTCAGCTATATCTACAGGTGATTTGAAGGGTACTAGACGTTAATGATCAAAAAATAAGGTTCAAAAATAATATTAAGGATATTGCACTGTCGTTTTTTGGTTGGTAAAATCACGTTATTATTTAACAATAGCCTACAGTAGATTGATTAAAGTAAGTCAAACAAAAAATGTTTCACACATTAATCCCATTTTATTAATTTATACTTTTTAAAAGACAATTTTAAACACATTTACTTTTTCAAATTTGGAGAGTTGGTTATTTGATTATACAACTCATACATCTGTTGACAAGTTTATTAAACTTTATTAAAAACTGATTGATAGTATTGATTTCTAAGGATATTGTGCAACAAAATCTTACAAAACTATTTTTGTTCAAAATTGTTTTGTAAGATTTAACTCATAAGTTTGTTGACATAAAGTTAATGGACACATTCTTTCAAATTAGAAAGAGGTGGGTAGTATTGATTTTAAAGGTCATTGTATTACAAAATCTGTCTTCTATTTTACATTTTTAACAGGGAAGAACAAGCTAATCAGAATATTGTTCGTTAGTTTCTTTGGTATTTATTTCCTGTAATCACTAGCAATTTCAACCAAAAAATTTTTATTGGTAGATGCAAAAACTAATAATGAATACAAACAAAATTAAAGAACTGCTCATATCCCAAACAATTAAAATTTTGGAAAACATTTCACCCCTCCACGCCTACCTAAAACCTTACAAAATTCAGTAAGTTTAAATACATTTTGAGGCATTTTGTTCCTTTCAATCTAAAAATTCAAGGCAAAAGATTAAGTGGCTAAAGGAAATAAATACAGTTTCTTTGTATCCACTATTTCTCCTTTTTATATGCTTGTATTCAATTTAAAATATTTGTTCAGCTTTATATTTAACATAACATTGACAGAAAGTAACCATGTTTTATAGCCGTATATTATAACAAATGAGAATTATGCTTCTATACTTCTATCTTTTTAGCTTCTGAACAAAATTTGAAAAAAAGTATTTTGTAAATGAAAAATGAATGTGAAAATTCTTCACCAAACATAGTTTCATTTCTTTATAGGTATAATTTTGACCTGATATTACTCTTCTCTGAATTTCTACTTAGTGTGGTAGGTATATTCATTTCTTTTGATATAGCGTAGGTTCATGTCTTTGCATATGTGATGTTTTCCATATGCTGCATTTCAGGTAGTTTTATATACTTCTTTAATATAATGTATTATTTACAATCTTTTGTAATTTTTTTAAAGGTTCATTGTTTTACTTTTTTATAGGTATTCTAGCTAATTATCTTAAAAGAAAGTTAAATCTTGAGAACAGGGCTTACTGTGCACATTAAAATTTCACAGAGCTATTGGTTAAATTTTTAGTTGAGGCTTCTCAAGAACCACACATTCTAAATATACTTGTAGCATGAAAAACTATTGGGGTGAAAGAGAGAACTGCTATATACTGTCAAATGTTAACTAGGTATAAAAGTATTGATAAGGTATTCGTTCATTGTATTTCCATAAAAATCTTGTTTGTTATTACTTTAATAAAAAACAAGAACTATATTTTCAATATTCGAGGTCTCCCTTGGCTTTGCCCTCAAGCCACTTCTTTAATTCTGTCCCTGCTAGAGAGTTTTATCTCTTTACCAAAATTCTATTCTGTATTGACATTTTTTTTGAGGTGATAAAAGTTTTTACCTCATGTTTTTTGACATTCCTTCATAAGTCATAAAAGTTAATACTGTCTTAAAACTACACACATTATAATAAACATCATAACCATAGCTGAAGACAATAGAAAAACAGCAATACATAAATATGAAAGCAAATTCCACAAGTAATGAAGTGGTCATGCGTATATAGTGTTAATCCATCTTATAGAGTTTAATGTTCCTGACATCAAGCAAACAAATTAAAGTTGTAATTTAACATATGACATGATTATTAATTAACATTGCTATTATGAACAACCTTATGGTGTCATGATTTATTTTTATATTGTTGAAATACTAATTCTCATACTAATTATGCTTAGTATTAAAAAGATTGGAAACATTATGATCGTAAATATCAGCATCATAAAAATATATGCAATAGAGTTTTGATAATTCGAGGTAGATGGGACTTAGACACCCTCGAATTACTGAAAACTCGGATTACACAGAAATATGTTCCTGTACATTGGAAAAAGTAGGAGTTTTTATGAACCCTATTACTATAATTAATAATTTTTTAAAATAAGTTTATAGAACTTTACATGAACATTTCTTGAAAGCCCGATTTTTTTCCTTTGCATAGCATATTTCTATAAACATCTCTTGGAAGCCCGGCTCATCATTTTCTTTCAAATAGATAAATAGGCTCGAATTTAATGGATGCTTGAAATATCAACCCTTGCAATTTCGAGACTACTGTAATTCTAAGAATATAATGTTTTTAATGATAAATTGATAAATTTTCCATTAAAGGTATCAAAATGCACGTTGGAGGTCATGGAGAGTCTAATCCCAACACCACATGGCTACAGAGTAGAGGGTTATGGATTGCTTATGTCCTTGGATTGTTAGTACTACATCTTATCTTATTAAGTGTACCTATATTTAGCATTCCAGTAGCATGGACATTGACCAATCAAATTCACAATCTTGTAAGTAAATTAATAATATTTCAAGTTGATGAAGTAGCATTCATGTTCTTAAATTCTAAATATTTGAAATTTTCGTTAATTAAACTTTAACAAATAGTTATAATGATAGTTTACAATTAGTTTAACACATTAGGTTATTTATTATAAGTAAGGTATTAAAAAATTGTTAAATTTGACAACTAATCAACAAAATGCAATTTGATTTGTTGTTGAGCATTTAATATTTTTGGTTATTGGAGGCAAGAGACAAACTACCAAGGGGTGAGTTGACAATGGAAAACGTCTCTCAAAATCGCATTCTTAAATGCAAGTACTATTATTGGCAATTGTAACATATCAACATATGTTCAAGTCTAAAGCTAATTGTCCAAGGGAAGATGAAATCAAATAAGATTGAAAGTAATTTCTTTAAATGTAAGAGATCCAGAAGTAATTAAATTCTAACTATAATTAAAAATTATTTAACTAAGTGAATACATAGGGCTTATTTGCTGCCACGTTTCAAAACAATTGTTCCTTTTATGAAGCAAAGCGTCTACTGTGAAAGGAACGATTGTTTTGAAACGCGTCAGCAAGTAAGCCCTATGTATTCACTTCGTTAAATCATTTTTAATTATAGTTTAGTCAGTGAATTCAAGATGATTACGTCAAGAGACTTTAATTAAATTTATTGACGTTAGTAAAGTGTCTGGTTATACAGCATGAGTTTTTCTAAATAATTTAAGTTTTTTTCATGTTTTTCTAGTAGTATGTCACAATCAGAAAAAAAACACTCAAATAAGAAACACCCAACCATTTTTCTGCTTACAACATCTAAAATGGTTCTCGGGTGATACAGTCCTTTTAATTGTAGAAATATAAACACCACACACAAAATTTTTCAGACTGCAAATTCTAGGCAATCATTCAGAAAATTATTTAACCTTGCTAATAGGAAATGCCTAGGATTGAACCTGATTAGTTATATTAATTGTAAACCAGTCAACCACAAATGATAGCAAACTTTAGGGTTTCAGTCAGTAAGTTTTCAGCATTTGATTGTATAATAATAATTTAAATCTAATGCTCCATGTTGGAGAAAACAAATTTATTTATGTATTGCTTATTTGTTAGTTACAGTTTTTTTTCCTACATGTGCTGAAAGGAGCTCCTTGGATCCCTCAGGACCAAGGAGACTGTCGAGTGCTTACTCATTGGGAACAGATAGACTATGGTCAACAATTTACATCCTCAAGAAAATTTCTAACCGTAGCACCAATTATAATGTAAGTTCAATTAGTTTATTGTTGTGAATTAGGATCTGTTTTTGAGTGTACAATGTTTAAAATTATTTAGAAAATTAAAATTGAGCCCTTAATTTTTTTAGTCAAGGAAATATTTTTGTTAATGGATAGTTTTTTAATCCCCTTTTAATCATAGAAGCAATACTTAAAAAGATAGAATGCATAGGAACACATTTTCTAAAGTATTGAAATGCTTTATTATGATTCTTAGAAAATACTTTGTATTTATAGATCTGAAGATATTTCATTATCTTGTTCATTTAGTGCTCCAATAAAACCAGAAAGTGATAAGTGTAAACATGAACTTAAAAGAGATTTTTAGGCATAACATAGCAAATTTCTCAACATAACATTATAATTTGTTATGATATTCTATATTTCTGTTAGTGTATATAAATCTGTTGAGTATTATAAGCTTCTGCCATTATTAGCATTGTGGTATTTTTTCCTGTTGGCTAATTTTGGATAATCTCCATCACTCTAAAATTTTTATATATTTTTCTAGAGAGTTCTGACTAATGGAGATTATATGACATGTGTCAACTACATGGGCTAAGATATTCTTACTTGTACATATTGCAGAAGCTTATGATATTAAATGGGTAACTATAAAATTCCCCAAAGTTTCCCTTAAGAACAATTTGTGAAACAAAAATTTGAAACAAGTTTTAATGGTTCTAATTTTGCCCATGAAACACTTCCTGAAATAATTTAATTTTTCTCTGGTGTTGTTATCTTGGTTCTTAAAATATATATAAGGGAAATTAAAATTATTTGAATCTATAACTCATATTTGACTTTTTGCTTTACCATTTATGATAAAGAAACATTGACCATTTTGGGAGGTGTATATTTTTATCAGATCAATAAGCACTTTTTGTTATGGTTACTTGACAAAGGGATGTATCTCTTGTAATGCCCGTTTTCATTGTATTTCTTTAATGACTGCTTCATTGGAAACCAAACTAAGTCTTTTAGACAAATTTATATATTTCTGAAGTGTATAAGAGTACATTTCCAAATACTGGTAAGTTGAGTAATTGCAATTATGATTGAGGTCTTATATTATATTTATTTTCAATATTGCTACTTTTCTCTCAGGTTTCTCAACTAACTTGCAAGCTCACCAGTTTGTTATAAGCATTAGGAATGCAATGAAAATCCTAATTTATATGCCCTGTCATTCTGAGAACACATTAGGACACATAAAAACCACATATTACCTCAAAGTAACTATGAAAATAGATGACAAACAGACTCGACATTCTGTCCATTAGCAACTTTTTGTTAGGTCGAGTTGAGCTTGTCCGTGAAGTGCCAGGGTTAATAACATGCAATATCACGTGGCATTTCTAATCACAGCGTGATGAGAATTTTACACAGTACACCATCCATAGTTTCGGTTACTATATAAATAAACGTTTAACACTTTGAACAATATAAACCATGTATCCTGATCAGCTTTCTATAATCGAGCACTAAACATGGTGACAGAAGTGTAGATATTATCTTTGGGACAAAATGGAGGATATCTTTTACATATTATTTTAAATTAATTTATATATTTGTTAATTATAAATGTGTAAATAGCAATTGGTGTATAGCTGAAATTAACAAAGCTCCATTTTTTAAAATGACTTAGTGTTTTTATAATTCTGATAGTTTTATAATTTTTTTTTATGATGATTTTTAACTGATGACGTTATAACATACCTGTTATAAGTCAGATATTAATTTCAAATGTCTCTTGAATATTTAAATACAATTTTATTAAATAAATTCCCTGCTTCTGTCTAGGTTTATAAATAACTTCTCTGTTGTTTAAGTATGTAAATTACTTCTTTTTTCTTTAGATGTGTAAATAACTTCCTTGGTGTTAAAAGTCAAACATTAATCCTAATATAATTTAAACAAATAAATTCTCTATACCACAAATAACTTTTTCATTTATTTAATAAATTATGTACATTTCAATCGCATAGGAGTCATCTTCAGAGGTAATGCACAAAACAAACTACGAAAAGTTTGTTTTCCCTCTGAGGATGATTGATATGCAATTGAAATATACATAAGGTATTAAATAAATAGAAAAGTTATTTGTGGTATAGAGATTTTATTCATATAAATTATATATTATGCCATAGTTGATTTATACAGTTTTTACTTCTAGTAGCTCTAGTTTTTAAAACATTTATATAATATATGCTTTTGATTCATTAATCTAAATAATTTTGCTTCCAGGTTTTTGCTGACTTGTTTCTACACAAGAAATGAATCAAAACATTTTATCATAAACTTAATATCTCTAATATTTGTTGTTCTACCCAAACTCCCACAATTCCACAGAGTCAGGCTATTTGGCATCAATAAATATTGATTGATCGGCCATGCATTTTATACTGAATACAGCGAACTGAAATGAGACTGAGACGGAAGGTAAGACGTTTTAGTTTATCTACACTATTCTGTTAAATTCTGTTGCTTCAATTACAAGTTATATAGAACAGGCAATTAACACTTTTTTCTATTTTGAAATGATTTTTTTGAGGTTTTGTTTAGTTTAGTAACTTTTTTTTGTTATCTTCAAGAAAATGAAAAAATAATACCGTTTAACAGTTTTCTTAATTCTTATCTAAACCATTAAGCTTTAAAATTATATTTTCCTATTTTATAAAATACTGTTATTCCTTTAAAAAATATAACCTTCCTTAACTATATCACTGTTTTGTTGTATGGAGTTGTGTCCCATTATAAGAAACAGCTTCAATTAATAATGGGAGGTGCAAACACATTCAAATTGATGGGACACACTTCTTGGAGCTACTGTCCCCATCCCATTCAGAAAAAGTGAAAATGTTAGTTTAGGAAATTTCATATTTTCCAAAGTTTTATAATTAATAGCTCAAATTTAATATATATATATATGTTATTCCTTTTTCACATTCTCTGATATTAAATGCTTTAAAAATACTTTGAATGTTTACGATTTAAATTATATCTGTTCTTAAAACATACTTTTGATTTATGAATCATTAGGAAGAAGTGTAAAATATTTTGATATAAAAAAAGTACATTAACCTAAGAACTATACTATTTTCTGAAAGTATTCTGTCTTATATAACCTAAGACTTTTAAAAACAATTTTAAGTTCACAGAAAGAGGCCCAAAATTGGCACAAGTAACAGACGACGCATACTTTACAAAAAATTTCTGTGAAATGGCGAAGGAAAACTGTACATGTTGGAAAAAACTATAAATATTTGTTTTCCGTTTAAGATCTAGTAACTAACCAGTGTTTAAATCTTTAGAAATGTGTAACCTCTACTGTCCGCTCTTGTTTAAACTATGTTGTATATATTTTTCTTTTTATTTATAAGTTATTTTGTAATTAACTTTACTTTTACAGTTTTCCATAGTTTAAATATTGAATAATTTTATCAGCAACTATGTGTATTTTTGTATTTTATAAATAAATTTATGTTTATATTTCCATTGTTTTACAATTAATTGTATATCCTACATTTATTTTCATTATGCGGTTACTTTTTAAGTAAACATACTTCCAATTGATCATTTTTCAGTATTCAGTCAAATGAATTTCCTATGACAGTTTTGTTTTTAAAATATGGCTGTTCTGTCTAAAAAGTATAACATGATTTTGTTTTCTTTTAATTTCTGTTCAAGCATTACTCTAGATTAGGATAAATAAACAAATTTTTTTTAGAATCAGAAGGGAGGCTTAACAGATTCAAACAAATATATGGGGAAGAAAAGATGGAATTTCAATAGCAACTGTTAAAATGTACTAACAGCATGAATGAAACCATTATTCAAATCAGGGATGGAAAAGAAATTTAATAACATGAACAAAGATAAGACCTAATGTTAAGTAATTTTGTTTGAAGATAAGTATCAAAACTTGTTTTAGAAAAATCAACAGAAATTAGAAAACTTTTTTACTGAGAATAGGCGAACTTCACCTATCGAGAGGGGTTTGTATTCCTCACAGAATCTCACTCTAACAACTCGATTCACAAGGAACCTACAGACACATAAATCACTAAATACAATAGATTATTTTAGAAAAGGGTACTAGGAAGGCACCTACTTTCACCCAGGTAGAGAGTTGGTCTGATACAAGTGACCCCTACTTTTTCTGCTGTTTCCAGTGACAGGATTTCTATATCCTCATATTTCTACCTTTATTCATACTCCTTGGTATGCCTTCTTATGTTCCTTGATGGAGGAGAATATATCATTTCTCTTTTATCTGCTTATGAGAGTCTTAATACTTCCTTTTATTTCAGTATATACATAATCCTTTTATTTGTTAATAGCCAATGATATTCAAATTTACTGTCATAAAATAATATAATCCACTTGAATATAAAATGAAGTTTTGATAAATACTCTTTTAACAAAAGAATTTTTTTAAAAATATTCAAAAACAATTGTTTTCTAAAAATCAGAAAACTGGATAGTACAAACAGTGGTTCAGATAATACCCCTACACTGAGGGGGGCGCAGTAAGTCAAGGAAAACTCATGAGATACATAAACAAAATTATAAAGAAATGTGAGAATAAATTTTATTAAATATGCCACTGGTTTCACCACATTTGTTACCTTCACCACTTAAGTCAAACGTAACTATGGATAGATAGAACAATATTCATGATCTAAACAATTAAAAAAAAACTATTTTTCAGTAAGAAAAATAACTAATAATATGAATTTTAAATTTAGGACGTAATTATACGCACAAAACCTTTAAACTTTTCAACAAAGAGTAGTAAGTTCTTTCTTTCTTTCTATGACACTATTTGCTGTCTTTTGGCAGCAATTCTTAAAAACAGACTTCTGAATTGAACTGTACCAGAAATGTCTTGGTCAGTATTAACTTCAATACTAAGAAAAAACTCTCCTACCTCCCTCCACACCAAATTCAACATGTAATAGGCCTACTATAAATATGGAAATGTGAGGGGTTAATGGAGCTGATAGGGGCTCATTCATAATGGTGTGTGGTGTTTGTCAATGGCAATATGTACACCAATGTTAAAAAAAAATAATTTGGGTGGTTTTAAAATGTGGCCTATACATAACAATAAGAATGGAAGAAATATGAATTAGCGGAAAATAGAAAATAATGTTATAAAAAGAAAAGATGTCACTTATCTACTGTGTAAGAATGAAAGTATTTTCTGAAAATTACACTGGAAGGAAAAAACTAAAGCAAATGAAAATATCAGATAATTAATGAAATAAGGATTACAGGTTTATACTGAAGGCATATTAGAGGAAATAATGTTTTGGTATTGGTAAAGTACCTGCTTGAGTCAAACATTATAAGGGAGAAGTAGCTATTATGTTTAGATTAGGACATTATCCAATCAAGTGGCAACGCTTAGTTACATCCTCTGATTCCAGGGTGTGGTGTCAACCAGCTGTGATTACTACTTGGCATCAGGTTTTAAAGGCAGATCGTTTATAATGTCAAAAAAGTATATATAATTTTAATTAGGTGTATTTATTAAATGTTTTATTGTTTTGGTATGTTTTAAAATTTCACATTGCTCTAGTCTATTGAGAAGTGGTTCTAAAGTCGATTTGAAGTATTTTCATGATGGTTCTTATCTGTGTATGTGTGGTTAGCAAAAGTTGAGTTATGTTTAATACAGTGATTGTGTTCATTGAATTTTTGTTAAAATCTGCAACCTGTTTGCCGAAAGTAGAATTTTTTACACTATGTAAAGTTTAGTTTTGATAAGTGCAGGGTGTTTAGAATTTATCTTTTATGTGTCTATTGTAGTTGTTCGTTTTAAATGCTATCATATATATCCTGTTTTTCTCTTTATGTGGAATTTATTTGAGATTTAGTCCATTTATGTGAGGATGACAAATGATTTCCTTTTATGTTGGTTTTGTTCATTTTGTGTATTTTGAGCTGTAGGTTATCAATGATAGTGTTACTTTATCCATTTCTGTGTGCTAAGCATTTAATTGTATTGATTTCTTCATTAGTGTTTTTATTGGATATTGGTAAATAAAACCTCATAAACCAAAAAAAAACTTATGTATATTTCGATTTGCAAAGCAATCATCTTCAGAGGAAATTGGTACTACTCTTGGAGGTAGTCTTGTAATAATTTCCTCTGAAGATGATTGTTTTGCAATCGAAATGTATATCAGGATATAAATAAAAATTTTTTGCGGTTTAAAAGGTTTTATTTATTTACAATTAAAAATTACACCATAGTGGCTCCAAGTTATGTGCTTCTAAGGAGCATGTATCTAGCATCATGTACAGGGTGCGGTAGATAAGTAATGAGACTCAATCTAGAAAAACAAATTTATTGAACCGATTTGTACAAAACGTTAATATTCTTCGAGTAGTCACCTTGGGCGTCGACACATCGTTGCCAGCGCATTTTCCAAGCTTCATAGGCCCCACTGTAGTCCGCTGGAGTTATCCCTGTTAGTGCCTTCGTGACAGCACGTCGGATGTCCGGAATATCATCAAAACGATGACCCTTCAGGCATCTTTTTACCTTCGGGAATAGGAAGAAATCAGGAGGATTCATGTCAGGGCTGTACGGTATCTGTGGCAGCACTTCAACTCCAATTCGGGTCAAATAGGAGGTCACGAGGAATGCTGTGTGCGCTGGAGCGTTGTCGTTGTGGAGACGCCAGCGTTGAGCAATGTCCTGTCGCTTCCGTTTGACGGCATTGTGCAGTCGCTGAAGAACTTCTTTGTACAATTCCGCATTAACAGTTTTTCCCTGAGGGAGAAATTCTTTGTGAATTAACCCCCGCTTGTCGAAAAACACAATGAGCATTGTCTTGACGCGGGACTTTGACATTCTTAATTTCTTCAGCCGCGGGGATGCCGATGTGTGCCACTCCGAGCTCTGGGCTTTCGTCTCCGGGTCATACTGGAATGTCCACAGTTCGTTGCCTGTTACTACGTTGTCTAAAAAGTCTGGATTATTTTCCAATTCATTCAACATCTCATGGCAAACGTTCACTCGTCATTGCTTCTGTTCGGCGGTGAGTACTCGGGGAACAAATTTTGCGCAAACTTTCCTCATCATCAAATCTTGTGTAACAATTTGGTGGACCGTAAATTTATTCACGGAGACCTCATCGGCGACCATTTTAAGACTTAAACGACGGTCGGAGTCCAGGACTTCTTTAACTTTGGCCACCGTTTCATCCACAAGACTCTTTGAAGGGCGTCCAGATCGTTCCAGGTCATCAACGGATTCCCTCCCGTTTTAAAATTCATTAAACCACCGGAACACTTGAGCTCTTGATAGGGCATCCTCTTTGTAGGCCTCCGTAATCATAGCAAAAGTTTCCGAAGCAGTTTTGCCCAAGCGAAAGCAAAATTTGATTGCACACCGCTGTTCTATCGAGCGATCCATCTTCAGCGTTTTCACAAGTGTCACGGGCACGCAAACAACGTATACGTGAAGATCGACCCTCACTGCGCCAGAGCTACGATGCGACTGCGAAGTGGTTTTATTGTTAGCTCAGATCCCCCACCATCATGTCTGCCAGTGGAGACCGCACTGCGAGCGACTGGGGCGCAGCGCGGCAGCCAGTCTCATTACTTTTCTACCGCACCTTGTATATATTGGAGAAGTGGTTGGGTGGTGGAAAAGTGATGTGGATGAGTGGGTTTGTCATTAGTTTTCTATATATGTTAAAGTTGTGTTTTTGTATATAATGTTTTGTTACGGTAATTTAAGAATCGATCGGTTTTGAATTCTGAGATGTACTGAGGATTTGATTATTTTTTGTTTGTGCACAACAGGAATCTTTTGTATTGATAGCTATTGTCAACGTATATATGCCAGAAAATGGTTTTTTGAGAGTGTGAAGCTTGAGAGGATGTGTTTTTTCAATATGCTGTAGGAATGTCATACTGAGGGATACCCTGCTTATTGGACACCTAATGCGTAGGGCATCTGATTGGAGATGAAGTTAAAATTTGTTCTATGAAGGCTTGATGGATGTTTAAGATCTGGTTATGTGGATTTGAAGGTACATTGTTCTGCTTTAGTTGGAATTTCTTTGTATTGTAGTTATGGGATTACAGGTTTGTTAACAAGTGAGAGTAGTGTTGAATTTAGATCTATACCTCATAAGGAAAAAGAAATAGTAGTGTCCATTGAAAGTACTACCAAAGAAATGAACAGAATTAAATATCTATTTCAGAAACAATAATAAGGATACAATAATAAAGTAATTGATAACAAATACATCAGAAGGAAAATAAATTTACCACATTCGAATAAACTTTAAAAATTGTTATAGTACACAGGTTACAGTAGTAACACAGGTTATAGTATAACATTTAAAAATAACAACAAACTACAACACAAACATGCAATTAATAAATAAACTCTACGCTACAGGTACATATAAACGAAAATGTGTAGGCTATAACGAACACATCAAAGCTTTCAACAAAGATTCAAAGAACTAATAAATATGACGTTTGCTCTTCTTTTATAAACTACATAATACATGTAGGTATAATACATAAGCTACACTTAATGTAGGCATCAACCATATCCTACAAATTCTCCACTTTAATAAAAATATACCATATCTCAAGAAATTAAAGCAATATGAAATTTACAAACATACCAAAAGGTAAAATAAAAGCATGTTAACAAAACTAAATCATATACACTTTTTGATCACATTATAGAAAATCTGTCTCTAATATTACTGATAACACCTAGCTCAGCAAGGATTTCCAGTAGCCAGCCTAGACTCTTTGAAGAACACTCAGTTAAATAAAAAATGTTGTCTTCGTAGGTTTTTCATAAATTTACTAAAATTATAAGTTAGTCAAATCGATAATTTTAAAGTTCAAATGTAAATGTTTTGCCAATCATCATAAAATCACAAGAATTATAGTGTGTATTTCTTCTGATACATTAAGGTTTCATTATGAAAAGTAATTATTTATTGTAATATTTACAATGAACAGAGGCAGTCAAAAGGTCTTTTGAACTGTGCTTACATCCTAGAAAGTTCACTTGGGAAGTCCATATTTTCAAAAGTTCTTGTATTCCACTGTATACATTGTTACATCCTTCTCCCAGTTAAGGTCTTATGTCATCTGTTCTTTTTTTCCACAAATGACTTTCCTATAGAAATATGACCATCTGCTTCAGACAGTAAAATAGTCACACAAGTCGTGTTTGCATACATAATAGGTGTGTTGGTCAAGGTTGTCAGTATGAGATTTATGAGTATAGGGTGGTGGGTTAAGTTGGTTGTTTACTGTGTAACGAAACAGGGTGTTGGCTTGAAATGTGTGTGGTCATTTAATATGTTTTTTTTTTATCTGTTGCATAGTTTTTGTATATTTCATAATTTTCTAAAGCTGTTATTTTACCTTGCAAGATGCCGCCAGTAGAGGCTTTGCTTTGTAAAAGGAACGCTTGTTTCGAAATGCGTCAGCAAGTAAGCCCTTATGTATTCACTTAGTTAAGTATTATTTAATTATAGTTTAATCAGTGAATTCAAGATGACTACAACAAGCAACTTTAAAACACTGTGGCCTATAGTATCACTTACTTGTATGATTGTTGAGGATGTCCAATTCGGGAAATGTGTCCCATTGTCAACTCAGACCTCAACTGGCTTCTTGGTTGTTATAGGTTAGGGTGGGGGATCTCAATATTAGAGTAGGGATGCGGTATATTTTAGAGAGTATTGGGAGTTATGATGTCAAAAAGTGTATGTGAATTATAATGTAACAACACATAAACCCAACAACTCAAACAATGACATATACAACGCCGTTAGTGTTTACAACTAACTTCCAGTTTGTGCCCCAGTTTCTAAATAGGTCAAACAGTGAGGTAATTTTATACACGCTACCAAGAACACATAAAATCACTCACAAATTGGGCGTTGAGTATGTGTGGGGGTGAAGTTTAAAATATTTGTATACTTCATATTTTTCGGTTGTATATCGTTAGTTAATTTTTTTTTGTTTGTGAAGAATTTGTATTAGGTTTGTGTAGATATGGTTTGTGGATAATAGATGTTCGGGGAAGTTTGGATTAGGTGTTTTTGTTTGTGAGTCCTTTTATGTGTTTTTGGTAGCGGTGTAAAAGATACTACTTTTTATGATAATTTTTCATATAAAAAGGTTTATAATTCTTGTTAATTCATATGATTAGATCTACTCTATGGTAACAGATTTCTAGACACTCAATATTTTTTGGATTTTTTCTAAAAAAATACTTAACTGTAGTTTTTGTCTATTGTTTCAGTTTAAGGGATGAACTTGTGGCCAAACTACCCTTAGCTGCTTCCACCCTACTTACAGTATTCTAAATATACAAGAGACTGGAAGTATGTGTATTTATTCTATGTATATATATATATGTTATTAAAGTAGCAAAATAAAAGTAAATATTATTTATATACTTTTTTGTTTTTTAATTGTTAGTTAATCTCTCCATCAATTATTCTTATTCAGCATTAAATAGTTTTAAATATTAGGATACATTGTGAAATACAATTTTTCTAAATTCCCTACATCACAAAACATTCTGCTTTTAAGCATATTCTTGGCAGCCTTTGAATGGTTTGTTCCTGTTTACCTAATGTTTCTTCAAACTCTGGTAAATGTACTGCTTTTTGTATCATACTCTAACACATTTTCTCTATTTATTCACATTTTTATGTTTTCTTTCAACATTTCTTCATGTTCAGATTTCAAAAGATCGTTTTTTTACTTTAGTCCACGTCAGTTATACAAAAATGTTTGTCATTTTTTAAATTTAAAAATTTTTGTTGTTTCTTATCACAACTGTTTTTAACTCCTATGTCTCTTTTATTTCTTCATCCATATTTCAAACCCGAAGTTGAAAAGGGTAGCATTTTACTGAGTACTTGGTGATAACAAAATAACTGAAAATGCAATAATAGATTAACCCTTTTACTGCCTAGTTTTGTTTAGTGCAATTTTCTTAAAAGACTGTTTGCAATAAATTCTTTTACCTATCTTATAATTAAAAAAATGAAATATATATTGGTTTTACTAAGCGATTTAGTCATAAAAAACCAATGAATTTACCCGTAAGAAATTATGTTCTAATTGGTATATTCCATTTGAACTTGTATTAGCACTATTTTCATTACTAGTATCACTGGAGCCTAATTCAATATCTCTATTATCTATTTCATTGACAGAAGATGTTAAAAAATTATTCCTTTCCATTTTCTTATGCAACTGTTTAACTAGGACATCTGTAATGTATGTGGAAAGATCTATTAGACAGAAAGTCATTGATGAATGCAAGAATGTTGCCTTGTGTAAATCATGGTTGCAAGGTGTTTAAAATCTTCATGTTACATCGTATGTGTTGAGAATGGTATCTAACCTCTTACAGCGTTAGCTTCTGAATTTTGTGTTCTGCTAGTTTCAACAGCTGATGTCAGTTTCGCAGTTTTGAACGCTAGATGGTGCTCTTGTCAAACCTTTTCATTCTAAAGTTGCTTGTTTTAATCATCTTAAATTCACTGATTAAACTATAAATAAATGATATTTAACTAAGTGAATACGTAAAGATAAAGAAAACATATTAAATGACCAAACACATTTTGAAGCCAAAACCCTGTTCCATTACATAGCACACAATCAACTTAATCTACTCCTCTACACTCATAAATCTTACACAGACAACCTTTGTATCTAGTGGGATTCCACTAGTAGAGGCTTTGCTTTGTAAAAGGAACGATTGTTTCAAAATGCGTCAGCAAGTAATCCCTTACGTATTCACTTAGTTAAGTATCATTTAATTATAGTTTTTGATTCTGTTTTCCCACTGCTAAATTCCTGCCGCCATATTGTTCCTTCCAACTAAGGTGAATCTAAGTTGGCAGATTGAGTAACATTACCTCAATGGCAACTCTTCATTTTAAAGTCAGAACCTCTCTTCATGAAACTACCTGCAAGAAGTACTTCAAGCCACAACAACTTCATGTCACTCAATAGATAAGGAATAACCACATTCAATTAGTTAAAAGTGTTGTTTGTAAAAGTTAACCTATAACCACGTGGGGCTTTGTTACAACCTTTTGAATATTCTAACTTTATGTTTAATTATCACCTCACATTGTTTCGTCTAGTCTACTTTGTTAGACTAGATATTAATTTGACCGCTAGAGTGTCAGTGACTTATTTTGAACATTTAGACAAATATGGGACTTGTGTTTTTACCTTCTTTGTTTCAAGTGCACTCAACATTATAACTTATTTAGAATGTTTCACTAATTAACTATGGCTAAGTTTTACAGTGAACCTTGAACTTCTAGTGAGTGATTTCTATAGGCTTGCTTCCATGCCTTGTTGATAAGACTTTCATAGTAATTCAAATTTATAATTTTGTTCAACCACTCACACATATTTAACTACTTTTTGCACTCTAGTGGGATGGTCCTCCAGCCAGAGACAATGCATTAATTAATTTAATTTGGTATTTTTTCTTAAAATCTGGGTTGAACTCTAAACAATATGCCTTATCAAGGTCAAACCAGGTGAAACAGCAAATAGTATTTCACACTAGAGAATGGCACTTTGTAAAGCAGACTGTAACAAAACCAATTGATTAAAAGATTAAAATCCTTGCCTAGTACCATACTATTCGTTGCTAAGTACTAGATAAGACGGTGATTGTGTTCTCCAGTAGTTTGCACAAAGCACTTGTAAGAAACATTGACAACTACTGGGATTGGTTTTATCTTTAAAAGAAGATTACTCTTACTTCTAAGGAAGCATCAGGAAATACTGCTCCTTGTATAGTCAGAGGAGAACCGGTTTTGTCGATGACAGACAATTAATCATAGTGTATCTAATGATGTTAGGATCTTGAGTAGAAACCTTTGTTGATTGAAGAGCAAACTATCTATTATGTTTGTCTATAGAATATGGAGTATACAAAGGAGAGTTGCCAGACAACAAAACATTGAACGGCATTGTCTCTTACTTAATTTTATATTTCTGGAAATTTATATCATAAGCAGCAGGAGAGGAACAACGTGCAAATTATATCACCAATATTATAGCAGTATCATTTCTATTCATGACCAGTCTTTCAACCCTATGACGGGTAACAGTGGAAGTAGCTTACACCAACCTTAATTTCCTTCAAACAGTGTAAGATCGAATTGTTCTTGTAATTGTGTTAATGTACTGTAACCAAGAGTCTTCTACTCTGCCTAAACATCGAGTATTTTCTTGTATTACTATTTTAAAAACTAGTTGAATTTGCAACTTTAGCAAATACTAGAGAAACAGATAACTTTCATTAACTTCTGTAATTGTTGTAATAAAAAACCTTGTAATTTCAGGTAGCTTAATGCATTCTAACCTTGTCTCATAAGTGAAAAGCTGTTTGAGCCCTATTATAACCATCAATTTTCAATATTTTAATTTTCCCTCTTGAAATTTGCCTATTTTATTGCATATTATTACTAAACAAGTATTGTTCTAAGTGAGACATGTTCCAAAGTGTAACACCATTTTAGAATTACCTTGTGGAATTATTATAAACATGTATGAAGCCATTTTTATGGGAGAAGTTAGAAACATAAAAATGTTTACAGAATGCTTGAAATCTAAAACCTACAAAGAGTTTGACTGTTTTAATAACTACACAAACACATATACCATAAAACTGTCCTTGGTAAAGAATTATGATTGCTTACTAAATACAATTCAACCGCTATTTTTTTAAAAATTGTATATTTAAAACATTGTATAGAATTTGTATATTGACCTATTTAAAATAATAAGATTCAACACACATTTTTAATAAAACAATAAATAATATATTGACTAACATTAAAATAACTTAAAGTTGACACTGGATGGCAACAGTTTGGTTTTGGTTTAAAATTAAATCCTTGTTTTTATTGACTGCCATTGACTAACATTAAAATAACTTAAAGTTGACCACTGGATGGTAACAGTTTTGTTGTTTAAAATCCAGTCCTTGTTTTTATTGGCGGTCATTGACTAACATTAAAGTAACCTAGATGGTAACAGTTTTGTTGTTTAAAATCCAGTCCTTGTTTTTATTGACGGTCATTGACTAACATTAAAGTAACCTAGATGGTAACAGTTTTGTTGTTTAAAATTCAGGGCTTGTTTTTATTGATGGCCATTGGCTAACATTAAAATAACTTAAAGTTAACACTGGATGACAACAGTTTTGTTGTTTAAAATCCAGGGTTTGTTTTTATTGATGGCCATTGATTAACAATAAAATAACTTAAAGTTAACACTGGATGACAACAGTTTTGTTGTTTAAAATCCAGAGCCGGTTTTTATTGATAGCCATTGCCTAAGATTAAATTAACTTGAAGTTGACACTGGATGGCAACAGTTTTGTTGTTCAAAATCCAGGGCTTGTTTTTATTGATGGCCATTGACTAACATTAAAATAATTTAAAGTTGATACTGGATAGCAACCGTTTTGTTTTGGTTTAAAATCCAGGGCCTGTTTTTATTTATGGCCATCTGAAACAGAAATTGCATCAACTGTACCAACATTCATGAAACTGTTAAAAGAGGGAATATCATTAAAAAATTACAAATTCTCCATTAACATTTGGTTAAATAAAGAGAACAGAAAAGTTAGTGGTTAGTATAAGTTATAACAAAAAACTTCTTTTTCTCGCAACAATGACAGACAAAAACATCAGTTGCATTGGTTAATTTTCAAGCGAGTTAACAATGCTACCAATAAAGCACAATTCACATACAGTACTTAGTATGATTATGCAGTACCAAGGGAAAATGGATTTTGGACATGATATGAATTATAAATATAATATATAGTATAATTATATATATGTATAACAAAGAAATTTATGTATTCAAATTATGAACAGAACTAGAAACACTAAAATATTACAAAATATTGTTCGATACTAAGATAATTGCAAGTTAGTAAGACAAAAGAAGATAATGCATATGTGTTGTGATCTATAAGAAGTAAGATTCCAACAACAGACAAATTTTACAAGTTACAAAAGTAGCAAAAAGTTATGCACTAACACCATTGTTATGTGCATTTTGGAAAGTAGCATATTCCTAGAACGTGGTTAAAAATTCCCACACTGAATTTAGTAGAAGAGAAGGAGAAAGCACGAATATAAACCCAGGCAGGTTTGGTCAGCTATGATGATGAGATATATTGATGAAAAAGCTATGAATAGAGTATGAAAATATAACACTCGAGTGACCAAGAGAGGACAAAAGGCAGTCAGTCGAAATCAGCGACTCGGAAGGGATAGTCATGTAAGTTTGAGTGAAATATGTAATTATAGTTGAGTAGAGAAGAAAAGGTATATTAAAGTTCTAGAAAGTAAATTATATGTTGTGATTGTAATTGGAAAGAAGTTTTAAATAAATGAGGACAGGTTTAGTTGAAAGAAGTTGATGCAGAATAAAAATTTTTCTATAAGAGAGAAGGAGAGAAAATATAAGGTGAGAAGGTTTAAATATTAAAGTTAAGTAAGGGAGTACCATGATTTATGATGATAACATGCACCCATGACCATCCTAAATATCCAAAAAGAAACAACGTGGACTGAAATCATAAAATAATCATAATTAACACTCTTAAATGAGTTTGTAATTTAGTGTTTTAATACTGTCTTTCAATATATTTTGTAAGACCCATAAATTGGGGCATTCAAAAATAATTCTATTAAATTATAAGCAATCACATGAGAGATAAATCAAATGAATTTAATATTTGATAAAATAAATAACAAATAATTGATTTATTGTTTTAATTCAAGAGTTCTGTGGTTACTTTAATGAACACAGTTTTTAAGGGCAGTAATTTAAAATTGTGTGATTAGTTCAGTTTGAAATTGCTACTGATATGATTAGTTTGATAATTGCCTATTAATGAATTTTGATAAGTTAAAACTAGAGCTTAAGCAACCTGACATTTTATTTAACAACCAGACTTGCAATCTGAAACCCGTGATTTGGCGTCCAAATACTAACCCTCAAGGACGCGCGCTGTTGTAAAAAGTACAACAGTTTTAACATTTTGATTCTTGTTGAAACCTGTTGGTAGTTATTTGTTCACATCAGGGTTCTATTCTTCTATTGGTCCCCCCACTACTCTTATCAGTTGTCATCAATGTCTTTATTCTATCAACATAGCCTCAGTGTGCGATTAGTTCTGGTCAGTCATCACCGTTGTACAAAATACAACAAGGCGCCCTCTGACGTTTTTATTTTTTCGGTGCAGTTTTTCTTTTCTCCACGATGGAACGTAAGTTTTTTATATACATTTTTTTAAAGAATTATGTAATTATTTGTTTTGTTCAACATTTTTATTAGTTTTCATGCTTTTAGGAATGAATTTGGAAGACATTCCAAAAATTTTACAGGATCTTTCTGATGAAGAAATTGATAATGCTGATTTTATTGAAAGTGACGATGATCTGAGCGACGGTGAAGCTGAAAAAAGTGATCATAACACAGAAAGTGAATTGGAAGGTGATTGGCACTCTATGTAAGAACAAACGGGAAATTCCGCCAGAATTTCTGCCTAATAAAACCAATCAGCCAGGTACTTCCTTGTTTGGGTTCCAGAATGATCGAACCATGGTCTCATATACGACAAAAAAAATAATAAAGCTGTAATATCGACTATGCACGACTCAGATGATGTTGACGAACAAACATATAAGCCAGAAATTATATTGCAGTACAACAGAACGAAAGGTGGAGTTGATAGTAATGACCAGCTTTGTGCTACATATAGCATTGCCCGGAGGACAAGAAGATGGCCAGTTGCATTATTTTTTGCTCTGATAAACATTGCTGGGGTCAACTCACAAGTAATTTTTTCATTGGTAACACCAAACTTTTAATAACTCGATTGAAAGTTAAGGAAACTGTAGAAAACCGAGATGTTGTATAAAATACAACAACACGCCTACTTACGTTAGATAAAAAGCCGCGCGTGCATGAGGGTTAAGATATATTGAAAAGCAATCAAATTTTAAAAATAATGAAGTGTAATAATATATCAGCTACATTTAAATGATGAGAAAAAATGGTATTACTTATATAAAAACAATTTAAATAAGGCAGCAGGGTTTTTATGTTATGTATTAATTTCAATCACCTGGGGTCATCTTTAGTTTAGTAAGTTATGGTCAACCATTGTATTATGTCTTATATTTTCTGAAAATTCTCTTAAACCAGTAAAACTAGTGTATTATGTATAAATTTTTTCTGATAACATGTATTTCTATGAAAATTTGAGAATAAGCTCATTTTACCCTTTTTATCAAAAGTTATATGTTTCTGACATGTCTTTTTTTTGTTTTATGTGTATTTAGGTGAAAATCATCATTTCCATAAAAAAAATTAAAAAAAGAGCATTGTATTATTGAATTATATTTGCACTAGAATTATATTTGAATATAAAATAGACATTATTCGTGTATTATGATTTGTGGTGTTTAAAACATTACAATCCTCAGCCACTTATAAAAAATCCGAAGAAAAAATATTTTAACGTCTTGATATGTTTTTATATTAATTTTGATATGAATTGTAATACTTTCACAATATATTATATAGTCTATGATCTGTTACAATCCTTAGAAACTGCCCATGATGAAAAGTATTTTAAAATAATATTTTTCAAAAAATATTTGTTATTTCAATTGAAATGATTATATTTGTTGATTCCATCTTCACGTGAGCTACTAGTTTTCAGTAAAATATTTACAAGTGTTTTAGTGAAATGATTATTTCAATTTAGGAAATATAATGTATTATATAAAAAGGTATATATTTTTATATAAACATGAACAATTCATACACATCTATAGCAGGTTTATTCACTCCTTGCTTAGTATGCTTCAGCTTAATTTATTAGGCTATATGTTTTTTTGAAAATCGGATTTTTAAAGGGCTCAAAGGTGGTGGTCCTTGTGCTCGAAAATAAATTACAAAGGGTGATATATCAGATAATATTTTATAAATACAATAATTTATAAATATAAATTTTTATCCTATAAAAAGGATTAAAAAACCAAACATTTCTGAAATGTAACCTAAATACTTGACCTTTTTCATATCTAAAAGACTACTTTTAGTCTATTTTTAAATGAAAGAAGACTATTAATAATATGATAAAAGCCCGAAAGACCAAACCTTCATTGTTATCTGAGAATGATTATTCTTAGAATTTCATTCAGTTAAAGAGAGATATGTTACATCACTGGTATTGAGAGTGATTGTTTTTAATTATTAATTTCAGTTTGAAACAAATCTACTAAATACAAATAGTGTTAAATATGTATATGGGTTAATTTAAAACTACTTAATAATAATAATACTCTGTTACAGAAAAATAAAAATGTTAAATTTTTTCTGCATAGATCATACTTGTTTTAGACAACGAGTAGGCCCCACATTCTACAACTCTATAAGTTTTCTGCAGTTTGTTTAGGAAAGCCTTAGTGTGTTCCATATCTCTTGTTTCACAAACTACTTTGACCTGTCAAAAATAAGTTCACAAATAAAAATGTACACAAAACATTAAAATGATAATTGCAACAAAATTATGAAGTACTAGTTATAAATTATAACTCTAATTAATTAACTTGTATTTATAAGATAATTAACTTGGATTGATATGTATATGTATACATATTGAAGACTTATTAATCACTTAAACAATAGTTTATGACTATCCGAAATTTAAATTTTGTAAATTTGTTAAAACTTACTGAGACAGAATGTTTTTGATCGCTATGTGCTGATCTTCATCAGTGTCTTCTGCTTGGAGATGTCAGGTCAAACGGTAACGGTTTTAAAGGTATGTTTTCGATAGTATCAAAACTCTTTGATTTGTGTGATTTGTATTGTGTTTGTTCGTTTAATATGTTTGTACTTTGTGTTTTTGGGTGTCTGTAAATTTCATATTGTTCTAGTGTGTTGAGATGTGGTCCTTTTTTGTTGATGTGTAGGATTTGTAGGTTATGGTAAATGTCTGTGTATTTGTGTCCTGTTTCTTTTATGTGATTGTAAAATGTTGAGTTGGTGTTCTGTTTGTGTTCCTCGACTCTTTGTTTAAAGCTGCGACCTGTTTGTCCAATGTAGAATTTGTTACATTCGTCGCAGTTCAGTTTGTATGTTTAATATTCTAGCTCAGAGCAATGAAGGAATGGTAGCAATGGTCAGAAGAATGAAGGAATGGTAGCAATGGTCAGAAGAATGAAGGAATGGTAGCAATGGTCAGAAGAATGAAGGAATGGTAGCAATGGTCAGAGCAATGAAGGAATGGTAGCAATGGTCAGAAGAATGAAGGAATGGTAGCAATGGTCAGAAGAATGAAGGAATGGTAGCAATGGTCAGAAGAATGAAGGAATGGTAGCAATGGTCAGAAGAATGAAGGAATGGTAGCAATGGTCAGAGCAATGAAGGAATGGTAGCAATGGTCAGAAGAATGAAGGAATGGTAGCAATGGTCAGAAGAATGAAGGAATGGTAGCAATGGTCAGAAGAATGAAGGAATGGTAGCAATGGTCAGAGCAATGAAGGAATGGTAGCAATGGTCAGAAGAATGAAGGAATGGTAGCAATGGTCAGAAGAATGAAGGAATGGTAGCAATGGTCAGAAGAATGAAGGAATGGTAGCAATGGTCAGAAGAATGAAGGAATGGTAGCAATGGTCAGAGCAATGAAGGAATGGTAGCAATGGTCAGAAGAATGAGCAGAGCATTACTTTGTACATACAGCCAATTTTATTTGTATTAAGTGGATATATATAAAGGCAATTAATTTAGACACTACTATTTATTAACATTTGTTGACTCCATCTTCACATAAGCTACTAGTAATCACTAAACACTTTTAAATGTTTTTAAACTTGCCTATAGTAGCAGTTACTTTGTTTGTTGAGGACGGCTGTTTGGGACACATATCATAATTAATAATAATAATAATTAATGATAATAATGGGACACATCTCCCAAATCGGCCGTCCTCAACAAACAAAGTAAGTGCTACTATAGGCAAGTTTAAAAACATTTAAAAGTGTTTAGTGCTATTTATTGTCAGAATAACATTCTACTACTTAGAATAAGACTTCCTGTACAAATATTAGCTTTCCAACACCAAATAAGTAGGTAACTGAAGCTGAAAACCTGAAGTAAAATTTTATTTTTTTGTTTTCTTCATTCACTTATTATCTTTTAGTGTAATAACTGTTATAAAAAAGTTTAAAGCTTATTTTTTTGGTATCTTCAACCTTTGAATCTTAATTTAATAAACAATTTGTTTAGTTAATATGAAACAAATTAATTTTACAATATAAAATACGAGACTTACAGAAAAACTTAATACAATTTCTCATAATAAAGAGGAAAAGAAGAAAACCTCTGTAGTTTACATTGTGTGATGAAATAAAAACTCACAGGTTTCAAATAAATAAATAACCACATGAACTCACAAAACATTATACGAGCTCTGTTAAAAAAATACGTGGACTGTTTGAATTTCGTGGTTCTAGCTAGTTTCAGGAAAATCCTCTTGGTGTCGCTAGGTTCGTATAAATCAGCTGATTAAAACGCGGTATTTCAGTCGCAGATATCTTCATTTGTTGATGAGTTACATGCAGTTTAGTAAAGAGTTTTTTTTTCGTTTGTTGGATTGTAAAATGGACAGCCTGAAAGAGCAACGAATTGGTTTTTTGAATTTTGGGAATAAGAAAAAGTCACAAGGAGCAAGGTCAGGTGAGTAGGGGGGGGGGGAAAGAACAGTGATCGAGTGTTTGGTCAAAAACTCACGAGTTCTGAGTGCTCAGTGAACTGGAGCGTTGTCGTGATGGAAAAACCAGTTATCACTTCTCCACAGTTCTGGCCTTTTGCTCGGATGGCGTCCCTCAGACGTTTCAGTACTTCAATGTAGGTAATCTGGTTGACTGTAGAGCCTTCAGGGAGGTACTCGTAGTGAACAACACCCTTAGCATAAAAAAAAATGTCAGCATCACATTCACATTCAACCGAATTTGGCGAGCTTTTTTGGGTCTTGGGGACGTTTGACCCCAAGATTCATCACCGGTTATAATTCTTGACAAAAAGTTTTCATCTTCATTTGAACGATCAAGCAGTTCCCGACAAACTCGGACGCGATTGGCTTTTTGGTCATCGGTCATCAGGTGTGGCACAAATTTCGCAGCGACGCGGTGTATCTTCAATTTTTCGGTCAAAATCTCGTAACAAGATCTAACTGATAGCCCACACTCTTCGGAAAACTCCCTAATAATCAGATGTCGATTTTCGCGCACCAGGGTGTTGATTTTGTCAACGTGTGGGTCGTCAGTTGACATTGAAGGACGTCCAGGACGCTCATCGTCATCAATTGACTGTCGGCCACCCTTGAAACATTCATGCTACTTGAAATATGCAGTATGCTTCATGGCAACATCGCCGTAGGTTCTGTTAAGCATGGCAAATGTTTTTGTTGCAGATTTCCCTAGTTTTACACAAAATTTCACAGCAATTCGTTGTTCCTTCAGGCTGTCCATTTTACAATTCAACAAACAAAAAAAAACACTCTTTACTAAACTGCGTGTAACTCATCAACAAATGAAGATATCTGGGACTGAAATACCGCGTTTTAATCAGCTGATTTATACGAACCTATCAACACTTACAATTCAGACTTAGCAAAACACGCCATTAATAATAGCCACACATTTCCCACATTAGAAAACATAAGCGTCCATCTAAAGAAAAAAAGTACAACGAAGCGGATTCTCCTGAAACTAACTAGAGCCGCGAAACTCAAACAGTCCGTGTATTTTTTGAACAGACCTTGTACTTTAATGTCATATGCATTTCAATGACTTATGCCATCATCATCAGTGACACTATTACAAATTTACAAATTCAACTAAACTTCTCTTGAGTTGCAGTTGTAAATTTGTAGTACTGTCACTGGTAATGATGATGATGACTCAAGTCATTGAAACACGTATGACAATAAAGTATAATGTTTTGTGGGTTCATGTGCAGTTATTTATAACCTTAACTCACAAGCCAAGACAATTATTACTTACTGATTTCAAATGTTAATATCTTAATTAATCGCACTAACCTCTACAGAGAACACATCTGTTGTAACCCAGGCTCTCTCATGCAGGATATCTTTAATGGATACTCCATCGTCAGCAAGTTGCTTACACAAGTCTGCAATACCTCCTGGTCTGTCACTAATAATAAGAGTAAACTTGAGCAAACGCCCATCAGCTGTTAGGCCACGTTCAAGTACACGACCAAGGATAGTTGTGTCTATATTTCCTCCACATAAAGGCAATACCACTCTAAAATGATATAAATACCAATAGTTCTCAAAATATAAATTATAGATATTCTTAGATACAAGAACAATGAATAATCTATTGAATAATGTTGAGACACAGTAAAAAATTGTAGGAATAAATCTATTGCAGATATATAAATCTATTGCAGATAAATATAAATTGTAGATATAAACTAAAAATAAATCTAACTAAATAAACTTAAGGACCACATCTCAACACACTAGAACAATATGAAATTTACAAACACAAAACACATGATATTATCGAAAACCTGGCTTTAAACCATCACCGCTTTACAAATTTAAAGTTCGGATAGTCATAAGCTAATGTAAAAGTGATTAAGTTCCACCAATCGTAATGAACTACAAAATTCAAGAGTTTAAAATTAAATGTTGTGACAGTCATAATTTATGTTGTAAATAGAATACATCATTCAAAATTGCTGACAATATGTAAGTGATAACAGCTCTAAGAAAATGACAGTGTGAATGAATTTTAATTACATTTTTGTTTGTCTGAGACAGAACAATATGACTATGAGCTAATGGGTCTGCTTGCTAGTGATTACAAATAATTATAACTAAAAATTGTTTTACCTGCGTATGTGATAAAGCCTGGCCTCACGGGGTTACTTTGCTATCAAAGGTATAAAATACCATTAATTTAAAGAAATATAATAAATTTAAGAAGTCCATTGCCATAGTTGTCAGACTAATAACTCATCAATTTTATGAAAGTTCTAGAAGAAACAAATATGGATGTATCATTTCAGGGCCCATGTAATGTTAATCCTGTGTAAGGATAGAGTTAATTAGGAATTGAAGTTTGATCTATTGGCTTATCTCCTTTCTAACAAAAGGCACTAGTCCTCCTCTGATTTTCTTGTCCAGCTACTAAGTAGCAAGTGTATCTCGATTAGGAAGTAGGCCCACTTCAGGTATATGACTCTACTTAACAAGCCATAATTTTCCTTCACTCCCATTAAGTAAGGAATTTTTAGTCTCTCCGTCAGTTTTAATTTCACCTAACATTCCTTACACTTCTTCTTTCATTGGGATGAAAGGGGTAAAATCATCCCTATGACCTTAACTAGATAGCATGTCTATTTTAGTCGTGTGACTGTACATGTGAAGTCATCTTATATACCAGACCAGGATGTCTTATATCTTTACACCTATTTTATTTATAATTCTTATTTATTCTTCTTCTTTTTATTGTTATTATTTCTCTTATTTTTCATAGTGCAATTAATAGGCATTGGTTTTTCATATGTCAAACCAATGAAAGTTATAGAACTATTCTTTGAGCTTAGCTTGTGAGGTTATGTTAAAACAAATAAAAACCTACATAAAACTCACCAATTAATCATTTATTGACTCATACATGTTTCAATGACAAAATCATCATCATCATCAGTGAGTGTTACTACTATAAACTCTATCTTACAACCCACTGATGATTATGACTTTGTCACTGAAACGCGTATGAGTCAATAAATGATTAATTGGTGAGTTTTGTGTAGGTTTTTATTTGTTTCAATGAAAGTTAGATTAATAATTAATTGATAATTGAATTAGGATTAAAACTGTTTTAAAAGGGATGGGTAAAAATTGAAAGCACAAATTTGGCACATCTTATTGAACAGATTCCATGTCTGAATCTATCAGTAGATATTAGATTTTTAATAAAAAAGGTTTATAGATCTCTAAAATATTTTGAACAAGTGACAGAAATTAAATTCGTTTACATATGAACAGAGGTTATAGAGCACTTACGGACAAGGATGTGATTACTTCAAGTTTACCTGGCACTATCCAATCAGACAATTAGGAGTCACAGGAGGACGATGAACTACCCCAGCAATGAATCATGGAGATGCAGTGATCCAACTAATGATCTATTTTGCCATAGTTATAGGCAATGATTTGATTAGCGCTAGAGATTTGCTGGGCAACATTTTTAAAAGATACTGAAATTTAGAGATATCTGAGAATGTTTCACTGTCATACAGACTAATAAAGAATAACCATTCTAATGGATTCCCAGAAAATGATTCAATTCCAACTTGGCTAGCTGAATTGTATTGGTCTGCTGTGCGGATAATGGGTTATTGACCTGTGATTCAGGGTCAACGGTTTGCAAACTGTCTGAAGTGTTTCAACATATAACTAACAACGAATGTACGAGGGGGGTCTAAAAAATAAGTTTCCCACGTGTGTGTCACCAAGCGTGAGTGACAGAGCATCTTTCCGATAGCGGGGACTTTTAGTTTGGGTGTAGTGGTACCGATTCCCACCGCGCGATTGAGTGTAGGCGTTTGACCTTGAATCACTGGCCATTCGACATGGAGACTCCACGGCGATCTGCCGCCAGTTGTGAAGTGCGGAGTGTTATTCGTTTTTTGACTGCAAAAAGTGAATCTGCTGTTGAAATTCATCGTCAATTATATGAGGTTTATGGTGAACATGTAATGACTGTACAAATGGTTCGATGTTGGCGAAAATTGTTTTTGGAAGGAAGAGAAAAAGTTCATGATGAACAGCGAGGTGGACGCCCAGCTACCGCTCACCAAGATGGTGTCATTTCTGCGGGGCGCGACGTTATTGATGTTGACCAGCGATTGACACGACAAAATTATGGATCAGCTTCCACCAAACATTGAAATTTGCCGCGCATCTCTTCACAACATCATCACTGAAGAGCTTCAGCTGTCGATAGTGTGTGCAAGGTGCGTTTCTCGTTTACTGTCTGACGGCCATAAGCAACAATGTGTGGCACCTGCACAATCTTTCTTGCAATCTTATACGGACGAAGGTGATGATCTGTTTTCAAGAATAGTCACTTGTGATGAAACATTTACTTTTTAAAGACTCACTTTTTGCAGTAAAAAAACCATTAACATTCCACACTTCACAACTGACGGCAGATCGCAGTGGAGTCTCCATGTTGAATGGGCCATGACTCAAGGTCAAACGGCGTACAGTCAAGCGCACGGCGGGAATCGGTACCACTACACCCAAACTAAAAGTCCCCGCTCTCGGAAAGATGCTCCGTCACTCACGCTTGGTGACACACACGTGGGAAACTTATTTTTTGGACCCCCCTCGTAATAAGATATACTTTCTACGTTGTCAGTTAGTTGGTATTAAATTCCTCTCCATCAAGTTCAGGAGTTTGTAAAACTTGCTCAAGATAATGATTAAACTCAGACATTGCATTTGTTATTTTAAGTTTGCACTAATTCTAAGAGAGGAACACACTAAAAAGTGTTAACATTAGGTATGAAAGGACACAAAACGAAGGACCACCAATTGATTGTAGTTAATTGGAAACTAAATATAGAATATAGAGTATTTAAAATAATCCGGTCCACTTCACTGCTCACTTCTCTGTGTTACACTCGAGCAATTCCCTTTAGAAAAGACAGGATTTCACCCTAATTGTGGTTTTTTATTGTTGTGGTCATCTATGGTCCAATAAATAGAAAGAGAGGTGTTATAATACACTTGTAAGGCACTTAGAATGCAGCACTTAGTATGCAACAATTAATAATAGAACACGGTTTTAACCAGAAACTAGGAATGATTCAACTTGTAAGGAAGTTGGCAGAAAAAACTTTGGCAGTAAACAACATGTAGTGGCAATGTGGATTCTATGCCTAGTGAATTATTTAGGACTGACACAGGTTTGCCAATATTATTATATGGCAGGAACCATTCAAATGAGGAAATCTCCATTAATTATTGAACACTAAACATTGTATAATATCAGAGTAAAGCAGCTGATTTATAATAAGTATTAATTTTTTTTGTTGATTCCATCTTCACGTGAGCTACTAGTTATCAATAAACACTTTTGAATACGTTTGAATAAACACTTTCCTATAGTAGCACTTACTTATATTTGTCGAGGACGGCCATTTCGGGAGATGTGGCCCATTGTCAACTCAGACCGCGAGTTACGGTCTGAGTGACAATATCTCCCGAAATGGCCGTCCTAAACAAATATAAGTATGTGCTACTATAGGAAAGTTTATGAACATTCAAAAGTGTTTAGTGATTAATTTTTTTATAAGCTGACAGATCACAGACAATTAGTGCATGCTTTTTTAACACTCAACGTTTCGAATTTCTTTCCAAAATTTCGTTTCAAGAGCTTGTTTTTATTAAAACAATATACAAAATAGCTTACAATTTATAAAACTAATAACATTACATTAAACATAATAAAAATCAACAATACAAAACTTCTAATAAATATTCTCATTTACAAGAACAATACAAGAAGAAATACATTCTCATTTATCACAATAAAACAGACAATCACAGATACATACACTAACTCATCATACTATTAATAACAGAGTCAACAATTTCAATTTTAAACAATACAAACATAATAATATATACAATAACCCAAGTGATCAAAAAACCTACAAAAATGTTAAATTTCACTTATATTTCATTACTAAAGGTTCATATGTAGATGGAAAATCATTTAATTCTGTCATTTTATTCAATCCATTTCTTCCTTGTTTTTTTTATATACCACAGTTCCACTGTAATGTTATGAATTTTATAAATTGTAAGCTATGTTATATATTGATTTAATAAAAACGAGCTCTTGAAAAGGAATTTCGGAAAGAAATTCAAAACGTTGAATGTTAAAAAAACATGAATTAATTAAAGTTGCTTGATGTAATCATCTTGAATTCACTGATTAAACTATAATTAAAAGGAACTTGACTAAGTAAATACGCAATGGCTTACTTGCTGACGCGTTTCAAAACAGTAAATGGTTAGCTTCGTAAAAGGACCAAATGTTTTGAAACACGTCAGCAAGTAGCCATTACGTATTCACTTAGTTGAGTACCTTTTAATTATAGATGAATTATTTGTGTGATCTGTTATTAGCCTATATATAAAATTAATAGTTATTAACAGACATTAAATAAAAATATTAGATAAGTATTAATATATTCTTTATGTATTATAATAACACTTAATACTGACTTTTTCCCTTTAAGCTCATCCACTTGTCCGGCCAAGATAGCAGCAAGTCCACACGCTCCTGCACCTTCAACGACACACTTATCTAGTTCTACCAGCCTTAGGATGGCAATAGCAATCCATTCTTCCTTTACAACTATCTGTAAAATCAAATATTTTTTTTATCACTCTATAACTTGGATTTAATCACATAAATTGTAAGGTGACTGTACACTTACCATTTTGTCAACAAGATTCTTAGCTGTTGCAAACGCATTGTAACCAACTAGAGGTACAGCTAAACCGTCGGCTAAAGTAGACTGTATAGCCACTGCAGTAGGATAGCCCACTTCCAAGGCTTTGCTGAAACTTGCGCATTTGTCTGATTCTACGGCCTACAAAACAAATAGTTATTTAAAATTGTTGGTTTATATCTTGAATTTAAACTACTAACATTTTAATTCACAATTACAATCAAACTTGAACTGGTGAAACTGTTATCTCTTATGAAATAGTATTAAGATAGCTTATATTTATAGTGGAAAGCAAACACTGAATTTGTTTAATGGCCAGATAATTGCCATGTGCATTTTTTTTCACGGTCACCATTATATTTTCTGGAAGAATCTTCTTATAAAAACTCCTCAATATTACTTCAACTATACTTGGAAAAATTTCCAGAAGTTAATTTCTGTTCAAAATGAATAATAAGGTTTAACTTGTATATAAACTTGGATAAACTTGAGTAATTTATTTTTAAAATTTAAACCATTGATAAACTTAAATAATTTTTGTATCTTGTAAAGAAGAAAGTGAAGGAAATCCAAGAATGTGTTGTGGCCCAAAAAGGTTACCTGGAAAAGTGCTGTGCCCCAAAGGTTACCGTGAGATTGAAATTGGTGATATAATATTTTAATTATTAAGACGCAGTAAGAAGTTTACATACAATTAACTAAAAACAAACAAAGCATTAAGAAACCTATTAAGATTATTGATAATAGAAAACATTCTAGAAAAAATTATTGGATATTTCATAATACAATAAAACTACAGGGTCACTATCACCCATTACCAATCTCATTAGATTCAGTTTCAGGAAGCACGTTACTCTCTCCAAGTAAATGCTCACCATGTGTTATATTATGTAACAAGTAGGATTAAATATTAAGTGTGTAAATAAAAATGTTAAAAGAGTAAAAGTTCAATAAAGGCTTTTTCATTTAATTTGGCTTTATTTTCTCACAAGAACTCCTCTAACAACACCTGCCCAAATCAACAACCAGACAAACCACTCGGCCATGATTAATGTAAGTACTTTATTTTTATTAAATATAGTTTCAGAGTAATGATTTTTTTGTTAATATCACTAAAACAGGAAAATATTTTCACAGCCAGCATCCAAAGAGTTAAATGATTTTATAGTTTTCATTTCCAAATTATGTAAAAGATTTTGTAATATTTTCATCTATTTGAAACAAAACTACCCAATCTAGCCTAGACAAGTTGTTTATTTAGTCTGCAGGCAACTTGTGCAAATAAGCAATCAATGAAAAATTCATAGCATTCTATTTTGTTGAACATATTTCTGCAAAACCTTTTACATGAAAATGAAATAATTTTGTAAAGTTAATTTTTTTTATAAGTGTATGTACTAGCATTGGATAAGGTTATATTTTTAAAAGTATAATACTGACATAATGGCATGTTTAATTCATTTTGTTTGCTTACCAATATTACTTTAAGAAAAAACTTATGAGCTTCTTATACAAACTCAACATTACTTAAACTAAGCTTGTAAAAATCTGACAAAATTACAAAAAGTAATTTCTTTTCAAAATAAGTACTTCTGTGAATTAACTTGTATATACTATCAATATAAACTTGTTTATTTTTATTTAAATTTAAACCAAACATAAACTTAAATAATTTTTGTATCATGTAAAGAAGGAAGTACTGTGTGGGTCCAAGCTCTGTGTGGTTGCAGGGTGAGGTGCGGGGGAAGAGGGGCTATGGCCTTGTAACTGTTATATGCCTGTATTTATTTTCAAATAACATTTGGCCAGTTAAGCTAGTGGAAGTGTGTGTGTTAATAGAATTGTGCGTGTTTCTTCTATCGTCTAGCCTAGTGTTTTTGTTTAGTGTTGATAATTATACAACACTAATTTTAATTTTTAATTAGTGTTGATTTTTTTAAATTTTTTAATTTAGTGTTGATTATAGTTAGTTATATCGCAAAGTTTATTAAGTGGAAGTAGCCGTAAAGAAGTTTTAGTGAACATAGTGAAGCTCGAATATTAATTAGTAAAATAATTGAAAAATGTGATGAAGAAGCAAAAGCTAATTCATTGCGTTTCCCATTAAAACAGGCCACAAAAAGAGCAGCAGATTATTGTGGAAAGTCAGATAATTTTATTCTGAAAGTCCGTAAAGAGGCTAGGCACTTGAAAGAACAAGGTTCAAGCAGTAAGCTCTCCTTGCCAAGTAAAAAGAGAAAAACCAGGTTCAATGACAGAAAAGTTTCTGTTGATGACTTCAATAAGTGTGTCAATAGAAATATAAATCAAGACTTTTATAAAAGTAAAAGGGTTGTACCGACAGCAAGAAAACTGCTACCTATAGTGAAAAAAAGAATTCACTTTCCATGGGGAAAGAAATCTTTGATAAGAATTATAAGGGGAATGGGTTTCAAATGGAGAAAGTGTAGTAGTAGGAGAAAAATTCTTATAGAAAAATCGGAAATTCGGGAATGGTGACACAGATATTTAGTGCAAATAAAAGCCTAATGTCAATCTGGAATGGTGACACAGATATTTAGTGCAAATAAAAGCCTAATGTCAATCTTGTAGGGATATGTTTTTACGTGGACAAGACATGGGTAGACAGTAATATAACTGTTAAAAAATGTTGGCACTCAGATGATGTTTTCGGTGTATCAGAAAACTATAGAGCAGGATGCCGCCTCATACTTCTACATGCTGGTGGCAAAAATGGATTTGTGAAAGGAACCAAGCTTCTTTATAAGGCAGGAACCACTTCCGGTGACTATCACTCTCAAATGAACCAAAATAATTTTGAGAAGTGGCTCAAAGAGATGCTTTTGCCAAACATTCCACCCGCCTCTGTAATTATATTGGACAATGCACCATATCATTCTGCTCTAGCAGAAAAGTTTCCAACCAAATATTCATTAAAAATGGAAATGATAAATATTTGGAGGAAACGTGGTATTAACTGTAACGAACAATGAAAATAGAAGAGCTCATTCGTTTAATTAGCATTCATCGACTGAAAGAAAAAGTTTTTAAAATAGACCAGTTTCTCTGTAGTTCAGGCCATACTGTTGTTAGAACTCCACCTTACATGTGTGACCTAAACCCTATCGAACTAGCTTGGGCTAAACTAAGAACTTTGTGAGAGAACACAACTCTGACGGCAACTTAAGTTTAAAAAGATTACAGGAATTAACCAAACTGGGAATAGAAGAAGTGACAGAAAATGACTGGATCGGCTACTGCAACAAAGTCGAAGACCTTGAGAAATATTACTGGGAAACTGATGGTATAGTATCAGAAGTAATAGACGAACTAATAATTAATATTAATGCTCAAGACGACAGCAGTATAGACGATACTACCAGTGACAGCGATTCCAGCATCAGTGACACAGATAGCACACTTGCTAGGCCACTGTAATACGTAAGTACAGTTATCAGTATTTGAATAGATGTTTTTTTTTATGGGTAATAGCTTTACCCTCACTTAGCCTGTGTTTACACATTACTCGAATTCCTAGCAAACACACGGAGGTTGGACCCGCACAGTACACTCCCATTATGTATGGAAATGGGAGTTAGTCCCATCACAAACATATTAGGGACTTGTATACACTAAATATATATAAACTTCTCACGCACATTAATTTGATTTACATTTTGTAGTCAAGTAGATAAATCAAACTACTCGGAAAAATTATATATTATAAAGTTTATAAGTATATACTAGTAGCTCAAAATGAGATAAAAAAAATGTATAAGAGGATTAAGATACTATTATCCTCCTATACATATAGAAATTTACAGCTTTATGTACCTATCTTAGCCATATATATATATATATATATATAAGATCATAATGTTATAAATAAATGAAATAACAATACTTACATATATTTTAACATGAGGCAGTAAAGATTTGACTGCTAAGGCTACCCCTGCAAGTAAACCACCCCCTCCTACAGGGATGATGATTGCATCCATGTCTGGGACTTGTTCCACAATTTCTAACCCTAGTGTTCCTTGTCCTGCGATGATGTGTGGGTGGTCATAACTGGAAATGTTTAGTTTACATCAAGAGTACCACACAAACATCCAGAGCACCATGCAAATTAAATAAGATGTTATTTAATAAAAAGTAACTTTATATTAACTTTTATAAAGTAACTATATATATATATATATTAGGTGAGTTTTAGTAGAGCTTAAAGCTTATTTAGGAATTTTTGGACTAGATAGGAGACTGACAAACTTGAACGGAAAAATAATGGACAAAGTGAAATATATATATTTAGTATACATATATAGTATATGTATTCAGTATATATATGTATATATGTATGTGTATATATATATATATATATATATATATATATATATATATATATATATATATATATATATTAAATATGGTGATATGTTTTCTTGTAATATAGTTAATAAATTTAAAATATTTCAAAAACAAGAATACTTTTAATTATGTTTATTAAATATATATATATATATATGAAGCTAATATATTACTATGTAAGCAATTTTATCCACCATTAGGTGCAATAATTTTACCTTGAGTGATGAGGTACCTTTCGGTCAATTGACCATTTTCGAATCCAAGGGTCATTTAGGATTCGAAAATGGTCAATTGACCGAAAGGTACCTCATCACTCAAGGTAAAATTATTGCACTTAATGGTGGATAAAATTGCTTACATAGTAATATATTAGCTTCATAAAGTCAGTGCAACGGAAAAACAATGGATAACGTTAAATATCAAGAATATATATATATATATATATATATATATATATATATATATATATATATATATATATATACGAAGTTAATATATTACTATTGTAAGTAATTTTATCCACCATTAAGTGCAATGATTTTACCTTGAGTGATGAGGCGCCTTCCGGTCACTTGACCATTGTCAAATCACTGATTACTTTTTCTTAATTTTTCTGGTGCGGATGTTCGGCCCGTCGTGTTGGTAATTGTTGACGTCATATACGTTTCCTCTTGAGTCTTGTGTATTATGTTTTTGAATTATGTCTTCTGTATATGTTGTTTGTAGATTCATTAAATTGTTGTGTATGTTTTTGTAAATGTGGTATTTTCTAGTGAGTTTAGTTCTATTGGGTTATTATTTATTTAATGTAATATATATATATATATATATATATATATATATATATTACCAATTTTGAGTAATTTTATCCACCATTAAGTGCAATATTTTTACCTTGAGTGATGAGGCACCTTTCGGTCTTTGACCATTGTCGAATCACTGATTGTTCTCTGCTGTGGATGCTATGTCCGTGAAGCCGGTGTTTGTAGAAGTTACGCGCACTATTTCTTGATCTGTGTGTATGAGGTTTCTGTATAGTATGTCTTCTGTATATGTTGTTTGTAAATTCATTAAGTTGTTGTGTATGTTTTTATAAATGTGGTATTTTTCTAGTGAGTTTAGTTCTATTGGGTTGTTATTTATTTCCAGTATGGTTAGGTTATTTTCGTAATTTGTAATTTCGTGTTTATGGGAAATTAGGTGTGCTGCAACATTTGATACTTTAGAATTTTTATTTTTGAATGCTCTATATGTTCTTCAAATCTTATTTTAAACGTTCTGGATGTTTTTCCTATGTAAAAGGCGTTACAGTTGTTGCAAGTGATTTTGTAGATTCCTGATAGGTTATGATTTTCTGAATTTGTTATGTGGTTTTTGTTACTAAGATATTTTATTATTTTGTTGTTTGGTTTGTAAGTTGGAGTGTAGTATTCTTTGTTGTATATATTCGTTATTTTTTCTATTTTGTTATTGGTATATTTATATTTTAGGTAGATTTTTTTATTTTTATTGTTTTCGTGTTCCAGTGCAACGGAAAAACAATGGACAATATTAAATATCAGGAATATATATATATATATATATATATATATATATATATATATATATCCTGACGTCAACAAATATGTATGACGTCAACAAATATGTATGACGTCAACAAATACCAACATCACAGACCAAACATTCACATCAAAAAAATAGAGATAATCAGTGATTCGACAATGGTCAAGTGACCGAAAGGTACCTCATCACACAAGGTAAAATTATTGCACTTAGTGGTGAAAAAAATTATTTACAAGTAATAATAATAACTTCATATATATATATATATATATATATATATATATATATATATATATATATATATAGATTTTTTGGACTAGGAGACTGACAGACTTACCTTGGTAAGAGTCCACTCTGTAGTCTTGAAATAGAAACACATAAAAGCACTTAAACAATGATATATTTCAACCACACAGTGGTCTTTGTCAATCGAAGAGAAATCACAATCTGGTAAATCTAAATAATCTTTACCAACCAAAACTAACCTATAAATATATATATATATATATATATATATATATATATATATATATATATATATATATATATGTATGTATATATATAGTAACTTATATATCCTCCATTATTATTTATCATTCACATATTTATTTTATATGTGAAACCAGACCAATAAGTATATTACAAGTGTTTTAGAGAGCCACATTGAGGTTATGTTTTACAGTACAAACTGTTTTTATGATAGTTTTTCACTATTACCAAAAGAATTTCAATTGGGCAATATTGTGACAAAAAAACTTTGATTTAAGAATCTTGATATATTCATCGTTTTTAAGCATACCATCTACTAAAACAAATGAAAAGGTTGTTTAAATTGAACATAATCTTGTTTCTAGGGGTGTTTAACTGATTGAAGGATATGAGTTGGTAATGTTTTTTCATCTGCTACTTTTTGAGCATATAAAAACATTCGCCTCTAAAAATAATTCACAATGACTCTCATCGTTAGGTTGCTTCTAACACAGCACTCACGTGATCGCTAGTACATGTTGGCGCTCCCTAATATAGGCAATGCCTGCCACTTCTCTCACCCCTGTTTACCCTCTAAATCATGCTATCTACTCGAAATTTGGATAGTAGCTGGCCAACATCTTCGAGAAAGCATATTTAGAAAATCAGTCGCATACAATGAAAAGATAAAATAATTCTTTCAGAGCAACTAAAAATGTTAGATGCAATCTAATAGTTCAAGGGTTCCTGGTTAACTGCTGTGAAATTAACATTTGTGTAGATAATTTTGTAACTGTTTTATTTAATTTTCTATTTAGATATTTAAAATCCTATGTCTTTAAACACACACACACACACACACACACACACACACACATGCATGCACACACACACACCACACACACACACACACACACACACACACCACACACACACACACACACACACACACACACACACACACACACACACACACACACACACCTATATTTAAATCATATATTTAAAAAATATTTATTTATATATTGCTATTTCCTACAGTAATTTTTTTAGAACATATCACTCACCCATTAACATAAGTCAAACCTAAATTTCTTGATTTTTTCATCGCAATTTCCTTTGCCTCCTTCATGTTATTACCTTGAATAACAACATTAGCTCCATAACTCCTACAAGCTTGTACTTTCATCATTGGTGCTATTACTGGCATAACTACGGTTACTGGTATGTTTAACCTTTTCCCATGGTAGCACAAAGCCAGAGCATGATTACCAAGAGATGCTGAGATTACTCCTTTAACCTTGTTTTCCTCAGAGAGCATCTGTAAGGCATATAAGGCTCCTCTTTCTTTAAAACTGCAACAAACAATACAAGTTTAACCCAACTCCTAGCTAATCTTCCATATTTTCAAGGAAAATAGGAAGTATCTGTATCGATAAGATGTACATATGTTTGATGGTACATATAATTCCATATGTTTTGATGGCATTAAATTTAAATAATACATAATGCAACAGCTGTGCATGAAATAAAAAAATATTATTGTTGATTCCATCTTCATGTGAGCTACTAGTTTTCAACTAAAAACACTTGTAAATTATAATTAAATAATAGTTAACTAAGAGATTACGTAAGGGCTTACTTGCTGACGAGTTTAGAAACACTTGTTCCTTTTACGAAGCAAAGCCTCTACTGTCGGCATCCCCCAAGGTATAAAGGTTTATGAGTGTAATGGGGGTAGCTTAAGTTGGTTGTTTACTATGTAATAGAACAAGGTGTTGGCTTCGAAGTGTGTGTGGCCATTATATTTTCTTTATCTGTTGCGTAGTATTTGTATATTTCATATTTTTACTTTTAGCTTTTTACTTTGGTTTAATATGTGGAAAATATTTAAATTGCAGGAATGCTGTAATTTCTATTTGGATAGACAGTGAGTCGCCTGAATCAAATCTTTAGATGCAATTAGTAATGTAAACATTTGACCCAGTAAGTCTTTTTAAAGTATAAATAATAATTTGTATGTGAATAAAGGTTTTTTTAAAAATTAACTAAACACAATACAAAAAAGGGTTACTTAATCATTGATTTATTACTACATTTTAACTTTTATATAGCCAAGCAGCACTATTACAGACCAAAAATCTATATATTTGCCATGGGAATGGTATTTCTAAGAAATCTCCTACACTTCAATAGCAAAACTGAGATGCATGGCAGTATACCAAGGAATCAAAGGTAATAAAAAATGCCTGATAAGAAATCTAACTATTGTTCATACAATAGAATCATCATGCTCAACTGGGCAGTTAGCTACTTTGTTAACCTAATGTGACTATCCCCAAGAAACCTTTAAGAATAATAGTATTAAGAAAGAATTCCAAAATATGAGATACATACAAGCACTTTAGACAAAATTAAAATTGTTATTTGCTCGAGTCTGGTAGCAGAAGATCTTTGGTTGTTACCAGCTGGAAGATTTGGAGCAAAAGAATAATGATAATATAATTTTGGAATTTATTATAACAAACATTTTTATTTGATTTAGCCAATGCCTGTCCGTGGCTGTTGGGCCATTTGACGCCCAGCCTCCCAGTCAGGTCGTCGGGTAGAAGGTCGAGTTCAGGGCAGTGCTGCAGGTGTTCGCCATCCATTGTTATTGTGTAACATAGGGGGCACATGTCATTCTCAGCCAAACCAATGCATTAAAGGTGTGCTTGGAGATAATCATGGCCAGTGGTAAGATGGAATCTGGCAACAGCTCCAGCTCTCTCCAGGTGCGATGGAATTGGTCCCACCGTTGCAAGGCACTCCCATTTTTTGTGCTTGCTGAGATTTGCAAGTTCTTTATTGGAATGCTGGTTGATTGAAGAGGTGATGAGGTTCTGAGCTGATTGTAGGGTTAGCAGGATAGTGGGTTGGTTAGCTTCTGCTCCACGCTTCGCCATAATCATCGGCCCTTTTGTTGCCACGGATTCCCACATGGCTTTGAACCCATTGGAGTCGCAGTACCCAGCCGATGGTGATGAGCTCAGACAGCTTGGCACGGCACTGGATGGTACGCAAGCAGTCAGTGGGGGTGTTGTTGCTAATAGCTGATACTGCAGCTTGTGAATCTACAAGGAAGATGGCTCTACTTGCAGAAAGATAGTGAGTAGATGATTTGCGGCTTCGTAAATGGCACATACTTTCCCATCGTATGCATTCCTCCTGACATCTAGTGAGTTTTCAAATAAGCGACAGTACCAGCCGGCGCCTGCACCTCCAGTATGAGGAATGAATGAACCGTCAGTATAAATATAGTCAATATAATAAAGTCATTCGCTAGAAGGGCACAAAGTGTGAATCATATCTAGAGCGCATGATTTCAGCTCTGCAGGGGAGGTTGAACCTTTACTTGCATTGAGGTTAATGAGTTGCATGCTTTTGCTAGGGAGTGCTGATGCGACTGTTGTAAAGTATATTATAACAAACAGGAAATGACTGCTAATATAAATTTATAATATTGACACAAAATATTTTATAAGGCTGACATGCAGAAGGATATGTTGACAGGAAGGCCAACCCACCCCAACACAGTCTGATATAATCTTCTCCATGAATTCTTTCTTCTATCGTGAAGCTTATTATTTCGAAAATTACTAAAGGTCAAGAATATTCTATACTTCACACAAATTCCACCATTTTATTACGTTTATATCTTACATATTGCAACGAGAATTTTTAAATCATTAATATTTATATAATTTTTAAATCCACATATTTTGTTAATCAATATAAATATATACATATATTTAGCTAATCCAAAAATAATAAATAAGAAGTAGAGTACTCACCTGCCTGTAACTTGCATGAAATCTTTCTTTAAATAAACATCCATTCCTGCAATCTGTGATAAATTTGCTTTTTGCTGTAAAAAATTTAATAAACAAATTATTGCAATGTAGGTTTATGTCACAGTAAAATAAATTTACTAGCAAATAGTTCATAAACATATTGTCTGCCTAGAATTATGCCACATGAATTTTTTTTAAAAACTAATACGTTTTTTTTATTAAGGTAAGGAAGAAAATGTTGAATTTTAGGGGCTAAATTCTTCCATATGGTCCAATAAAATATTATCATGAGAAATAAATTGGTTTTAAAAAATCAATGAGTTACAAAATAAACAAGGTTAACTTTTAAAATACAAGAAAGTGAGAGGAACCAAAACTGAACTAGATGATGATGCATGACAGGTTTCAAGAATATCTTTCATGAGGTAATTAAGCTTAGAACTTGTGGCGCCTTTAGTAATATCTTGTCAGTTGATGTGGTTTATATAAGTAAGAAGAACAACAGAAATAAAACCTAATAAAAGTTCTCAAATAAAATCCAGATGGAAAAGGCATTGACTTATAAAACCGTGTTTAAAGAGGTCCAAAAAGTGAATATTTCTTAATGAGGTATATCTTAGAGGATAGATAGTGATGAAATCTATACTTTAGATACCTATATCTATAACTCTATGGAATCTATACCTAGATTAGTGGTACCTATAAATAGAGGTATCAGGAATCAGAGAACTTTGAAAGTATAGCTGGTCATACGTAAGCTGGTGCGTGACCTCGAAGGACGAGCATAGTCGAGCGGGGAAGAATAGAGAAAGCAAAAGATCAGTCCAAAGACAATATAACATGACGTATAGTATTTATATCACAATAATGTAGATTTGACAAGGCTGAAGGTGACTATAAATATTTTTTATTTGATTTGTCATATTAACCAGATCATTTACATAAAGGTTTGAAAATATTTACTCATATCAGTTTTCTAAGCGACTGCAATACCTGAAATTTCTTAATGATGACCTTTGATGCATTACAAAAATTAATTAATGTTTTTGAATAGCGCTAGTACAAGTTTTTTATCGATCAATAGTGCACCAGCTTACAAGTGACCAGCTATAAAGAAAGGAAAGGTTGTGAGAAATTAAATGGGTGCAGGTGAGTAAAGTATAGTGAAAGTAGAGTAAAAAGTGGTTCATTACTCAGTGTATTGAATCTATTACCGTTAAAATTATCCATTACGTTTTTTCAGATGTTGTTGATATTTACTTACTTGCTTGTATATAACTTTAATTGTGAAAAGTGTATTTTATTTGCAACGTTTTCGATGAGGCATCCAGAACAATTTTAAGGTGTATTGCCTGTCAATTTTAAATATCATGTGTGTGTATGTGTGAAATATATATTCACCACAATTTCACAATATTGTTATCATATGTGAAGAGATAATAAGAACTGAATCACTAGTTCTTAAGTAATGGGTGAAGGTGAAAGTTACAATAATAATGGTTCTAGATAATTTTATAGAACTTTGTAATGTCAAGTGTCTATTATTTTTTTTGTACTGTCAAATGAAAACCTTTAAACTAGTGATTTAGTTCATTATTTCTTAATGTGAGATGAAAATATTATAATGAATAATTGTACCAAGAAAAAGTATATAATTCTATGTTATAATTAAAATATTTATTAATTATAATTATTTATGAATAAATAATACTATTATTACTAAATAGGAGTAAAAATGATTCAATTAAAAATTACTTATAAATTAAAAATTTTAAGTAAACTTTAGCAAAATAAATTTGGAAATAATTCTAAACATTTCAAAACAAACTCAAATCATACTCCCTAAATCCAACGATTTATGTTGATAAACTTTGCTTGGAAAGCATTCCAACTAACTTACAGTGCATGATGTATTGATTATTCCATTTTTAACTTTAAATGAGGCCGAAGTAACATCAGCGAATGTAACAACATAAGGGTTACTAGGGTCACAGAAAGGATCTTCTAAATCCTTTGAATCAGACGTCATCTGCAACAAAAACTTTTATTAAGATTTCTATATGAAATTGAATTATTACTTACCGTTATTAAATATTTTAAAAACTTGTACATATTCTTCATTTAAAATAATCAATAACCATGATCTTTTATTCTTAGATAAAGACTTCTTTTATTTCACCAATCGCAAAACACCACACACATACCCTCACACAAACACAATATGACAACACATATTGTTAGAATAATTAATTCTCACATAGAAAAATGATCAAAAGAAAGCTAACTAAATGATTTTCTGTAGATTAACCAAATTCAACTTGATCCTGTAGGCTATTTGTGTAAAAGCCTCTGTGTGAAGCTGGTTTGCTTCTGTTTCAAACACCAAAATAGCAAACAACATGAATTCTAATATCGTTATCAAATCAGGTTACAGAAAAAAATAATTTCCTTTTATTTATAAAGGCATTGTGAAGCTCTTATGTGAGATCTAGTTAAAGTATAGAAGTAAGAAGTAATATTTAGAAAAATAATACATTTTTAACTTTGTGATAGTGCTTGCTAAAAAAATTGACAGCCACAAAGCAATATCCTGTTGCTGAAATGCGTCTGCTGCAAAATGTCAGTGAGTAGTGGTTTTTTGCCAAGTGATACCAATGGAAGTAATTTTTAAAAAAATACCAAGATGTACAACACAAAAACTGCAAGTTTTAAATAGCCTGCTGTTGAACATTTACTTATATTGTTAATTACATACTTTAAAATTTCAAAAATTTTAATCCATTAATTATAATTGATAAAATTCATTGGTATAATATAGTTATCGCATATATATATATATATATATATATATATATATATATATATATATATATATATATATAAATGATTTTTATAACAATTTAATTTTACATGTTGTTTACCAAAATGTTCTTGTTTTATTATTATTGAAAAACTTTATGGTCTTAAGTGCAATAACCTTTAGTCTAAAGAAGTAATGTCATAAATATTAATAATCCTTAGTATAAAGTTATTAAAACAGAAGAAGTCACCATCATCAATTAAAAAGTATAATATACCTTGGGAAACTTAAATTGATTTTGATCATCAATTTATTGAAAAGAGAATATTTAACCCTTTTTAAACTAACTTATTGAATTAATGTTATAAGTCAAACCCAATTTACAATGGTTTAAAAGTTACATTTTTCGAATTTCTGATGATAGGTTTGAGTATCGCTCGAGATGTTTATAGGAGGTAAATGCGAACCAAAATTATAGCTTTAATTGGTTATTCCCATTATTTAACATTATTTTAATAATAGCTCTTAAATTCTTGGCAACATAACTCTCCTCTAATGAGAAATACTGTTCATAACAGTTTTGTGGTCCCTTTCTCACCTATTGTTAGTGTTCAAGGATTTTAGATTGTCTACCAAATCAAATAAAACAAAAGTAGGTTTTTTCATAATATCCTCAGTTTGTTATGTATTTTTAATTTTGCAATATAAACACTACATAACATGAAGGCCTGTCTTAGAGATCCCACATTTCCTTAGAAATATTCTTGCACAATCAAAAGACAGAAACACATCTTACTCAACAATAAAGAATACAATGTAATATATTAGTACAGAAGATATGATAATGCTTAAAAAAGACAATTTCTTACATTCAGAAACATAATAAATAAACAATATTGGAATAATTTGGTTGCATAAAATTCAATCCAATAAATTATGACAAATCAGAAAATATAAGAATAAATACAGAGATAGTAAAAAAAATATTACAATTTTGAAAATTCATATAAATTTATTAAATTGAGTACATAGTCAAACGAGATGTTATTTTGTATCAAAATACTTCTTATTCAAATCAAGTAGTGTTTTGAAGGACTTAACAACTTTGAAGTCATAGAGAAATTCATTTAAATGAATTATACAGTTTATTATAAAATCTAATTTAGGTTTGATGAAACTGCCATTGGTGAACTGGCAACATTCCACTGGGAATCAATATCTTGCCCCACTCATTCTAGTAAATTGGGAGTAACTTCTGCAAAGCAGTGTAGATTCCGCTTCTAATATGTGCAAGATTGTCTAGTAGGAGTGTAACATACACTTTATCTTTATGAAACCCTAGAGGGAAAAAATGTGCCAGGTCAGGGGAAGAAAGGTGACCAGGTAATTACCCTTGCATACCAGATTTTGCTAATGTTGGTGTTTTACTTTGCACTGATGTGAAAGCTTAGACTCTTCACTAAAGATTATTAGGTTCAGGAATGTCTCATATTTCTCTATCTGATCTAATGTTTCAGCCCAGAATTCTCCACAAGTAACATTAACTTAGTCAATAATCTGTTGCATCATTGTCAATCTGACAGTATTACGTGTAAACGTTTACCTAGGACTCACTAAACAGTCTTTTGTAGAATTCTAGTCTCACAAAAAGTATGCTGCATTTATTTGGAGTATGGGCAAAGCTTTTTCTAGCCTGATGTACAAGAGCATCATAAATGTGACCTAGTGATTTCACACGGCGAACAGAGTAACATGTCTCAATAAAATTTGTGTATTATCTGTAAATTATAGAACGGTCTTTTCCATATTTAGAGTAAATTTATGCTGAAGACTTATCAAATTTATTTCATGAAAAAATAACACACTGCAAGCATGATCCTCATCCATAAAAGCAGCAAATTGAAATGCTGGTCTTGGCCTGGATTTAGTAGAACAGTACTACTTGAGTCAAACAAGAAGTGTTTTTATACAAATAACTCCGTTACCAATTTTGTAACTAAAATCTATAAATTTCTATAACATTTGAAAATTGTAAGGTCCTTCTTGGATGTAATACTATGAGATTAAGTTAGTCAAACTAGAAATGTCTTGATACAAAAAAACACATCTAGTGATTCTGTAACTCAATTTTATAACTTCTTTCACTTTGAAATTACTTGCGACCAGACATTCTGTTAACTATAAGTTGTTAGTCTTAACTTTCAGTAAGTTGATTCACAAGCAGCTCGAACAAGATTTCGAAATTCAATTTTATAAATTTATATGTGTTAACACAGTTGTTAAGTACTTTTTGATTCATCCTGTATTGCACTTAATAGTTGCAAGTTTGACTGATTTTATGTGTAGTCAAAACAGAGAGAGAAAGAGAGATTGTTAGACATGTTATTAATATTGTTATTGTTTGTTTTATTTTTACATCAAATAAAAGAAGTAGGAAAGTGGAAGAAAAGTGTGAAATTATAAACATGAACCAGAGTTTTGAAGTATCAAGGTTACTAGACAGTACGGCAATTATCTTCTATGAAGAGCAGTAATGGAAATTAAAATTAGGTAGGGACACAAAACCTCCTGGTAGAAAAAATGGGAAGGCCATCATATTTCCAGTGCCGTTTTTTACATATAGGCGTACCTGGCGTCTGTCCGGGACTTTGTTTCGCAAATAGGCCTCACAACGGCCTACTTTAGAAAATTGTTATCGCATTTTTAGTTATTTTTATAACTTTTTAATTTTCAACTCCCATTTTGACACAGTTTTTATGTATATGTATTTAACACAGTCTAAAACCCTTGTTATTTTTGTCTAAAATTAGTATTTTTTCTCAATTTCTAGTACTTTAACACATACAAGAGACGAAGTACTAATGTCTAAGGACCTCATCCACTGTAAAAAGGAAATGCACATTTTTACAGTAAACCTGTTATCTAGTGGAGTCAAAAAGAGCTGTCTACCTGTTAAAAGAAGTATAACGAAAAATATAAGGAATTAGGTTGGAATAACAAAAGGCCATAATAATCCCCTGATACTGGTAATAGGAAAAATTAGGCAAGTGTAGGCAGGATGCTTAACTGAAGTAGACCAACTTGGCATGAAAATAAGTGTTTGTATGTTACCCAGTCCAGAATTTTTTATTTCAATAATAAAGGAAGTAAAAAATTACAAAACATATTTTTTTATTTGTTGATTCCATCTTCACGTGAGCTACTAGTTTTCACTAAAACACTTGTAAATATTTTACAACTTGCCTATAGCAGCATTTACTTATATTTGTCGTAACATGTGTCACATTGTCAACTCAGACCGTAACTGATCTCAAGGTTTTCTAGGTTGGAATGGGGATGTGGGTGTATTTTGGTGAGTATTAGGAGTTATGATGTCAAAAAGTGTGTGTGATTTATAATGTAATTGGGTGTTGAGTATGTGTGTATGTTTTTTTTGTATTGTTATGAAGAATTTGTAGGTTGGATGTTATGTTTATGTGGTAATTTTTTGTGGATAAGAGATGTTCGGCAAAATTTGATTGGTAGTTATTGTTTGCTAGTAAGTTTATATGTTCTTGGTAGCATGTGTAAAATGACCTTCCTGACTGGCCTATGTAAAAACTGGGGCACAAACTGCAAGTTAGTTTTTAAACTCTAGCGTTGTTGCAAATGTCGTTGATTTTGTTGTTGGGTTTAAATTGTTTATTGAGAGTGTTGTGTGTAGAGTAGGCAATATTTTGTAATTGTATTTTCATAGTGTGTTGGTTAAATTGTGGGATTTGGATGATCTGTATGGTATTGTTAAGTATTTTATGAGTTTGTCGTGTTGTGTTTTATTTGGGTTATTGAGTTTGTTTTTTAACCGGTTGTATAATTTGTCAATCATTGTTGTGCTGTATCTATTAGTTTGTGCTGTGTTTTATGGTGTTTAATTCTTGGTAGTGTTCTTCTTTGTCTAATGGTGTTTTAAGCAGGCGATATATCATGGTTTTGTAAGCGGCTCGTTAATGTTAGTGTGGGTAGTTTGAAGAGTTGTGAATGGTAGTATTGTTTTTGGTGGGTTTTCGGTATATGTTGAATTTATGTGTTTGTTTGTCTGTACCTTTAATTGTAAAATCCAGGAAATTCTGTTTCGATGGTGTATGTTAGTTTTGGGTGTAAGGAATTAAGATGTTTTAAAAATATGTGTGTATTACCTTTGTATGTTATAATATCGTTGACATACCTATACCAATAAATGATGTTATATGAGTATTTATAGTTGTGTAAAATGTGTTTTCCTTATCTTTAACTGAATAAAATCACTACTTACTGATAATTTCAACATGTGTTTTGCACTTGGTCAGTGAATTTTTTAATACTGCAAGTCATTCTGTCTTATACATGGTAGTCACGAAATGAGTCAGCGTTAAACTGAACAGCAAGCAAGTGCAACATGTTTAATAAATGTTATGGCAATATAAAAACCTCAAGATGAGCAATATAATATAACAACATACAAATTATGGTTTTTCAATAAAACGTAATGTAGTCAGATATGGAGAAGAATGGGGTCAAAAGATCACTCAGGAGGGGGTAATCAGCTGTATGCCTGGTGAACTGATCTTTGATCTCGTGATTGTCTGAACACTTTTTTATGTTGCTATGTTTTTTATGAGGCATTACACTTTTTTATTTTTTAAAATTAATTTGTTCTAATTAATTTTTTTATATTTTACGTTACTATATACGCAGTATTTATCTAAACTACGTCTTAATAATGTAGCGATTAATAGGCAAACCCCATGATGTTTAGGCTATTATATTTTATAAAAATTTTTTTTATTAATTTCAAAAACATTTTTTGTATTCTACATATTTTAGTACAGTTTTCTGCTATTTCTAATGTTACAATATTCTCACCAGCTGACGTCTTTTGGAGTAACTCCATTTTCAAACCTTAAATTGTACTATTTTAAATTATAAAACGTAAATAGTACGATTTAAGTTTTGAAAATGGAGTTACTACGAAACGTATCAACAGATGAGAATATTGTAACGTTAGGAATGACATAAAACTGCACTTGAATATATAGAAATATTCCTAACAGAAATGAATATGAGTATATTATTATTTTTTATAATTATTTACTTATTCAATATGCAAGTTGTTTTGTACTGGAAATATTAAAGACAATACTAGTTAGAGCTAATAATACAAGGAACAACATTTAGTAATAAAAGACAAATGAAATTAGTACGTTCAATAAATAACTAGTAAAATGTAATACTACGTAATACTAAGTGAAAAGATTTTTTTTAAAAATAAGATGTTGCTATATTAATTGTATTATTATACTTTTGGTAGTAACTTGGCAAAAAAAAACACTATTTACTGATATTTTCAGCAGACGTGTTTCACACAAGGTCATCACATTATTCAATGCTGTGAGTCGAGGACAAGACTTAGGACTGTTGACCTGAGTAACAGTCCTGTCCGTGACTCACAGCATTGAGTAATGTGCTGACCTAATGTGAAATGTGTCTGCTGAAAAATATTAGAATATAGTGTTTTTTTTTGCCATGTTAATACCAAAAGTGTAATATAGAAAAACCTCAAGATGTACAACACAAACATTGCAAATTGTATTATTCTTGAAGGAAGTAGTAATAGAACAGGCCACTCATCATTTGGAGAGCAAGACTTATTGGAGGACAGGATCTACAGAACAGGTATGATAAAATAAAAAAGGAATTTGTTAAATTGTTACCTATAACTGATCATTCCCAATCAACTAAGTTATGGTCTGAGTTGACAATGAGATCTCTTGAAACCTCTTGTCCTCAATAATCAAAAAGCAAGTGCTACTATAGCAAGTGTAACATATCAATGTTTTTTCAAGCGATCTGGTATAATTATATACTTTATACATTCAAAGTATTCAATCTGTTTGCAAGGATTTTACCATCAAGATTACTATACATCATCTTCCACTCATCCTTACCAGCATAACTTTGCCTACTACAACACAATGATCCTACACCTCTTTAATACCCTTAATGACACAAAAGCAACTGACCAAAGTAAAAAACATAAAACACAGCACAAATCAATAGTTACAACACTTCAATAATTGATAAATTATATTATCACTAAAAAAATTTTTTTAAAGTCCCTCCTTAAGCCAAAAATAAAAATTTTATCTAAAACACTTGTAAATATATTACAAACTTCCCTATTGTAGCACTTACTTATATTTATTGAGGGCAGCCGTTTCAGGAGATGTGTCCCATTGTCAACTCAGACTGTAACTGATCTCGAGGTTTTTGTAGTTTAGGGTGCTAACTGCAAGTTAGTTTGTAAACTCCAGCAGCGTTGTAAATGTCGTTGGGTTTAAATTGTTTATTGAGAGTGTTGTAAGTGGAGTAGGCTATTTTGTAATTATAATATACCATAATATCCCAGCCTTGCCTTAGCACCCTAAACTACAAAAACCTTAAGATCAGTTATGGTCTGAGTTGACAATGGGACACATCTCCCGAAACGGCCATCCTCAACAAATATAAGTAAGTGGTACTATAATCAAGTTTGTAATATATTTACAAGTGTTTTAGTGAAAACCAGTAGCTCATAAAAAGGTGGAACAACAAATATAATTTTAATTTATTGTCTTTTTATTTTATAATTACACTTAATATAAATATTTATATACATATGTCAGAACTACAATATTAAGTGGCAAAATAGAAAGAGAATTTCCTTGCAATTTACCACTTTCCTTTCTATGTATGGTATTGGACTATTATTTTTGTTTGTTACTATTTATATGCTTTATTATTTTTTTGTCATTTGCATTGTGTTGTAGTTTCTTTTTTCATTGTCTGTTTGTGAAGCAAGGTTTGATACTGTTTATCCAGTTTGTTTGTTTATTTTTGAAGTGAATACTTCTTATCACGGGGTATTAGGGCGTATGTTTTGCAGGATGGAGAAATTCTCTGAAGCGTGACGGAACAATAATACATTTTAAATCATACTCTAATCATTTTAAATACACTCTAATCATTTATACATTTTAAATGATAACATATGATTTCATGTAACAGATGATTTTATGTTATAGGTTATGATGCAGAACAGTCGTTCCACATGCAGATTATTATTTATTTATAATCGTAGATTATTTATTTAACAAATAGTTTTGATCACATAATAAATATATTATTTTTTAAAATTTTGATAAAACTCAATACAAATAATTCAATATAACGTTAACAATAAGGTTTTTAATCCAATTTTTGAAATAAAAACATTTTTGTCATCTTATACTTTTTAAAGAACTTATTTGAATTAAATGTTTAAAATAATGTATTCAGTCAACACCTAATAAATGTTTCTTGTTACCCATATTATTTCAATAATAAATATTAGTCTTTATTAAACAAATTCCTCAAATAAGGATGTAAAAATTGAATGTAAATGTTTTAAAATTTACAATCTTTATTTGAGGAATGTATTTAATAGATTAACATTTATTGTAGATAATAATAAAATAATGATACTATTGCGATCTCTAACTTGAATGTCAACTTATATTAGCGTGTCATATTTCATTTTCAGCTTATAATTTAAACTAAATTTGTCAATATTGTTTGTTTTTTGGAATGTTATCAGGATTGATTTGTAAAATGTCTAATATATTTATAGGCTAACACATATTATACCAAGTTAAATACATCAATATGTGTATATAGAATATATAAAAGAAGAAAGGGTATATTTATGGAAGGGTATATTTGAGACTTGAATATTAATTTTATAAAAAGTGTATACATGATATAAATCTAATTGTGTATGGCTGTGTGTGTGTGTGTGTATAATATATATATATATATATATATATATATATATATATATATATATATATATATATATAGAGAGAGAGAGAGAGAGAGAGAGAGAGAGAGATTTTGGACTAGGAGACTGACAGACTTACCTTGGTAGAGTCCACTCTGTACTCTTGAAATAAAAACACATAAAAGCACTTAACCAATGAAATATTTCAACCACACAGTGGCCTTTGTCAATCAAAGAGAAAACAAAAGAAATATGAGGAAATGACATAAAATTTCTTTTGTGTTTTCTCTTTGTTTGACAAAGACCACCGTGTGATTGAAATATTTCATTGGTTAAGTACTTTTATGTGTTTTTATTTCAAGACTACAGAGTGGACTCTTACCAAGGTAAGTCTGTCAGTGTCCTAGACCAAAAAATCTAAATAATCTTTACCAACCAAAACTAACTTAAAATATATATATGATTAAAATAATAAATTTTATGTAATAACATAAATTCAAAGATATTTTCCTTTACTGAATAATTTTCATCTGTCGGCACTCTGCCAGACAATTTTTTTAATCCATTTTTAATCACAAAGCATTATTTATGATATTGTGTGATAACCATGGCAACAATTTTAGTTGTACAATGAAGGATTCAATGACAAACAGATGGGAAGAAATGAAAAATTCATATACCTCTTGGTGAAATACACTTCTAGCTATAGGAAAGCTGGCTGAGTGCCAAAGCGTTAGACTTTGAACATTGTAACGTTATTTTGTTTGACGTTACAACATGAGGATAGTTTTAATCTTTCCTAGACCTCCAAATTTTTATAATTTAATTATAGAATTAATATTTGGAAAAACTGTATTTACATCAATTGTCAACCACTACATGATAAACAACATGTATTTGAACATAATTGGATGAATAAAAATGTATTTTATTAAAGATTGAAAATCTTAACAAGATATATATATATATATAAGTGTTTTCTCTTTGATTGACAAAGACCACTGTGTGGTTGAAATATATCATTGTTTAAGTGCTTTTATGTGTTTCTATTTCAAGACTACAGAGTGGACTCTTACCAAGGTAAGTCTGTCAGTCTCCTAGTCCAAAAAATCTATATATATATATATATATATATATATATATATGTATATATATATATATATATATATATATATATATATATATATATATATATATATATATATATATATATATATAAGGAGAGTATGAACTAATGGAAGGAATTATATAAGGAGAATATGAACTAATAGAAGGAATTTAATAAACACCAAAAGCCTGAACCCAAATCCAATTCATTAAATCTATAGATTACCTTTCTTAAATTTAGTTAAAAAATATGAGTAACTTAATCCGCTCTTAAAACCATGAACAGTTTAAACTATATGCTACCAAAATAAACATACAGGAGTACAACTCTTCATTAGTATATAGAATATTTTGTAGTGTTTGTTCCAGTTTTACCTAAGTCAAACAGGAAGATCATTTTACATATAATACCAAACACACTTTAAAGCACAGTTTTCCAGAACACATTATCTGCCCAACCCATAATACACAAATATATGAATCAACTTTAAGAATACTGGATAAACTCAATAATTCCAACACTTCCAGGCAGCAAATAGATATTTGGCTCCACCAGTTGAAAACCTCTTTCAAGTGGGCAAGCCAGCCTATATGATGCCCAAATTCCCCCTCTGTACCTAGTACTAATCCTTTTTGTTACAAGGGGGTGTAATAGGTAGACACCTCTAAATAAGGTAGATCTACTTCAGGTACTTATGTGACTGACCTTTGTACAGATCATGCCATAATATCTCTCCCACCAAGGGTTTTACAACCCTGTTTCCAATCCTTTCTAGGTGGTAATTGTCAAACTGGCTAATTAACAAGAAATATAAAAACAATTTCAAAAGTAAATTCCTACTGAGGTCGCGAAAGAAAAATTTTATCATTGTTTGTTTATTTCCAGTTTGTTTCATTCTTTTTTAACCGTATTTTAACCGTATTTATGATATTGTGTGGTAACTATGGCAACAGTTTAAGGTTGTACAATGGAGGTTTCAATGACCACTAGATGAGGGAAAACATTCATATATGACTTTGAGAAATTAAGTTTTCGGTATTGGAAAATTGGGACAGTACCAAAGTGTGAACATGAAGATTCACAGTTCAAACTCCGATAGTCCCCCAAATTTTTATAATTTAATTATTAAATAAATATTTGAAAAAACTTTACTATCATCAATTGTCATCCAATATAGGTTAAAAGAAATGTATTTGAACTTGATTGGGTGAATAAAAATGTATTTTATTAACAATTGAAAATTTGTACAAGCTATAACTGTATAATAGGAGAGTGTAAGCTAATAAAATAAATTAAAAAAAAACTTCTTATAACTACAACATATAAAATATGGAAGTATTTAAAATTTCACCCCACTACCCTATATTAATTATATTATTAAAAAAAATTACTTCTTAAAATATCATACACTTCATACATATTTTTAAGAGTGTAATTAATATTTGTGTTGATTTGTTTGTTTAGAAATTTAAATTTTGAAATATAAATATATTTTGTTCCTCACCAAACTTATAACATGTTTTTCTGACTAATTTTTAAGCAGCATTTTATTGTTATTGTTACACTTGTAAAAAATTATCAGCCCAAAGTCCTGATTCTTGAGCATATGAGTATTGAATCAACCTACAATTTCATATGCAATAAAACAGCTCTGCTTTTCATATGCAATTTGTACATTTTGTTATAGACCTCTCCCCCCAACATATGTTTGATAAATTTTATTATCATATTAAGATAGGTTATAGTTTGACAGGTTATAAACAAATCTCTGTTGTGTTTTTACTTCTATCTTTTAAAATCTGTAAAAGAGTAAGCTAAATATTAGATAAGTATCTACTATTAAATTTCTCTATTATTTAGGATAAATGTCTGTATGGAACAATGAATAAACAATAATAATAAAATTTAATGAAAAGAAATGCTATTTTGGGTTTAATTAGTACTTTAATAAAATTTTCTTTTATTTTAACAAAAATATGGATAGGTTACTCATAATATACACACTCAGACCTATAGTTAATTATTATATGAATATTAATTCTGTATACATTTCAATATATATATATATATATATATATATATATATATATATATATATATATATATATATGATGATGAATGGTTATTATCTGGAGTACATCCGCTCATCTGCAGTCCTGACGTTTCGCTAGAATCTCATCCAGCATCGAAGAGGAGAACAACAGCAGTCTCGCTCTTCTACTGTTGTTGGGTTCACCTCATCAATGCTGGATGAGATTCTAGCAAAAAGATGGAACTTCGAATTTATGGACTGCAGAATGAACGGATGTACTCCAGATAATAACCATTCATCATATTTTTCCATCTGTGAATACGTATCAGCATATATATATATAGATTTTTTGGACTAGGAGACTGACAGACTTACCTTGGTAAGAGTCCACTCTGTAGTCTTGAAATAGAAACACATAAAAGCACTTAAACAATGATATATTTCAACCACACAATGGTCTTTGTCAATCGAAGAGAAAACACAAAAAGAAATATGAGAGAATGAAATAGAATATTATCATAATAAGATAATTATTTGATTTCATTCTCTCATATTTCTTTTTGTGTTTTCTCTTCGATTGACAAAGACCACTGTGTGGTTGAAATATATCATTGTTTAAGTGCTTTTATGTGTTTCTATTTCAAGACTACAGAGTGGACTCTTACCAAGGTAAGTCTGTCAGTCTCCTAGTCCAAAAAATCTAAATAATCTTTACCAACCAAAACTAACCTATATATATATATATATATATATATATATATATATATATATATATATATATATATATATATATATATATCACTTTCACTTATGTACTTAAACAAGAATCTTACTTGGTATTTATGCGAGCGCTTTCAGAAGCTAGCGAGTGCCTCCATCATCTGGCATACTAAAACAGGTTTTAGTATGCCAGATGATGGAGGCACTCGCTAGCTTCTGAAAGCGCTCGCATAAATACCAAGTAAGATTCTTGTTTAAGTACATAAGTGAAAGTGATAAGTGTATACAAGAAAACAGTGTTGCATAATCTACAAATATATATATATATATATATATATATATATATATATATATATATATATATATATATTTACAAAAAGTTCTTTTATAAGATCAGAATACATGATGCAGATTATAATTTTAAACAAAACTTTAATATTTGTATGTAAATGGGTCTTTATAGACAAATAAATTTAAAATTTGTTTATATTTTAGAATATTGAATACTTTCAGGGAAAGATAATGTATACAGTCTTAGATCTAAAAACAAAATTCAAACAGGATGGAATTTATTGAGAACTATGAACATATTTGTTGTTTCAACTTAATTGTTCTCAATAAATTGTTTCCACAAGTGAGAATTGTTTTGACTAATGTTTTGCTTTAGTTTATTTAGACAGTATCAATGTTTTTTTAACATTGAAAAATTCAGGTTATATTTTGTTCTGACATGTAAACTAAAAAAAAAAAAATGTAAAAAATGACATTTACTCACCTTATTTATTTTGTCTGTGTTGATGCTGCTTGAATTTTTAAGATTACCATCAGAGTCAGATAGTGACTTGTTTGATTTAGATAATTCTTTATTTGTAGGCATGCTTATATAATCCTAAACAAAAATTTATAAAAATATATGCTCCACTATTCACAACTGTAACAAAATCTCTATTGTGTTATTGCTAATCCCAGAGGAGAATTAACTGTAAAACTCTTCTACAATTAGCAAAACAGTGTTATCTTAAACAAGCACTGATGGATGATAAACATACTTAAATGGTTGAGAAATAACTACTCTACCTGGTCAAAGTTCATTGTAATAAATAAATCAACTGATATACCATTCAAGAAGCATTTAGTGTGTGAAGGTCAACAAAGTGTTCATCTGAGATTATAAACAGTTTTTTTTATTTTAAAGTATTTTGAAAATATGTTTGTGTAGCTGATTTGATTAGAAGTGAGTTCTTTAACTTCCACTCTAAACTCCTATTTTTTAAAATTAAATTATTTCTGATACAATAAGAAATGTTTTCGTTCTACGCCTGCGGTTTTCAAGCTTTTAAGGTGTATGCTCCCCTTCATAATACAGAATGAGTTTGCGACCCCTTCCATTTATATATGGTCTTATGGATCAATCTTACATAAGGATTTATATAAAATATGAGTACAAAACTGAAGCTTGTTAGGCCAATTAAATATCAGATAATTTCATTTAACTTTTAATATAAATATTTATATATTTTACCCTACAACTAATACTGCTGCAATCCTACAGCAATAAATTTGTACAACATATAGCTTGAAAAATTGCTAAAAGTGCATAACGTAGGTGCAAATATAGGTATTAGTTAAATATACAGTATATTCAGGGGGCACATGTCACATCAGTCTACCCCCTGCTATACCTAATAATCAATTGAAGACGCAAACTTCTCGTCTGTAGGGAGATTCAGTGCACTTATCCACACCCTCTGAAAATCTTCTATACCCCCAAAGGGGGCGCATCTTCCATTTTAAGAACCCCTGTTTTATGGTGATGAGTGAAGTCGACTGTTAATGCCTTGGATATAAAAATTATTGTTATTAAATAGGATCAACAAATCCTCCCTAATCATAAATTTAGGTAAATTTTATGGTTTGCTTACCAACTAGTCTATACATGGGTACCAAAAAAGTTAATTGACAAGTTTGAGTCTAGAAATAAATCATGTCTATCAAACCATTATGTGTTGATACTCAATCAAGAGAAAAAAATATAATAAAATGCAAACTTTTTAAAAAAATATGCAAGAATAAGTTCAACTATAACAACTAACAATATTATTATTATAAATGCCCTTCAAGGCCTTCATACAGGCTTTTTATTTTTTCTGGTAAGTATTACTTACCTCATGCTGTTGTAGCTCTAAAAGGTCGTGGCTCACTTCCACCACAGCCTTCTATTTATTGCAAGTGTTGCAAATTGCAACATATCTGCCTTCTCTTTATCCAGTCATTTTTGTATCACTTCCATGAACTTCTTCTAATACATTCTATAGTGGAGTCTCGGTAATCCCAACTTCGGTAATTCGTTAGTCCGCTTAATGCGAAATCAAAATTAAGATATTTTTGGAAATAAAAAAAACTAAGAAAGAACAGTGAATAAGTGTATTATGTACTCAAAATTACAGTACGTTTCAAAGAGACAGTGTAATGAACAAAACCAAAAACGATGTATGTAGTTCTAAATTTAAAAAAGTCTACATTTAGTTTAAAAAAGTCTTACATTTTTTTGTCGAAGAGAAGATGATCAGAGATTTTGAAGCAAAATTACGCTAACGCCTTAGAAACAACATATCCGCTGGGGTCAAGGTGTACTGTTGTTGTACATAGCATATTGCTACATCAAAGGCAGCTGCAGTGTCAAAGTGGCATAACCTCTGCTCACTGTCATTGTCACCTTCTCTCTTGTCTATGTTGTTAGGTTCTTTCAAAACCATTTCAACAATCTGTTGATAGTTTAAAACTTCATGATCGTTGTTGTCAGCTTGTAACCACTCGTCCACATCATTTTCATTTGCGTCCTTACAACCAGGAATATTTTGTAACAGCTCCTGCACCTGTACAACATTATTGCTGTTTTCATTTTAACTCAGGGTTTTTCCGACAGATAAGGTTGGCCAAAGTTTGTCCCAGGATTTTTTTAACAGATGTTAATTTGTAGGTCCCCATGATTCTGCTACCCAATAAGTTACATCTTTAATATTTGTCATTTTGAGGTTTTGAATCAATAAGAGTGATTTGTCTTTATCTTCCAGTACATGTCTCAATAGCTTTTTCCTGGGCTGGATCAACGATCCATGAACTGGATGAAAGGTGTGGTAGGAAAAGGCCTTTATATTTCCAGAAACTAACTCATTGTGCGAGGGGTGTGAAGTATATTGTCTAGAAAAAGTAAGGCACTAATTGATAAAATTGACTGACTTCAGAAACAAAGTGGTTATCAAACCATCCCTTAAATATTTATGATGTCATCCAAGCATTCTTAGAGTTTTTGTAGGTGACAGGTGAGGCATTTACATTTAGGTACATTTTTAGTAAGTTGTATTTAATAATTATGTTTATTTTAGCAATAATTTACTTAATCTGAAATAGGGTCCAATCCTAATCATTTTGGACTATCGGGACTCCACTGTACTATGAATAACAATTTCCGGCTTTCTAAGTGGACTGTCTTAATCTTGCATTTTTGGTGTGGATAATTCTTTTCGATTTAGATTAGCCATCTAGTTAGGGAACAAACCGGAAAGCTTATATGCTTATAAAAGCTTATAAAAAAGGTTACAGTATTTTTAATTGAAAAAGCTAAAAGGCTCTAGCATCTGATATCAACAGCAGACACATTTTTTATTTCATCAGTTTAATGTACAAAACTGAGCTACGGACAAGACTCAAATCTAACACTAAGCAAATGCGAAGCATACCTGCTGATGGTATTAGTAGTAAGGGATTTTGATTATTTATACCAATACATGTGTGTGATGGGAAATACAAACAAAAATGTACGATCTGAGTGTTATGATTAAGGAACTCTGAAAAGTAATTCTTGTCTATTGTAGTGTATATGACTTATTGACTTGAAGTTTTTGTTTCTTGATAAAAAATAGAAGATAATTTTAAAGTTACTTATTGTAATCATCTTGAATTGACTGAATAAATCATGAGTAATCATTGAATAACTGAGTTAAAACTTTTAACTTACTTGTCATTACATGTTTTTCTGTATATAACAGGTTGATTGTATTTGTTGTTGAAAGGATCATGTGTTTTCTCAAAGTGTTTGTTGTTTTGAAAACATGCATGTTTTTAAAGTAAACACTGTTTTAGAATTCCACTGTCGTAGCACTGTAGTCAGCATTGGCGCATGTGCGCTGTGTACCAGTATCTGTTGGCAACGGCATAAACATAAATCCGAAGTCCAGCAACACAACACATATACAAAACATGCTACACAAATACATAAACATCCACACAAACTTAAATATTCTCCACATATTAAACTATAGTAAAAAAAACTAACCACTACAGAAAAATTTAAATATTCAAACATCACACAACAAATCTTGAACCACCACACACCTTTTGAATTAAACAGCCTATTCGATTATGTAGTAAACAACCTGCCTATCCTACCTCTTCTATACTCATAAATCATACACCTGCAATCTTGAGTGATTGCCGCCAGTAGCCGGTTAGCTTCATCAATGAAACGATTGTTTCAAAACATGTCAGGAAGTAAATTAAAAGTTTCTACTCAATAGTTACTTATCAAATAATTTTAATTAAATAACGACCTCTCATTAAACCACATTCTACCCATTAACGTAGTTTTAAAAAAGATATTGCCAATTCCTGATATTGACCCCAAACATATTTTGATTTTGTTTAAAAAACCTGGGATAAATCAAATTTCTAATAAATTATTTTAATGCTCTGAAATTAAATCAAGTTTCAAAAGATCAATATTAAGAGTGTTCTTATTTTACCTATTTAAATGAAATATTTTTAAAGCTTTAGACAAATTCAATTATAGAAAAATAGGGAAATCTATTTTTGGCCAGAATTACAAATTTATTTTTATTAATTTTGATAGAAGAATATAGTTTTATTGATCACTTATTATTTTCAATGTTGTTGAACAACACTACTCGATTTGAAATGATAATTTTACTGTAATTATTGTATTATTAATATCCATCTAAAAAGGTTTTAAACCTATTGAAGTTTCTAGACATATTAGGTCTGACCTAAAGCCTATCAATAAATAACTTACTTTTTTGTAGTAGTAAATGTAAGTTGATGTTTTTGTAAACCAAATTAATAACATGCACAGTTCTATCAAGTTTACTTATGAATTGGAAAATAATTGTTTCCATTTTTAAATATGTATTAAAAGCCACAAAAAAATAGAATCATTGATATTTGTAGGAAACGTACTAACAATAATAAATATATTTTACATAGCTCCACCCATTCTAATAAACATAAGATAGCAGCATTTAACAGATTAATAGAGCAATTAATGTAGCACTTAACCTTAAGTGGTTTTTATGAAGAAATAAATTATAATAAAGAAGATGCTAGATAATCATTTTGATACTAGAATTTCAGATAATATTGTTAGGAAACAAAGGTCAAAATATGTTTTAAGCAAATCTACCACTCTTCAAAAAGGTGATAAAAAATGTAATTGTATTAGCTCACCTTTTGATAATATTTTAAAAGGATTAAATTCTGTTTTCAAAAAGATAAGTGTATAGATAGCTTATAAGAGGTAGCTTTTGAACTTAAGTATTTATACAGTAACTCTAAAGATAAAATTCCAATATTGGAAAAATCAGGAATGTATAAGATAGTTTGAAGTACATGTGATGAGATACATAGGGCAAACAAAAACAAAAATTGTAGCTAAGTTTAAAGAGCATTTTGTGCATATTAAATATAACCAGCCGGAAAAGTCAAGTGTAGCAGAACATGCTCTTCATAATCAGCATGTATTAGATAAAAATATTATATTAGCTAAAAGTATTAACATTAAGAAGTTATATAAAACAGTTAAGAAAATATATTTATAATTACATAAATAATAAATTAATGAATATAGATAAAGAGCTTAACCCTGACTCATCTCTAAATCCTTTGCTTTAATAGTCTTGTTTTAAATACGATGTATTATTTTAATTCTTGATATTACGTATATATTACTATTATAGTTTACCCTTCTCTGACGTGAGCTAACTAGATAAAGATGTGCAAACGTCCATCTGTTGGTCGAAGATGGAGAGGGGGCAGAGCTTATCTCACTTTTATATAGCTACCGCAGAAAATGAATGGTGTCAGATTAGTTTGTAAATTATTGTATTCTAAATTACAATGAAAATATTTGAAAGAACCCCAATACCGAAAAAATAATAAAAAATAACAAATAAAACAAGTTACTTAAGATTAAACCCTTATGTACATTTCGATGACCATGTTATCATCATCAGAGGGTATTATTACAAAATTACAATCTAGTAACTTCTTCACTCTAGTTTGTAACTTCTTGTTTGCTAGATTGTAATAAGACCCTCTGATGATGATGATGACATGGCCATCGAAATCTACATAAGGGTTTAATGTTTGGTAACTTGTAGTATTAGTTAGTTTTGATTATTTTAGTGGTATCGAGGTTATTGCCAATATTTTTATTGCAACTCACTTGTATTTTTATGCATCTGATATTTAAATTTCTTATATTTTCAAATAAGTTATAATCACTTATTACAATTTGATATTACTTGCGATCAGACATTTTGTTAACTAAAGGTTGTTAAATTGTTAACTTATACTTGGAGGAAACGTTTTCGTCTTACAACTTCCTCAGCCTCCTAAGTCGTAAGACGAAAATGTTTCCTCCAAGTGAAAGTTAACAATTTAACAACCTTTAGTTAACAAAAAGTCTGGTTGCAAGTAATATCAAAGTGTAATAAGTAATTAACAACCAGCTCGTCATGAACAGCAACAAGATTAAGATATAATCATTGATAAGTTTAATCCATTTGGCTACCCGTTTCTTCAGGCACTGTACTGCACAAAAATCTTATTAATTTTGGAGCAAAATAGAGGGTTTACCTTAAATTCCATAAGTTTAGTTTTTCTTGGCATAGTGAAATAGAGTATTTGCTGCTAGCATGGAATGAGTGTAAAATAAATATTCAATTCTTTTAAAGCTCTATTTAAAATTAATGTATGAATGATAGAAAAAATAAAATAGGCCTTCTTTAGTGGGTCATACATTTTTTAGAGTATACATTTTTAAAATGTTTTTGAATATAATTTTTGAAAGCATACATGTGAATGTAATTCACATATTTTACAATTATAATAACATTGCAGCAGATGTCTCATTTGTACAGACTCCATAAAGGCTGCCTGTTGTTCTGATAATAAGATGCTGACTAAGCAAATAGTGGGATATGATAAATATGTGTAGATGTTAGTTTATATCATATCAACATTATTCAGCATTCAATTTGATTTTTATTGCACTTAAACAGGTGTTGAAAATATGACTAATTGAGATACCCCTAATATTTGTGCTAAGGGTTAAGTTATAGCAAAATACATTTTTAAACAAGTAATATAAAAGAAAAATTAAGACAATTCCCCTACTTAAATCAACAAAGAAAATTTTGATTTTCTTTTTGTTTTATTTTATAATTACAATTAATATAAGTATGTATATACACATGCTAGAATAACAATACTAAGTGTCAAAGTAGAAAGAAAATTTCTTTGCAATTTCCATTCTATGTTTGGTGTTGGAACTATTATTTTTATTTGTTACTAATTTTACACTTTCTTTTTTTTGTCACTTGCATTATGTGCTAGTTTCTTCTTGCTTTCCCTTGTCTATTTGTGAAGCAAGGTTCGATGCTGTTAATCCAGTTTGTTTATTTTTTACTTTTCATTCTAATTTAATCCTTGAGCATTATTTATAATATTGTGTGGTAACCATGGCAACAATTTAAGATTGTGCAATGGAGGTTTCAACGACAACCAGATGGGGGGAAAAGGAAATTCATACACATCTGTAAGCCATAGATATCTAACTATGGGAAAGTTGGCTTAGTGTGAAAGCTCTAGGCTTCGAATACGAACATACTCAGTTCGAATCAGACCTAAGCCCCTTAATTTTTATAATTTAATTAAATCAATATTTTTAAAAACTGTATTAACATACAGTTGTTATCCACTAAAGGTTTGAAAAAATGTATTTGAGCTTGATTAGATAAATAGAAACGTATTTTATTAACGATTGAAATTTGGAAATTGTCGTTTGTTAATTTTAATTTTTGAAGTTTTTCAATTTAGTTCATTGATATAATTATTGTTTTCATGACATTACCACAATACTAACATAATACAAAGTTTTTACATTTTAACAAACAAAATTTGTATAATATAATTTTAGCTGAAATCTAAGCCTGTTTCATTTAGAACTTAAAGACCAAGTAAAGTTTTTAGCTGGTGCTTAGAGTAAAAGAAATAAAAAAAATATATGCTCAAATAAATTAACGCTACCAAAAAAAATAAATTATTAATATCACCTTTACTTTAACCAGCTAGATATATTTAGATAAATCAAGTGTGTTTGAAGAAGAAAAAACTAATATTTCATTGGTGAAAATGTCATAAAAGATGTAATTTTTTATTATATATATATATATATATATATATATATATATATATATATATATATATATATGGTATATTTACAACTAGTGCCTAAATATTTGTGTCACATTGAGCCTGCATAGTACTGTGTGTCTCCATGATCACTAATTTGTCATTTACTTTGGGTCTGCCATTTGTGTGGCGTATGTTCGAAACTGAAATGTTGCTAGATGGTATAACATTTTTCATTAGCTGAATGTCAAAGAACAAGGATAAGCACGCACAAAATAGCAAACTATTTCAAAGAAAGATCGTCTTATCCAAATTTTTTATGGTGCTTAGTAAAAGAGTTCATTCATGTAGGACATTATATTTATTTAGAACTTTTATCCAACTGATTCATTTAGTAATTTCATTACAAACAATATTTTGTTGAATTTTATAAATGAAAATTAAGATTACCAAAGTCTCTTAGTAAATTTAATGTAGCAGTATCGGTATTGAGCACATTTCTACCTTCTTCACTTTGTAGTTGAGCTTGTAATAGATTTTCTGCACTATTGACTGTTGTTGGTATATTAGTCTGGTTATCCTTATTAAGTTATTTTATCGTTGGTTGTTGTGGTCAACTTGATTTCACTGGTTAAATCATACTAGCAAGTTAGGCTTTGTCTTAGTTCTTTATATAATGACTTATAAGTTATTCTGTTATATAACAGAATCGTTTCGATAAGATTGGTTCTGAAGAGTATAGCTGATAAGGCTATATCTAACATCTTTTTGCATTATGATCAAATTTTTAAAAAAATATAAACTCAAAGAAGTTTTGAATCACAAGCTTCAGATTAACCATTTGTAATCAAATAGGCTAATAGCAACATGTGCCTGCCCAGATATGGCCCCTAGGAGCAACATTATCTTGAAAGATTTTTACTTTTCTTATTTCTAATATTTTCTCTATTTTCTTAAATCAAAGTAATATTTTGTTTTTACTTATTTTTCCATGTTAACCTAACTTTATTTTAAGTTTACTGACAATTTTGTTGCTAAAAATTATCTGTTAATCTTTTTTTTTTGTAAAATCCTTATTCATTGTAAAATACTGCACAAACCTTGAAACGATCTGTAAATAAGTGGGAAAACTCGTAGACTTTAAACACAAAAAAATTTCTTCTTTATTCAATCACCTAATCAGTGTAAAATACCACACAAACTTCAAAACGATCTGTAAATAACGTGGGAAAACCCATAGACATTGGACACAAAAAATTTCTTCATTATTCAATCGCCTATTCATTGTAAAATTCCGCACAAACTTCGAAACCATCTGTAAATACGTGGGAAAACCCATAGACTTTGGAGACAATGTATTCTGTGTAGTATAATAGTCCAGATAGTTGCAAATATTTAACCTAGAATACAGCACAATACACAGGAAAAAAATTGTAAACGTACGACAATACTAATCTCAGAGAAATGGTAGGACGTACATATACGGGAATGCTCCTACAGGTACATGAATGCTAATCAAAGGGTTAAAATACTATAGTTTGTCTATATAAAGGCATAATTAGCATATTTGGACAATGTTTGTAATCAGTAGTCCAATGGTCTTCCACACTTTAGGCAAATACCGAATGTTTTGTATAATTTTTCTCACTGTGACATCTTGAACATTTTTTCCACAATACTACATTGAAGACAACATGTCTTGCAGCATTGCTGCCCTGTATAACTATCTAGTTGTGAATAACTGTATCTATTGTTATGATTTGCTGCATATTTTCAACTTATGTTTATTGCTATGTTTTGTGATTGTAATATCTCAAAAGTTAATTGTGTTTTGTTGTTTCCAATTTGGATTTTAAATTGTGTATTTTGTTTATATATTTGCAGCACATATGGATCTGACTTTTGTTTCCTTTTTAAATTCCTTCTATTAGCTCACACTCTCCTGATATATGTCTTGTAATAAAGTTTTTTCAAATATTTATTCTATAATTAAATTATAAAAATTTGAGAGTCTATCCGGATTCAAACTATGAACCTTCATATTCAAAGTCTAATGCGCTTTGGCCCTGCGCCAACCTTCTAATACCAAGAAATTAATTTCTTAAAGACGTGTGTGAAAATTTTTCCCCATCTGGTTGTTGTCAAAACCTTCATTATACAACTTTAACTGTTGCCATGGTTACCATAAAATATCATAAATAGTGCTGTAAGGTTGAAAATGAATGAAACGGATAAAAAAAAAATGAACTGGAAATAAGCAAACAATGATAAAATCTTTCTTTCTTGACCTAAGTAGGAATTTATTTTGAAAAATTTTTTTACACTACTTGTTACATTATAATGGTGACATATACTTATAATATCTTCAGTCAGAACATTATTTTGTGTTTGTTAGTGTGTGGGATGATTTCTGTTTAATGTTATTTTTAAATATTTCTGAAAGGTTGCTCGAAACGGGGCTCCATAAGTAAGCCTTCTCCTTGTATAGTATTTAATGTTTGTTATTTGCAAAGTAGTTCTTGCTGTGTTATTTTCTTTGAGAATTTGTTTCAGTATTTCTATTGTTTCCTTAAAATAGTCTTTGTTTATGTTGACAGAAGCTAGTAAGGAGTTATGTTTAACGTTTTCTACTTGTCTATTAATAATACAGTAGAGTCTCGATAATTCAAGGTAGATGGGACCAAGACTCCCTTGGATTACCGAAAACTCGAATTACACGGAAATACATTCCTGTGCATTAGAAAGAACAGGAGTTTCAATGAACCCCAATACTGTAATTGAAAATGCAATAAATAAGTTTATAGAACTTTATATGAACATTTCTTGGAACCCCGATTCATTTCCTTTTCATACAGTATGGCTATAAACATTTCTTGGAAGCCCGACTCATCATTTTCTTTTAAATAGATAAAATAGGTTCGAATTTGAAGGAAACTCGAAATGTTGGGCCTCGGAATTTCAAGACTCTAATGTACATGGTTCTGGAAGTTTATCTAATATAAATTTGATTATTCTGTCTAAACACCTGGATATTTTTTATGAAGGAGTTACTTAAAGATGTAGGGATATTTTTTGTATATTTTGGGATGGTGTTGATAGAATTAGGACATTACCAATTGGCAATTATAAACTTGTATCTACTTTGTGTAATTTCCTTTTTATTTGAATTACATTGATATATAATTTGTACTTATGAAAAATACACACAACTGATAAATACATATACGCACAACTGTGTGTATTAAATTTTTGTGTTGAAATTTAAAGAGGTAAGTTTAAACCTTATAATCCATGTTAGCTTACAAAATCTTATAAGTTTCTTTGAACATGAAACAATGTTTATTAAATCTGTAGAAACAAAATTTTAAAGTGAGAAATTATAGTTTTTAGAGAATTGTTAAAATAAATTTGATTATAATCATTAAATAATTGTAATAGATATGAAATTATATAAGACAGTCTGAATGTATGAACCATATAATGTCATGTTATTTTATGACATCCAATGTGCTGTCACCAGTGTACAAGAAGAACCCTGGCCCAAGGCAGGTCAAAACACTAAGGTCATTTCCAAAAACTTTCCAACACAAAACATCAGATTTACAGAAAATTACAATGCAGAAACGGGATCATATATAATTTATTTTGTGCACTCTTTCTTATTAAAATTAGTACTTTCCCTATCTGTAAACACTTACTAAAATATAACTACTAAAAAACTACTGTACAGTTACACTATGTTTGCAGGTTAGGAATACATCTAGAGTGCAATCGCATAACTGAAAACCGAGCGAAACTCATTTCCACACCAGAGCTTTTCTTGTGCGCCGGTGACAGTAACTTGATTGAAGCAAGATGCATTTTGTTAACCCAGGTGGATTTGACTTTTATCAAAATTTTAATTTGTCATTTAAAACATAATAAGACAGCGAATCTAGCACTCATAATTATAAATTTTGTTGTTTGTAGGGTATTAACCCATTCGCTTACAATGACGGCGATCCGCCGTCGCGACCCAGTGTTCCATTCTGTGAAGCGACGGTGAATCGCCGTCCTCCAATATAACTCATTTGTGTCGAGTTAGTTCTCAGTAAATCCAATAGATCGCATATGCATCTTATTCTACAGGCTTTGGGCTTTCCAATGGTAGTACTTTTATCTTCTTTGGACTGTCCGTTCTTTAAATAATTACGTTTTATCTGGCGACCGATCAGCTGACATTGTCTGTGATGTTGTGTTTACGTCGTAGTTGTGTGGGATATGTTTATAAGCCAACCAAATTGTATTTAATTTGTTATTTGTGTTCTTTTTAAGTTAAAAATGAGTGGATTTATTATTTGATTTGTTGATGAAAGTGAGAAGGAGTTGAAGGATTGTGAAAGTGAAAGAATTATTGGAGAATGGCACAGTGATTTGTTTGATGAAACATTTGAGAGTGATAATGAAATAGGACAGTTGGACATTGAATCTTAAATAGATATAGATGTAAGTAATGAATAAAATAAAATCATAATAGACTGTAATATAACAGGTTCACCACATCATGAAAAATGTAATCTGCCTTGTTCTGCAATAAGTGATAAGTTGCAACTTGAGCAGCCCTCTTGTAGTTATGTTAGGCCTAGGACTCCACTAGAATAATGTAAATAATGTAATTTCTGATATAAATGTCCATGATAGGCCTGTATTACCATCTAATTCAGATGATGAAAGCTCACAGAATTCCAATCTAATTGAGCTACTCGGTCAAATCTACCTTGATGGAATAATTGCCCCTCTGTCTCCTACTGCTAGTGAGGAGGTTGATGCCCCTAGTTTTCTTGATCCTTGTCCTACGCCTATTAGAGTTAGTACTAGAGATAGGGGTAAACCAAGAAGGGCTAGGCCTAAAGAAAAAATTCCATGTTCCAAACCACCTAAGCCCACTAAAAGGCCAAAGAACCAGTCGGTGGGAGTGTGGACTGTGCCTCGTCGCACTTCATCTACCAGAATGTTTCAAAGTAAACAACACAATAGTTAACTTTTCTTAACTCTTGTGAAATTGAAACATATTCTTTGCACCCTGAAGAATATTTTGGAGTATTTCCAAAGGTAATTTATGCTTTTACTTTAGGATAATTGAAATGAAAAAAATAGTTTGATATTTTTCATTGAAACATTTTAGTTGTTTACATAATATTAAATTATAAAAGAAAATATAAAAATTAGTATATATTTTGAAAGTAAATGTATTTGTGAATAAAAAAATAACAATAGGTTCCATAAGAAACATAAATATGAACTAAAAAAAAGTAATCAACAAACACCTTTAAAAAAGGTCTAAAAAATTAGTTTTTATGGCTCAGTAGGTGTAAAAAAAATTGTAAGCGAATGGGTTAAACAGGTCTTTATATAGAACTGGGAACGCTTATTTATTGAAGTTAGGTTTATAATAAAGTAATTGTTGAGGACGCAACTAAAATGGTAGGAATATCTAGTAATTGTGAAATTCAAGACAAATCTTCCATCGAGCTGTTTTTCATTGTCGAGTCTGAGCATGATGAAGCTGAAATGGATTCTCAGACATTCATGGAGAATCACAACCATACAAAAACATAAAGAATAACCACAAAATGAGTTCCTCAAATAATAAAGTTTCAGAAAACACCATTTTCCAAATAAAACTATGTTTTGTCTTATCGGTTTGCTGACCTACATGGAGACAGATAATCTAAACCTTGTTTACAACTAACAAGTGTTTAGTCTTAGTGATAAACTAACCTAGTTTTTATCTGTGTATGGTCAACAAGGCAGACTTTCACACTGCAGATTATCTTTGGACATTCAACTGTGAAATTGAATGAATTTTATTTTTCTTATAGGAAAACAATTAGAGCAATAAATACTGTGTTTAATCCAATTTTTAACACGCAAATATCCACCATTGTATCTGATAAGGTGGATTCATAACAGCTATAAATGTTAAAACGTTTTGAACATATTGATTTAAAAAATTTTTGTTTTCAATAATTGTGATTTTCTAATTGATAAAAAAATATTCACAATAACAAATACTGTTTTCCGTGTAATTCAGTAAATGTATTTCTACCCTAGTGTTAAAGACTGTGATGCCATTGTCCTGACCACTTTAATTTGAAAATTTTTATTTTTCAAAACACAAAAGGTAACTATAAAAATTATAACATTTGACTATTCCAAAACAGAACTACATTAAAGAAACAATAAAATAAAAAACAATTAAAAAAATACACAGATTAGAGGAAGATAACATTACATTTGTCTATCATAACATCATTAGAAACCATTGCTATAAAACTGCTATGGTAAAAATTATTTTAATAATAATAAAAGAGATATACATATATATATGAAGTTAATATATTACTATTGTAAGTAATTTTATCCACCATTAAGTGCAATGATTTTACCTTAAGTGATGAGGCGCCTTTCGGTCACTTGACCATTGTCGAATCACTGATCAAATGAGTTTAGGTGTGCTGCAACATTTGATACTTTTGTATTTTTATTTTTGAATGCTCTGTAATGTTCTTCAAATCTTACTTTAAATGATCTGGCTGTTTTTCCTATGTAAAATGGGTTGCAGTCGTTACATGAAATTTTATAAATTCCTGTTAGGTTATGTTTTTCTGTACTTGTAAAAACAAAAAAGAAATTATGAAACTCAAAGAAAAACTAGAAAACAATGACTACATAATATTAAAATCAGATAAAACAAACATACCAGTAATAATTGAAAATACCAAATACATCAATTTAATGACAAGCCACATAAAAGAAAATAAATACAAACAAACCCCAGACCCAACTAACAAATACCTTAATACAATAAAAAACCTAATAGGCACACACAAAATACCCTAAACTATAACAATAAATTAAAATACCACCCAAGACTTTACCCATCCAAACCATGAGCACCAATATTAACAGGCATACTTAAAACCCACAAACCCAACACACCATTTAGACCACTAATAAATTTCAAAACAACACCATCTTACATAATCGCAAAAATACTAGACAAAAGAATAAGAACAAAATAATTAAACAAAGAGTCAAGGAACACAAACAGAACACCAACTCAACATTTTACAATCACTTAAAAGAAACAGGACACAAATACACAGACATTTCCCATAATTTAGAAATCCTACACATCAACAAAAAAAGGACCACATCTCAACACACTAGAACAATATGAAATTTATAGACACACAAAAACACAAAGTACAAACATATTAAATGAACAAACACAATACAAATCACACATACTCTTTTATACTATCGAAAACCTACCTTTAATACCATCACCGCTTGACCCAACATCTCCAAGCAGGAGACACTGATGACGATCGACACATAGCGATCGAAAAAGTTCTGTTTTAGTAAGTTTTAACAAATTTACTAAATTTAAAGTTCGGATAGTCATAAACTATTGTTTAAGTGATTAATAATATTCACCGAATGTAATGGACTACAAAATTCAAGAAAATAATAAGATCTAAAATACATATCAACAACACATACAATATAAAAAATGGATAAGAATTAATTAATAAAATAAAAAGCATAGAAACAAACAGAAACACAAAAATAATAAGTTATGACATAACTAACATGTAACCTAGTATCCCGAAAGAAGAAACCATAGAAATAATAAAAAACATACTAATACACAATAACGAAAAAGAAAACACAATAGTATAATTACACTAACCAAACACATATGTATCCAAAATTACTTCCAATTTAACAATAAACACTATAAAAAAACAACAGGACTCCCCATGGGATCACCCATATCATCAGTCATGTCAGAAATATATTTACAACACTTTGAACAAATAATAATTAAACCTATACTAAACACACATCATATTTTACTATGGTCAAAGTACGTAGACGATATACTTGTAATATACAAACCTACCATTCACAATGAACACATCATAATACTAAACAAACTAAATACATATAACGAAAACATACAATTCACCATCGAAACAGAAACAAACAGAACAATTAACGATCTTGACATTACATTAAATATAAATAATAATAAAATAGAAACTACAGTACACTGAAAACCTACTTCCAACAACACCACAATACACTACAAATCTAACCACCCCTGGACACACAAAATTAACACTTACAATAACATGATAAATAAAGCAATAAAATACACACAGGATAACAAACAAAAATTAAATGAAGAATTAGATAACATTACAAAAATAGCAATAGAAAATGGACACAGCAAACATCTTATAAAAAATATATACAATAAATTCACAAAAAAACCTAACCTCAACACAACACTACAACTGGAACACAAAAATAATAAAAATAAAAAAATCTACCTAAAATATAAATACACCAATAACAAAATAGAAAAAATAACAAATATATACAACAAAGAATACTACACTCCAACATACAAACCAAACAACAAAATAATAAAATATCTTAATAACACAAACCACAAAACAAATTCAGAAAAACATAATCCTATCAGGAATTTACAAAATTTCGTTTAACAACTGCAACCCATTTTACATAGGAAAAACAGCTAGATCATTTAAAATAAGATTTGATGAACATTACAGAGCATTCAAAAATAAAAATACAAAAGCATCATATGTTGCAGCACACCTAATATCACATAAACATGAAATAACAAATTAAGAAAATAACCTAACCATACTTGAAATAAATAATAACCCAATAGAACTAAACTCACTAGAAAAATACCATATTTATAAAAACATACACAACAATTTAATGAACCTACAAACAACATATGCAGACGATGTACTATTCAAAAACATTATACACTCGACTCAAGAGGAATTGTGTGTGATGTCAACAAATACCAACATCACGGACCGAACATCCACACCGGAAAAATAGAGAAAAATTAATCAGTGATTCAACAATGGTCAAGTGACCGAAAGGTGCCTCATCACACAAGGTAAAATTATTGCACTTAGTGGTGGAAACAATTATTTTCAAGTAATAATAATAACTTCATACAGATATATATATATTCTTGATATTTTACGTTATCCATTGTTTTTTTCCGTTGCACTGACTTTATGAAGTTAATATATTACTATTGTAAGTAATTTTATCCACCATTAAATGCAATGATTTTACTTTGAGTGATGAGGCGCCTTTCGGTCACTTGACCATTGTCGAATCACTCAATGTGTGATTCGACAATGGTCAAGTGACCGAAAGGCGCCTCATTACTCAAGGTAAAATCATTGCACTTAATGGTGGATAAAATTACTTACAATAGTAATATATTAACTTCATATATATATATATATATATATATATATATATATTTAGGTTAGTTTTGGTTGGTAAAGATTATTTAGATTTTTTGGACTAGGAGATTGACAGACTTACCTTGGTAAGAGTCCACCTTACCTTGAAATAGAAACACATAAAAGCACTTAAACTATATATATATATATATATATATATGAAGCTAATAAATCACTGATTTTGAGTAATTTTATCCACCATTAAGTGCAATAACTTTACCTTGAGTGATGAGGTACCTTTCGGTCTTTGACCATTGTCGAATCACTGATTGTTCTCTCGATGAGAGAACAATCAGTGATTCGACAATGGTCAAAGACCGAAAGGTACCTCATCACTCAAGGTAAAGTTATTGCACTTAATGGTGGATAAAATTACTCAAAATCAGTGATTTATTAGCTTCATAAAGTCAGTGCAACGGAAAAACAATGGATAATTTTAAATTTCTAGAATTTAATACCTACCAAGGTAAACAACTGTACCGTAAATATATTAACCTCAAAATTAAACTCCAGAATTGCATCAACAAAATACAATTTAATAAAAAATGCCTAACTCTTAATATAACACCAAAATACGCAAAATTACACATAAAAAATAAACAAAACACTATTATCAATACAGCAACAAAAATAGCAGAATCACACATTATTAAACAAAACATTAAAGCTGCCTACCACAAAAAAAGCCAAATCAATTTACAACTATACACTACCCATTTGGAATTAATGAAAACTTTTGACACTCTCACACCTATTATTTACGAAAAAATACAACAAATTATAATAAAACATAAAACAAACACTATTAACAGACAAAACAAAAAAATCGAAAATTTATCAAAACAACTTAACCTAAAAAATAGCCTAGCACTAATCCACACTTCAAAACAACAACATAACCTAAAAAATAACCTAAAACCAACCCACACCTCTAACAATAATAAATTCATTAACTTAACTAAAACAGAATTTACTGAAAAAGAAAAAATAATAATAACTAATTCCTTCAAATATAACCTACCTAACTTCAACAAAAAACAAATAATAAAAAACCTAAAGAGAGAACAATCAGTGATTCGACAATGGTCAAAGACCGAAAGGTACCTCATCACTCAAGGTAAAGTTATTGCACTTAATGGTGGATAAAATTACTCAAAATCAGTGATTTATTAGCTTCATAAAGTCAGTGCAACGGAAAAACAATGGATAATTTTAAATTTCTAGAATATATATATATATATATATATATATATATATATATATATATATATATATATATATATATATATATATTCCTGATATTTAATATTATCCATTGTTTATAATTTAACCATAATTATAATTTATTAACTTCATATATATATATATATATATATATATATATATATATATATATAGAGAGAGAGAGAGAGAGAGAGAGAGAGAGAGAGAGAAAATTATGTTTATATATCTTTTAATTATGATATACAAAAAGTATCTTTCTAAACTATAAAGTAGTAAGATATTGTAAAATAAATTAAAAATATACAGATATAGATTATTATTTACAATGAATAACTGAATGTTTTTTTATTTACAATTCTAAGAAATTTGTTTATAGTAATTGTTATGAACTGATGAATTCGATGTTTCCTGTAAACATACATAAGCAAGGTTAACAACTTAATTTATTTAAAAATAACCTTAAAATAGGATAGTGTAGCCTACTTATAGAATAGGAAAATCTTTTTAAAAAAAGTCTCACAAAAATATTACGAAGCTATTACAAATGTCTTGAACTTATTATCACAGCTTAAAGTTAATGAAAAATTAATACTAGAAGAAATTATTCATCAAATGACTAAATTAGGAGAGAATATATGTTTCCTTTCTAATTTCAAAAGGAAGGCTTGAAAATAATATTCGGTAAAAGTCCAGTTATTCTGATCCTGTTCAACTAAATCGGATTTGTAAAAAACAATGAAATAAATTGAAAATAAGGCGAAAAGTTTCCGTACTCTTGGAGGTTGTTTACTATTGTGTGTTTACCAATGTTTATAGAACGTACTACTGAACAGTCATCAAATAAATTGTATATTAACTTCTCTTGTTTTAATCCAATGAGATGCAAGTTATTTTAGTCACATATGGATTCCAGGATCAATTTAGCAGTAATGTATAGTTTTGGTTAAAATTGTTTCTACAAAATCATAGTTCAAGACAGAAAAATTAAACTAGTGATATTTTGTTTACAAATTCATGTTTAATAATTGTTTTTATTTTAACTTATTAAAATTAAAAACAAAATGTTTTCTTATAAAAAAAATTAGTATTTTTAAAAAAAATACAAATAACCTTTTTCCTTTCCTGTTTATTCACAACTCGAAATAACAATTGAATAAATGATAAGACAGTTGAATATCGAGTCAAAATTGTTTTATTTATTTATTGCAACGTTTCAGCAACTGATTTGTTGCCCTTATCAAGCCTATAGTGTTATGAAAAACGAAGTTCTTACATTTAGAGTTTAAATGTGTAATGTGAGGAGGGAAACATAAAACCCCCTACACTTTATCAAAACTTTCCTTTGTGCTATAGCTCTGCTAGATGAGAAAGATGGTTAGTAGTCCGGAAAGAAGAATTAGCAGAACTACAGCTCAAAGGAAATTTTTGGTAAAGTGTAAGGCGTTTTATGTTTTTCCTCCTCACATTACACATTTAAACTCTAAATGTTAGGACTATGTTTTTTATAGCACTACAGGCTTGATAAGGGCAACAAATCAGTGAGTAAAGACAAATCATATCTCTTATTGCTTTTGCATAAAATTAAGTTATCATCTAAGTATCTGTGCGCCAGAGTATTATTTTTTGGGTATATTTGTTGCTATTTATGATTGGAATTATAATTTAAACCAAATAAATTATATATTAAAATATAAGCGATATGAGAAAAGGTGATGGGAAATGGTTTAAATATAACAATAACATTCCTAAATATGCCTCACCGCCATATTGATATAACATTGTAAATATGCCGTACCACTACCACACCCTCGTAAGTGCCGGCCCATCGAAAACCAGTTTTGTTGAGGGAACTTTCCCTGCACAAGACAGCCGAGCGGTAGCAATTTCACGCCCTAATGCATTCCGGTACTGATTCGATCAGACATCAATATAATTTTTTAAAGACTCTGTAACAAATTTATTGCTTTAAATTGTCAATTCATAGCTTAAGAGCTTCAATTAAAGCTTTCATTGCTATTTGTATCTTAATCCGATCCCAAAATAAAACATTTTGACAAAAATCACAACTTTTTTTGTAATTAAGTAAAAATTTTGAAATTCATAAATATGGTATACAAATATATGTGCTACAACCTATTAAATTTTAACCCGATTGGTTTAATAGTTTTTATATTATAAATGTTCAAAGTCTGGCATTGTCTGAAGAACTCCAAAAAACTGGTACTTTTTTCATTCAACCCGCTGAAAGACAAAGTTAAAACCGCAAAAAAAATTATGTTTACATTAATAGACGCAAAATTAAATTTATGAAATTTTGGTGCATCTTGTTTTGTTTTAAGTATATTGGTTGCCTTGTAGTAAAAGCTTAAACTCGAGTATCGACACTTTTTGACTCGATAGTAGTGCGCCCGCCAACACATTCATATTCATGTGGACATAATGTAGTTTTTACAATTTCTAATACTATTTATAGTTTGTGTCAATTATTGTACCCATTCTCTGATCTTTACACTGGAAATTAGAGTAAACTTTTAAATATTCCACCTTAGAAATTATGTTTAAATACTTACTTATTATTGTTTTAGTCAAGGATTCCAAAGTGCTTGCTAAGTTGGTATCTGCTCTATTAGTTGGTGTCACTTCTAAACCATAGTCAGGACCATATTCTGTAAAAAACTGTTGAAAGAAAATCCTTAACATTAAACAAAATATTAAATAGAATTTTCAAAGTATAAAAGGAGTTGTTTTACAAAATATAACAATAGAAATATAATAATATAAAAATCTGTAGTTTTAAGGACTCAAAATTAACACTACAAACAGTAGTGTTAAAATACCGTATAACCCTGCATGTTATTAATTTAGAACTAATGAAATTTCCATCTACTTTGATTATTTACAAATAATCACCATAATAATAATCACCTTTCAGTGGATCTCTCGTTATTGCAGCATACTCTGAAAATACATAGCTGATGAAATAGCTAAACTATTACAATTACACCAAAATCTTCTACAGTACATTCACTTCAAAGTTGTGTCACAAATAGCAAAAAAACTTTTAAAAAACATTGGATGAAGAACTGAAATCAAGAAACTACTGGTTGCTTACTCTTCAAAATAGAGAAAATAAGAACCAATATCAATATATACAGATCAAGTAAGACATAAGGGGTGATATTAAAAACTGGCCATTTGGTGACAGAAAGCGCCTTAAATAGATTTCACCTGAGAGTTTCACCAAGATGTAAGGTGTGTAATATAGAAGACACCATCGAGCAGGATCTATTAAATTTCACAAAACAGTGAGAAAAGAAACACCAGCTTCAAGAATTATTAAAAAAAAACTATCACGGGCAGAAATAATCATTAATCCACTTCTCTAGAATCTAGTACAGAGAGTTTATAGTAGACATTGAGAGATTTGAACTTTAAAGTAGGAAATTAAGAAGAAGAGGAACTTAGCCGTGAACTACACAAAATCCCAACCATCTTAAATAGTATTTAACACATAATAGCATATATTGTAAACAATATGGGATAAGTAGACAACTTTTCCTGAAAAAAAAAATAGATTTGGTTCTTGTACTTAAGTATATTAATATTCGGGTTCAGTAAATTTGTAGAATACAGTGGTGTAAATTAATAAAATATTCTTCTCTAAATATTTTTAATATTGTTGTGTATAAGCAACTATGAATTTTAGAAAATTTCAAGTTTTAAAAGTAAATAAAAGTTACTGTTATAAATTCTACAGACATGTAAACAGATTCTAAGAAATTTTAATTTATATAAACCTTTATCACCAAAAAATTGCAAGAAAATAATTAGCCAACAATACAAAACTGTGCAGAGACAGTGACTCAGGATCCAAATAATGTTTGTGCAGTGCTGACACTAGCTTTTCAGGGAAAAAAATTAGTAGCACATGTAGACAGAATCATTATTATGGAAATCGCAGTATATTTCCGCAATTAATTTTTTTCTTGATTTCTAAAAATATGTTTGCCTCAATTTTTTTTCTGAAAATCCGAAAGAAATTCGGATAATCAGCGACTTGGACAGATGGAGCTCAGATAATCAGTGTTTAGGACAGCACGGATAATCAGTGATTAGGACAGTCGGAGCTTGGATAATCAGTGATTTGGATAGTCGGAGCTCGGATAATCAGTGATTCAGACAGTTGAAGCTTAGATAACCAGCGATTAGGACAGCTCGGATAATCAGTGATTAGGACAGTCGGAGCTTGGATAATCAGTGATTAGGACAGTCGGAGGTCAGATAATCAGTGATTAGGACAGTCGGAGCTCGGATAATCAGTGATTAGGACAGTCGGAGCTAGGATAATCACCAATTAGGACAGTTGGAGTTCACATGATTGGAGTACTACTGTACAGACATTTCTATCTTTCTCTTCTCTACCTACTATTTGTCATGTCTTATAAATTGAAATTCTATCTATTAATAATACTTATATACATTACAGACATTTTATTTCCCTTGTTGAATCCTGCTAAGTCTAATACACTAAAAGTAAGTTTTTTTTAATAGGTTACAAAATTTTTTAGTAGAGAAATATAAGTGATACATTAATTGGAACCAATATAATCATTTTCATGAGCCAATTTCAGATACAGCAATGAGTGACAAAAAAATGTAAAATTGTTTTTCAATTAAGAGTACAAATGAATAGTACTAACCTCATTTTCTGGAATGTCAAAACTGATATCTACATTACAGATAATTGATGTCAAATAAGTCCAACATCTTGCGGTATTTGTTACATTATAACCTCCTAAAAAATACATATAATATTACAAACTGATGTAATAAAAGTAATCTATTAGTAAGTAAAACGTAATTATATTAAATCACATTATGATTGCATATATTTTAATATTATATTGTTGCCATGGATAAAATATTATATATTAGACTCAAATACTGATTTTTCTCAGTGACCAAAATATCTAAATCATAAAACTCAACTTCATACTGAGATTTCTATTTAGCCATTGTCTGAAATGAAATACGTGCAACCTATTTAACTGAACTACAAGATTGTTGGGTTCATTTTAAACTTCTTGTAGGTTTTTTGTGGTGCTGTACTACAAAAACCTGAATTTGACTGTAAGCTCTCCACTTTACTCTCTGACTTAGCAGTGCTTTAGTTTTTGTTAGCACTAGTTACACTGCAGTTGGCAGTACAAAAGCGTCTTATTTTATGTAGAATTGAGGATAATTTAACAAGCTAAAAAATTTTTTAATAGAAAAGACTTTGCTTTTTGTTGCGTTTTTAGCATCTGTGATGCCTGGTACAAACAAATCTTTTTTCAAGTGAAGGAGATTAATGAAAATTAGGAAAATGGAAATCCTGTTTATCTTCTACAGATAATATTGTCTGAATTGTTTTGAGGTGATACAAGTTGGTGATAGTGTAAAATTAAAGACCAGTAGGTCAATTGAAGGATATCAAATATATCTCGTGCTGGAGAAATGTTCAAAGGAATACATATAGCTCGCTTTAACACTGGTCATAATAATGATAAAGAGTTGAGGATGAATTTTGAAGTAAAGTCAAGAAACAAAGAGCTAGTGTGTCTCCAATGGTATTGTTAGCATCAAAATATTCAATGCAGGTCAGAGTTTAGATAGAATTTTTGTTTTCTTAAACCTTAAAGTTGATGGCATTTAGGTTCTAATTAATATGAGTAAGGTTTTAAGACTCAAAAGTGCATGTTTAAACAATTTTGGAGTGTGCTAACAGTACAACCAAATGTAACTGCAGAAAGACTGGGTGTGGATACCTGCAAATTAACAATCTTTGTCTAATCTTCCTTGTGTATGACTCAATTATAGCCATGAAATATTCAGAATATTTCACTCTATATGTATAAATTTGGAATGAAATATATTTCTTGGTCTTCCCAAAATTTGATTTAGAAGATGAACAATACAGTTCTAATTAATTTTTCGAGTACTGTGGACTAATTTTAACTAACTAAAAACCTAAAAATCTAGTGTTGCAGAACATATTCTAAGCACTAAACACACTTTAGAATTAAATGATCTAAAATTATTGAAAAATGTTAATTCAAAAGGTCTTTTGAATAGTTTTGAAAGTTTGTACATTCACAAATATGACGAAAATAATTTATTAAATTGTGATAAAGGGCCTATCCCTAAATCTCAGTTATATTCATTAATTAGGAGATAGTTATAACTTTGTTAATAAGGAATATTATGTTTTTTAGTAAAATTGAAATAGTTGTAACGGTAACTCTTCACCACGAGAGGGGGAAGACCGGACCAAGTTGTAGAGGGGGAATTTACTGCAACGTGATTGGTTGTACTAGTTTTTTAAATAAGGGGCGTGGCGAAGTAGTTGCCGGTTTAAGCCTATATATTTGTTGTATTATGTTGTTTAAAGTTAGTTGTATTTTTTAAATACCTCTGAAGATGATTGCTGGGCAATCGAAATGTACATAAGGTTTAAATAAAATGTTATTTGTGGTTTAGAGGTTTTATTTATTTAAAAATTAACTAAAAACCTACTAACAAAAATTTAATTGTAATACTTCTATTACCTGTAGTACAATAGTGATTCTGAAGATGATTACGATGGAATTGAAATATAGACTAAGTAATTGTAGTAAAATAAAAGAAAAAATGTCTGAAAGCCAACAACAAGCTTAAAATATAAAAACATATTTGTGGTTAGAGGTTGTGTGTATTATTTATTAATATTAAACCACAGTAAATTATACCAAGTAATTTTTGAATAAGCTATATTTATATTACTAAAAAATGTATTAACTGAAGCAAAAAATATAAGTGTAATATTATATAGAATTTCGTTTCAACTGTTGACAAGTGAAGATGCTCCTGATGATGTCAATAATAATAAATTAATGAAAAGCTTTGAGCCATTGTATTTTAAATATTCTTGTATATAAACTATATAATTATAAATAAATATTACATAAGTATAAAATGTATCAGTACTTTCAGTAAAAGGTAAATAATAATATGTAAACTAAGAATACAAAATTAAAAACTAAACAAAATGTTGGTACAATAGCAATTGATTTGAAGTCCTTTATTGTTGTTGGATTGACTTCATTGCACTAAAATGTTTTCTTATTCAAATACACTGTTAAATATTTTGTTTGTAGATTCAACTCTACATTTTAAATTCCAGAAGCCCCAAAATTACAGTAGCCCCAAAATATCATCTGTAGCCTTCTATATGAACGATTTAGTAGTAAATCTTGCAGTTTTTGTGTTGTACATGATTTGAGGTTGTTTAAATATCACTTAGTAAAAAATCTTCTTACTGATATTTTTCAACAGACTCATTTAGCTCGTCACAAATGCGTCTGCTGAAAAAATATCAGTAAGTAGTGGGTTTTTGCAAAGTAGTACTAAAAGTGGTGATTTAGTAATGGTTGTGTTTCCAACCAGTGAATCTCTTATCATATGTTTAATTTCTTTATTACTAGAAATGTCATAATCCACTACTTCTTTGTTAATGTTTTCTTAGCTAGTGTGTCAACAATCTCGTTGCCCCTCAAACTCTACATGGTGTCCATTGAAACACAATTTCTCACTACATTCAAAACCTGAATTAAAGATAATATGCATAATTTTTTAAGCTACTTACCTCCGCCAAGAAACAGAGTTGGTTTCTTCCAACTCAAAATGGTTCGAACACACTCACCAAGACCAAATGGTGTTAGGTTAAAATCACCAACCTTATCTCCGGCTAAGCAATCAGCTCCACACTGAACTACAATTGCATCAGGTTTATAACACCCAAAAACTTTGTTCGATATTCTGTAAATTCATTTTTACAATTTAATTAATTTTTTAAAACATAATAATAAATATGGTTTATTCTGTACATTTACTTTTGTAACATTGAGACTTTTAGGCAGGGTGCACACTGGAGAAACCCGTTTCAGGAAACTTGTTTCGTGAAAGTGGTTTCAAGGAAACTATTTCTTTAAAAAATGCACACAGAAGAAACGGGTTTCCATCAGTGGAAATGGATTCGGATGATGATGATGTGATTATTTTGTGGTGGTGGCTAAAGAAAAAGAAAAGAAGGAAGTATTGGGTTCACCCGTTGATCAGGGATCGTCAACACAGTACTTATGTTGTTGCTCGTCACTTGTGCAGTGATCCTGTCAAATTTCAGGATTTTTTTAGAATGTCGAAGCCTCATTTTGACCGTTTGGTGGAATTACTTAGCCCACTAATAACAAAGAAGGACACCAACTGGAGGTTAGCTCTGAGTGCTGAGGAAAAAATAACAATAACACTGAGGTAAGTCAAAACCGTTTTATTGTTATTGCCAAATGTTCCATTAAACATAAAACAAAAAAAGTAAATTATTTTAAGGTTTTATTAAGAAAAGGCGCCAGTTTAGTATACAGTCGATCATTTTCTTCCTCAATTAGAGGATGTAGAAGCTGATTGGATGATGATTGTGAAGACTCCCCCGACCATGACTGCGTTGAGATTGGACTGGTCGCTGGTTGCTGATATGTCCATGCTGGTTCACCAATGTGATCTATCAAATGAAGAACACCCATCGAAATATCTTGAATTGTGGTACTGTCATGTCTTCCACAATCTGGAAGTAAACTCAATAAAAACTGTTTTCTCGGATTATCCCTAACGACTTTTTTTTTGGAATTTATGTAATCCAATACTACTGCATCAGCATTCACTGGCTTGACTGTTTTTTTTGGGGGGTGGGGATGAGGGGTGATTGTATTTTTTCCAACTGTACAAGAACTTTTTGTCTCAGTTGGTTTGTTGGTTTCTTCTACACCTTCCTCAGCAGGTTCCTCTAGTAAAGGTAGAACATCGTCAACACATTCTTATCGGCTGCTGATGAGTCTGCACCCGTGCATACTAAAAACAGCACGTCGTAGTAAGCACTTTAAAAACTTTATTTAATTTTACATCGTAGTAAAACCACTAGAAATGTGAAACTGAAGCCTAGATGAAATCTGTTTTTTGGATTTCATATAACCCAGTTGCAAGAAACCAATGAAATTACGATTTCATGCAACGCAGTGTGCACAGCCCTGTGTTAAACTAATCTATCTGTTGAAAGCAACTAAAGTTTCTCGTTTCATGAAACCAGTTTCCTGAAACGGGTTTCTCCAGTGTGCATCCTGCTTTACATTTATAGTATAACTTATTTTAAATTTGCATCATTGTTATAAATATAATGGCTTCATTATATTATTCTACTTGAGCTAATATATCAATACTATTATAATTTAAAAGAATTTTGTTAAAAAAAAAAATAGCAATGTAAATGATCTTATGTAATGTATTGCTTATTCAGTAGAGTAACTAACTACAGTAGAGTCTTGACTCTAAGAGATATTTGAACTTATAGCGTAAATAAAGAAAGATATTAATGCCCATTGAGCTTCTCTCAGACAATCTAAACATAACAGATAAGGACAAACACAACTGATGAAGTTTTGTAATACACCAATCTGTAGAGCACTAGTGAACTGAATGCTGCAACAGAATGGGAAGGAACAAAAATACCGCATTGATATAAAAATTTCTTGAAAGCCTGGTTCATTGCCTTTACATGACGTATTGATTTAAGTATTTCTTGAACTTCTGATTCATTTTTTTTATGGCTATAAACATTTCTTGGATGCCAGACTAATTTCTTTTCAAATAGATAAAATAGGCTCAAATTGTAAAAGGCTTGAATTTAACGTAAGTTTGAAATATCGGGACTCGGAATATCGAGACTCTACTGTATATACAAAAATATTTTGAGCCAGTAATAGTTAGCTAGACAAAAACTTTTCGACTATGCCATGAGATACTATGAAATCTTGATTGATTCTTCCAAAAGTACTTTATAATTAACAGATAAATTGCATTCTATAACGTCAAAAGGTTGCTCATATTAAGCCCAACTTTTATAACCCACTTCCTTAAAAATCCCCTTATGAGGCTATCAAATATCCATATTCTTCACATTCCACCCAATAAAATAATAGTATTTTATTACTTAAAAGGTCTGTTTCAGGAAATGTTTCCCATTTTCAAATCAGACCTTAAATTAATCAAAATTAAGCCTACTATGGGTAACCGTCACATATTAATATCAGTCCAAGTATAACGGTTTAAACTAATTTTTATGATTTAGTTTCAGTTTCAGTAGTTAAAGTGAAAATGAATAAGACGTTTTTGGCAGAACTGGATTCGCACACTGATAGAGCTAACATACCAGATATATAATCCATCATCAACATATCGTATCCAATGGCAGTAAGGGTTGTGTGTTTTTATGGTTCGTGTGATTATTTTGTCAAGGTTTTGGAGGCAGATACAAAGTTTATGCACTTCCCAAGAGAGATTATACACACATAAACAAAGAAATAATAGAATCAGGAATTATAAGAAGAAAATTGATAGCATTTATATAAGAAAACTGTATAACATTACCTTTGAAAGAGAGGACAAAATTTTTGATCTGAAAGGCCTTCAGACAAAGGCACATTAATAGTGTAATATTTTCCTGTACCAAGACCTGTGTCCTCAACTGATCCTGAACCTGGATAGAATCCTGGTTCGTATTTATGGAATGATAAAGTTAGTACCTTGTTGGTAAATGTAAACGCATTTTCTACGCCATTGCCTATAACAAAAACCATAGATTTGAAAAATTAAAGGTAGGAACTAAGAAGTTTTTTTTCTAAAAATTCTCAAATCTTTTCAACGGTCAATTAGTGGTTACTGATAAAATGTATACAATGCTACAACCAGCATAAAAATCTTTTATAAACATTGTGACATTTACACACAAAATAATAATAATAAATTAATATTTTTGGGAGCATGGTAACTCAGGGTCATTATTTTAACTCTTACAAGTAATATTTATTATATGTTTATATTTTTACTAAAATAAAAGACATTAACCCATTTCTTTCCAACGTTGTGTAAACGCAACAGTATATTATATTGCACACAATTCCTCCATATACTGAGTAATTTTCAATTTGAAGTGTGTTATTTATTCTAAGAATACAGTATTTTTCTATCATGCATTAATTATTTTGTTTTTAATGATATTTCTTTGTCAATAAGGACGATAAAATTAACTTATAGAGAATCAACATTTTCGGTGTAAGAAATAAACATCTGTTGATTCTTGGAACAAAACCTTTTGCTATGTCAACTCTTCTTATCATGTTTACTTTACTGATGAGTCATGTTCGTTGAACCACAGCCCTCCACTTCCTCTTTATTCTACAGAGTTTGCACGTGTTGCATTGACGCAACGTTGGGAGTTTCCCGGCAGTTGAGATATATCGGCCGTGTTGAAAGCAATCGACCAGTAGATCTGCTATGAGTTTTAAACGTATGTGTTATAAAACAGCATAAGAATTGCTTGCAGTTCTCGATGCAATTGAGGAAGAGGAAGCAGTATGTGGTGTCGATGTAGTTATCATAACACCTGACGTTGATGAAAATACCGACGAAGAAGATATCGACAATAATAAAATTGTCATAAACGACGGTGGTGATAGCGTTCTTTCGGATATCGCCGTTTCTTTTGAAGTTCACCTTTCAGTAAGTACAGAGACAAGTAATCAAAAAATTAAAAAACCAGTAGTGAAGAAACAAAAATTATTTCCAGATTGGGAAAATTCTTTACCAACTACATCAAAATTTCCAAATGATATAGAAATAAAAACCTTATAGAACAACTAAAAAACCAATATGGTGGACTAACAACTCTTGAAACATTCAATTTATTTTTTGATGATTTGGTCCTGGAAAAAAAGGTTGATTTTTCTGTATCTTATGCTAAGGAAAAAATCACCATAGCTTTCCTTTAACTCGTCCAGAATTGAGAATATTTTTTGGAATTCTCATTCTGAGGTATCATTAGCTACCTCAAGCAAAAATGTATTGGAGTAAAGTTCTTGATAAAGGTGTCCAACTGTACGAGATACAATGTCTAGAAATAAATTTGATGAAATCAAATAGTATATTCATTTATCAGACAACAATAAACTACATAAATCCGATAAGTTTTCATTTAAATTAAATACCAAATTTCGTCACTTTGGAGTGTTTTCACATAAATTATCAATTGGTGAGCAAATGGTGCCATATTTTGGACGACAATCAGCAAAAATGTTCATGAGAGTAAAACAAGTAAGTTTCTGTTTCAAAATTTGGTGCACTGTTTCTGTTGATGGTTATGTATACAGTTTTTAGCCATATGGGGGGGGGGGGGAAGTGGTGAAATAAACAACGGCTATGGTTTAGGAGAGAAGGTTGTTTTTAATTTTTGAGAATAGTTGAAAATCCAGACAATCACATAATTTTCTTTGATAATTTTTTAAGTACTTACAGTTTAGTAAGTAAACTAAGAAAGATGAATTTCTTAGTAGCAGGAATAATAACGAAAAATAGGTTTCACAATATTCCGCCCACATTAGTGAAACAATTTCTAAAAGCTTCGAAAGGAAGTTATGAATTTGCCTTTAATAAAAAAGAGAATATTTTTGTTGTTCGATAGTGGGATAATTCAGTTGTTAGTCATAACAAATTACGGATCAGTTGAACCAACCCTAAATGTAAAACGCTACAATCGAAAAGAAAGGAAACAGGACTTTGTAAAGTAGCCGAATGTTATCAATGATTATAATAAAGGGGTGGGCGGAGTGGATTCTCATGATAATGCTATTGCCAATTACAGAATTAGAATAAGAGATAAAAAATGGTGGTGGACCTTATTTGTAAATGGAATTGATTGCGCTGTAATAAATGCATGGAAATTTTATATTTTATCAGTCATACGGAAATAAAATTAGTCAGATAGAGTTTAGATCGCAGCTTGTTATCTCTTTACTTCGATCAGCAAATATTGAAGAACCTGACAAGTGCAGCAAAAATCTGCTATTAGGCCACTGCAGTAAAATTACTTTACCAGACGACGTACGAAAAAAAACGGACATCATAAACCGAAATAAAAGTAATGCAAGACGGAGATGTAAAATGTACCACAGTCAAACAGTCTACACATCCAAGAAATGTCAAGAGTTTTTTTACATGTTGAATGTTTTGAGACATTTCACAATTCAGATTGAAATAAATTGTTAAAAGTAAAACTATGTGTAAATTGTGTCTCAATAAATCGTTTCATGTAATGATTGTCAGGTTTTTTTCAGCACACGCCATTTCCCAACATTGCGTTCACACAACGCCGCGAGATGCAGGGAACTCCCAACGTTGTGCGAACGCAACAGGTCATTACTCAAAAACTAAAACCATCAGATTCATATTCAGGTTTTATTTTAATAATTCTATAATAGAAATGTAAATTTAATAAGGAAAAATCATACAAAATATAGATGTTGTCCTATTGGGAAGAAATGGGTTAATGAGACCTTAAATTAAAGATATTAAGAGATAACCTCTGGATTTAAGAACTGAAATGAGTGCTTTAGTAACACTTAACTTCTAAATGCCATTAAGGTAAAAGTTAATATCACACCAAGAGTAATATACTTTAAAGAAATTCAACATCCCAAAATAAAAATTTAGATGCTAAAAAAACATAATATTTGGAAAAGTAGAATATATTGTTTAATTAAAATCATATTTTGATGAGCAACCAAGTCATCAAAATGCAACCAATGTTGTAATGAGCAACCAAGTCATAGACAAACATACAAACACTAAATAAATTTAATTATAAGTGAGTGGAGTTGAGTTTGGCTTAAAAGATCAAACTTAAAGATACAGTATTGCATGTGAATCAGAAATAAACTTATATAGAAAAATATTTAATTACTCTTGACTTTCGTAGTCCATTACATTCGGTGAAACTTAATTAATAATTTTTTCATTGGTTTTAGACTATCTGCACTTTAATTTTTGTGTAAATTTGTAAAAACTTAATGAGACAGAACATTTTTAATCACTCCGTGGCGATCTTCATCAGAGACACTGATGAAAAAAAACAAAGTTCGGATAGTCATAAACGAATATAAAAATTATTAATTATTAAATTACAATAAATATATGTGTAGTCAACATGGTTTTATAAATGTATATGAATTTCAAATAAATGTTTTATTAGGACAGTGTGTATATTTCGGATTTATATCCTCTATTACATTAATTTATTGTCTTCTCACCATGGTGTATATCAAGGTCTATATACAATATGAAGTTATATTCCTTTCTAAGTTCTTCAATTCCCAGAACTATGTCATTTACGTAACAGAATCCTTCAGCTTCATCTCTGGAAAACAATTAGATGGATTAATTTACACACTCTAAAAAACCTATAACATTACACTACAAAAACTTGTGCCTTTTATATTTTTGTAATTTGATAAATCTATACTTCACACAATGTTACGTAGAATATTTTTATAAATGAAAATAATAAAATAAAAATGTAATTTCTTTTACTGATACAGTCATATAGAAACGTAGTCTGCATTTGTTACCTGTGAATTTGGTTGTAAAATTATCAATAAGTAACCATTTGTATTATTTATTATATAAGTATTAGAATGTAAGTATAAAGTACAATCAGCCCTTGATAGTTCAAAGTAATTTATGTAAGAACTTCCCAAAATTAATTAATTTCCAAATTATCCTCAAAATTCTTACGGATTGACAGTCTCATGGGAGTTTAATATCCCTAAGCAACATCTGTACAAAGCCAACAAGTATGAATCTTTGTGTTCCTCTATTTGAAAGAAGGGGTTCTCCTATCACTACTTTCCTGTTGAGGTGGGAGCTAGGGGTCTTCCAGCAAAGTCTGACAATTTCTTCCTGAAGGAGATGGGTATCGGTGGGAATAAAATTCATGTATATTTGAGGTGTATCTCCAAGGCTGTCTTTGAGGTATCTTACCATCTATGACTACGAAGATATAGCCCATTGGTGAGAGGAAAGTTGTGGCCAATGTAGCCAGGTCTCCAGTCCTGGATGGCTCTTTGTTGTTTGCCTCATAATAGATGGATTTTATTCAGTGGGCCTTCACTCGAGGCGATTCCCGTAAACACTCTTTCAATCTTCTTATTAATTTCAATATTAAGAAAGAGACCCTATTCTAAAAGCTATTTTTAGTAAGCATTGTTATGGAATGTACTTCAAATGAAGAGGGGAATATCAACATGTTTTTACTTTCCATCCTTGTTATCATTAATTTTTTAAAAATAGCCTCTCTCTTGTTTAATATATATAATTTGCCACTGGTAACCTAACCTCTTTCTGGGGAATGAGGTTTTATTTATATTTATTGATATCACTTGGCAAAAAATCAACTACTAACTGATATTTTTCAGCAGACAAAGTTTTGGCGAATTATTAAAAGCTATGGAAAATAACAAAACTTCAATAGTGAGCCAATGCTGGGAAAATATGCTATTGCAAATTGCAGTCCCAAAAAAAAAATCAGTGGACAAACTAAAACCATCATCAGTGCATGCATGTTGGAAGTAACTAACAGTAAAGATGTCGAAAATCTTTTGAAAAGTACGAACGAGGATTTGACGGAAGAAGAGCAGGAAGACCTAATTACCGAACTTGTGCCTACTCGGATAACAAAGATGAAGAAATCGTAAAAAATGAATTGCCGAAGTTGAGATTGAAATCTGTTGGTGAAATTATATGTTTAGGGAAACAGTTAGCTGCAGCTGTTACTAAAATTGATCCCTGCCTAGAACGGTCATTAAAAATTTAATTGAGAACTGGGAGAAACACTATTGCCATATAAATAAGTGTGTAAAGAAATAGAAGGAAATCACCTACAAAGTAAAATAACAAAGTTTTTAAAATCAAATTAACAGAGTTTAAAAGATTATTTGTCTAAAATTAGGTGCTTAAAAATTTAGTGCCTTCTGTGTGAGTGAGCTGCATATTTAATAGAATTTTTGTGTTTTCGGATTGAAGGAAAACATAAGTAAACAATAAAAATATGTATGTAATTACGTAGGTACGTAAATATACTATACTGTATTATAAGTATACAGTGCAGCTGTAATTAATGTTAACATTTTTGATATGAAGCGTAACCCTCCCCTTTCCATAATATAGTTGGTTTCAGTATTCGCGTTAAGTTTGGCAAATTTAGCCCCTGCGAATAACTAAGGATTATTGTGCCATATTGCTTAAAGAACCATATTTAATTATAAATTTTGCTAGAGATATTCCCTCTTTTTTGTTTATGGTCATATCTAAAATATTGCTCATTTAGCCCACATAATTTATTGTTTATAAAATATTTATGAGCAAAGCAAGCAATTTTTAAATAAAATTACTGATGTTTTACTGAAGTTTTAAAGTTGCTTGTTGTAATCATCTTGAATCGGCCAAATGACCTAGCAAAAAATGAAGCACAGATGCCAAACAACTTATCGATACAGCCCTGAAATACTCCATTAAACAAGGGCACGAGGAAGCCAGTAGAGGAAAACAGTGGGCATCACTTAGTAGTCGCAGTCCTCTGGTGCCCACAAGCGATAGGGCAACTGCCGTGGCTGACTTTCGACTCCTGACGGGACACGGCTATCTCCAGGCGCACCTTTACCCACCTCACCTTTTGGCCTAGCAGAATCCGATACATGCCCGCTCTGTCTCGATGATGCTATGAATGGGGACCACATTTCAACCACCTGTCCAGAATCAGTCATTACTGGGAGGCTAGACACCAAATGGCTGAACAGCCAAGTGCGGGCATTGGCTAAAGTAAAGTAAAGAAAGCAAAGTAGCTTATGTGATATTCACAAGGTAGAGCGTTTGCAGGACTGGATTATTCAGCATAATTGTTATTCAGAAGTTTACATCATAGTTAGTTAATTCCAGGCTAGAAACTTTAAATAAACAAATCTAGAAATCTATCCAAAGATACAAAGTGTTCTGCATCAATTATATTGGAGGAAATACATCAATATGGTTTCTTATCATCTAAAACATAAATAATAAAAATTTAAGCTGTATGTTTTTAAGATGGGCTTTTTTCTTTATCTGAAGTTTACTCTACATCCTTCCTCATATAAAAAATTTAATTACAAATGATAAATATATATACATTGTTTACACAATGTCAAGGAATAAATGAGACACATACCTCATTTAAAACATGAAATTAACTATATGTACTAGCCATGAAAGTGTTTGACTTTGCAAATTACATTCTCAAACGACCTGATAAAATAAACATAATAGTAAAATTTCTAATGAATGGCAATGTAAACAACCACAATAATAAAATAATGTTAGCAGAAAAAAAAAATTGTCAAATATTTACAAGACTTTCTACAAATTAAATTTGTACATTTGGGTAATAAGGTTAATCCAATTTTATGGAGTAGGCAATTACAGCAACCAATGTTTATTTTAGATAAATTAAATCAATATTTTTATTCACTGTGAACAAAAAACATTGTAGATACATTAAGCAAGGACGTTAGTAGTCTATCATTATGCTCCAACTATCCAACACTCTCAATAATAATTTTCAAAAGTTCATAAATTTGTTAAATCTTGTACAGTGCTATTCCCACTGTTAAGTACATATATTGAACAAAATTCAATGAGGACCTTTTTGCCAACTAACATTTGCAAAATTAATTTATTAAGTACAATCACTTGTACAACGTTACACTTACATATAGTAGCACTTACTTTTATGATTGTTGAGGATGGCTGTTTCGAGAGATATGTCCCAGTGACAATGCCACATCACTGTGTTAACACTTAAAATTGTACAAGTGGTTTTAGTAAAAAACTAGTAGCTATCATGAAGATGAAATGAATTTATTGTAGACAGTGCTAAAAACACTAATCATAATATATTGTTCATGTATTAAGATATATTGTCAGTTACATTTTCTCTCCCCAGAAGCATTCAAAACAAAACATTTTAAAGGTAAAAATCTTTTGTAGTAGATTTTTAATTAAATATTGTATTCATTATTATATTCAACTAATACATTAATAATAATATAGGCTCTTTGATAATCAATATAGAGCTTAATAATGGAAGCTCTTTGCTGAAGTAATGTAGTTCTATTATTGTAATAACGTAAGTTATAAGCCACAGAACAAATTAAGCATCACAATTCATAAAAACATCTTTCTTGAAATTGAAACAGCCATCCAAAAAGAAGCTAATATCAAGGACAAAGACTCAGTTAGTCAAATCGTTTATTAGTTTAGTATAATAGTTATGTTTAGCGGATTGTTATGGACAATAAAACACACAAAAATTTTATTCTGTCAGTTTGTGGTTATGACTTCTTTGTTTAACTGTCAAATTAATTTTGATGACTTTCTATAAACTTCATAAAACAGACACTGTATTCTAAAATGGTATATAAATTTTATAACATAACTTTTCAAAAATTAAGCACATATTTGATGGTTAATTTTAGATTAAAATAATGAACTGCAATTTGTAACTAAAATTGTCTATATTTATTACTGACTTTGGGAACAATTTTATGATTTCTTAAACAACAAAATTTATATCATAGGATAAATTGATTTTAAATGTTGGGCTATAATAAAACTTGGGAGAAAAATCTCAAAATTATAATTATAGAAATATCTTTCGTCTTTCTATTAAAAATGTTAAAATAGAGCCAAATTTCACCTTTGTGCATGATGCCAGCCGCCACACCAATTTATAGCTACATCAACTTCTTTATTCCTTAAAGCCCTAGCTGCTGTCAAGGTGGCTCCTGCTATCTGACAAGCAAATTTAAATATACCTTCAATCAGTGGACAATCATAACCTAAAATAAAATTTTGTATATGAATATAAAATTAAATAATATCAAACTGATGGAGGGAAATGAATTTATAAAAGTGATTTGACTGAATTATTGACGTTTTAATAAAAGTTAACCTCTTTTTTATTAGAGTCACAAAATAATGACTATTTAAAGTTGAATTTTTGCTCATATTGGTTTCCTGTATAATTCTTTTTTACCAATTCCAATTATTTTTTCTTGAAAAAATGCCTTTATATCAGCTTTAGTTTTTATCAATTTTTTAATGAAAATTAGAATTTTAGGATCATGAAAATGCAAATTATGTAGTATTTTGGTTAAACGTTAGGTAAGTTTTAAGTAAAGTTCCAGCTAAACCGAAGCCAGTCAAAATTTTCACATTGTTTACTGATAACCTTTATTAGAGAGGTATTAAAGAAAGCATTAAAGAGTTAAAGTTTCATTACTGTTATTTACCATAAACAATTTGATACATAAGTTGCTGTACTTAAATTATAGTTTTATTATAAATAATTCTATAAAGTTATAAGTAAAGAACTAACCAAATTTTCTTCTTATTTTGTTAAAACTTATTTGGTAATTTTAAAATTTAAGAGTTTCTACATATTATCAATGAAACTGATTTGATGATTTCACTGTCCATGACATCCAACAAATATTTTAAATTTAATCATTCTGATATAATGATTACCACAAACCTATAGTAGAGTAAATATTAAAAATAAATGCTGAGGCAAAAATGTTTTTGTTTAACACTAGGTAATTATCATCAGTGCCTAGGGTGGCTGGCAAGATGCATTGTTGGGCTGAGCAAAAAATTTTAAAGACATTTCAATAATGCGGTCTAACACTGAACTTTTTGTACTGAGTTTCTTCACTTAATTTGTTTGATTTATGTGTCTTGTTATAATTGTGAAATTTATTTTGCTCTAGTGTGATATGGTTTTTTTCTTGATGTGGAGAATTTCTAGATGGTGGTTAACGACTGGGCAACTGACTTGTTTCTAGAGCAGTTACAAAAACCATAATCAGGTTTATTTAAAGCATTATTATTTTTTTCGTGTAAGCCTTGTAGCTATCTTGGAACAACTCAAGTACAATACAAACTTTGAATATTTTTTATAATATAAAAAATATTACGATGAAGTATATTTTTTATAGATTGATTGAATACATTTTTTTATTAATAAATGTAAAATAAAATTGCTGCTAACATTACAGCAACATACAAACATACAATTTGTAATGGGGAAACTGAATTTAATGAAAGACATACAGAATTGAGAAGGTTTCAAAATTACTGAACAGATTCAGGTTATTAGGGACTTTACAGAAAAATATAGGGATATTTTTTGACTTGAGGGAGAATGAGCTGAAGAGTGACAGTGATTTAGAACAGGGAGATTCAGAATAGAAAAACCATGAGACATAGTGGAAGATGGAGAGATGACAAGTAATAAGGAAAGGACATAAGCATAATTCATCAGAATAACCCAAGAAGTGGATTAAAAAAAAACATATGAAAGGATAAATATAAAAAGTTGGAACACAGAGTAAAAAATAATTAAAGAAAATGCAAGTAATAAATAACACAATGCAATATAAGTTAAAGAAATAAGATAAAAGATTATCAGATAAATATAAAGAAACAAAAATATTAAATTGAGAATAGGATGATAGGCAAAAATTGGTGAAGTGATTAACAAACTCCTTCAAATTTCAACACAAGAAAAGCTAAGACCAAAAGTATAGAAGTAAATTAAATAAAAGAAAATTTGGAGAAATAAGGATGAAGTAAACAAAATACATCAAAATATATCTGAGCAAGACTTTATGGTAGAGGGATTAAAAAAAATAATAAAACAAGAAATATATTGAAAAAGTAAATAAGAATTATACATGAATTTTGTAGTCCATTACGTTCGGTGAACCTTATTAATCACTTAAACAATAGTTTATGACTATCTGAAATTTAAATTTTGTAAATTTGTTAAAACTTACTGAAACAAAACATTTTCGATCGCTATGTGCCGATCTTCATCAGTGTCTTCTGCTTGGAGATGTTGGGTCAAGCGGTGACAGTTTCCAAGGCAGGTTTTCGATAGTATCAAAGAGTATGTGTGATTTGTATTGTGTTTGTTCGTTTAATACGTTTGTACTTTGTGTTTTTGTGTGTCTGTCAATTATTTCATATTGTTCTAGTGGGTTGAGATGTGGTCCTTTTTTGTTGATGTGTAGAATTTTGAGGTTATGGTAAATGTCTGTGTATTTGTCTCCTGTTTCTTTTATGTGATTGTAAAATGTTGAGTTGGTGTTCTGTTTGTGTTCTTCGACTCTTTGTTTAAAGCTGTGTTTGTCCAATGTAGAATTTGTTGCCTTCTTTAAGTCTATGGAGCATGGATTTGAAGGCAGTGTGTTTGTGTTGGATAGGGTGGTTTGAGGTGTTGTGGATGAATGTGTCAGTAGTTATGGGTTTCTTGTAAATGTTGAAGCTGTGTTTTTGTGTGTGGCTTTTTGTTATCGCTAGGTCGGAGAAGTTTAGGGATCAGTTGGTTTCAATTTCTGAAGTGAAGTGGAGTTTTTGGTGTATTTTATTAGTGTAGGTGAGAAGTTTTTCGCATTGACGGGAGTTGCCTCTGTATAGTGTTATGATATCATCGACGTATCTGTGCCAGTAAATAATTTTGTGTGCGTGTGTATTGTTTGTGAGTATTCTGGTGTTTTCTATGTATTGTAGAAAAATTTCGCTTAGGACACTACTGATAGGACTTCCCATTGGTAGGCCATCTGGTTGTGAATAGAAGTTTGAGTTGTGGATGAAATAGTTTTGTTTGGTGATGGTTAGGATTTCGGTAACGTGGGTTTTAGGTTTGTTGTTCTGCATTAATTGGGTTTGTAGGATGTTGAGCGTTTCGGATACAGGTATGTTGGTGTTATGTCCAGTGATAGTAGTGTTGAATTGTGTGGTATGTTTATGTCTTTTATTTTATTTATGAGGTTTGTTCTGTTTTTTATGTGTGTTTCTGTGTTGAGGTTTATGGATTGTCTGATTATTTTGTCCATGTATTTTGTTAGTTTATTTGCAGGGGCATTCTGGTAGTTGATGATGGCTTGGATGGGGACATTGGGCTGGTGAATTTTGGGAAGAGTGCGGAGGGTAGCTGCTTTAGGGTGGATTTGTTTTAGGTGGTATTTTTTGCTTTTGTTGATAATGTATTTAGATGTATTAATTAGTTGTTTGATAGTTTTGTAATATTTCTCTTTTGGGTCTGTATGTAGTTGTCTATATTATTATTTCTATTTGTTGATTCTATCTTCATGTGAGCTACTAGTTTTCACTAAACACTTGTAAATATTAACAAACTTGCCTATAGTAGCACTTTCTTATATTTGTTGAGGATGGCCGTTTCGGGAGATGTGTCCCATTGTCAACTCAGACCGTAACTGATCTCAAGGTTTACGTAGGTTAGGGTATTAGGGTGGGGGTGGGATCTTATGATAGATTTAAAATAATTTTATCTTTTATCCATAAAACATAATAGATTATAAGATTTATATTTTACTTACCTAATCCAAAGTCTAACTCTTGGTCATCATCTGGATCTAAGATTTCATTTATCATTTTTAAATAATCAATGTAGGCTGAAGAATGGAAAGAATATAGATCTTCTTCTGTTGCTAAAGAAGATTGATACACCTTCATATACGACTGTAAGTTGTAAGATTTTATTAAGGTGTCCACAAGCCTAGCCTAAAAATTAATATTTCAAGTATACAATTAAAAAAAATTCAACAATTTATTAATTTTAAAATAGTTAAAATATTTGTTTCTATATTTTATAGACATGATTTTTTATGACAAGATAATTTTAATGGTGATTACCAATTGGTTGTCTTAAAAGTTAATGTTTGAAATAATATAAAGGTAGTATTAGGAATAAAAAATAAAATATTAAAAAAAATTATAAGAAATTTTACAAGTAAGCTGTTAATTTTGATAGGTTTGTATTATACAATCCTTTATAAACTTCAATAAGCACGACTTTTTTTCAAATCTGTTGCAAAATGATCTGGATATATATATATACACTATTATACAAAAAGTCCCCAAATCTACTGCATTGGAGTAGGGAGTGTCCCGATGTTTTCTTAGTAGAAACAACATTAGTTTCACTGATAATTAATACAATTTCTAGAAATTTTACTGCAAAATTTAGAAACACAAAAAAAATAATTATTATCAGTGACAGGCCAAAAATTAAGAATTTTGAAAAAATACACATTTAACATAACCCGCAATTTATATAAACTATATTATCAAGATTTTTGTATGAAACGGAGCACTCATACCTCCACTACATTAAATAAAATATAGTTACAAGAATCTGGTTATAATAGGTTGAATTTTGAAAAAAAAATTATTAATGCATGAGGTATACAGTTCATGTAAGAAATGAAATACAACCATTTTCCGATATATTCTATTTAATGAACGATATATACCGAAATGAAGCCATTTCACTTGTAAACAGCTAGTTTACATTCACAAAAAGTTTTATTTATAACCAAATACTCTATAGAAAAGTATAATATGGTACATAATGAAGAGTATATATAAATATAAATATATATAGATCTGGCAACTGTAAAAATATTCCTTTAATTAATATTGTATTGGTTTCTAGTAAAATATGTAAAAATTTGTAGTAAGATAATTATGTAGAAATTGATCAATCCTGTCTCAATTGAGTAAATAAACATAATTACTAATAATTATTATATAAAAAATGTACCCCAACAACCACTTTAAAAAACTTGTTTCATAATTATTGGTTATATAAATGCAATCAATATTACAAACAAAAACAATTATACCTGGTGATGTAGAGTCCTCGGGAACAAGAAAAGTAATTTAACCTGGTGCTAACATATACTTATAAAGCAAAACAAAGCAAAATGACATTTGCAATACACACAAAGAACAGAACACTATGTTTACGAAATCTTGTTCATGACGAGCTGGTTGTTAATCACTTATTATACTTTGAAATTACTTGTAATCAGTCATTCCGTTAACTATAAGTTGTAAAATTGTTAACTTACACTTGGAGGAAACGTTTTCATCTTACTACTCGTATAAAAAGGCTGAAGAAGTCGAAAGACGAAAACGCTTCCTCTAAATATAAGTTAAAAATTTAACAACTTATAGTTAACAGAATATCTGGTTGCAAGTAATTTCAAAGTGTAATACTAGGTATACTAAAATATGTACCTAAAATATTACAAATTCAACATTTTGGCGTAATTTTTTTGATGTAGTAACTAGCAAAATGGCTCAAAACGTAATTAAACTTACTAGTGACTCCCAAAAATTTACAATTTAAAAAAAATCAACTTTATCACATCAATTTAACACGCTTACAGTTTTTTGGCGATAGAAATAAAAGCTGTGTAAATATTCAATGCAATATTTTCGGTTTTGTGATTGGAATAGGGTCTGCAAATATTTGTTTCACCCTTTTGAGTAATTTTGACTTATTATACCCAAGAAATAAGATATGTGAGAGTTTTATAATTGTATAAGGTTTGTGTGCCAGGGGGTGATAATAGTGCTTTGTTAAAATATTTTTTTTTAATATTTGTAATTTTTGGGAGTCAACAGCAAATCTTATTACATTCTCAGGCACTTTGCAAGTTATTACATCAAAAAAATAAAGTCAACATGTTAAATTAGTAACATTTAAAGTGCTGTGGATGGGGGGAATTCCTTATTTCAAAAAATTATGGGGTATGAGCGGTTTTCTAATTTTTGTTTGTGTTCCTGTTGACTTTCTGCATTGCTTAGGGAAATTTGTTTTGCTAAAATCGTTTATGTGGGAATGGGAAATAAATACCCTAAATCATATATCGTTAAAATATATTTATTTCTAAAAAAACAAAATAAAACATTTTTGGATAATTCGTCTTCATTTTTTCTATACACTTTTTTCAGTAAAAATATAGACGTAATGACGGTGATAAAAATTTTTTTTTGTTATTAGAATACTCGTGTAGAATGTGTATGAATATTCTATATGTATTAGAATGTGTAGAACACGAATATCAACTTTTTTTGCGCGGAAAGTTACTTTTGTTACATTTTAAATGTTAAGTTGCATGTAGGCCTATGAGGTACATAGGGCTTTTTTTCATACCCACAAGGAGCAACATGGCCATGTTTCACTTCATGCATGAACTGTTTATCCGGCAATATTACAAAACTTAAAATTTTTAAAGCCAATCTGTCAACTTTTTTTGCTTCATACCTAAGGTTGCTTTAACATACCTTAATTGTAATGTAGTATAACTGGGGGGGGGGGTCTTTTTTATAAAAAAACCCTGAAGTTATAGTTAGTGTTATAAAGTGAGGTTATAGTGTCTTTTTATAAGATTAATAATTACTGGGCACTAGTACCAAATTTTATTTTTTCAGGATTCCTGAGGACTTTCTACATTCTAAATTTTTTACCATATAGGACAGTTACCAAATATTTATGCAAATAATGTAGGAAGTAAAATATTTCATTTGGCATTTACACTTATTACTAAATAAAATTGTCACTTTTTAAAATTTGAGCCCTCAAAGGCTCTCCTTACCCTATGTCCAATTTTTGGTATTTTGGTGGTTTCTTCCAACAAAGTATCATCACTAATGTAACCAACAATTCGATCTTCTTCATAACCCTGTAAGCTTCTACGTCTCTTTATCCCAGTTAAACTAACATAAATATCTGCATTACATTCCATTTTTTAATAGCAGTTAACAATATGGATTATAAAACTGTATATGAATAATCACTGGGAGGGAAACACATTTTTACACCAAAATTAAGTAAATAAATAGTAATTTCTTCTCGCCTACTAACTTCTAAAAACTTCAAAATAATAATAGACAATTTCAGCTACAGTTACAATCCAAGGAAGATAAAATTCCTATTGTTAATTTTTTTAAACAAACAATATATCAGTCATTCAACAAATATTATATATGTAAACAAGACCATTATATATATACAGGTCAAAATTAAATCGAACAGATACATTCCGTCATGATATAACTTATATAAAATTCTAAATTATTTTACGTTTTGTATTCAAAATTGATTATTTCATATAGTATTCACTTTTAGTATTTCAGGTATTTAACCGCCAGTATGCGCTGTTGTACTGTTTTGAAGAAGGGTATTTAATAATAAAAGTTTAAGGGTATATTGTAGACATTATTTGGATTATAGCAAAAAGAAGAATTTTATGTTAACAAATACAAGACTCAAAAAGTTAAAATTTTTGAAAATTATTTCTCCAAAACCTGTTATAATTTTTCATACAAGATCTACTGCTTCATGTCAGTAATTGTTTAGTATATATATTTCTTCAGTTGAAATTAGCCAGCTTAATCATTATTTTATAACTAAGCCTATCTTTACTGGACAATTTGTACCAATGTTTTATTACACCTTCAAAATAAAGTAGTATAAAATAGATTGATAATACCTGAAGAATTACTTAATAAAATATCATGTTCTATATCAATAATAATTGTAAAATTTAATATAATTAAAAAGTAATTAATTAAGTGAATACGTAATGGCTTACTTGCTGACGTGTTTCAAAACTCGTTTCTTTTACGAAGCTAACCCTCTACTGGCGGCATCATGTTAGGTACAAAGGCTATAATGGGATGGATTTATGACTGTGGAATGGGGTGGGTTATTTTGTTTGTGTCATGTAATGGAAAAGGCTGTTGGCTTCAAAATGTGTGTAATCATTTAATATGTTTTCTTTATCTGTTGCATAGTGTTTGTATATCTCGTATTTTTCTAAAGTTGTTAGTTTTTTACACACATTTTTGAAACCAAGAGTTATATGTCACACAACCAAAATATCCCACCCCATCTCCCAGTCATAAATTCATCCCGTTACAGCCTTTGTACCTAACACAATGCCGCTAGTAGAAGGTTAGCTTCGAAAAAGGAAGGAATATTTTGAAACACGTCAGCAAGTAAGCCATTACGCATTCACTTAGTTAATTACAGTTAAATCAGTGAATTCAAGATGATTAAATAAAACAACTTTTATGCACTGTTTAACATATGGGACATTTTAATAATTTTTTGTTTGTTTAGAATGTATTTTTGAAAAATAATTTCTCCTTTTTTATAATGTTATGAATTACCCTTTCCTTGTTACAGTTTGAGCTATTAAAGAAGTATGCAGGGAGATTGCCTGGTAGTTAGGGTGTTCAGAATAATTCCTGCAATCCTTTTTACAATGACATTCATTATCTCTGGTTTTGGAGAGGACAAGCTAATTTATCCAAACCACTATAATTTTTAATAATACTGAGCATTTAAAATAAAGAGTTTGTAGAAACCATCTTTAACCCAGATAGATAAATCCAGGAGTCATTGGTTTCTCATATTACAGTTGTGCTTGGAATTACCTGACCCTGTTCTGCCTTCAGTAACTGAGTTACTTCTGTGATGGATTTGGATACTAGATATGATTTTATTTTTTTGTAGTACATTCTACACATGATAATCTCCTTAAAAAATTCAAGAATCTGTGGGAAACCATAAATAATATGACGATAAAAAAATAAGACCATCTTAAGGAGCAAATAGGATTGATTCTCACTAAATGTAGCCACATACAATGTCCTATTTAACTTTGTATCAGAATGAACAGAACCTGCTACAATGCTATTTATTGCCTAATTTATTAAAAACTGGGACAGTTTTCATAAATCTTCATCATTGTGAACATTTTATAATTAAAAATGTTGATGTTAGAAATTAAGATGCAACTAAAACTTTCAAGGCATGCTCTTCTTGAACAATATGCTTGTTCTGGGAAGCTAACCGTTTCATCTTCCCTCTAAACTGAATTGAAATGGAGGTTTATTCTTTGAATATATGTAAATCAATTATAGTGTTATGAATGAAATTATGGAATTACTATGGATCACTTTTGATCATTTCCAACTCCAAGTGTTCCAGTGTCTATAGTTTCTCTTTAACTCTACTGGATGAGTATGGCTTGAAAACTCATAATACAATGCATAGCCTTGCCAAAGTTCTCCTGAACGCTGAGGATACCCCCTAACCAAGGCCTGATGAGGCAGGTAAGTGACTGCACTTACATCTTCGATAAAGTAACCTCACATGACCATTCAGATCAGAGATTGTCAAACTCAGGTCCATTATTAAATACTTCCCCAAATAGTCGAAATTGGCTTTGGTTAGGAGCCTTCGTGATTTGTATTACGTCTGTTAATTTAGTATGTTTATATTTTATGTTCTGGTAGGTTTATAAATTTCATATAACTATATTGTGAAAAGAAAAACTTGTTTTGTTGATGTGTAAATTTCTAGGCTGTGGTTTATATTTGTGTTGAGAGCCAAAGATAAGTCAGTATTCTTTTTTAATGAAACATATTGGTTCTTTGTTGAAAACTGCAATCTGTTTACCATTTTCTAATTCATTATAGTCTGCATAGTTTGTTTATTGATGGTTTGGATTTATCTTTTATGTACTGGTTGTGTTCCCTTTTACTTAAGTTTGATATTTGTTTAAATGATATTCTATATGCTGCTTTTTGGAGTTTTTTAACCACACTATTTAAGGTTCTGTTTTTACACATGAGTAACAATTTTTTCTGCTGATGGTATATATTTCTCTTCTCTAACTAGTCCCAGATATCTTGTTATCTGAATATTTATGCCTGATGTTACTGGCTTGTCTCCTAATTGTTTAATTTATCATACTATTCCTCTTTGTAAACAGTTTGATGGTTTGTATCTCTTTAACTATACTAACTGGTTATGGTTGTAAACACCAATTGTCTTATACTGGATGAGGCAGTATAACTTCCTTTTCTAAAATGCATGCCAGTCAGTCAGTTGATGTCGTAGCCAAGTGGAAGTGGTCTCGTTTGAGAGGCAAAAAAATAATGTTTTGTCCCGACATAGTTAATTGCCATCATGCCTATTTCTTTGAAAAACATGAAGTCGCAGTGAGAGTGAATTCGGGTCAGTATGTAAACAAGTTACAAAAATGTTTCTCCCAAAGCTAGATGAGTCGGACTTGGGGGACATTTGGTTCCAACAAGGTGGTGCATTGACACACACTTCAAGATTATCAATAGTTGTTTTGAGGAAACACTTCTCACAGTGCTACATCTCAATTAGTACAGTGCGATCTAGAGGGGCCGGCCCACTATTCCGATTTGACTCCTTGTGATATTTTTCTATTGGTTTTTTTAAAATTATATTAAAGACTCTACAAGATTTGAAGAATATTGAAGATATTGCCAATATACAGCCTATTATGCAGGCAAGAGTTGTGGCAAACACCAGAAATAAGTTTACTCAATGTATGGGGAATAGGGGACATCACCTACCTCATTTGATCTTCAAAACTAAGTAAAACAAAACTTTAAGTTTGTACCTACATTATAAAAAAACAAATAAAGATTTTCTGTTTCATACAGTGGGTTTATTACGTTTTGAAAAAAACGAAATTATGCTGCCACACTCTGCATCTAAATAATATGTACTTTCTTATTTTGAGAAATTAAAAAAAAATTGTAAAAAAATATTTAATAATAAAAATATGTGAAACCAAATTATTAAAATTAAAATTTTTAATTATTAAGGATGGCCATAACATTAATCCTTGTGACATCATTGTTTTTTTTCATATGGTGGTGCATATATATTCAAACGGTTTTTGGTTTGGTCAAAGTGATAAGGTCTAATCATTTGTAGGCAAAAAGAATATTTTTTAGAATATTCACTCTTTTCTTTCTGACTAGAATTTTCTTGCTATTGTATCTGATGAACACAAACATTTTATTTAGCCTAACTATTGTTTTTAAACTCCTAATTTTTCCTAAATTGTTAAACAATTGAACCTGGAAGTGTTCCTAAACACTCTAAAAGTAATTTTTGTTTTAGATTTCTCCCTTCTAATGTTATTTTTATTTAATCACTTTAACAATAGTTTATGACTATCCGAACTTTAAATTGTGTAAATTTGTGAAAAGTTACTGAGACAGAACGTTTTTGATCGCTATCTGGCTATCTTCACCAGTGTCTAGCAATCAAAAACATTCTGTCTCAGTAAGTTTTCACAAATATAAAAAATTTAAAGTTCGGATATTCATAAACTATTGTTAAAGTGATTAATTAAGATTCACCTAACTTAATGGACTACAAAATTCAAGCTATTTTTATGTTTTAACTCTTTAAAAATGTTAAAAGTATATACCTAGTTATTTAAAAACCTTTTATACTTGCATATTGTTTTAATCATAATGACCAATCTTTTCTGTCTATATAATATGATTTCAAAGAAACTATATTTATAAACCCCCCCTTTTTCACTATTTTCTTTGGTCATTTACATGTGTTATATACAATGCTAATGATGTATCACATTACATGAGTTTTAAATAAATTTTATTTAACCTTCACTGATGTAATGTTAAAATAATTGTATTTTTTAAAATCAATTTGTAATACAAGTATTATCAATGAGTATCTACATAAATAATGTATTCAACCAATGAAGTCTGCCCAAGCCTCGACACAATTAAGTAACTTTGTGTTTTGGCACCTGACCTTACATAACATCTCCTATATGAATACCAAGTAGCCTTCACTCTCACATTGATACTATATAAATTATCCTGAGGTAACAGCTGATATCAAACAGACATCACTTGTTGAAGTGAGAAGTACAACTTTGAAACCACTACCATGAAATATCAGGTAAATATTTTATAGGGTTAAACATAAATTAGCATAAACATTAACTAATTATAAACAAATCATAAATTTATATTATTACTTTAATACTGTCACAATTTAATATTTAACACTAAAAATTAAATGACGTACCTTAAACCAAGACTTATTATTTTTATTAATTAAAAAAAATGTAAATAGGTTTAATATTATTTTTTTAAAATTGTTACAGAGGTAGGTTATTTAAAAAAATGATAAATAAACAAAATTTTGTCCAATAACTTGTAAAACGTTTAAAAAAAGAGTTAATGTAAATAAAAAATTAAAATTATAATTGTATTTTATTATTGTTTATTTGTTTAAAATATATTTTTACAATGATATTTTGAGGAATTTAAGATGTTACCTATGTAACTCAAGAGTTGGTAAAAATATTAAGTTTATGATAGATATTATAAGATTAAAATAAATTACAATCTCAAAACATACTTATTTAAAGTAACATACCGGTACTAGTGTAGCCCAAACTATTCTCTCTTATTTAAAAAAAGTCATTTAAAAAAGTACTTACACTTTTAGAATGTTTTAAAACTTGCCTATAGTAGCACTTACTTTGCTTGTTGAGGACGGCCGTTTCGGGAGATGTGTCCCTTTGTCAACTCAGACCGTAACTAAACATTCTTAAAACATTCTAAAAGTGTAAGTGTTTACTAGTAGCTCACGCGAAGATGGAATCAACAAATGTTAAAAAAGTACTTTTAAAAAGTATAACATTTCTTTTAATTCATAATTTAATACATTTAATCTAGAATCTGATAATAATTTGTTAGGAGAATTTTATAGATATAATAAATTGTATAACATTTCTTAAATTTGTAAATTTAACCACCGAAGTCAAAAAAAAATAATTGATTTGTTGACAATATTGTAATTTAATAGTAAGCTTCACCATATTAAATCAACTCTTAATAAACTTTACAAATATATATATATATATATATATATATATATATATATATATATATATATATATATATATATATGAAGTGGTTTTCTATTAAGTGATATTAGCAAGTATATACTATTTTTTAACTCAATATTCCAAATATAGTATTATTTTAATAAAACGTTATTTTTTTTTAAACTTGAGGAATTTTCTTCAAACTCTATTTCTTATAAAGTTTGTTACAGAAGTTTTATTATTATTATTCTGTTTTCATCTTGAAGTGTGTTATAAATTATTTTTATAATTGAAATTTGAATGCTTGACTATAAATTAAACCATGTTTTATAATTTCTTGCTGGTGTGTTTACACTGGTTTAGTTCATTGTTTAATAATTGAGAAACAAACCAGACAATATAACATTGAATCCCTTCTTATATAAAAAAAAGTTGTTTTTTTATATCAAAACATTGAATAGCTCACTCAACTAGTGTGACTTCTTTTTATTAATAGCTTTTGATAAAGGAATAGTGTAGAGCTAATAATAATAACTTGGATTAACTGTGGAGTTAATCTCTTTGGACAACTATTGAGTGTGAGCTAATAGAAGGAATTTAAAAATAGAACTTAAAATTGGCATGTCTTCGAAATAGTAAAACTAGTACATTTTTTTATAAACATTGAATAGTCTAATGATTAATTAAAATATTTTGCATTAAGTGTTATGTGAAGATATAAAATAATATATATATCTTTTATATATATATATATAAGCAGAGTATTAACCACAGATTAAATTGCAATAGGTTTTTCAATTAATACTAATTCATAATTCATTACAATCTTGACATTTTTTTGTTTACAAAACATTTGTAATTGTTTTAGATTGCTCTTGTTCTCTTGCTCGCTGTATCTGCATTTTGTGCAGAAGAGAAACCTGCTGAACCAAGAAACAAACGTTATATATATCCAGCATACTACCCATATTCATATGCACCTGGCTTTGCACCATATGTTTCACCATATGTAGCACCTTATACTTCTGCTTCCTATATTGCAGCTCCTTATGTTGCAGCACCCTATAAAGCATATGCTCCAGGCTTAGCAGCATACACTTACTACTAAATGAATGGCTGATGATTTAACGGATTATAACTGTTGTGTAACCAAATCAATCAATAACATAATAATGAAATATTATGATTGTTCTGTCTGTTTTGTTCTCCAAATTAAGAAAATAAAATAATTTCTCTCAAAATGTTTTCCATTAATATTTACCTGAGTATGTAATTATCTTGATTACTATTACTTTGAATATTTTAAAAGAAATAATATATCTAGTAATTAAAATGTAACTGTAGATTACACTTTACTGATATTGCACTTATATACATAAATGAACATTTACATTTAGCAATTTCATGAAGTAAAGGTTCTGCTAATTACTGAAATAGATTCATAGATTTTTTACAAAATATTTAAAAAATAACTATTTCAAATTTACAATTACATTGCAAACAGCTGAATAAACAATTCTTAAAACTTGATGTCTATATATATATATATATATATATATATATATATATATATATATATATATATATATATATATATATATATATATAAATATAAATAAATATATATATATATATATATATATATATATAAATAAATAAATATATATATATATATATATATATATATATATATATATGAAGTTAAAATTATTATTTGTAAATAATTTTTTCCACCACTAAGTGCAATAATTTTACCTTATGTGATGAGGCACTTTTCGGACAATGGTCAAGTGACCGAAAGTTGCCTTGTTACATAAGGTAAAATTATTCCACTTAGTGGTGGAAAAAATTATTTAAAAGTAATAATAACCTCATAAAGTCAGTGCAACGGAAAAATAATGAACAATGTGATATATATATATATATATATATATATATATATATATATATATATATATATCACAATATGTATTCTTGTGTATTAATAAAGAACATAAGTCAAAATACAAATACAAGAATTATAATTGAATTTACAATTCAAAGCTTTTCGTTGGCTAACAGTACCAACATCATCATCAATATTCCTGATGATGTTGGTACTGTTAGCCAACGAAAAGTTTTGAATTGTAAATTCAATTATAATTCTTGTATTTGTATTTTGACTTATGTTCTTTATATATATATATATATATATATATATATTAACATCAAGTTTTAACAATTGTTTATTCAGCTGTTTCCAATGTATATATACTTTTTTTTTCTTCTGTTCATGTATATGTGACTGAACTCCTCCCAAACGGCTGGACAAATTTTTTTGAAATTTTGTGTGCTTGACTAAGTTGATTCAAGAATGGTTTATATTTACAATTTGATCCGGTAGGCAGCGCTGCATACATTTTACACTTTTTTTGTTGCTTTTGCATATCAATTATTGCATAAATGTAACTAGATTTTTGACCGAGCATTCAGTCACATTTAATTCGAACTACTAGATACTATTTACCAGTAGACAGCAGTAATGACGTTATGACGTACAACGGACAAATTACATAAAACATTACTTCATACGGCAATTTTTTATACATTTAGGTTAGCTTGCATTAGAGCTGCTTAAAAAACCAAGGTTTTTTTAATTAGTTACTATACATTATTAGTTTATTGGTGTACGTTATTAGTTTTGCTTGCATTACCTCAGCTAAATTTTTTTTCATAAACAGTAGAATATTTTTTTTAAAAAAATAGCCTGTTGAATATTTTAAAAGTTTGAAACAAGTATTTTCAAGATAGTAGTCTATGAAACAAGTATGAAAAAGTGACAAGTAGCAAATGGCTCATACTCATAATTTATATCCATTACTGAACCATGTTCCTTTTAATTACTCATTACATTTGCTGTAACATCCTCATTAGATTCCCTCTGGCATAATAGTTGAAATTAAAAATTGGAATCACTCTCTCCAAAACAATATTGAAATGTAGACAGACCATTAACATTTCATTTTAATCAATTTGTATAGCCCCATTTATATCACCTCAATGAGGTATATTGGAGACACTCATCTTACTATGTTCTTGTAACTACTTTAACAGTTCTTCTCCTACAAAGTATGTCATCAGACAACACAACTTAAAATATCCTTTAAAAATTTGATTGACAAATAATTTCTTGATTTTATGTATATCTTTCTCTTTATATGGCCAATAATTTACATTAAACATTTTACTCTTAAAAGTAAAACTCTAGTTAACTACTTGACAATGCAAGGGGCTAAATTCGCCATGTTTTATCTAGTTTAGTCTATGTTTAAATCTGAAATGTATCTAAAAAAGAATGATTAAAAGAAATGCTATACAATTATCAAACATCTGAATTTGCTAGGAAATGCTTATATGAAATGAAGTGCACATAAATGGGCACATAAACAAGAAAAATATTACTTTAGTGTGAAATAGTAATATGATGCAGTACATTTTTTTCAAAACTTCAAGAAAACCATAACAGTTAGAGTGATATATATATATATATATATATATATATATATATATATATATATATATATATATATATATTGTAATCCTTAGATGAATTATTTTTCTTGTTGAATATGTATGGTGAAATAAAATAATTTTCATAAACAAGAATATACGAGTATTACTTCATTTTATTGTTGATTGAAGCTTTTCGCTAATTTACATTAAAAGCATTTTCAAAATTTATAAATCACTGTCCAGTTATGTGACTAGAGTAAGACTGTTGTGTGACAGTATTCTAAGTATTCTTGTTTTTGACATACTTTTAATTTATTAACTATATTACAAGAAAACATATCACCATATATATATATATATGAAGTTATTATTATTACTTGTAAATAGTTTTTTCCACCACTAAGTGCAATAATTTTACCATATGTGATGAGGCACCTTTCGATCACTTGACCATTGTCGAATCACTGATTAATTTTTCTCTATTTTTCTGGTGTGGATGTCACAAAGAAAAATTAATCAGTGATTTGACAATGGTCAAGTGACCGAAAGGTGCCTCATCACATAAGGTAAAATTATTGCACTTAGTAGTGGAAAAAAGTATTTACAAGTAATAATAATAACTTCATAAGTCAGTGCAACTGAAAAATAATGAACAACATGAAATTATATATATATATATATATATATATATATATATATATATATATATATATAAATGAATGTTTGTATGTATCTATGAGCCTTATGCATTATTAAACCACTGATCGCCATAAAACTTTGGGAAATTGTTGAGTTTTACATTCCTAGTAAAATTTCTGGTGCATAACAAATTTTTTTAACGTGTAATTTTTAAGTGCTGTAATTGCTACACTGAATTCATTCTAAATTTTGGTTGCCAGGTAACACTCAACAATCTAAAATTATTTTCTAACACAATACAAACAATATAGACAAAATATTTGATATCCGAATTCAATAAATAACATTCAATCAAGAACTTTTACTGTCACACTTTTCTCGATCGACTACTATATGTTCAGTTATTATTATGTAAATAAAATACTAAATAAGTTTAGCTAATGTTAACATGCCATTCATTGACCTTTAGGCGATATGAAGTTTTATATATATATATATATATATATATATATATATATATATATATATATATATATATATATATATATAGACTAATTTAGATTCACTTCAGTTGCAGGAGACATTAAACCAATGATCCTAAACCATATTGTTCATGGTGAGTGTACTCTTGCTTTCTTCTGAGCTGGCTTAATGTTATATGATTCAATTTTCTAATTGAGATTTTGTGTGTGATACTTATGTTGTGCATCATACACATTTCATATATATAATACATTTACACTTATCTACAAATGCTATCACAAATACTAACTACAAGTTCATAAATAAAATACTCATGAAATCATATTCATGAGAATAAAATTATTATTACTACGATCTATAGTGAACTAAAGATAATTTTACTAGAATATATTATATCTTGAAACATTTACATCCTTAATTAAGCAGAATCTTTCAAAGCCAGAAGCAAGTTGAAGTATGAAAATGCTGCTTTTATTAACTGAAACAAAGTTAAATTATTCATAAGTTTAAAATAAATCATACAACATGTAAAAATTCAAATAATGTTAGCAATATAGGCCTAAACAAATTCTTAATTAATTTATGTTTCAATGTATACACATTTAACAAAAGCGAAATTGATATGTATAATATGTATTTGATTTCAGTCTTTTGGGATGATTATCTTTTTTGAAATTTTTATTAATTAAATCCCCTATCGCCATTATAAACTATCATTTTCCAATAAAATATCTTTGGCTTTTTAAAAAAAAAAATTAATTTTTGTTTACTGAAAATTATAAAATGATGTAGCTACCCTAGCCAGATCTAGATCAACCATAGTCTATGGCTTCATTACTCAAGTATAATGAGTCTTTTTTTTCTTGAGTAATTCTTTTTATTTTAGGTGTTCTAAGTATAAAGATGTAAAAGGTTTTTTTACTTCCTTTTTTATGTGGAATAAAAAATATTTTACTTAGTTTGTATAAATTAGTAGCTTTAATTGGATTTTTACAATAAAATATGTTAAAAATATCTCTCTACTCATTCTTTATTAAATTCTTTCTATTAGCTCACACTCTCCTGATATATATCTTGTACAAATATTCAATTGTTAATAAAATATGTTTTTATTCATCCAATCAAGTTCAAATACATTTTTTAAACCTATAGTGGATGACAATTGATATTAATACAGTTTTTAAATTTGGGGGGTATACCGGATTTGAACTATGAATCTTCATGTTCAAAGTCTAGCACGCTTTGGCACTGCTCCAACTTTTTATTATAAATAAATGTATTATTCAATGATGTATAAATTTTTTCCCCCATCTGGTTGTCCTCAAAACCTCCATTGTACAACCTAAACTGTTGCTATGGTTACCACAAAATATCATAAATAGTGCTGTAAGATTAAAAAAGAATGAAACTAATAAAATAAACAAAGAAACTGGAAATAAGCAAACAATGATAATTTTTTTCTTTCTTGATTTCAGTAGGAATTTACTTTAAAAAAAAATTTTTATATTACTTGTTTCTTCATCTATCTGCCTATTTAGACAAGACCACACACACTGTATTTATTGTGCCAACAATAGTACAGGTCCAATTTCGTTGTGACAGTCACATTCAGTTAGTCAGAACAAAATCACAGTTCTAAAGACTTCAACAGTTTTCAACTACATCATACAAATTTATACAATATTTAATTTTTTGAAAACTATTCCTACATTGTATTAACAGCAATAGAGTACTTGATATATTTCTGTGATTAATTGTCAACGTAATTTGGAATAAATTACCCAAATGGCTTGCATTATTTTAGCTGATAAAGTGTTTTCAATAACCCTATGTGTTATGAGGCCATACTTCAGAAGAAATCAGTTTTAAAATAGAATTTTAATAGTCTACTTGCACATTCTCTTCTATTTGTTGATGAAATGTACATGTCCATCCTAAATATCACCACTCTTCTTTGATATTTTTTTTCTATTAAAACTGGTCTTATTAGACCAACCATTAACTTTCCTTGCATTATCTTTACCTAAATACTGATATAACTAAAGTGCCCATCGACTCATTAGTTCTTGTCTGAACATTGTCAATACATATTATATTAGAACTAGCACAGCACAACACAACACTCCACTAACTCAAATGGTTTGGTTCTCTTCAATCTTCTAACTATGGACTGGTTATCGAGAAGTTGAAGAGCCACTGTACTTGGATGAAGGTGAAGTCTCTTTTCATGTTTTTTCGCCATCTTCTTTATTCCTTCTGGTATCGTTGGAATATTTAGATCTCGGTGAATATCTTTGTTTTTTATATACCAAGGTGCATTAATCATATTTCTCAGTACTTTATTTAGGAAAATCTGGAGAATTTCCACATTAGATTCCTTTGCACATCCCCACAGTTGACTGCCGTACATCCAAACTGGTTTCAAAATCTGATTGTAGATTTTTATTTTATTTCCTAATGCGAGGTTTGAATCTCTACCCAAGAGCCAATAGTGCTTACGGTATTTGGTATTTAATTCCTCCTTCTTTTTCCTGATGTGGTGTTTCCATCTCAGTTTAGCATTTAGGTTCATACCTAGATATTTAGCTTTATTTTCATAAGGGATGATGATTCCGTTAACATCTATTAATTGAGGATCTTTCAGTATCTTATTTGTGAAGCTGATGTGGACTGACTTCACGTCATTCAGTTTGATTTTCCATTTATCAGTCTATTGGGTGGTTGGAATATTTGATAATTAAAGTAGAGATAATTAAAAGGGAGGCAATTAAATAGCTTCATTTCCTGTTATAGATTAAGAAAGATGGTGATAATTATTGATATTAATTTTTACCTTAAAACATCAAACATATAGACCCATACACATATAGATAAATGTGTGAACCAGTGGCAAAGTATGATAAATTTGCCTAGTTATCTCTGACACAGAGGTTGAGCCTATCCCTCATATGATTACAAAAAATGTAATGATTATTCTGCTGTTTGATTATAATGAAAGCTACTGATATGTGTTTACATAAACAAGATGAACACATGTGTAAATATGAGTAAACAGTATTTAACTATATTATATAATATTAAATTAGTTTTCAAAACAAACTAATGAACTAAATTAATAAAACTTATATACTTTATTCCCATAAAAACTCGAATGCAATAAAAATATTCGTCAGTCTAGTTTGTAATTTATTTTATTGTAGATTTTAATTTTGAAATAAGGCCCTCTGATAATGATGACATGGCCGTCGAAATGTACATGAGGGTTTAATCTTATGTAACTTGTATTATTAGTTACTTTTGATTATTTTTATGGTATTGGGATTTATTCAATATTTTTATTGTAATATATTCTACCACTGTGCTCTTAACATTGTATATGAACTCAATTCTTTGATTTTCTAAAGTGTACTTCTGGATTACAGTGTTATAAAAGTTCTCAGCTCTTATTTTTCAAAGAGTTTTTTTTAGATGATTGTAATGACAGATTACCCGTCCACTGTTCTTTTTTTTGTGGATCTCTTGTATGTTTGAAGTCTTTTAAGTGCCATAAAACTCCTAACCACCAATGCCGATTAGTTGCTAATATCATGCTGATAAGCATAGCTAAGCGGAATACTTTATAAACAAGTAATATAAAAAAAAAATTTAAGTAAATTCCTACTGAGGTTAACAAACAAAAATTTTATTTTAGATACCCTAAATGATATTATGTGACAGCCATGGCAACAGTTTAAGGTTGTACAGTAGAGGTTTCAAAGGCAACCAGATGGGGGGTAAATAAATACATATACATCTTTGAGAAATATATTTCTAGGTATTGGAAAGTTGGCGCAGTGCCAAGGCGTGCTAGACTTCAAACTTGAAGATTCTCAGTTCGAATTCGGCTGGCCCTCACAAATTTTATAATTTAATTATTGAATAAATATTTGAAAAAACTATTGACATTAATTTTCATCCACTATAGGTTAAAAAAAATGTATTTGAACTTGATTGGATGAATAAAAACGTATTTTATTACTGATTGAAAATTTGTAAAAGACATATAAAAGGAGAGTGTGAACTAATAGAAGGAATTTTAAAACATTTTGTAAATGCTTTTCATGTAAATAATTTACTTTTGACAAATTGTAGATGTTTATGTATTCTTTAAAAGTATTTTCATTTTCTTACAAATTATGGAATTTTAAATTGGTTAATGATCAGCCTATCTATAGATGATTGCACCCTCGCTACTGATGTGAACATACATACTCATCACACACACATACACAAACACATAAACAAACACAAAAACACACACATACACACATACATACATACACACTCACATAACTCACAAAGTAATAATAATCAGGGATCTTATGGAAGTTGATAATCCAATAAATGTAACTACCTTGCTTGAAATCTGCAACTTCCAATACCCAAAACAAATAAAAGACATACACAAAACTCACAAATTTATCATTTATTGACTCATATGCGTTTTAATGACAAAGTCATAATCATCAGTGAGTGTTGCTACTACAAACTCTAGCTTACAACTCACATTGCAACACTCACTGATGATGATGATTTTGTCATTGAAACACGTATGAGTCAATAAATGATTAATTTGTTAGTTCTTTATATGTATTTTATTTATTTTAACAATACCTCACAAGCTAAGGCCAAAGAATACCGAGTTTGAAATGGTGTTATATTTAGTTTAATAAGCTACTGTAAAGGTAAATATATTACCGTAATAAAAGACGAAACTGTGACAGGTACAATATTGATAGCTTTTAACACAGTTGGTTTCTGTGTGCGTTCCAAAATAATTTTAAAACTTGTCTTCAATGAGTGTGTAGAGTCATACCAATTACCTTCGCATATAAGATCTCTGAAAGCGATACTCTGCAAAACCATTAAAGCAAAATATTAACTATCAATATACACAATAATAATTTATACAAAAAAATAATATAATACAAACTAAAATCTGAACTAACAGTTAGAAAAAATTAAATGTCACTGTAGAATATAATCAGAAATAATTCCCTTTGAACCCCTGATATTTTCTGATTCTTATTTTAGAATTTGTTTCTTTAAAGTATTAAAAATATGTTATACTGTTATAACAATGTATGTAGGGGCCTATATTATAATGTATGCAATCTAGACTGCACAATTTGTTTGTCTTTTTACATATCAATATCAGTTTCAATTGTCAATTATTGTTAAATATTTATAGCTTTCATTAAAAAACTTAAATTTTTTTACTTGTTCATCCTGATGTTTGTTTGTATAAATATATTTAAAGATTTGATTGTTTTAGTGGTTGAAATTGATTTATTAAAATTTCGTATCATATGCTATTCATCCTAGTTTAATGCGTACTGTATTGTGAGATAATTATTAGTACATGAATTTCACATCAATATGAATTGCACATTATTTATATTTGTACCCAAGGAAGTGTAAATGGGCTATTGATGAAATAAATTTATGTTATAATAGCCAATGCAAATATTTTTAGGTTTTATATTAGTGGATATTAAATTTAATAAAGACTAATGCATGGTAATTCATGTCACTGACATTTATAAAATTTAGTTTAAATTCTTGAATTTTGTAGTCCATTACGTTCGGTGAATCTTATTAATCACTTAAACAGTAGTTTATGACTATCCAAACTTTATATTTAATAAATTTGTTGAAACTTACTGAGACAGAACGTTTTTGATAGCTATGTGCCGATCTTCATCAGTGTCTTCTGCTTGGAGATGTTGGGTCAAGCGGTGACGGTTTTAAAGGTAGGTTTTCGATAGTATCAAAGAGTATGTGTGATTTGTATTGTGTTTGTTCGTTTAATATGTTTGTATTTTGTGTTTTTGTGTGTCTGTAAATTTTATATTGTTCTAGTGTCCTAGTTCAAGGTTTTTGTTGACGTGTAGGATTTCTAAATTATGATAAATGTCTGTGTATTTGTGTCCTGTTTCTTTTAAGTGATTGTAAAATTTCAATAAGTAGGTTACAAAATAGCATACAAAACCAATAACAAATTACAATACAAAATACAGCACAACACCAACAACAAAGATAAACTACAAGCACCAGGCGCATATAAACTAAACTGCAACGAATGTAACAAATTCTACATTGGACAAACAGGTCGCAGCTTTAAACAAAGAGTCATAGAACACAAACATAACACCAACTCAACATTTTACAATCACTTAAAAGAAACAGGACACAAATACACAGACATTTATCATAATTTAGAAATTCTACACATCAACAAAAAAGGACCACATCTCAACACACTAGAACAATATGAAATTTAAAGACACACAAAAACACAAAATACAAACATATTAAACGAACAAACACAATACAAATCACACATACTCTTTGATACTATCGAAAACCTACCTTTAAAACCGTCACCGCTTGACCCAACATCTCCAAGCAGAAGACACTGATGAAGATCGGCACATAGCGATCGAAAACGTTCTGTCTCAGTAAGTTTTAACAAATTTACTAAATATAAAGTTCGGATAGTCATAAACTATTGTTTAAGTGATTAATTAGTTTAAATAATTTTAATTTGAAAATTATTGAAATGATTTTAGTTTAGGTATGAAAGAGAGTATACCAAGGAAGTTATAAAATCACCACAATGCAATAAAATAAGTTTGATAGTCAATTTAGAATAATTATTCCATATAGTACTACTACTTTGTTCTATGAATTTTATTTATAATTTAAAAAAAAATTTATGACTATTTCTTCTATAATTCTGATAGTTACATTAGATTCTTATAGTTTAGTTATACTATTGTATAGTTGTATTATACATGGGTATAGCAAAGGGAAGGAGAATTAGAAAGTTTCACTGTGATCTTTTATTAGCTATTAAGTAATTTTAAATTGACCAGTCAAGTACAAAATTTATATCAACCTCAAATGACAATAAAAAATTCAAATATTATAATAAGGCACTTCTCATAGAAAAAGAGTTTACAGTAAACTGTGAGGTGTTTCACAGGTCTGTAAAAGATTTCAAAATGCATAATTTCATTTGGTCATGGCCCCATATTTGAGAAATAAAATTCTTAAAAAAATCACCTAAATGAACTTTCCACGACTTATATTCATAAACAAACTGCGGTAACAGAAGATGAGCTTTTAATAATATTTTTAGAAGTTTCGTAGACTCAATATTTCTTTGTAGAATTGTAGTTTGTGAAAGTGAAAATAAACTTTTTTTTACAAATTTTATTTCTTAAATATATACTTAAATTTAATGTTCATTAGTACTCTTTAAGTTTTTTATTTATTTAAAGTAAGTACAAATTTAATTCCTGCATCTTGTCAACTTAAGTATAGTTTTAAGCATTAGAAAGGTGTAAAATGGTATTTAACTTTCAAAATTATGATTTGAGGACATAAATTAGCTCCTAGTTCCCCCAGCATGTAAGAATAGCCACCCCCTCCCCAGATTCTGTTATTGTTACATAATTATATGTTAGTTTAATTAAATTGCCACTATATCATATATACTCAGTATATATCGAAATCTTGTTGCTGTTCATGACAAGCTGGTTGTTAATTACTTATAACACTTTTGCTACTACTTGCGACCAGACTTTTTGTTAACTAAAGGTTGTTAAATTGTTAACTTACAATTGGAGGAAACGTATTTGTGTACGACTTTTTCAGCCTCGTATTTTTGCTGCTAGGAATGCTGCAGTTGGTACCGAGGAAGCACAACTGCAGCATTCCTAGCGGCCAAAATACGAGACTGAAGAAGTCGTAAGACAAAAACGTTTCCTCCAAGTGTAAGTTAACAATTTAACAACCTTTAGTTAAAAAGTCTGGTCGGAAGTCATAGTAAAAGTGTAATAAGTACTCAGTATATTATTGCATTCAGTTACTAATATTTTGTGGTTTATTTAATCATGTTTAGTGTTAATGTGGTGTACTTGGTAGACGTTGGCAACATTTAAAAACCATTATTTAATTGTACAAAAATTATAAAAAAGTAATAACAAAAAAGCAAAGGTTTCGTTGAACATATTGCAAATGTAGTTGTGGCATAAAAGAGTTTAAGGTAAATTATAAGAACTTTACAAAAAGTAAAACATTTGTATTAAAACGAATCTATATTATTGTTACTGAACCTTTGGCTTAATATTTTATAGTAAATAATAATAGTAACTGCTTCATTTGTTCAAACAAAACTCAATTTATCCTATAAAATTAAATTCTTGAGAAGTACATTTTTATAAAAAAATATAATTTATTTACTTTTACATGAAGTTTTTCTCCATACCAGAAGTAGACAAAACAGTGGACTATCAGTGCAGACAACAAACAAAAATTTTTTGAAAAATGTTCATAATGATGCTCTTGCAACATCTGTAAAAAAATTTTTAATTAATTATTATAAATAATTACAATTTAATTTATTATAAATTAATCACTACATACACACACACGCACACACACACACACACACACACTCACACATACACACACGCACACACACACACACACACACACATTTAATTAGAATATTAATTCCTAATTTACTGTCAATATAGGAACTTAAATAATAAAATGCCTGAATATTACCTGAAAAGTTTGAAAACTGGACAAGCAAAGTATAAATTCACAGTTGACTAACATCTCCAGAAGTGTGGTGCCATATATGTACTGTGTGTCTTGGGAAAATCTGGGAAAACAGCCAAAACGTATTAGTATTCTTAGTGTTATTAGGACGTTATAAAAAACAGAAGCCATTATTATATACTACTTTAGTATATAACATAAACATAATATTATATATATCTCTTACACTTTAATGTACTTAAAACAAAAATCTTATGAGGTATATTTGCAAGACGACTTTCCAGAACTATTAATTACGTTATCTCATTTCCGAGCTTTTTAGAAGACTGACTGTAACAGTTTGCATCGCAGTTGTGAAACAGGCTATTACAATAAATTAACTTCAATTTACACTGCAAAGAAATAATATATAGAAATGCATATTTTTAGCACTACAGTGCAACATACTTAAGGAAAGTGATAGATTGGTGACATCTTCCTGTGAATCTGTCAAATTCACAAAAAACTTATGGTAGCAAATGATAAATAAATTACTTGACACCAAAAGCTGAGCTCAGACTAAGACCATAATAAATGGTATGTAAGATGATAACATTTTCAACTGTTACTCAAGTCATTGCATGGTATTGAATACTCAATATCCACAGTCAGGGGTTAAGTTTAAGCATGGTGGATTATAAAAATTTGAATTTGGAAGAGCTGTATATTATATAGTATTTTTTTAAAAAAGATTTTACTTACAAATTAAAATTTTTAAAACTACTTCTTTAAAATGAAAGCTTGAATTAGTGTGCCTGAAATTCACTAATCTGGACTACACAAGTTAAAATTTATCTCATGTAGAAAATGTATGCTTACCCTATAACTAAGTTGTGCTGTTCCACCCACATTTTGAGTTTTTCATTTATCAAAGTATCAATTTCACAAGTGTTAACTTGACGTTTATATTTAGGGGTCATCTGTAATTCTTCAACACTGCTAATGTCTTTAAGAGTTTCTCCTAAAAGGTATAGTTGTGAACAGAAGACATTGACAAAACTAATGAAGAGGCCAGAACTAGTGACATGTACGAAAAAGTCGCAAAAAATGTTAGTAAATTGAACAGACAAAGCTACGTAGAATGTTACATTGTTTAGTTCAAACGGTATGCTCATTGGATACACAAAATGTTTTTCTGTATAATTTAAATGAAACATGTAAAATTTAGTTACATACATATAGCTTATATGAACAGTTGATATTATAAATGCCAAAGTAATGGTAACAATTGCTGATCGTTTCTCTTCTTTTTCTTGGTATTTATTAGTTTTATTAAATGTTTCGTAGAAATTGTTAAAATTTCCTTCTATTAACTCAAACATTTTCATTATTTTCTTCTGGTTCCATACAAGGACCAAATACATTACCATCGTATGAAAAATAAAGGCAGCATGAAGTAGAGTTTCTATCCCAACAAATAAATCACTTGCTGTAAAGAACTTGTGTGTTGTTCCTATAAGAGTTGCAGAGAATGATAAGACATACACCATTATTATTTTCATATTTCGAGACTTGTTTGTTGAACTAGTCCAAAGACCAGTGGCTGTTAGAAGGAACTTCATCACTCTGTAATAAAGTGTAGAAAAGTTATAAGCTTTCAATTTGTGTGACATCCTGGAACATAAAAAACATTTATACAAATTAACTACTCAATTTTTCAATCAATAACAGAGGTTAAGAAATAAAGAATAATTAAATAATATTTAGTGTTAAATAGTACTTAACTAAAAGAACGCATAAGGGCTTACTTGCTGACGCGTTTCGAAACAATTGTTCCTTTTACGAAGCAAAGCCTCTACTGGTGTTGTCCCCGTTAGGTACAAAGGTTGTTGGTATGAGATTTATGAGTGTTTATGGGCGGGTTAAGTTGATTGTGTGCTATGTAATGGAAAAGGGTGTTGGCTTCAAAATGTGTGTGGTCATTTAATATGTTTTCTTTATCTGTTGCGTAGTGTTTTTATATTTTCTTAAGTTGTTAGTTTATTACTTTGTGTTAATATCAGGCGAAATGTTTAAATTAGTATGTAAGTCCATGTGTATGTGTTGTGTGTTTTTTAGGTGTGTTGTACAGCTAGATTTTGGGTTTGTGCGGTTTCTTTGGCTTTGTGTGTTCTTCGAAGCGTGTGTAGAATGACCTACCGGTTTGGCCAATATAATAGCTGGGACACTAGTTACATGTTAATTTTGTAAATACCGTATAGATTTTATTTGTCTGTTTGTTTTTGAAAATGTTGTATATGCGGTCTTAAAGTATTTGTGGTTTTGTAAGATATTTGGTAATGAAGTTTTTTGAAAGTGGAAGCTATTTTGTGTTTTTTTTTGTTGTGGTAGGTGATGGATATGTATTTGTTATTTTTTGTGTGGTTTGTCAGCATGGCGGTTTGGTGATGTAGTTTGTGTTTAGTTTTCATGAGTAGGTTATCTATGGTTCTATGTTGGTAAGTATTCACTTAGTTAAGTACTATTTAATTACTGTTTAATCAGTGAATTAAAAATGATTACAACAAGCAACTTTAATTAGATAATGTTATAAAAATCAGAAATCAAATTCAGCATTAGGAAAAACACAATAGATAAATACAAAAATCATTGTTTATTTCAGAAACCCATCAACTGAAATTTTGGTCAAAAATTATATTACCACATATTCTGAATTGGAATCTGTAAACACACATTTCTGTCAAGTGGCAATGTCTCAATTTGGGTTATTTATTTTAATGAATTTAAATATTATTGCAGAAACCAGTCAAGCATCATCATGTAATGTGTTTCTGCGGTAAATTTCATGTTCGTCATTTGGCAACTCTGGTTGTTATGACTACTACTCTTGTTGGACAACCTGGTACTACAGTTGTGCTTTAACCCTTAGCACTCGACTGTCGGGGGAGCCCCGCCAAGCGTATATTGCAGTTTACTCGTATGTCGGGAGTCACCCGACACGATTTTCAAATGCCTATAACTCGTCTGCGGCAAAGCCCATGACATTCAATCTTTTCCCCGTTTGGTGCTACACTCTATTGACAATAATGTGAACTAAGTTCAAAATGCCTAGGAATATGTGAGTCATCACAAAATCTAGTTTGCCGCTACGTTGTATGCTGCAAGTAGGTAACAGTTTTGACCGGTTATTTGTTTACTCGTAGTTTGCCGTGGCTTCACGTGCAATTAGTGATTCTGAAATTCCTGATCTTTTACTTGATCCTGATTTATTAGAATGTAGTTCAGTTTCATAAACAAAATAACTAAACCAACAGGTATTTGTAAATATAACCAGTTTATGGGTGGTGTAGATTTAGCTGTTCAATATAATGAAACGTGCAGTTTTACGAGACGAACAAATAAATGGTGGAGGAAAATGTTTTTCTGGCTATTAGATGTAGCTGTAGTAAATAGTTTTATTATCTATAATAACAAAAAAAAGGAAATGACAGAAAATCCTGTCAAACAAAAATATTTTCGCCAAAACTTGGTAAGGGAACGCATTGGTGATATCAGGAATAACCTTATAGTAGTCGGCCATCAACTTTTGACAAAGAAGAAAGACTGAATGGGAAATTGCATTTAATCTTTTCCAATGATAAAAGTAATTCTAAGGATTGTGTAGTTTGTAGTAACAGGAAGATAAAAGGAGGTAGAAGGGAAACAGTTTTTCACTACAAAACATGCAGCCGAAAACCAGGACTTCATCCGGAAGACTGTTTTCAAAGTTATCATACTCTGCAAAACTACAAATAAGATACTAAAATCATGTACATTCAGTATTAGTAAATAAAAATAGCTTAGTTTACTAAAATCATGTAAGAGAAAACAGGGTTTTCCATAAACAATAATGCAACCTGCAGGTGAGGAATTTGTCTCAATTTAATTACAAGTGGGGAAGCAAAGCATGTTACAAAAATCCGAGCGCTAAGGGTTAACAAACAGTTGTATGGAGAGGTTAAAATATAATAGTGAGGTTATAATCAATTATTTTGTAGTTTTACTTTGTGCATTATAGTCACTTGTTTTTTTTTAAAATTACATAGTGGATGTTCTGAAGATGAATCTGAAACGAAAAGGAAACAAGGTGTTACTGATGAAGGAAAATATAAAAGGAATGTCATATGAAAAAAGGAGTAAAGGTTGAAGGATATAAAAATTATAAACTATTCTACAAAAATCTGTTTTTGGTGTAGTTATTTGTATACAAATGTAGACAAAAATACTGTCATCTATAAAAATGGAAACTGGGCATTTTACTGCCCACAAAGTAACTAGTGAGATGATCTATAGTTTTGATAATTGGTGGGCCCAGTTTTATAAACAGTATATGAATTGAACGCCTGGAAGGGGGGTTTCTAAAAGAGAAAGAATTCCTTTTAAAGTTTCACCATACAAAGAATTTAGATATGACAAATCTACACAAGGAAAAGTTGTTGTTAAGCACTTTATCGATGGTTTTACATTTTCAAAATTTACCTTGAAAAAGTATAATGCAGTTTCTGAACTCCCAACAGTACAAGGACACCCATCTGGAAAGGTGTAAAATCAATATCAAGAAACTCAATGGCTTCAAGAAGCTTAGTAGGTAAACAATAGGGTATGGAGGTTTCTACAACAATATCCTCTAGTGGCCAACTAAAGGGGGGGGGGGTGCGATGTAGGTGGAAAATATGAAGACGAGTAGGTCACACAGACCTGTACCACACAGAGTAGACCTATATTGCATAGATATTGGAAAAGTATCCTAAATGAATTTTTAAAGATTATCTGATTTTTTTAATATTAAATATATATGTCTAAAGTATTGTATTATGTTTGTTTAAATATCCGTTTTCTACTGAAATAATTGAAATTTGACTGTAAAAATTAACTTTTTTGTGGTGAAAAAATATTTTTATTGCAGAAAATGATTTTCTTTAATTATTTTTTTACAGTTAAAGTAGAAGTATTACAAGCAACATAAGTTTTGTAAAAAACAATAAGTAATACTTTGATTTTGTTAAACAAAAATTAACTATTTTTGTAAAGATTGAAGGTTTTTGTTGTTTACTGAAAGTTTAGAAAAATAGATTTAGTGGGTTTCTGAAATAAATGATTTAAACATAAAATCTCCAAAAAAACCAGATGAGATATTTTTATATTTGTTGATTCCATCTTCACGTGAGTTACTAGTTTTTACTAAAACACTTGTAAAAATTTACAAACTTGCATATAGTAGCACTTGACACTTACTTATACTTGTTGAGGACGACCGTTTCGGGAGACGTGTCCCATTGTCAACTCAGAATGATGACGGTCTGACTCGGACAGCCTGACTTGACCATGGGACACATCTCCCGAAACGGCCGTCCTCAACAAATATAAGTAAGTGCTACTATAGGCACGTTTGTAAATATTTACAAGTGTTTTAGAGATATATTTGTATTAGGTGAGCAATTCATACTGCATTATAGCAAAAGGTTTTTCTATCTTACTGAAGTGTCTTTACTTAATGAGAATTTATTTGAACAATCATTTAAATATAGAAAATGTAGGTCAATGTATACCTTCTCTCAAAGCTGTCGTTAGAGTGAATCGAGTGGAGATGTGAGTATATATATGAAGTTAATATATTACTATTGTAAGTAATTTTATCCACCATTAAGTGCAATAATTTTACCTTGAGTGATGAGGCACCTTTCGGTCACTTGACCATTGTCGAATCCATTGATTGACAATGGTCAAGTGACCGAAAGGTGCCTCATCACTCAAGGTAAAATTATTGCACTTAATGGTGGATAAAATTACTTACAATAGTAATATATTAACTTCATAAAGTCAGTGCAACGGAAAAACAATGGATAACGTTAAATATCAAGAATATATATATACTGACTTTATGAAGTATATATATTACTATTGTAAGTAATTTTATCCACCATTAAGTGCAATAATTTTACCTTGAGTGATGAGGCACCTTTCGGTCACTTGACCATTGTCAATCAATGGATTCGACAATGGATTCGATATATATATATTTTTCAAAATGAATCTATGTTGGAAAAAGTGTACGTAAACATAAGTGCTAATGTACTTACAACATATATACAAGTAAGTGCTACTATAGGTACAACATATATACAAGTAAGTGCTACTATAGGTACAACATATATACAAGTAAGTGCTACTATAGGTACAACATATATACAAGTAAGTGCTACTATAGGTACAACATATATACAAGTAAGTGCTACTATAGGTACAATATATATACAAGTAAGTGCTACTATAGGTACAACATATATACAAGTAAGTGCTACTATAGGTACAACATATATACAAGTAAGTGCTACTATAGGTACAACATATATACAAGTAAGTGCTACTATAGGTACAACATATATACAAGTAAGTGCTACTATAGGTACAACATATATACAAGTAAGTGCTACTATAGGTACAACATATATACAAGTAAGTGCTACTATAGGTACAACATATATACAAGTAAGTGCTACTATAGGTACAACATATATACAAGTAAGTGCTACTATAGGTACAACATATATACAAGTAAGTGCTACTATAGGTACAACATATATACAAGTAAGTGCTACTATAGGTACAACATATATACAAGTAAGTGCTACTATAGGTACAACATATATACAAGTAAGTGCTACTATAGGTACAACATATATACAAGTAAGTGCTACTAAAGGTACAACATATATACAAGTAAGTGCTACTATAGGTACAACATATATACAAGTAAGTGCTACTATAGGTACAACATATATACAAGTAAGTGCTACTATAGGTACAACATATATACAAGTAAGTGCTACTATAGGTACAACATATATACAAGTAAGTGCTACTATAGGTACAACATATATACAAGTAAGTGCTACTATAGGTACAACATATATACAAGTAAGTGCTACTATAGGTACAACATATATACAAGTAAGTGCTACTATAGGTACAACATATATACAAGTAAGTGCTACTATAGGCACAACATATATACAAGTAAGTGCTACTATAGGTACAACATATATACAAGTAAGTGCTACTATAGGCACAACATATATACAAGTAAGTGCTACTATAAGTACAACATATATACAAGTAAGTGCTACTATAGGTACAACATATATACAAGTAAGTGCTACTATAGGTACAACATATATACAAGTAAGTGCTACTATAGGTACAACATATATATAAGTAAGTGCTACTATAGGTACAACATATATATAAGTAAGTGCTATTATAGGTACAACATATATACAAGTAAGTGCTACTATAGGTACAACATATATACAAGTAAGTGCTACTATAGGTACAACATATATATAAGTAAGTGCTACTATAGGTACAACATATATATAAGTAAGTGCTACTATAGGTACAACATATTTACAAGTGTTTTTAGTTAAAAACTAGTAGCTCACATGAAAATGGAATAAACTAATAACAAATATTTTATTATTTTATTTTAAACTGTTTGTTTATGTTTAATGAAAAAACTCAATTATTAGAAGACAAAATGACTTCATACTAGAATCTTCAAAGCTATATAACTGTATGATCAGGAAGTCTAAGATGTGGGGCGAGGTATGAGATAAGTAGAACCAGTATCTAATGGAGGACAAATAATTATTATATACAATTTCATAGCTTTATACTTACATTCAAAACAACTGAAGCAGCTTAATCTTGGTTGTCTTAAAAATTGAATTTTGAGTAATGCTAATTACAGATGGCTTACAATTTTATGCATTTACAAGTCTTGTATTTTGCCCAAATTTGGTTGAATTTATAATTAAAACAGTTTTAAAAAATTATTAATTTAAATGACTCATTGATGCTCACTGTGTAGAGTTGAAACAGTTTTGATTAAATAATTTTAAAAAACTTTACTTAAAGGAATATTTTGTACAAATTGTGACATAAAGTTTTGATATAATGTTAATCAATTAGTTGTTTCAACCTTATTTTATATTTTTCTGCTAACATAAAGTCAAGCATACAAATTCTGCTCACAATACAAAGTTATGTATTTGACTCTGTAATGGACTCTAGGTTTGGTTATAATTTTAATAATTACTAAAGTTTAACCAACAAAATTGTACTTCTATAAACAATATGCAGAAAATAAGTTGTATTGTGTTTGAATATGCATGGCTGATTATAGGGATGGGATTTTATAAAGAACGTAGATGTCAAGTATGAATAAATATCTATTAAACATTTATTTATGAAGAAGGTCAATGATCAGTAAAAAGTTTTAGTTGAACAGGTATTTGGAAATAATTGCAGTATTTATGTCTATACAAATTTAACAAGGTAGGTCACCTAATAACTACTATCACAGAGCAATTTCACAAAATGTAACTGAAAAAAATATTTGAAAAGGCTTAAAACATTTTTCACAGATTATAGTTATTATACAGTGCCAACATTAGCATAAAAAAGTAGCTGGTAGCTAGATATATTTGTGAAATAATTTAAATGTTTATTATATACAAGTATTTATTTGTAGCACTTAATTGTTAATTAATTAAATTTTTCAAATTTTTTATCCTTGTTTACATGCATAACATGTTAATACTCCAGTATTAACAAAAATGTACAGGTACCTTTAAAATAATTTTTCTAATAGTTTTTGTAAACTTTTAATTATTCTGATTAAATAAGACCCTTTGTTCACTAGTATAACGCAACTGCAATCTGATTAAAAAATGTCACATGAGAGTTAAATGCCAATCATTTATAGTTGTGCAATTGTTATTGCGTTGAACCTTGTCCACTGGTGCAACTGCAATGGGACCAACTCGCAAACAAAAAACCCCAAAACAACTGGCATGCCAACTCTCATGTGGCCAATTTTAAAACTTTCAGTATTTTTCACTGGATAGGCTATTAGATATGGCAGATTGTGACCACTAAGATACATTTCCTCCTGTTTATGCCCATCTTTCTGATTATTGAACGAAGTTTTTGAGCCAGCTCGTTGAACAGTTCCCTAGGCATCCTATAAAAGCTTCAGAACTTTGCTTCGTCTTTTGCAAGTTCTTGTGCTACGACAAAAGCTGAATGAGATTGACCTGATTTAATGAAAGGATGAACCGAAAATCTACGTTTTCTATTTTGAACCCTCTGCAGATACCAGTATGCAACAATGATACTACTAGGATGCACATGGCTAACCATTCTGAAGCAGACTAATGAAAACAGTACTACCGTCTTGATTCTATGTTGCAAGTAAGTTGCAACAGTGGATGAAGCAACTCAATTCCCTTTCAACTATCCTAAAAGACAATGAAAATATTGGAAAGAACCCCAATACCACAAAAATAATTAAAAAATAACAAATAAAACAAGTTACTTAAGATTAAACGACCTTAAAAGGAACCTATTTGGTTCAAGATGACCGATTGTTATTTGTCGGTCGAGGGCGGAGCTTACCTCACGCCTATATATAACGACCGCAGAGAACGATTGGTATCACTCTAGTTTGTAACTTCTTGTTTGCTAGATTGTAATTTTGTAATAAGACCCTCTGATGATGATGACATGGTCATCGAAATGTAGATAAGGGTTTAATCTTAAGTAACTTGTTTTATTTGTTATTTTTGATTATTTTTGTGGTATCGGGGTTCTTTCCAATATTTTCATTGTAATATATTGTACCACTGTGCTCTTGATATTGTGTATCCTAAAAGAGTTTGATTAAACTCGCATTGCAGCTGCATTGAACCGAGCACAGAGGGCTAAGATTATATCAATTAATAAATACTCAGAAAATTTTAAAAATTGCTACCTCTTGTAGTTATTTATAAGGCTTAAATTGTATACAAGTTAAATATAAATTGGCATTATAAATATAAAATTTATTCTTTTAACCCAAGGAAGTGTAATTAGTAGTAAATCCAACTGATATACATTTATATGCCTTTACTACGACATTTAAAGTTAAACTCTATTATATTGGATAGTTTCTTGTACAATTTATGTTTTGTTTACTTACAGTTACAATAACTAGAATCTGATTACTCTATTTAAAATGATTGTTTAAGATGTAAAGGTGTGTTTAACCCGAAGTCTTAATTTCATTGGTTATTTAGGTTATTTAATCACATTATAAATGTATGTTTTTCAATTTTTAATATAATTGCCTTAAATGTAAGTACTTGTATTTAGGGTAAAGAGAGGTCTTTTGCAACTTAACTTCTTCATAATTTTTTGGCGTAGGCTTAGGTAATTAATGTAGCTATTATTGCCTATGTAAGATAGAAAGGTACTATGAATAGAGAAAGAACTAAGGTAAGGAGATTAAATACGACATGAGGTAAGGTAGGAGGAATATGACATCTGGAATGCAGAGTTGTGAATCTGAAGTACCTACACAACTCTACCTATCAAGGTCATATAGTGGTGTCTACCCATTGCACCCTTTTGTAAGAAGAAAGCTCACAAAGGCTGGTTGTAAATAGAAACTGCAAAGGTGAAGACTTAATGATCCTCTGGTACTGAGAATAAACAAGATCTATAAACAAATTTTTTATGTCAATTCCTACTTAAACTAATAAAGAAAAAAATTTATTTTAGTTTCTTTTTATTTTATAATTACAATTATTACAAATACCTATGAACATATGTCAGAATATTTAGTTAAGCACTGAGGAGATTTATGTCAGAATAATTAGTAGTACCCAAGCACTGAGTAAGGCTACATCATCGCCGAAACTAGTCTTTTGTGAACTAGAGTGTTTGTGTATTAAAAACTAATTTTAGGTGAGATTTTGACTTGACTGTTTTGACATTTGCCTTTGTGATATATCAGAATAACTATATTAAGTGGCAAAATGGAAAGCGAATTTCCTTGCAATGTTCCATTTTCCTTTCTACGTAAGGTGTTGGACTACTACTTTTGTTTTTTACTATTTATATGCTTTTTTTCATCGCTTGCATTGTGTTTTAGTTTCTTTTCGCTCTCCATTAACATTGTCTGTTTTTGTCAAGCAAAGTTTGATACCAATAATCCAATTTGTTAGTTTATTTTATTATTTTCAGTCATTTTTATTCATAGAGCATTATTTATGATATTGGTAACCATAGTGGTAACCATGACAACAACTTAAGGTTGTGCAATGGAGGTTTCAACGATGACCAGAAAGTAGCACAAAAAATTCATATACATCGTTGAGAAGTAAATTTCAAATTTGGAAAGTTGGCTTAGTGCCAAAGCACTAGACTTCGAATATGAAGATAGTTCGAATCTGATCTAAATATTTATAATTTAATTATTAAATAAATATTTGAAACTCTGTATTAACAATGTATTTGAACTTGATTGGATGAACATAAATATATTTTATAAATGATTGAAAATTTATACAAGATATATATCAGGAGAGTGTGAGCTAATAAAAAGAATTGAAAAAAGTTATGGCATTGCATTGTCAGACTTGTTTACCTGAATTAGATATGATCCCAACCAGAGTAAGGAAAGCTATGTACTCTATATCCAGATCATTATTTTTAATTGTTGATTATTAAACACTTTTGTAATCTTTAAACTTAGATTTATGTAACCTTTCCCTCAAAATGTTTGCTAAAGAATTTTGAAAATTAAAAAAAAAAATTAGTGATAATTAAAAAATATTACCATTTTCATTATTCTACATTTATTTATAAAAACCAATTGGACAACAAAATTATAATGAAGCTGCAGTATGTGTTAAAATTAATAGGAGTCGATTTAATTTGCCTTTATTTACCTTAGAAAGAAAGAGAACATGGCTGCTCTGTGTGTATTACACCTGATTGTTCTTCTGTTAAGAATTCCGACTAGAAGTGTGTTTGGTAACCATTTAAAGTTGTCGTTTAGGTTATTTAAAGTGTTTACCTCATCAGGCATTAGCCATTAAAACTTTTCCTCTTTATATGAAAGTGTGTTTGTTTATTAGTTCAATAATTTGAATAATTTTCTATGAATATAAAGATTAACTTTCCTCTATTCTAAGATATAAACCTTGTTTTGAATATTTAATTAATTCAACAAAACTCAACATGTTGAACTGATACAATGTAAATATTTGTTTGTGTTTTTGTCCATTAATTTAACCCTAGATCTAATCTTATGAATAACTGTTAACAAAATAAAACAGTTATTTATACGCAATCGTCTGTCAAGACTACTTTTGGTAAATAAATATAAAAAAAGTCTAAATAAATTTGAATTTTATTTACAGAAAGTAGAGCAATTAAATATGACTAAGTATACATCCAAGTGTTTTTTCCTTGATTAAGTCGCTTTAAATGCAGGTCACATTCTTTTACGAATTTATCCGTTAACACTAAGAGTGTGTCATTCTCAACTTTTCTAAAAAACAGTATGCACAAATATCCCTTTGGTTTGCTTCTTGAGGTTCTTCCTGTTCAGGTGGGATCATTTCATCAACGATATCCCCAATTTTCAACTTTATGTAGCACTGTAAAGTTGAGATTAAAAGTTTCTCTTTTAACCATAGAAGCACGAGTTCTTTGCATATTATTTTTGTTAAATCTTATCTAAAACTGGTTTTGATTGGTTTGAAACTATGTTACACACATAAATTACATGATTTAACTAAAATGTCACAACCCTTTGATTAGCAATCACGTACCAGTACATGAGATCGCGCAATAGCCAGCGGGAGCATTTCCGTATATGTACGTTCTATAATTTCTCTGAGATTAGCATTGCTGTATGTTTACGATTTTTATTCCTGTGTATTGTGCTGTATTCAAGGTTAATATTTGAAACTATCTGGACAGTAAATACTACACAGTCACCATTCTTTTGTGTCCAAAGTTTATGGTTTTTCCCACCTGTTTACAGATTGTTTCGAAGTATTTGCAGTATTTTACAATAAATAAGTATTTTACAAAAAAGATTAACAAATCATTTTTATTGTCAGTAAACCTAAAGTAAAGTTTGGTTAACATGAGAAAATAAGTAAATAAAAAAAAATAAAATAATATTACTATAATTTTAAAAATTGGAATTTTTTTTTTTTTAAATTAGAAAAAAGAAAAAGTGTACAAATTTTTCAAAAATATGTTGCTCCCTAGGGCTATATTAGGGCAGGCACATGTTGCTAATCAAAGGGTTAATAAATCATCATAAAAAAAATATAGTAACCATTTTTGTCATTAGTAACTCATTACTAACTCATTTTACAAGTCATTATTTGAACTTTCGTCAGTTCAACAATTAAAACTATATACAGTACAGATATAAAATTAAGATTTTAATTTCACATAAGACTATTTGTAGAAAGTATATGAAATTAAAAATTCACCATTTGAAATAAAACCATTTACAATACAGACATGCACCAATCTACCACACTACACTGAAACTAGGCTCCCACACTATTAATGGGGTATTGTCTCATAGATAACAATGGTAAAAATAAACAAATACGCTTGTGTTAAGTAAACAAACAAATAATCAGTACTAAAACAACAATATGATAAAGGATTAGATGGAATGTGATGTCTCAGGGGGTTTGGTAACTGTTAAGGACTAAAATCTCCTAATGATGTCTTGTGTCATAAGATTATAAAACTGTTACTCCTATGAGTTTTTATAAGTATCAAAAGTTTAAAAATGAATATTATGTAACAATAAAACTAAAATTACATGTTTCAAAAATATGAATATAATTTCATAAATCTGAAATTTAAAACTTTTATGTCAGTTTATATGGTTGTAACTATATTAAAACACCTGACATCACAGGAAGGAAATAAAATTGACAACAAAAGTAGATAATTGTAAGCACTTTTTTGATAACTTCACTGTGTATAGCTGGTTTGTCCAGATATAATTCTAAATGGGATGTAGGCCAAAAAGCTGCACCAGAGTTAATGTAATTTACTATTCTTAGAATTTACTTTCTAGTGTAATTATTTCTAGATACATTTTGTGTTGAATAAATGTTCCTATAAGCTCAGTAACTGTGAAAGTAATACTTGTGAACATATTAAAGTTTCCTTTTTTAGTGTGTGGTATTAAAAATACTAACTCATCAATCTTTCCAAGTTCATTTATAACTTTATTCATCATAATTTTTCAAGAATTCCTATATAGGCCAACACAACACCATTGGAAGTATCACCACATTACATGAATTAATATATATAATAATTATATACAATATTAATAGGACATTAATTAATAGTAATAAACCTGTAAGTCTTGTCAATAGGTATTAAATTCAGTCTATTTTTCATACCATGTGCTTTTCACATTGGAGTTTTATGGACTTTTCACTTCCAGATTGTTATGTTGTTTTATTTATCTTTAATAGGGATATATGAGAAGTTCATTTACAAGATCCTTGTGCCACATGTTTTGTAAAATCTGTTGTGAATCATTGTATGATTTTAAGGAACAAACTAGTTATAAAACTAACTTAATAATATAAAAAAAGTAATAGACAACTGTAAGATTCCATCAATGAGTTTTGCTTTTTTACAACAGAATTTGAAATATTCATATCATCAATACATCAAGCTCTTGTAAACTTGTAGAAGCTAAGGGTAGGTTTTCTAACATGAACCATAAGTGGAATTAATTTGTTAAATGAGATGAGTTAGGGGTGATTCTGGTGTATTCAGGATTTTAAGTGACAAGAGTTGTCATATTTTTCCAAAAGCAAAAATTTAAACAGATTTACAGACAAGCCTTTTATCTCGAGAAACATTTTTGGAAGCTCTAATTCAATTTTCTTGCAAACAGAAGTAAAGTTGTCTTTCAATAAAAGCTATTTATACAAAAAGATGTTTGTAAACCAATTTTCAGTCTCCCACTTTCACTAATTGGTTATGTGAATCTAACATAAATATCTTTTATTATGGTGATAGTTTCGAAAGGTAAAAACAATTGCTTAGACATGAGAAATTTGTTGCACATGCTTATCTGGAGACGAAATCACATTAGCTAAACATTCAATTAAAAAAAAAAACAATGTAACTCCTTGAAGCAAAGACAAAAATCAAAGTCAAGAAACCATCGTCTGCGTACCTGCTAACAACATATTTTAGCAAGAAGAAAGTTTTACCTGCAGTAAGGAATGAATCAAGTAGTATAAATGTAAGTGTTAAACTTTAATGTCATCGACCTTCCAAGGCATTGAAGTGTTTGTAGTGTACTAGTAAGAATGATGATGTTATAGAGTGACAAAAAAATGGAATCTCTACTTATTGGACCCATTATGACTGCTTAAGGGAGAGATGGTTATGATATTTCTTTTAAAACCATATCTATATAGGGTTCCCTAGTCTTGAGACTTGGGCTTTCAGAGTTAAACTAGCTTTATTAGGCATCAACGCCTCCCTCACACCCTTTCCATTGATGTCCTCTGTTCGGCAAGATGACAAAGGATGCCTCCACACCAGTTTTTCTTCCAAAAAAAAAAATGTTTGAACTTTCTGGGCAATCTTAAACTCTTCAAAAAATTGTGAACTGGCTTCCCTGGCAGAATCCTCTTGCACCCATTTCAAACCAAGCTCCATTATTCATACTTATTTACTTTACAAAGCATGCAATATAGATTTTAAAATGTTATCCTCCAAGGCACAGTTAATTCAAGCAGTAACAACTGTGATTGGCGTTCGATTATGCCAGTAAATCTGGGCACATAAGGTCCTTTACAGTTCTGGGGGAAAAAAAATGAAAATTGTCTGTATCTATGCAGATTTTCCAGTCCTTTTCTACTAATAAGCAAGAAGGAATCACAGCCTGTATTGTTTCCAATCTTTTGCCTTTACAAAACAAATAACTAAGTATTGCAGAACAAATTAACACTTGATTTAAAACTATAAACCCATCAATGGAAGAATCCTTACTATGTAGGGTGTGCTACAGTTTGTGGTAAATATTAAAAAAAAACTAATTTAAGTCTTAAGTGAAACTTAATTAATGTAAACGTGATTAACTAATTAAAGACTACAAAATGGTAATAGTATTTCATAAATTAATTTTATTACATTCTCCTACTTACAAAACATCAACAGAACTGATCAAATTCAAATTTACAATTAATTAATTAGCCACTCATATAATGCAGTTATATTTGTAAGTATTATAAAGTAGAAGAGTAGTGTAAATACTATCATTTTATAATACTACGTTATTTTATAATGTTAAATGTTTTAAGCTAAACTCATATTATACATTATTTCAGTTTAAAAGAAGTGCATTGAGAAGCCACCACTAAACACTATTTTAATCCGATCATTGATGATGGCAAACTGATTGTAGAAACTAATCTAGTTGGTAAACTAGTAGTTAGTGAAAGTTTAATTACCTGTGATTATTTCATATTTACCTTTGTGCATTCTTTTTACTAGCTAACCCTAATTAACAATATTCTATTGTTTGTGTTTAAATTTGAAATTATGCTGTATGAGTAAAAATTGGTTTTAATGCTATAAAACAGTATTAAACTTTTGATCCTAAAATATAAAAAAAATCCTGTGGCAAAAATTCAGCAATGTTTTTATATTCGAAATTTTATCACAAAATTGACATAACATATTTATAAGAAGCAATTATAATTAATTTTGAAATATTCCAATTTAAATTAATAGAAAGTTTCATTTTCCAATGAAAGTCAGTAAGATTTATGTACTTTGTGATTTTCAATTTATAATTAAGTCAATAAAAGGGACTGAACAATTTTCTTATATAAATATTAAATCTTAAGAACAAGGAGCATATGTACCTTTAACACATTAGTAACCACGTGTTTTCCAGAGAACTTTACAAAAGTATAGTACAAATACAAAACTGTATGGTATTAAAGTTATGTAGTAAATAAAGAACAAAAAATGAGCCAATTTTATACGGGTGGCTTTTACAATAAAGCCATTACTGTAATTATTGATGAAGTGTGTGTGTGTGTGTGAGTGAGTGTGTGTGTCTGTGTGTACTTTTGTATATTTCTGTATATAACAATGACTGAAAATTAAATTAAACTAAATTAAAAATTAAACTAATAGTGAATAACTACGGGTTAGATATTTATTCTACATACAAAAATTAAATTAAAAATAAAAACAATGCTGAAAACTGTTGACTTATTTGTGATTTTATATTGAAACCAAATTTTAAGTTAAACATTGATTTGTAACATCAATATCATATCTTTACTTCAAAAGTAGTAATGAATCTTTTTGTTAATATATATCTGAAAATAAAAAGAGCTGAAAATTACATATTATTTATGTTATTATAAATACTGTAAAAAGTAATATTTTTCATAACTACTAAAGGATGTGAAGTTCCTTTCTCCTAATTTATGTAGTTATAAAATTATTGTAACTATGCCGACTCCTTAGAAGATGTATTTAGAGCAAGTAGTAGGTTGAAGTAAGAGAAAGCCGCCTGCAAGCACTATTACAAACAAAGAAATTAATTATTTTATATTGGAAAAAAAATAATGTTTCAGACAATTTTCAAGCTAAGACAGATCCTTGATAGACATCTTAACAAAGGTAGGTAGGAGATAAGTGATATGTTTTATAAAGATTTTGGTTACAACTTTCTTGTAGGCAAATTTAACATTGTCACAAATAATTAGAATTATCAAACACCCACCATTTGTATAGAATTTCTTATTTTTTTGTGACTCCCAGCTTCAGCATCAGCTCATAACATCTTAACTACTACAAAGAGATGATGCTGCGCCAAGACGCCAAAATGGAGGTTATATGGCATAAGGTGTACATCAACAGTTTGAGAGGAGAAATTTTGAACACATTTTTGATACTTATAAATAATGTACAAACTTGTTTTTGATTTAATTTTTATAAAAGTTCAGTTATTATCTGGTTTTTTCAATATATTTGTTTATTTCCATATATTTGTTTATCTTCAGAAATTGATTTAAAAAAATTAAATTTAATTAGACATTTTTGTTTAGGGGAGCAAGGGGTGGGTTTCATGCAGTTTAGGGCAGAGAAGTAAATATTAAAGAGTTCATGTGCTATAGCCTGCATTTTTAGGAGGATGGCAACCCTGATCTTGCACCTGGGTTAGGGTTTTTGATGGCTCCTAGATGAAAAAAACTAATTAAACAAAGAAAACTATCAACTGTTTTCTACGAATTTAGAGATCATCTCAACTTGAATGTCTTATTGTGAAAAGAATTTATGACACTTGTATCACATTTACAATCAAATGCTATGAAGATATTGGAAACAAATATAATTCTTCATTTAAAAATAAAAGGTTTATGGCAAACAATTAATTTTACTCATTGAATTGCAGTAATTTTAAATAATAAAATGATATTTTTTAAATTTTCTATTATTATAAAAAAAAAAATGGAATACTTACAGTTAAAAACACATAACTGTAAATTTTCTTGTAAATTTTTGGCCTTTTCAAGACACTACCACATACTTGTCAGGGGAGTATCAGCATAATACGAGGTCTGTTCAAAAAATACGCGGACTGTTTGAATTTCGTGGCTCAAGTTAGTTTTAGGAGAATCCGCCTGGTGTCGCTAGGTTCGTATAAATCAGCTGATTAAAACGCGGTATTTCAGTCGCAGATATCTTCATTTGTTGATGAGTTACACACAGTTTAGTAAAGAGTGTTTTTTTTTGTTTGTAGGATTGTAAAATGGACAGCCTGAAGGAGCAATGAATTGCTGTGAAATTTTGTGTAAAACTAGGGAAATCTGCAACAGAAACATTTGCCATGCTTAACACGGCTTACGGCGATGTTGCCATGAAGCGTACTGCATGTTTCAAGTGGCATGAAAGTTTCAAGGGTGGCCGACAGTCGATTGATGACGATGAGCGTCCTGGACGTCCTTCAACATCAACTGACGACCTACACGTTGACAAAATCAACACCCTGGTGCACGGAAATCGACATCTGACCATTAGGGAGCTTTCCAAAGAGTGTGGGATATCAGTTGGATCTTGTTACGAGATTTTGACCAAAAAATTGAAGATGCACCGCGTCGCTGTGAAATTTGTGCCACTCCTGATGACTGACGACCAAAAAGCCAATCGCGTTTGGGTTTGTTGGGAACTGCTTGATCGTTCAAATGAAGATGAGAACTTTTTGTCAAAAATTATAACCGGTGATGAATCATGGGTGTATGGTTACGACATTGAAACGAAGGTCCAATCATCCCAATGGGCGAGTCAAACGTCCCCAAGACCCAAAAAAGCTCGCCAAGTTCGGTCAAATGTGTAGGTGATGCTGACAGTTTTTTTTATGCTAAGGGTGTTATTCACTACGAGTACCTCCCTGAAGGCTCTACAGTCAACCAGATTGAAGCACTGAAACATCTGAGGAACGCCGTCCGATGCAAAAGGCCAGAACTGTGAATAAGTGATAACTGGTTTTTCCATCACGACAATGCTCCAGCTCACTCAGCACTCAGAATTCATGAGTTTTTGGCCAAACACTCGATCACTGTTCTTTCCCCTCCCTACTACTCACCTGACCTTGCTCCTTGTGACTTTTTCTTATTCCCAAAACTCAAAAAAACCCTCAAAGGAAGAAGATTTGAAACTATTTCGGACATTAAGGCAAATGCGACGAAGGACCTGAATGCCATCACAAAAGAAGCGTACCAGGACTGTTTTAGCAAGTGGAAACACCGTTGGGATAAGTGTGTGCGCTGGGGAGGAGAGTACTTTGAAGGAGACACCAAGCGGATTCTCCTGAAACTAACTTGAGCAGCGAAATTCAAACAGTCCGTGTATTTTTTGAACAGACCTCGTATATATCCAAAAGGCAAAATCCCAAACAAGATTTTTGTTAATATTAAAGACGTTACATGCTAATATTAAAACTCCAAGCTGGTTTGCAGATGGTTAGTCAATTTTGGAGGAAACTCAAGACTTATGTTTTTGCACAAAGTTTTTACTGTCCCAAAATTTTTTAAACATTGTCATTTTACTGCTAATTTCTATATAAAGATTATAATAATAATAATTCGTGTATAAATGAAGAAACTAAATTATTCTGATATAAATAAGATTGCCGTGTGTTAATTTAAGGATCCTTAAGACAATTTTATTTTGAATAACTACACTCTAATAAAATAATTATTTAATTAAATAGTTCAGTCAATTTATACTTTACTGATTTTGAAAACCAGTAATGTGTATGTGTGTGTGTGTGTGAGAGTATGTGTAATTTAATTGTGTTTCAATTCTATCTACAGGTTAGTGGTTTTTAAATTTTAGATGTCTTACCTTAATAAAAGATGCAAGAGTAACAGGTGCAATCCTTGCTGCTTTCAGTATAATTGGTTTTTTTGACTTTTCTAACAAAATTTTGAAACCACTCTTGAATTTTTCTGAACATTTGTACCACTCCCCTTGACAAATGTGAATACGAAAGAACTTGCTCTGAAAATGTTAGGAAAGTTATAAGTTTTAATACTGAAGGATAATAAAACAAGTAAACAAGAGAAATCTGTTAGATAATATAATGGAAGAAGTTGAAAGAATGAATAGCCTACCTGGTAAAGTGCCTAACCTGCATGAATAGCCTACCTGAAACCTAGTTCTTATTTTTGCTTGTTGACTTATAACCAAAAGAAGTTTAGGTATATTCAGCATTCTTTCTGATCTTGTTAAGCTTTTTTCACAATCTTAGTTTTATATACTTGAAACTAGTTTAACTAATCTGGTCTCTCAGCTAGGATTAGGTAAATAACTCAAATGATAAAAAAGTTAATAAATCGCTCAAAACATTGTATATTGTAGTTTAAATAGTAAGAGGCTATTATTATATAGTAATTTTTCAAACTATTTATATAACTTACTTATATTCAAAATTATCTAAAAAAATAAAATAAAAATTTGTAACATAAAAATTGGCCAAATGAATAATGTCCCTTTGTTAACAAAATGAAGTTAAAATCAAAACCAATATGATAATAATAACAATAATAATAGCTATTGAGTTGTTATGCAGATTACTATTGTAATCTAGGGTGAATTGTTTGCTATAACTAGGGGTTACAGATATTTATGACTTTGAGTAGTCATATACTTTTCACACACTTATACCAATTACTGTTACTTAAACATCAAAACTCAAAACAAAAACATATCGATTTCACTGTATATTTATTTATTTCTTTTGAAATACAATAGTAATTCCACTCATGTGACGTTTTTTTATTTATAAAGAAACTTAAAGATACCCTGTGTTTAATAATTTTTTGATTATATTTCCTGTGAAAACTACACACAAAATAGTATATCAGTGAACAATATATGAGTTCTAAATAATTATTCTGCTGTCTTCCAGAAACCAAAAGCGATAATGAAGTGTTTAGAGTATCATATGGCTAAAGAAGATAATGATTCAATTGAAGAAAGAGGTAACAATAAAAGTGGCAAAAACAGGTATAGTAACCCAGAAATATTGTAAAGGAAGACTGAAGGCCAGAAACTGAGTTAAATAGGCTGCAAAAAGGATTTATATTGGATAAAACAGTATTTTCAAATAGGGATTTGAACTGTTGGAGCCCAGAACTTCTAAGAAAGAAACATGTTTGTAATTATTCATTATATCTTTTCCTTATCCTAAATAAATAATATAAAAACTCAATTTTGGCTTGTATTGTTTAAAAATTTTTGCTGATTGTCAACTACATAGCAAACATAAGCAGAAATAAGCCTAACTTTAACTATAATTTTTAACTGATTTTTAACTATAATTTAAAACATTTTATTCCAAAACTTGTGCTCATATGGCTATTTAACTCATCCGCAAATAAACTATAAGAAATTATAGAAAATAATAACATATGAAAACAAAACTTTTCAAAATGAATTATAATAGTAATCTGTGTGACTACTCATGTATCTGATTTCCATGGGACTACGCCAGTGTTAACTAAAAGTAATAAACTTTCCAATTGGTTACTGAAATAGTAAATTATAGCATTTGTTGCTATGTCGAATGATTTTTCTTAAATCTATGTATTTGTTTTATGTAATAAATAAAGTTTATATAATATTTTAGAGTATATTTTAGTATTATTACAATTCGTTTTTCTACAAAATGGTTGATTTTATACAAGATGAAGAAAAACTACACAATATGTTAGATAGTGTTGACTATGTTAATGACCTAATACTGGGACACATTAGTAAAAAATTTATTTTTTTTCATTTCTTATTGTCATTAGTCTTGTAAAAATTAAAGTTCTTTAGTTTTTTATATTGTTCTTGAGGTGAAATACCTAGGTTTAATATTAGACGCTAAATTGAACTGGAAATCTCATGTGAAGAAAAAAAGAGATGAACTAGATGTAAGATAAAGAAGACTAGCATGGCTCATGAACCGGTATTCGGAGTTAAGCCCCGACAATAAACTCCTTTTTTATAAGCAAGTGCTAAAACCAGTATGGACATACGGGTTACCACTTTGGGGATGCACCAAGAGCAGCAATTTACAAGTAATAGAACGCTTCCAAAATAAAGTGTTGAGAGCTGTAGTGGGAGCTCCATGGTACGTTCGTAACTATTATATACTTAGGGACCTCAAGATGAAGAGCGTGAGAGAGGAGGCCGCTACTGCAGCAGTGAATCACTTCGGGCGGCTCCAGGAACATACGAACCCTGTAGCTATGCGACTAGCTCACAGGATACCAGTGCGTAGACTTCAGCGCACTAAACCTTTGGACTTGATTCCAGAGCAACATTAAGTCAGTCTCGTTCACTGGAACAAGACGAACATTGTAATCTCCATCAGAAAGCAAGCTGCTAGATAGGATTTATCTTAGTTGCGGTTTATAATAAATAAATTGTAAAAAAAAAAAAAAAAAAAAAAAAAAAAAAAAAAAAAAAAAAAAAATTGTTGTTCTTATTACTTTGCCTAAGAAAATAGGTATTTTTTGAACAAATATCTTTGAAAAAAACTTTATATGAACATATGTGTAGAACAATAATAATTAATCAAATCAAATAAATTTTGCTTTCAAAATTAATCTGCAATACCAAAAAGCAAATAGCCATTACCTGTCAATAATTATAAAAATTAAATGAAGTTTTGTTATAAAAATAGTACATTCAAAAGAAGTGAGATACATTTAACAGATTCCTTACAGATTTTCATTTATAATTACAAAATAGTGTTGTGTAGCAAAAATAAAATGAGTTCTAAACTGTACATGTGTTTGTGCTCCAAAAATTTATGTTTATGCTGGAGGGTTAAGCTCTGTTTGAAAAAAATAGAATCTTATAAATTGAGGTAGGAATTACTGAAAAGAAGTTTTATTGATAAGCTCAATGCAAAAAATTTCTTCATAGGGTTGAGATGAAACAAAAATGCATTTTGAAAACACTGCAAGTAGTAAGGATACAATTTTTTTGTCACTTGTACATTATTAAAAAGTATTTTGATAATGATATTTGAATTATGTAGTATGCCCTGCTACTTTAAAAATAGATTCTTATTTCAAACAATTGCTATTTACCATTCTATTTATCTCTAAATTTTTAACTAATGGATTGTAGTGTTTATATTTTTCTTATTATATTTTTTCCAACTTAACTTTGAAAAACTGCTTTCATACTTAGCATTAAATATTGTTTGAATAAAGTATTATATTATTGGTAGAATTTCATCATATTTAGATAATTAATTATGAAGTTTACTTATACCTTATAGTGAAGTTTCTCTCCATACCAGAAATAGACATAACAATGAACAATCAAGGCCATCAGCATGCACATACTTTTAGAAAACTGTTCATAGTAGGCTAGCTGAAACATCTGCCAAAAAGTAGCAAAGAATAAGCAAAATAGAAATTCTTAAAATTTGGTTATTATGACTTAATTTAAGCTTAACATAAATTATTAGAATGACTGATTAAAATCATATTTTTACAAATAATTTCTACAATAAAATGCAAATTAGTTATATTTTTTGGAAACAATATAATAAATGATTTGTCTGGAACAAACATTCAAGCTTTATTCAAAGAACAATTTGTATATTCAGCCTCTAAGAAATTAATTTGGAATGCAAAATCAAACCCACTGCTTAGAGTAACTTAACCACATTATTGTGTAACTGATATTATCTTTTAAAAATAATAGCTTGACGCTTTTCAGTTATTAAACATTGATATTATTACTATTCGCTAGTCAACAGTTAATATATATATATATATATATATATATATATATATATATATATATATATATATATATATATATATATATATATATATATACATATATTTAGCAGCACTGTTTTCTTGTATTCACTTATGACTTCACTTTGTGTAAAATATAGCATTTAATTATTAGTTCTTGAAAGACCAATGTTTTTTAGTCTAATGTCCAGGTGAAAAATTTTAATTTATTTTGTATATATTGATGAATAATATACACACATTTACACAAGGAAATCTAATTTGTTTAAATAAATAAAGTTTAAACAATCTTGCGGACAAGGAACAGGAGGAATATCAGGTTATTATTCAGTTCTGACCTGTTTTTGAAAAAGTTCCAAATATGTAGCTCAGTACCCAAATTATATTTGTTTAAACAAATGTAGAGACAGAAAACCGAGTGAAATATTGCATTATCATCTAATTCTGATCTATGTTTAAAATTTCAGGTCTCTAGCTCATTGGAAAGTTAATTTAAACTCGACTGCAAAATTCCACCCGGATAAACAGACAGACAGATATAATGGAAACCGAACGAATAAAATTGTGTTAAAACTTTTCAAGGGTAATATGAAACATAACTATAACAATTTTCAAAATCATCTTTACTTTTTTAAAAACATTAATTTCAGTTGCAACAATTTGAAATAGATTTTTATTTGATATACATTATCTTCTAAAAACTGTTGTTAGTACTGTAAAATGTTCTATTTCAACTAATAATAAATGTTAACAATTTTCAATGATTTTGCAGTTACTGAAAGTAAACTTTTAAAGTCAGATTAATTTTCAGTTCAAGTATTTATTTACAGTTTCATTTTTACAATTTTGTATTGTATCATCTAAACCCATTTTGCTTTTAAAACAATTATATGTTACTATAATCTTAAATTAAAAAAAAACTTGCAGTTTTTGTTATCCACATCTTGAGGGTTTTTTTTAAAATGACTACTGCTGGTATCACTCACAGCATTGAACAATGCATTGACCTAGTGTGAAACGAGTCTGCTGAAAAATAACAGTAAGTAATGGTTTTTTACCAAACGATACCAATAGTAGTCATTACATTTTTTATATAAGATTTTCTTAATATTTCTTCTTTTACTTATGATGTATAGAACACAGAATAATCTACTGTACCATAGGTATCAATTTGTAATAATTTAGAGCAAAACATTTTGGCCAATATTTGCATAAATATTTGAGATACTTATATTAACAGTAATACTTTCTTGGCAATATGACATGTAAAACAAACTATAGGTTATGTGGCATTCACCATAAATAATTCTTTCAAGATATTGATGGTCAACAACATTCATATCATTAGGGTGAATGTTGCATGATGAGTTACATTAGGACTCCTATCTCTGTAATATGACTGTTATGAAAACAGAAGTCATTATTGCAAAATTGATAACTTCAAGCCAGACTTAAAAGTAAAAGTTACTAATTTTGTATTAGGTAGCAAAAGAAAATAAATAGTAGGCCTATCATAAGTTATTAAAGTGTTTTGAAAGCATTTAATTACTTTAAATGGTCTTAAATTGGTTTTAAGTTATAAATTAAATTTTAGGAAAAAACAAAACTTTTGTTTTGTACTCCTGTCAATCAAAATTAACATAGCTTTTATGGACATTATAAAATCTAAAAGATTATAATTAAATAAAAGCATTTGACTTGTGTGTCAGGTACAACTATTTATTTACACAGGCAACATTTCAATAAGGCGTATGTTATAACCTTCAGGCCTATAATAAATCAGTATACAATTAAAAGTGTATCCATATTAAAAGATGATCCATATTAAGTTACAGAAGAATGCTATTAATAATAAGGAGGATACTAAAAAAATGAGTATACATTTATACATGACTTATTAAAAAACTTAAACATACTTGGTCATGATAAGATTAATTAATTGAGATTTTCCAGGTTGTTTTATATTGTTAACTTGATTTAATTTGCGTATTTTAAAACTATAAATGTAATTTAGTCATGATCTGGTAGCCATTGTACCTGTAGTACTGGTTAGGGGTTTTCATGTTTTTTATACATTAAATATGTATAGTTTAAAATGATTATGTTTAAGGATTATGTTAATAATGTTAAAAAAAAAATTCTGACATTACCTATTTTAGAAGTATATGTATTGTTTTATAATTATAGTAATTTCATTGTGAACTGTGGTATTATTGTTGTTAGTTTTAATTGTGTATTTATGTATTGTAGGCCTGAAGATGATAATGTACCTGTTATTGAAATATGCCTTGTGTAAATAAATAGCTGTACCTGACTCGCAAATCAGCCTTTTTATTTAACAATAATCTCTGCGAGTGTAAACATGATTAACTAAAAGATTACAGATTCACATATCAATTTAAAGGTTAAAAATAAAAATTAGTGTGCTCTAAAGATTGTATGCAGAGATATTTTCTCATAATATAGTTTGTGATATTTCAAATTAAATTTATTGTGAAGGTAATAAATTGTTTCTTAAATAAAATATTTATGGTGCCAAAGACAAATATAAGGGCACCAAAGGGAATCCTTAGATATTATTTGCTTTAATCTTGAACTTGGACTACTAGTTGCCTTATAAACTTTAATATATATTAATATGTAAAGACACAGCTGTAGAAAATTTTGCTTTTTGACTAAATAAAGACGACTATTTCAGGGTATTAGTCATATTTACCTCATTATCAACTTCAAGCAAGATACCTGTTCTACTTCACATGCTGCTATAAACCTGTATGTACGTATAATTAAATATAAAATTATATTAGAGAAATGCTTACATGCCTGATTTAGGCTTTCTTAGTTTTTCAATTCATGGCTATTTAAACTCTTACAACGTTATGAAATTTTGATACATGTTAATTTGTAAATACAGTACAGTCTCACTAATCCGGACTTGATGGGACCGGACCCGGTCCGGATCAACGAAAGTCCGGATTAGACGGAAAAAGCCAAACAAATGCATACAATATGTGTTTTAGGTGGGAAAACATATTGAAATTGTAGTTTTAGTGAAATTGAGGCCTAAATATAGCTTACAGTATTTCATAGCTTATGTAGCAAAAAATCCTATAATTATAACAGAATAGTCATGACATAAATAAATATCTAAGCACCTTTCTCGTTGAATAAAAGTATTCACATAAAGTTATTTACACTAAATGAATAATATTCGCGCCCAGTATTGCATTCTCTCCATTTCTTTCTCCAACAGATGTGAGATTCTTTATCAACTGCCTCTTTGCAATTAGTTAAGGAGTAACAACTTTCAGGAGATGGAAACAAGTTGCAAGACGCCTTGGCAGATCTGTCAGCTTCCTCATTCCCAGGAACACCACAATGACTGGGGATCCATTGAAATACAATATTTTTCTGTTCTAAGTTTTTTAACAATTTAGTTATTTCAGATGTTCGAAAATGGTAGTCTGTAGTGTGCTGTACTTGAAGGGCTTGAAGGCATCTTTTGCGGCACGAGCTCGTATGGGACACATTGTCACCAATACATATTTGAAAAGGTTTCATATTACTAACGACTCTATCTGTGGAGTGTGCAAGCAAGAAGAGGAAACATTAGAGCACATACTTTTGAAGTGTCCTGTAACAGCAGCAACAAGGAGTCCCTTGATAAAGCAACTAGGACGGGAATGTACCCTGGACAGAATCTTGAAAGAAAGTTGTTTCTGGCCATTGGCAGAGTGTGTGTATAGGAGACATCGAGCCATCGAGGCCAACCTTGGAAGCTCGTAATAAGAAGTAAGAAGTAAGTAAGTTATTTACACTATACTGTATAAACGCACAAAAAACTCAAACAAAAATGAAACTGAAACAAAAACAAACTTTAAAAAACTTAGTGAAAAAAGTCCGTAATGTTCTTTTGTTTTAACGATGAATGACGTCGTTTCACAGTACGATCTCGTAGGCGTTTCAAGGTCAGTAGCTCCGCAGTTGACGTATCACTTTGTTTCTCAAAGTAAGTCATCAACCCCTCCAGCATTGCAGGCCAGAAGCATTACTGCAGGGCAGCAAAGTCATACGTTCTTTCTTAACTTTATGGCCTTTTGCTACTGAATCTAATTTGGAAGCTAAAGTTTTTTTTGGGAACATTTTATAATTTAATCCAGTTTCGTCAGCGTTGAACACCTGACAAGGTTGTAAGTTTTCGTCTCTGAGAAACTTGCCAAATTTGTCTTTAAATTTTTCACTTGCATCACTGTCACCTGACAAAATTTCACCACTTATTCCGAGTTGACGGATGCCGTGTCGTTCCTTCCACCGTGACAGCCATCCCACACTGGCAGTAAAATTAGAGTCTCCTTTTAACTTTTCATTCAGTTTCAGCGCGATCGTTTGCAAATTTACACCCGATAAAGGAACACCCTGTTCCCGTTGTTGGCAAAACCAAACATACAAAGCATCATCTAGGGTTTCATTTTTTGGTTTTTTTAAAGTGCTTCTGCCGCCTAAACTGTCTTTACTAACCATTTTTGCACAAAAATCTTCAATTTCCTGTCGCTTTTTTTTTCCAATCGGAAACAGTTTATTTTCCCACACCTAACTCTTTTGCAATTTTAATAAGCGATTCACCTCCATCAATACGAAACAAAGCTTGGAGTTTTTGTTCCATTGTCACTGTCACTGACTTACGTTTAGTCGCCATTTTCACTGAACACTGAACGAGACGTAAATAAAAAACACAGATCAATATCGCACTAGAATTAAATGACAACTGAGCAGATATCTTGCGAGAAGCAGGAAAAGTGGCATCTGTCCGACAAAACAACTGACCTGACGCCAGAAGGATAGACTGTTTATCCGTTTAGTCAGCTGTCCTTTATCTTTTGTTTATCGCAAGATGTCTCTGATGTCACGTACGTTGTAGTGTTGGGTGATCTAATTTGTATATATTTTTTCAAAGAAGTTTTTTCTACTTTAGTAGGCAAAAGAAACAAACAAGTGGTACACCTATTTCATATTTTAATGAATAAATTATATTATTTGAGTATTAAAGTAGGAAAACCCCTTTGAAAAATAACAAATATAGACGTATAAAAATAAATATTTTTGTGGACAGCAGACTGATTGTGCACTGTAAAATACTATAACTAAACAAAACTTTTGGGCCGTCCGGATTAGCCGGAGGTCCGGATCATCGGAGACCGGATTAGCGAGACTGTACTGTATTGATATTTTTAAAAATACTAAATTTTACTTTTTTTTATTACATATAATGTAACAATTTAAAATTATTAAATAATAGTCTTTATTTGGGAAATAGTGATATTTTAATCATATATTGGCACTTTCTCTGAATTATAAAATTTTTTTAGTGAACATATTTGTTGTGGTTAATACGAGACAAAATTCCTATGAAAGTTTAAAAATTGTTTAAAGTTATTTTTCTTTGCTTAAACCTTTTGAGGCATTACATAGTTTATGTTCAACATTTATAAACATTTATTAAATTGATATTATAATTATTAGTAACATTTCTTTACAAACACTATTTACATTTCCTTTGTACCATTTGTGGCGTTGTTTAAAGGAACATTTAAGACCTGTAAACTTTTGGATATGGCAAGGTGGTTGCGGGATTGCATGTAATTGTGTTTCAACAGAACATTTGTAAATACTCAATAAACTATTATTACAATTACTAATAATATATCTAAACTATATTTAATAATTTAAAACACTTACACATCTTTAATAGCATAGATAAAAAAACGTTATTATATCTACACGTAAATAAACCAACATAGTAACCCTGAAAAAATGTTTACTAATCTTTATTCTCCAAGTCTTTGATTAATATTAAAAGGATGTCATAAATATTGATAGATAATGATTGTTATATATTTTCTGCTAATCAGGATAAACTTTAAGGGCTAGGATGGTAACTGCCATAAGTTTGAAAAATATCTGACTATCCCAATTTTTAAGTTTATTGATGAGTGACTTGTTATCCGTAAACACTAATTTCCTCTTATACGATTAATATATATGGTTAACAAAATACTGGTCTTATTTTGATTTTTTCCAAATTAAAATTACTTAGATGAGTTTCCACATTTCACTTCAGTATAAAGCATCTGTATCTTCTTTGCTAATTTTCCAATAATAAATCCCTTCTTTTTCTATTCCTTCTATTAGTCAAACTCTCCTTATATATATATATATTTTCAATCATTAATAAAATAATTTTTTATTCATCCAATCAACTACAAATATTTTTTTTTACCTATAATGGATGACAATTGATGTTAACACAGTTTTTTCAAATATTTATTCAACAATTGAATTATAAAAATTTGCTGGGTCTAGGTATCCCAACTGAGTATCTTCATGCTCAAAGTCTAGCGCTTTATCACTGAGCCAACTTTCCCATAGCTAGAAATGTATTTTTCAAAGATGTATATAAATTTTTTTGTCACCGATCAGTTGTTGTTGAAATCCTTCAATGTACAACCTTGAATTGTTGCCATGGCTACCACACAATAACATTTAAAATGCACTAGGATTAAAAATCAATTTAAAGTATAAAATAAACAAACAAACTGGATAAACAGTAACCAACGTAGCTCATTAAACGGACAAAAGTAAGAAACAAAATTAATAAACCAACATCATATATAGAAAGAAAAATAGGAATTCGCTTTCTATTTTGCCACTTAATATTGTTATTCTGATATATTTATGGATACATAACATAATATACATATTTATATTAATTGTAATTATAAAATTTAAAAAAAACTAAAACAAAATTTTTCTTTGTTCGCTTAGGTAGGAATTGATTTTTAAAAAAATTTATATTACTTGTTTTGGAGTAAACCTTTTGAAGGGAACAAAATAACTCTTTGGTTGCCTGTGTGTGGTAATGAATTAGAGTTAAAGAGTGCCCAACAAAAACACAAAGAGAATGAATTAGAATTAAAGTGTGCCTATTAAGAACACAAAGGTTACTTCAATATTTCTTTGCTTGATATTTAATTATAATGTCTTAAATGGTTAGTTACATAGATTTAAACAAACATGAAATTGTTTATTGGAAGAGTCAAAATTGGTCAAAGACAATAACTTTTGTGATAGTTAAAACAACTTCATTGCAAGATATAACCTTAAAGACATTTTTAATCCAGATGAATGTGACTTGTATTTTAAAAGTTCAAGACAGATAAATCTTTTGTTTTCAAAGAAGAAGGTCCTTATGGGGATAAACCAAAAAAGGCGAAGAAAACAGTGCATATAAGTATAAATTTGGCAGGCTATTAAAAGCTTACCTTATTTGTGGGAAAATCAGCTAATCCAGGTAGTTTTAAACATGTTATTGTCATGAGTTATTAATAACCAAGCTGTGCACGGATGATGGTCAACTTGTTTGGGACATGTCTGAGGGAGTTAGATTAAAACATTACAACAGCCGGTTCCAAAATTCATCGGCTGCTTTAAACAAGCCATTTACAACCTTTTTTTTAAACAGCTCTATTCCATATCTGAAAAATGTGGAGCTGCATGAACTTTAAGCAAACTTCAAGTGATGGGTCACGATATTATAGAAGTGTTCAAGATTTCTACACACATAGCCTCTGCATGGAAAGACTTCGGCTCCAAGACTACAAACACCAAGCATATACAAACTAAACTGCGACAAATGTAACAAATTCTATATTGGACAAACAGGTCACAGCTTTAAACAAAGAGTCGAGGAACACAAACAGAACACCAACTCAACATTTTACAATCACATAAAAGAAACAGGACACAAATACACAGACATTTACCATAACCTAGAAATCCTACACATCAACAAAAAAGGACCAGATGTCAACACACTAGAACAATATGAAATTTGCAGACATACAAAAACACAAAGTACAAACATATTAAACAAACAAACACAATACAAATCAGACATACTCTTTGATACTATTAAAAAAATGCCTTTAAAACCATCACCGCTTGACCCGACATCTCCAAGCAGAAGACACTGATGAAGATCGCCACATAGCGATCGAAAACATTTTGTTTCAGTAAGTTTAAACAAATTTACAAAATTTGAAGTTCGAATAGTCATAAACAATTGTTCAAGTGATTACGGTTCATAAGTCTTTCTTTGGAGATGAACATTACTTACCTGGTAAATCTAAAGAGGTAAATTCATTTAGATGTTGGTTGAATATTACCTGAAGATTCAATAAGTAATAAGATCAAAGAGCTCTAAAGTAAGATTTTCAGTTAAGATTTGTTTGAATAATTTGTTAATAGATTGTAATTATTTTTAATTTTCTAATGAAAAATTAAAAATCTGAATCACTCTGAGTAAATGGCTAAGTATGTCTAAAAAACAGCTTCTGGGACATAACTGTTTTTCTTTTGTCCGTAAAATTTATTTTTTTAAATAGAAGAAATAAAAAGTAAAATTTTTACATTTTAAAATATATTTTATACTCCAAGTAAAAACTATCCAAAGTCTTTCAAAGGCTTAAAAACAGATCATTGACTAATTATATAAACCTAAATAATATAATGAGACTTGAATATTTCATGTTTAAATGTAATGTCTAGATATAAAAACTGAATATAAATGTCTTCAAAGGTACAGAACAGGTTTATGTAAATTAATTTTTGGACTGTAACAGAACCAATCTTTTTTAATAAATGTAATTTTTACAAATTTCCATGTATTTTGATCACATGCTGACATAAAAAACTAATTAATAAATTAAAGAAAATAAAATTTTAATGAAAAATAAGAACAACACAAATGGTAAAATATCTCTTGGAAACTCAGTGAATTAATTATAATAATCAGTTCAAAATAATTTTAATACAAATCATTATTATTTATCAAATATTATTATTATTAATATTCTTCTATTGTTTGTTTAAGTTTAAAGCAATAAGATAAATGAACTCTAACTTCCACTCTCTCTCAGTATACAGGTATATTTATATAGATTAATTATAGTAAAGCTCATTGCAGATATTTTGGACAAGGTGGGAGTTTGACATACTTAGCTCAGTAACAGTCCAGCCTGTAATATTAAAATAGACTTAAACTGAAATAATGATATATTCTAGACACAATGTGTCATTTGACAATCAGAGTAAGATATGTAGCCACCTGTGACCTACTTCAGTTTCCGTGGATATGTAGGTATAGTGAACAGCCAAAACCAGAACATTGCACCATATAAATAGAGGAGACTTAATTGAAATTCTATTCCTGTTTCGGTAAAATACCATAAAATAAATTATAAAATTAAAAAATGTAATAATAACAAATGAATAAAGCACATACCCTTAAAGTTTGGAAACTTCCTAGGCAAATCATTAATTCACAATTTATGATTAAATCAAGAATTGAAATGCCAAACACGCCTTGAATGTCCTTATAAAACCTGAAAATGAAATCCCATAAAAGCATTTATTGCTCAATAGACAGCATTTATTGCTATTTTACATTATCATAATAATAAACGAGTCAATAATTAATTATTTACTTCTTTGATTTTGTAGTCCATTAGGTTCGGTGAATCTTATTAATCACTTAAACAATAGTTAAAAACTAAACGATAGTCATAAACTATTGTTTAAGTGATTAATAATTATTTACATCAATGAATAGTTTCCAGGGAGACAAGTTTAACTCTTAAATTTATATATACAGTCGGCGCCGCTTATTGTGATCACGGTTAATGTTATCATTCGGTTATTGTTATCGTTTCATTAAAAAACAAACACGGACGTATATTAATACATTGTAATTAGGCCGCTTATTGTAATCATCTGTTCGCTTATTATTATCATTTAATTTGCCATTCAAAATCATATGCGTCAACGTATACTAGCATAGACCAAGTAAAAGTGTCTACAAAGTAGTGTAAACAGCACGTGCAACACACAATGAAGCCCAATTCATAGAATGTTTATTTTTAGAATGACAGAAATACTTTATAACGGTTTCGGCACTTAGCACAGTTCTCAGAATGTCTCCCTTACTCTTTGTTTACGCAAACACCCTGAGTCGACCTTAGTTGTTTCTTAACATTAGTTGATGTTACTACTGAACCATTTACAGCATAGTCCTACTGTATTTTTTAACAGTGAATTTTTATGAACGTTTATTGCAGTATTTCAGTGTGATTTTACATAACTTAATTTTTAAAGATCTTTTTCGTTTGTTTTGTAGAGTTTAGTGTCACTTGAAGTTTCAAAGGACAGTATAGCAAGATGTCCGAATCTCAGAAGAAACGACGCGATTTAAGTCTTAAACAAAAACTTGATATTCTAGATAGGTACAGTAAATTACCAAAAATGAGTCAAAGAAACGCTGCTTCTCAACTTGGCGTTTCTCAACCTCTCTTATGTCAAATATTGAGCGACAAAGAAAAATTCTTGTCATTATCAAAGTGTAATGCAAATGTTGACAACAAAAGAAATCGTTCTGGGAAGGATCCGCAAGTGGAATCAGCTTTGAAATTGTGGTTTAAAAATGTTCGCGAAAAAGACGCTCGAGTTGACGGCCCACTAATGCGACTTAAAGCAGAGGATCTTGCCAAAAAAATAGCAAAACATGATTTTAAAGCCACAGATGGATGGTTCAATCGATGGAAGAAAAGGGAAAACATTGTTTACAAGAAAGCGTGTGGTGAAAAAAGAAATGCTGATTTTGTTGGAGCTGAGGACTGGTTATAATACGAATGTCAATACGAAACAGGACTTTATTATCGTGCTTTACCCGAACATACTTACTTATTTAAAAATGAAATTGCTAACGGCTGTAAAATATGTAAACAAAGAATAATTGTTTTGTGTTGTGTTATAAAGACCATGGTTGGTGATAAAGAAAAACTCTTAATTATTGGTAAATCTAAAAATCCACGTTGTTTTCAAGGTATCAAAAAGCTACCAGTTAAATATCATTCAAACTCCAATGCTTGGAAGACATCAAAAGTTTTTAACGAATGGCTGACTAAATGGGATACCAGCCTCAAACGCAACATTGTCCGTCTACTAGACAACTGCACTGCACATAATGACATAAGCACTACGTTAAAACACATCAAAGTGATTTACCTTCCGGCCAATACTACATCAATTGTTCAGCCATGTGACCAAGGCATAATTAAAAATCTCAAAAGTTTTTATCGACGAGAGATTCGTGCTAGCATTATAGAAAATATGGATGAATTTCAAACTCTTACCTCAAATGAATTGGCTAAAAAAACTTCTTTACTCGATGCTATTCATCTGATAGCAATATCTTGGAATGAAGTTTCTGGAAAAACTGTGAAAAATTGCTTTAGAAAATGTGGGTTATTGTTGAAGAAAATCAAGAGCAAGCTACATCTGAGGAAGACTCTAAAGAGAACTTGAAGCCTTTCGATTTGTCCTTAAAAGAATATACTGAGTGGATGGAAGTTGACAATAGTATTGAAACAGCAGCGGAAATGACTGAAGACGATATTTGTAAGGTAGTTGCTTCAACATCAAAAGTTACTGAAGAAGAAGAAGGCACCGATGATGACGAAAATGATAAATGTGTACCGCAAAGATCTAAGCAGGAAGTTCACCAAGCTCTTGAGATTCCAAGGCAGTTTGTTCAACAAAAAGCAGAAAATTTCAACAAACATGAATATGAACAATTTATAAACAATATTTTACGAGAAGACTACAGACAGTCACATATAGAGGAATTCTTCGAGAAAAAGTAAATGTAAATTTGAAGTGTAAATAAGATTGAAGTGTTATAATGAAGTTTTATGTGTTAAAATGTTTTGATCAAGTGTTTTACGTAGTTCTATATATTTTTTTTCAATTATGCTAGATTCAGTGTTTTAAAAAAAATCTGCAGTGGAATAAAAAAAAAAACTGACATGAAATATGCCCACTAATTTTAACAAGTAGAAAACTAAATTACAGAAATTTTACTACTGTACATAAAACTGTCCGGAATAGCATCAAAATTTAGTAAGTACAGTTTAATTAAAGTGTTACAGAATTAGAATTACTTAATGTAATGATAGGCTTACATATCGTTCAGAACAAACAGTTGTGGCAATAATACAGTGATTTCAATGCAGTACGGCTGTAGACTACATCCGTGATTAAGCGTTCGGTTAGTTATCGTTTGGTTATTGTTACCAAATATGCTTCTGACAAATATGATCACAATAAGCGGCGCCGACTGTATAAGTATATTTTAAAAGTAACATATTATTAAGAGTAAAACTTGTCTCCCTGGCAACTATTCATTGATGTAAACAATTATTAATCACCTAAACAATAGTTTATGACTATCGTTTAGTTTATAACTATTGTTTAAGTTTATAACTATTGTTTATATAAATATATATATATTTTAGGGCGGTCAAAAAAAAAAATATTTTTTTATTAAACGCTTTACGGCAGAAAACTTGTGTCTAGGGTAGACAAGTAAAATGTAGAGTAAAAAAAAATTATACAGGAAAAAAGCCATATACAGAAAACTTCAAAACCAGAGCACAGAAGAACGCAAACCCCTACAAGGATTTTACATTGATGGAAGGAAGGATAATACCTTTGTAATCGAGAATGTCAATGAAAAGCGTTTTAGAAACACTATAAAAGAAGAACATCATTCCATAATACAGGAACCTGGATCTATCTATGTTGGACACGTCACACCCTCAAGTGGATATGCTCAAGATATCGCTTATAGTATTACCTCTTATATGACGGAAGATGGTATTTCTTTAGACGTACTTGACGTAGTGGGATGTGATAGTATCGTTACTAATCATGGTGTGATGTGTTATTGAAAAACAAGTAAAAAGACCTCTGCAGTGGGGAATATGCCTTTTGCATTTCAACGAGTTGCAATTCTGGCATTTATTTCAAATCCTATAGGGTAAAACTACTGAGCCAAAGCCATATAGTGGCCTAATTGGCACCCAGCTTAGTAAGTACGAAAAGCTTTCAATAGTTGATATTATAAGTATTAATTGTGAGTTACCAGATATAATCGCAATGTTTGAGCAAAGATCAACAGTAAGTATCTTTTAGACATAGGTAGTGGGATAAAGTCAGGCAATGGCTGGAACACCACTGAAATTACACCACCACCATTGTTACGGAGAGTATTTGATGATGAACTTTGGGCTAAAATAACTGATAGTGAAATTCCTGAGGAATGGAACTTTCCAAGATACACTCAAGTTGTGGGAAGCTGCATTAAGTTAGTGGCCAAGCATCTCAAAAAGTCGTCGGCGCTAAGGAACGAGATGGTTTCATAAGATCCACCGTATCATACACAGCTTCAATCTCAAATTTTGACAGCAAGTGCAACTTCAATTTCACCACTCAGAAATAGTAAGTAAAAGACGCTTTCTAAAGCATCATTTGTGTTTTCTTTGTATCTTTAAAATATACGTATGATAATTACATCGTAATTAAATGGGGTGTAGAGTAAAAATAAATGGGCTGTGCTATTAACACAAAACACAGGATGTTAAACCACACCTTCCTTTAAGGTGATAGTATTTTATTATGAAGTAATAAAACTACTTTAAAGTTACATATGATAAAATTATAATGACCAATTTTCTATACACAATTTATTTGTGTTAGAATATTATAACCTATTTTATCTGACTGTATTCCAAGATGGAATCCAAATTAGTTTTCTATCCACAGTTTGTAATACTCTGGTTTAAAATTTGTATGTGTGTGTTTTTTTAATGTCTCCTTGGGATTCCACAAGGTTTACTTAATTATAAATGACAACTAAACAAAGAGTAAGTCATTATAAATGACAAGAGTAAAAGTATCAAAACCTTTTTTTTATGTACAAACTTTGAATTATTTTTACTTTTATAATTTTGTATACTGAAAATATTAAATAACCTAAAACATCACTTTTACTATTTTATAAAATCCTAGTTTTACTATTTCAAGTTAACCCATCAGTACTTCTGTGCATTAATACTTTTGCTGCGACTACGACCAACAGGTTAGATGCATTGAGTGCTGCTGAAACCATTAATTTGGTTATATTTATGAATGTTTTGTTTTTAATTTAGCATCAGAGTAACATGTGTATGAGAAAGCTGTTATTGTGCTTAGTGTGTTGAGGAGGTTTTTAAGTACAGTAGAGTCTCGGGGATCCGAGTCTCAATCTTCTGAGCTTCGGTTAAATTTGAGCCTATTTTATTTATTTGAAAGGAAATGAGTCAGTCATTAAAGAAATGTTTATAGCTATAAAGTAAATGAATCGGGCATTCAAGAATTATTTATATCAATATGTCATGAAAAGAAAATGAGTCAGGCTTACAAGCAATGTTTTTTATCAATACGGTATTTTCTTTCTTATTTCTGCTATATCATTTAGTTTACTAGTGTTCTATAGATTGGTGTATTACCCAACTTCATCAGTTGTGTATGAATGTTCGTGTCAGTTATGTATGGATGTCTGACAAAAGGTCAATAGGGCATAAGTATCTTTCTTTATTTATGTTGTAAGTTTCGTCAGTTGACAAATATCCCTTAGAAAGCACAAATGTCTAGTTTTGCGTGTGACAGAAAATAAACTCTATTGAAGTAAACAAATCAATCAAACAATGATGACACTCAAGGTTAGCTGGACTGGAAAAATGTGTATCAAGACTTGATGCTCTCAAAGCCGTGGCCAGCCGCAATTGGGACGCCGATACAACTACTCTGAAAATGTTTTATATTGCCTTCTTGAGATCTAAGGCAACCTATGTATGTGAAGTGTGAGGTTCGATGGCGAAGTCTCACCTGAAAAGACTGCAAACTCTACAATCTCCTGCAATCCGTTTATGCTTGGGGTGCACCAAAACCACCTCTATAACAGCCAAGGAGATTGAATTGGGAGTTGAACCTATTGGACTCTATATCGATAAAAAAATATGGACCAAATACTAGTCAATAAAAGCTCTTATACCAATCCACCCATTAAGTAACATGGTGTCATATGATTCCAACATAAAGCAGTCATTCAGTTATAAAATTAATCAACTGTCCACCAAAATGCCTTGTTTTGTCCCTGTGAAAATTCCGACACTATATGGAGCCCCCAAGTAGATGGCTCGAGATAAACATTGCACTTAACTTGCCACATGAGGTGAGCAAGAAAGATCATGTACAAATATTAAAAACAATAACATTAAACATGATTCAATGTCAATACAAAAGCCACATAAAAATATTCACAGATGGCTCGCTCGACCGGGAGAAGAGCTTACCGGGGGCAGGCTACTATAATGAATCGAACGGAGACTGTTTTTACATCCCAGCTAATTCCAATTCCGGCATGGATACTGAGCTTTTTGAAAGGCTATAAGTGCAGCCCTGACTAGCTGTGTGCATTTAAAGGGCAATTCGAAAATATGCATCCTATCGGATTCGAAAGCCGCCCTTCAGTCATTGTTAAGTAATTCTACAAGTTCATACTCATTTCGAATATCAGAAATAAGAAAAACCATCCTAGAACTAGTGGACTGCGGGAAGCAATTAACTCTTCAATGGGTACCTGCCCATTGCGGAGTACCCGAAAAAAAGGCTGACAAAATTGCGAAAATAGCCTCAACCATAGGACCTACAGATGAAGGCAAACACTCCCTGCTACATTGCAAAAGTGTAAGCAGGGAAGTTTTCCCGAAAACTTTGGTGTGAAAATTGGGAAAAAGAGTCTACTGGTCGACACCTTTACCAGCTCCAACCAGAAACACCAGTCGAGGACAAATCTAGGGAAGTAGTACAATCAACAGCATATTTTGCAGCCAGAGCAAGAACCGGCTATCTGGTGACACAGGAGTACCTATTTCATTTTAATCTCACAGAGTCTCCGTTGTGTGCACTCTGCGGTGTGGAGAGCAAAACAATTGGACACATCCTGCTGAACTGCCCTTACCCATTACATACAAGAGACATCCTCAGACCAATTGTGACAAAGTGGCAAGACATTCTAGTTAAGAAGAACCGGTGAGCCATAGCATCATATATATATCGTGGACATCAGGCCATCGGCTATAGTTAAGCTAGACGCCTGCACGAAGAAGTAAGAAGTAAGTTGTAAATTTCGTCAGTTGACAAATATCCCTTAGAAAGCACAAATGTCTAGTCTTGTGCATGACAGAAAATAAACTCTATTGATGTAAACAAATCAATCAAACAATGACAACACTCAAGGTTAGCTGGACTGGTCTTTATTCCTGCTATTAATAAATTCTGATTGGGCTGTCATCACATTAATCTGGATTAGGGGTTTTTCTGTATTAGGGCTCATTAGAAGTCCTATTTTTTTCGAATGCACAGAAACTTATTCCATGTAATCCAAAGGGTCTCTCTCCCATTCAGTCTCGAATTATCGAGACTCTGCTGTCCCTTTCAGACTTAGTCCCTTTCAGTTCTCAGTTTGATGCTTCGTGTTATTTGTGGCTGTACTTTGTTTTATGGCAAGCTTTGGCAGTTGGGATTCTCTCTAAAAATTATGCAAGATAACTGTAAATAGAGTTTATGTTTTGTAATAACATTACTAATAATTATAGTACTAGTTTATAAAATGTTTTATAAATGTTCTGTTGAACAAAAACTTTGCAATGGTTGTCTCCTTGCTGCCTTTCTCAAAAGGTCACTAGATTGAATATTCATGTCTGTTTGTTAAATTTACCTCAAATGATTCAAGAGAACTATAAACAGTGTAGACATATCAGTAGTATTTGTAGTAATAACTAATCAAGCGTTAGTAAATAAAAAGCCCAAAAGGCTTCAATGCTAATAAAGCCCTAGTCTGAAATTTAACATCTGTTCATTAAAACAGCCTCCAAAATATCTTCAACATCAATATGAAGACTGCATTACTTTATGTAATAAAAATAAATTGTTTAACACACTTTAATTGAATTTTATGTTACAAAAGTCGCAGCAAATGTGTTAAACTGATGGACTTACAATAAGGTAAAGAATATAGGTAATGTTTTTAAAAATAAACTCACTTTGTAAGTACTATGTGGTGTTCTACGCATATTTTAAAATGTTCATAGCGCTGATGTTCAAAAGTCTCTTCTAAAGAAATGCTGTTTATTTCTGGTATCAATTCACACCATGTTTCCGTATTTAAATAATCGTAGCAACTAATTTCCTTTATAGTTTCCCCAAGGAGGTATAATTCTGAACAAAGTTGATTTATAAAACCAGTACATAGACAGATGCTAGTTACATGTGTCATAAAATCCATCATGAAAGTTGCAAATTCAAAGAAATATATTAAGTAATATGTGTTATTATTTAGCTCAATTGGCAAACTAATGGGGTAAAGCAGTTCCTTTTCAGTATAATCTGAACTGAAGAAATAAAACTGAGTTGAGTACATGTAACTGATATGAACTGTCAATATCACACAAGCAACGACAATTGTTACTATACCAGATTGGTTTTGTTCTATTAACAGATACTTATTGCTTTTTTTGAATATTTTATTAAAATGGTTAAAGTTGTTTTCTACCAAATTAAACATTTCCATAATTCGATTCTGATTATACATAAAAACTGAATAGGTTATGAGTGAATGAAACATAAGCGCTGCTTGTAGAAGAACTTCAGTGCCAAACAAAAGATCATGAGCTGTATAGTAGAACTTTACAGAAGCTCCAAGAACTCCTATTACAAAGAAGATTACATAAACAACTATAATTTTTATGTTACGCTGCCTATTACTTGAACTTATCCATAATCCAGTTCCTTTGAAGAAGAGGTGTGTTATTTTAAATAAAAGCGGTATATCTCCTGAATTTTTGGGATCTTTTTCCATTTGGGATTGTCACTAAAAACAGAAAAAAATTCACCAATTATGGGAATTAATACAAAAAGACATTTTTAATATTTCCAATTAAAGTCGAGTTTTTTACTATTAAAAAACCTAAAAGCTGAATAAATGTATCAACTATAATATAAGAATTAGGGAGAATTTACAATTTAAATAACATTATGAAAGCTTGAAACATTTTTAATTGCACTAAGCAATCTGGTGTATTAGTGAATCAGTATTATCTTTAGATTATAATACAATGAAAATATTGGAAAGAACCCCAATACCACAAAAATAATCAAAAATAACAAATAAAACAAGTTATTTAAGATTAAACCCTTTTGTACATTTCGATGACCATGTCATCATCATCAGAGGCTCTTATTACAAAATTACAATCTAGCAAACAAGAAGTTACAAACTAGAGTGATCCTAATCTTAAGTAACTTGTTTTATTTGTTATTTTTGTGGTATTGGGGTTCTTTCCAATATTTTCATTGTAATATATTGTACCACTGTGCTCTTGATATTGTGTTTTAAATTATAAGTTTCGTGTTTTAATTTATTAAGTTAAAACATAAATATTTTACCAACAATAAAGCCAAAAAATGTTGCAATACTATAAAATTACAAATTTATTTCAGTTAATAAAATCAAACCATTAAAAGAAAAAATTGCATTTCCTCTTTAATATTAAACTTACTAATTAAAATAATTAATATAATCAGAAAAAGTATTAATAACAATCAATTCCAACTATCAAAAAGAGCTACTATCAACAATCAAGTGTTAATAAAGGTAAAAGTCGTACATATATGTTCAATTGTATACATGTAAACTAGTAACTCAAAATGAAGATAGAATGATATAATACTTATTTTTCTATTTTAAAATTTCTACACTGGTAACAGTTTTCATGGATTCAAAGATTTGAAATATCATGTATGTAATCCAGGGCAAACAAAGTACAATATTCAATTAGAATAAATTAATTAAAATACTTTTAAAAGTTATTAATACTATTATTTCACAGAAACATCTACCTACCAGTGATACAGTTTCTGTTGCCACAGTATATCTGGATCCTGTCAAAAATATTTGAAAAATCTCCTAAATATCATTTCAGTTTCCTATGGTTTGACAAATTGCTCTGTGATTGCAGACATTGTGACATTGTAAAGACTTCATGCACTTAAATGCTCCAATTATTTCTTAAATAACTGCTCTACTAAACCTTTGACCATGTTTTATAAATATTTCTACTAATCATAGAGGACTTCTTCATAAATGATAGATAACTATTTGAGTTTACCTCTTTGACCTATGTTTAAATACTAACCCTGCAACCACTCATACATATTCAAACACAATACCATTTATTTGCTTCTTGTTGTTTAAATAAAACTACAATTTTGTTTCAAAACTAGAACAACACTCATATTCCATTCACAACTCACATAAATCTTTTACTCTGATACAAATTGTTATTTGTTAAGCTATTATTTGTTAACAAGTGATTGTTTGCAGAACAGTGTTTAAGTTGTAAAACTGTATCACAATTATATTGAAACTTTGTAATATTGTGACTTCAGCTAACTTATAATTTTATAATAATTTTCAAAAAACCAAACTACTGAGACAAAACTATTTTAATTGCAGTATTGGCATAAGTACGAGATTTAACTTCATAAACAAAAAAAAAAAAAAACTTTAAATAAAACTTCATGCAAGTTATGTCACTGTAGTTTCAACTTGGAAATATTTTGACAAATAATATTTTAATCATGATCACTAGAACTGTAATTTACAAGAATATAATTAATATTGTTAAAATATCTATAATAAAAATATATCCAGTTAGATTATTATATTAAGTATACGTATTAATGAGAATATAATATTAATAAATATTTTTTTATTTAACACATTCATTGAGGCACAAAAAAATTAAAACCTTGCCAGAACTTGAAGATCTGTTATCACATAAATCTCTGTTATCACATAAAACAATAATGAAAGTGGTTAAAAAAACAAAAATTTAAATAACCAAAACGTCATAATTTTGGTAGATTTTAGGCTACAGCAATGCTAAATAGACTCATTTATTTTGTTTTAAATGGTGTCTAAATTATTATAATTATGATTTAAATAACATAGATAAAATAAATATGATATTCATTAAAATATCCTGTGAAATCATATCTATGATTTCAATGGTGGTAGGTAAGTGGGCGGCTATAGGCTTCTTCAAAGAGAAAACAGTATTAGTGTTGAAATCATAGTCATCTTCATAACGATGATTTTAATTTAGATTAGGAAACATCTAAATGATGTTGTATGCCTAAATTAGGAACACTGAAATTCCCAGCCATTACATTCAATTGTACACAAATTACAAACAAAAATTACTGCAGGCCAGAACAAAGTCTTATAAATGCAACTTTTTAATAAATGCAAGGTGTAAATTTATTGGGTTGGCCTGTTGCCTGCTACAATTTGTCAAGACAGAGTACAATAGGAAAGGGTCATTGCTTTACCTTTGAACTAAATTTAAAGTAAAAGTGATTCTTTTGCCACTGTTAAATTCATGTGTCGGAGGAGGTACCTTAACACACTTCTTGTTTCCGGAAAATCCCCACTTTTTTGCCTGCTCTACGCTTCTTACAAAGGGCTTAAGTTTTCAATTGCTAGTCGACTTGAACAGTAGGTAGCTAGTGTTTATAGGTTAATTGATTTTCATTTACAATGAGTTAAAAGACATCCTGTTCATCGAATAAGGCACAATTTCAACTTTTGTTAATAAAACATGCAGAAGATAATGGTAATCGGGCCGCATCGTGGAAATTTGATGTACAAGTTCTCAACAAGGATAATTTTGTTCAGTCTGATGCCCTCTTTCACAAAGTGAGTCCATTTCTATGAAATGTTGACACAAGCTACCAAATAGCACCTTAAGCATAATAAAAACAATACCTCACTTTAATGGGAACTTTTAAATTTTTCTAAGTATATTCTAAAGTTAAAGTTAATATTTAGTTGCTAGTTTTGCACTAAAAACTTATGAAACTAATGGTTTTATACACTAACCAGACTGAAAGGTTGATAAATACTTGTTAATCACAATCTACAAAACTACATAACAGGTTAAGAGCAATGTACTAGTCATTCATTATTCAGTGAACCTGTCATCTGTGTAAACAGCTGAGCTCCCATTAAGGCTACAAAGATTGTAAGACTCGCAAGCAGGTTATCAGTCACAAGCAATAGTCTATTGGGGACCCTTATGGGAGTACCTGTAGAAAATAAGTTAAAACTTTGTTTAGGACTAGGAGAGTTCATTATTCAATATAGACCAAATAATAATTTTTATTAGACTCAAGAAGGTCAGGGTTCTTAACCAACAGTTTGCAGTATAAAAGATGCCATGTCTTTGCACCTTCAAATACCTCCACAGTCCTTGGTACTACTTCTTTGCTCATATGGATCTTTTGTAATTCCAAAAGTAATCCTTTATGAAACTCGTTATTTCTTTTTATGAAACTACTTTAACTCATTACAAGTTCAGAGTTTCTACCCTCTTTTAAAATCAAATACGATACAAAATTATGCAAATTAAATATTTTATATCATACATATAAAACAAATTTATTATAGCTTTTTCAATTACTATTTAATTTACTACTATTGGTATCACTTGGCAAAAAAACACTATATTTTTCAGCAGATGCATTTCACACTAGGTCAGTGCATTATTCAATCCTGTAAGTCATGGATAAGATTCACAGCTTTGAACAATGCACTAATCTAATGTGAAACACGTTTGCTGAAAAATATTAGTAAGTAGTGTTTTTGTGCCAAGTGATACCAATAGTAGTAAATTTTAAAAAAACTAACGATGTACAACACAAAAACTTCAAGTTTTACTATTTAATTACCTGTCATATTCAATTGTCATTGAATACATAAGATTTTTTACATAAGATTCTTTGTCATTTTTGTTTCAAATTGTAATTATTGTCGTATAGTAAGTAACACATGTACAAATAAATATTAGGCTCCCTATTCATACACTAGGCTACTTTAAGAAGTGGACAAAGCATTACGCTTTATGTATTGTCAATGAATGAATTAGCCAATACCATCTCCAAGTTCATCCCTACCAATAATCACAGCCACTATCACAGACAGGTAACAGTAAATCTTAATTAAAATATTATTGAACATTAAGGGAGAATAACAAATTTGTTATTAACATAACCTCATAAGATAAGCTCAAAGAATAGTTGGAGTAAGGAAGAAACAAACTAAAAATTTAAGAAAATATTTTTATTTAGGAAATATTTTTCTGCCAATGGTTTTACTACATGAGTAGGGGACATTGAATATAAAGTTATTTATAGAGTATATGTTGAAGGATGTGAATGATTCAACATTAGTAATTATTCACTTTGGACTTGTTTACAAATTTCAAGATTAATTCTTCAAAAAATAAAAAATTATTTTAAAAATTGAGAAACAACAGTTTCACAATTATTGTAGAAAAATATAAGTATTAACTATATAAACCATATTAGTATTTATATTACATCGTGTGAAAATGTTACATAAAGTATATAATTTTTTTTAAAGTAAGAAATATTTCAAGTGAGTAGAGTTGATGAAATCAAATGAGTGAAGAGAAGAAGGAAGTTTAGGGTGGCAAGTCTTTTGTTAGTGTCTAACAATATAGAGCCATATATAGAACAGAAAATGGAACACTTTATAATTTATAAGTAATTATTCCATAATTTAGTGAATACTTTTGAACTTATTTGCTGACACATTTTGAAACAATCATTTCATTGATGAAGCAAGTAAGTTCAAAAGTATTCACTCAATTACATAATAGCTACTTATAATTTAATTAGTGAATTCAAGATGATCACAACATACAACTTTGTAAATAAAAGCTTACCCTTAGTATTATTTACACTCAAACTATTTATTGGAAATTTCAATAGTTTTGTTTAATAAATACGTTGAATTTTTAACTTTATAAATTTCCTTACTCTGTGCCAAGAGATTACATCACGTTTTACAAAAAGAGTTGATTTAGACAGCAATCATTGCTGATTTGTTGTGATGATGGTCATATTTATAATCAAATAAAAGCAGAGTTTACTGTAATGGTTATGAAGCATGATTGCATTGTTATGTAATAAATAAGTATTAAACGTGCAATAATAACCTTAATAGCCTTCAATCTACAAAAACAATCAACATCCAGTTGCTTTCAAATAAAATCATGATTTAACTCATTTACGTTATTTATACATTTACATTATGTATTAGTTGTATACATAAATTATACAATTAATAACCTTTTGTTTTTGCTTTATAGATTTGACAAAATTATGAAAATTTCACAACCATAATTTGTTCTTCTACTGTTCCAAGTTTTTTTTTATACTAAATATTTTTACTTTTGGACTATAATGTATCCTAAGATCACAATGAGATCAAATGAAAGGTGACTTTTAAAGATATTTTGAAACAATAAATATACACTCTTTTTTCAATTCTTTCTATTAGTTCAGACTCAGTATGTATATATATCTTGTTCAATTTTTAAAATTTTAAGAAAATACTTTTTATTTATCTACTCAAGCTCAAATAAATTACAATGAAAATATTGGAAAGAACCCCAATACCACAAAAATAATAAAAAATAACAAATAAAACAAGTTACTTCAGATTAAACCCTTATGTACATTTCGATGACCATGTCATCATCATCAGAGGGTCTTATTACAAAATTACAAACTAGCAAACAAGAAGTTACAAACTAGAATGATAGATCATTCTCTCTCTCTCTCTCTCTCTCTCTCTCTCTCTCTCTCTCTCTATATATATATATATATATATATATATATATATATATATATATATATATATATATATATATATATATATTTATTATCGTTTACAGTATTTCAAATTATTTGAAATTTTAAATCTTTTAAAAATTGTAAAAGAGCACAAGATGGCATACTTGTTCTATTAAACTATTGGTTTGATTAAAATATATTTCAACAATTCTTAAATAGAGAACAAACTGACACAAGAATACTAGTGTTGGTACAAAGATTGTTCATTATGTTAGTAATCAAAATATTATAATACGGATAGTTATACACATAGATGTTTGTGATAAATAAAATAAGCAATTCATTGTTATGAAAAGTAGAAATAAAATGTTCTCAGTTTATTTAAATAAATCCTAGTAGAAATCAAATATAAAAATAAAATGTTGACATACTTAGTTTATAATGACACTATTGTTACCTTTGTAAGAAATAATACAAATGAAATTTGTAGATAAAATAATATTAATTCTTACATTTATGTATATGTTATAACTATAACTATGTTATAACATTTTAAGTTTTTAACTAGACATTCTTATTAATAATAATGAAAGTGTTATTAATATACCGTTTACGAACAATATAATAGCTCATATAATGTACATACACATTTAAAATTTTTTCTCATTTATCTCTAATTGTAATAAGTATCAACTGGAACAATATTAAATAAAAAAAGTATCTTTTAATTTTAACACAGAATCATAGCATTATATTTTTAAAGTGTCTTACACTTAATTTTACTGAACTTTTAAAAAACTTGTGTAAAAGCCTGGAATATCTTTAACATGTCTAACGTTGTTTCCTAAACGAGAAGATCCAAAAGCAGCCATCAATACACACACTGCTGCCTCAACTGTCTTTTTGACATCCACCTCTGTCCCAATCTTTGGGTTTACTTCTACCATATCAATAGCATTGAGACGTTTTGTAAGATACACAATTTCCAAAATAGAAATGGCCTCTCTTAAAGTTAACCCTCCTCGTACTAAAACAAAACATAAACTTTAAACATTCATACATCTTTGGAATTAAAATTACACATAGTTAATAGGACTGCATTGTTGTTGTAGTGGATGATGTTTAGTTTAAAATCTATCAAAGGAACCAATATGGAGGAATCAGCTTCAACCCCTAATGGCATAAAGAGACTGGTGCTTTTGGGCTGGAAACTTGCTAAGAAGAACTATTCTTATACAAAATTTACAGATAATTACAGAAAACCTTAAGTTTGGAATTAATAGGAAAATTTTCATGTGACAGATATACAGTAATTAATATTGTGAGGAAAAGTAGTATATACAGTAGAGTCTTGAAATTCCGAGTTCTGATAATTCGAGGTTCCATTAAATTTGAGCCTTTCTGTTTGAGTCTATTTTATCTATTTGAAAGAAAATTATGAATTGGGCTTCTTAAATGTGTTTATATTAATACAGTATGCAAAGGAAATGAGCCGGCCTTCAAAGAAATGTTCATATCAGTGAGTATGCAAAGGAAATGAGCAAGCTTCAAAGAAATGTCCATATCAGTACTATATGCAAAGGATATGAGTCAGGCTTGAAATATGTTTATATTAATAGGGTATGCAAAGGAAATAAGTTGGGCTTTCACTAAATGTTCATATAAAGTTCCATAAACTGATTTTGTAAATTTTTAATCATAGTAATGTATTAGGGTTCATTAAAACACCTACTTTTTCTATTTTAGAGGAACGTATTTCAGTGTAATCCGAGGGGGTCTCGGTCCCATCTACCTTGAATTATCGAGACTCTACTATATCTACATGGATAATTTGGCTGTGCATGCTGAATATATTTTACATCAACTTTTTTCCATCTTTGTTTATGCTCTTATTGTAATCAATAAACATACGATAGATAATATTTTAAAAGGCTACTCTCATATACCTTGTCTATATTTATATAATAGCAATTAATTCAGAAAATAATAATTTTGTGTTTATGCTTATTGTCAAAGCATTATATATTGATACACGGCTGCCAAAATGTCTGTTAAGTGTAAATATCTTGATTTTTTAAATAACATAATAGTCAAATAATAAATTTGTTGACTAATTTCTTAACTAAATAAATAAAACCCAGTAGCCACAATACAAAAACCTTCTAGAATTTCAACAAACATTATGAATATGAACAATTTATAAACAATATTTTACGAGAAGACTACAGACAGTCACATATAGAGAAATTCTTCGAGAAAAAGTAAATGTAAATTTGAAGTGTAATTAAGATTGAAGTGTTTTATAATGAAGTTTTATGTGTTAAAATGTTTTGATCAAGTGTTTTACGTAGTTCTATATATTTTTTTTCAATTATGCTAGATTCAGTGTTTTAAAAAAATCTACAGTGGAATAAAATAAACTGACATGAAATATGCCCACTAATTTTAACAAGTAGAAAACTAAGTTACAGAAATTCTACTACTGTATATAAAACTGTCCGGAATAACATCAAAATTTGGTAAGTACAGTTTAGTTATAGTGTCACAGAATTAGAATTACTTAATGTAATGATAGGCTTACATATTGTTCAGAACAAACAGTTGTGGCCATAATACAGTGAGTTCAATGCAGTACGGCTGTAGACTACATTGTGATTAAGCGTTCGGTTATTGTTATCAAATATGCTTCTGACAAGTATGATCACAATAAGCGGCGCCGACTGTATATTAAACATACAAACCCGATTTAAATCACTAAAACTCTTAAATCACATTATTAAAAAAGCTGGCTGTAAGACCTTTACTGTCTAACTAAACAATGTATTATAGAGGCTAGTTCAAGACACTAACAAAAACCACCTGGTGTTTTCAAAAGCATATTGTTTAAGAAGTTCTACAGATCATAGTATTATTAAGTATACAAATAATAAATTACACAAAACCTACCTGAGACACCTGTTGAAGGGGCCTCTAGAGCATCTAAACTGTCAATATCAAAACTGACATGCAGAGATTTGGTGCCATCAGGGTCAATTTTGTTCAATGCCATTTCAGTAACTTTCGAGATTCCGTATTTGTCAATATCTTGCATTCCAAAAGCATTTATGTTAAATTTGTCCAGCATTAACCTGACATGAAAAATAAAAATATCGATTCTTAGAGAATAAAATTTAGGTTTTTATTTATTTATCAAAAACTTTATATGATTTAAAATGTAAAAAGATAAGACTTTGAATGGTTTTACACTACATATTAATGAACTGAGTATATTTGTCAACAAATATGTAGGAGGTTTGAAAAGTTCTTGGAATCATTAATGGAAGTTAATGTCAGCATGTGAATCCTGCGCCATTACAATGTCACCTTTTAAGAATAAACATATGATTTGTCAGTGCTCTGTGTAGAGAGCTTTGGTGGGGAAGTTTTTATTCCTGTGTAGTAATTTGTGAAGATATACACAGAGATTACATACTTCATATAAAGGTATGAGAGCAAAGGCAATTTATGCTAACTTTCAAATCACCCAAGACGAATCATCTCATTCATATTCAACTACTGTCAAGTGGACAGATGAGTTTAAATTTGATACACTGCATAGTCCTCCGTAAAGGCATGTCACTATTTTAGAAAATATTGTAAAAGTGGCTAAGGAGCCATCCTTAAATTACGTAATGCCGAGAGGGGGAGGAGTAGCTATGTCTTCCGTTACGCATCGTTGCAAAAGGAGGAGGGGGTATGCAGTAGCATTACGTAACTTGAAATTTTAGTTTTGACTACATTAAAATCTTATTTTATTCAATAAATAAACCGGCCCCATTTAAACTTTTGAGTAAGTAAAATCTACTTAATATTAATAATTAACTCAAATAAAATCTATTTTTGCAAAAAAAACATGTATTTAAAGTACTGTATTACACTTCTATTTATGCGCATTATTGGAGAAAAAATGTGAGAAGCCGTACAGTACAACCATCAGGAGAACCAAGCTGGAAGGAATGCAAGGAATGAGGTGACAAATCCCCTCATTTGGCCCGGCTGTTAGTGTACTACTCTCTGCAGAATTGTAAAAACATCACCTTTTGTGCATGTTCACTGCTAGACCGTGCAGTGTTACTGTCAATTAATTTATCATGAACCAAAATAAATTGTCTAAAATATTATGTCACATACTAACCTTGATTTTGAAATGTTAGTGGAAATATCCATTTTGAGGTCCCCTGAGACCAAAAAAGTGGATTTTACAAAATGTCTGTATGTATGTCTGTGTGTCTATACCCCGACCTACAGCATAACTATTGATCCAATTTTAATTAAATTTTGTATATGTAACTTGACCTCTTATTGGGGGTTGAAAACCATAAAAAAGTTGTTTTTATCATGTTTTACTAGTATTGTATTTTTTGTCAATAATAATAATATCATTTTTGAGAAGAGTGTAAAAAATACATAAATAGGGATTTTTAATTTTTTAAATAGGTTCTTGTAAAATTTACTAAATGCAGAATCTTTGTTTACATGTATTTCTTATGTGCCTAATTTAATATGGCTTCTTATGATATAAGATTATTACTTTCTCACAACATAACACAGGCAAAGGCAACTGACAAAGGCATAATATCAACTAAACAGCTCAGGCGAATGTTCGTGGCTGGGCTAGTACTAACCGGCACTTGTGAAAGACAATGCTGTGGGGATGGCAGGGATGTTAGGTTGATTGGATTTTCCGAGAATACTTCCCCGGACACCTCATACGTCGCCTCAGACAGACAGTAACTTTGAGCGTGGTATCGATATAGTACGTCGATCAGGCGGTCTTACAAACATGTACCGCGCTCTCCGTGTATCAGCTACAGCACCAGTTGTTACTTATTAGTAGCAGTTTTTAACAAAACAATATTCAATGGCAACATTTTTTAAAATTCAATGGCAACATCTTTTTAGGCTCAACCAGTGAACTCAGAAGTACACCGAAACTTGGTCACACTCGGTCTTGACTCATCATGAGAGGTACAAAATTTGCATTCTGCCGTACTGTGCACGACTGAGTTTGCTGGGCCCAACACGACACACAACTAAATTGTTTATAAATTTTTGAAGTTTCTAATATTTGTAAACAATGAACGGAGTGTGATCTATTTTAAAATTAGGCTTATTATGTATACATATCTTTTTCTGAAGATCCCAGCACCAGTGTTATCTGTCACAGCATTCATGACTACTCCGTGGAAAGATGAGTAGATTTTAGACAATGTTACAAATGGGTTGACCATTCTGTGTTTAAATTCATTCATTACATTTTAATAAAACAAAACTGTATTTTCAATTTATGATGAAATTATTATTGTCTTGACTTTATACATAACCTAAAGTTTATTCTGATTTTATAATTACTGTTTGTTTTCCAGTACACGTGAGGTTACATATTAAAAAAAACCATGGTTTCTTATTCCTGTTTTATTTATTTAACAGATTTTTAAAAAATTTTTCATTACCATAATATTTATTGGTACATTTGATGTACTTCTTTATTGGCCTACAAATTCAGCATTCAAAACAATTACCTCAGTAAAGAAGGATGACAAGATTATTAATCTTACGTTACGTAATTATGGGGGAGGAGGTTGGTACTACCATTACTGGTTCGTTACGGTGGGGGGGGGGGTTAAAATTCATTCATTTTAGCATCACGTAATTTAGGGATGGCCTCTAAAATGAAATGTTTGGTGGTAACTGTGTTGGCGAAATGTACATAAAAATTATGCAACTATCTTAGTTTGCAGCCAAGAACTTACAACTGTTTATTAATTGCAACATATGCTCATATTTCAGATTGAAAACAAATTAATTATAAAATGTTCTTTGACATTTTACATTTGTTAAGATTATATTACTCGCGGGAAGATAATTCATATACATTGTTGTTTTGCACAACATTATCATTAATCTGTAGAAATGTTTGACTAGTTTCGGCGACGATGTCGCCTTCCTCAGTGCTTGACTACTACTAACATATTATCAAGTTATTGTACAACAAGTTAAATAAAACAAACAAGATAAAACATAAAAAGCCAAGCAATAAAATTAATCTAACTACCGAAACTAGTCTGTTGTGAACTAGTGTGTTTGTTTATTAAAAACTAATTTTTGGTGAGATTTTGAGTTAACTATTTTGACTTTTACCTTTGTGAATGGTTCTCACTAGCTAAGCTCTAATTAACTAAACATTTAACAACTGTTAAACTTACCTTTCAAAAGTATCCACAGATCGTAACGCAATAAACGCAATATTTTTGACTGATAACCTAAACATATAATTAAAAAAGAGTTTTAAAAGTGTTTGTGTAACTATTAAAACAATTTCAATATATGTGTAAAAATATATCTGAGAATGATAAAAAATATATTATCTCTATATATAGAAAAAATATTACCTCCAATTTTACATTTTGCTTAATTAAAACAGGTTTGATGTCAATAAATCAAATATTTGTAATATTTAATATATTTTATTTAAAATTCAGGAAGAGCTCACAAGTAGGAGGTAAGTAGAGATGGTGCAACTTCTAATTAAATACTGGCGTGAGTTGAGTGGAAAAGCTATTTAAGTTACACTGTGGTTATATAAGGAGGAAATGGCAAGGCATGGTAATTATAAAACTTCAACATTGGATGATAAATATGACATTCTACAACGGTTACAAAAAAGCAAAACTGCAGTTAAGCCATGGTTAAAATTCTGAATTCCTAGAATGATTGTAAATGAGATCGAGAAAAATCGCAATAAAATTGAAGAGTTCATGACAAAAATGGAAGTTTCCGATGCAGGTGTTAAAAAATGAAAGAGAATGACAAAACCCATTCACATTCAACTTGATGATGCAATATTTATCTGATTGTAATTATGATTTATAGTGTTGTTATTATAGTATTGTTTTTATAATGTTGTTGAGTTTTTTGGCCGACATAAATTATCAAATTGCCACATTAAATTAATTTTGGCCACATTAATTGCATTACATACCTGTTTACATATTTATGTGCTATGTTTACCTTTAATTAGGCATACACATTAATTTCACGTCTTCCGTAATTTGTATTTTTCTCAAATTCGTCACCTCCTTGGTCCCGGCCATGACAAATTAGTGAGGTTTTACTGCATCTAAGGTATTTTACCTTATTCATGTCAACATTTTTTATTATTAAAAATAACTTTAATGATGATTTTTTAAAAATAAAGGATAAAAATATTCGTATGTTAATAAATTTATTTTTAGTCCAATTTAAAAAAAAAAACTAACTAGAACTAACACAAAATTAACATAATCTGACAATTTTGAACAACAGAAATGAAATTTATTGTACCTTACGATGCTAGTAACAACACCAATAAATTGTATAACAATATGATTTGAAAATTTAAGAAATTTAATGCAAAAGTATCTTTACTGATATAAATTAGTTGGATTTTCTCAGTACAGTGAGATAATAGTTTGCCAATAGGTTGATGATGGTTTGTCAATAGGTTGATGATGGTTTGTCAATAAGTTGAATATGGTTTGTCAATAGGCTCATGATGGTTTGACAATAGGTTGATGATGGTTTGTCAATAGATTGATGATGGTTTGTCAATAGGTTGACGAGGGTTTGTCAATAGGTTGATGATGGTTTATCAATAGGTTGATGATGGTTTGTCAGTAGGTTGATGATGGTTTGTCAATAGGCTGATGATAGTTTGTCAATAGGTTGATGACGGTTTGTCAATAGGTTGATGACGGTATGTCAACAATAGGTTGATAATGGTTTGTCAATAGGTTGATGATGGTTTGTTAATAGGTTGATGAGGGTTTGTCAATCGGTTGATGATGGTTTATCAATAAATTGATGACGGTTCGTCAATAGGTTGATGATGGTTTGTCGATCTACTTTTGGATCCCTCCCTAGCAAAAATGCTACAAACAGACTCAACTTACACAGGTTTTTGCCAATCCATGCCAGGGAGATATGGCCAGTACTCTTCTAGTTCCTTGAGTAATAGTGCTACTGTCATTCCATGAACATTGCCCGTCTCTGTTGTATCAGCAGTGTTTAAATCTGTATGTGCATCAACGTAGAGTAAAGCAATGTCCTTCTTCTCTCGTATATGTCCATCTACAGATCCTACAACAATACTATGATCTCCACCTAGTGTAATTACTTTACTTCCACTTTTTAATACTTCTAATACTTTGTCGCTCACCTGAAAAAACGTTTTAAACAGGCAAGTTAATTTCTGAATTTTCCAAATACAGCTTGATTTCCTCTTCAAAATGTCCAGCATGAAGTATAATTCCAGATGATAAATTACAATAACTATTACAAGCAACAATAAAAAGCTTGAACCAAATCTGGTACAAAATAATAGAGAAACCATAGACAGACATATTTTGAGAATTCACATATATAGGGAATATTTATTTTTACTGAAAATCTGGGAGTAATTGTTATTTTTGTTTTAAAATTACAATGAATTTAATCATGTGTATATTGCTGTTGAATGATAAGAAATGTAATTTTTCTTATTACAGATTTAGATTTTATTGTTTGTTATTTTATTAATTGAATAAAATAGATAAAACTGTTCATTACAGTTTATTTGTTTATAACAATCAAATATAAAAATTGTCCCAGTTAATTTTTTGCAAACTTGAAATGTTTTAAAATGAGTTGTATTGAAACCAGGAATTAAAGACAGAGGCCTCCAAATACATAGTTTGAAATTTCACATTTTTAACAGACCTGAAACCCCATATGATAGGAATAGTAAGCTTTTAAACTTTGTAGGAATTTAAGGAATTAAACTTTTAGTAAAACTATTTCTTATTTAATCTTTTGACTCTATTTTATCTCACATAAGGTATTGCCTGGTGGTGGAAATCCATCAAACTTAAGGTGTTATACCAAAGGATTGATAAATTTATAAATTACATATATTTCTAAGTTAGTTTTACTTCCTTACTTTGGAGTTACATGCAGCAATTTCCTCCAAATCTCTCATATTATCTGCAAGTCCAAATGAAGTTGTACTATCAACTCTTTCGTAGGTAACATCCCCATAATCCTTGACATTGTGGCCTGAAATGTAGGAATTATACTCTAATTGTGATCACAGAAAACTATTTAAATAATTTTATTAATTATTTGTGTATACACAAATATCAATTTTTGAAAAGTATTAGCTAAAAGATAGAGTAAACATATGTCTTTCAAAAAACTTATTTCCCAGAATACTATAATAAAATTGAAGACTTAAATAATCAAAAGTTGATCAAATTAGCTTGAATAGGATTTTTAAAAATTGAATGATACTAACCAAAAACTTTGTAAAACTAAAAATTATACTGATTCAAACCAGGAACCTTGAGCTTAATGTATCCAAACCACCAAGTTTTTAACCTCTGATGGAGTTTCATTAAAGTATTTGTAATCATAGAGAATGTGAAAATTATTCTAAAGTACTTTGTATTTTTAACTACCACTTTAGAAGAAACAACAACTACATTTTAGTTTACACTTTTCCATTGTAAAAAAAATAATAGTACATATTTAATAAACATAGATATGAAATAAGTATTTATTATAAATAGCTTGACCTTGACAAAATCATAAGGGAAAGGAATTTAAACATTTTATTTAAAAGTATTTTAAAAGATGTTATGTCATTAAAACTCAATGTAGTTTGCAAGTGAGCTTGTCTGTTTTATTTCACACAACCATGTTTATTTCAATAATAAAATAAACTTATACTGTGTTAAAATGTTATGCAAATAAACAACTATTATTTTGCACGTAAATATTAACTTTATTAGCTGAAGAAACACAGTTACTTGTACTTAAAGTACTTGACTTTGATTATTAGTTTTCATAACCATTGTTGACCTTGTTTTTATTACAACTTGTACAGAAATACAAAATGTGTTCTATAAATCAGTGCTATTTCTAAATTACACAATATACTTCAGCTTTCCCATCTCTTTATTCTTTGAAGTTTCTTAAATTAACTTTATTCTTTGATAGGATTTCTGTAGGAATACTGTTAAAGAAATACCAGAGTATTCTTTCGATCAGTTACAATTATCTGTCCCTTCACACAGTTGTAATCTGTGACAATTTCTGGCCTATTGTCACTAAATACTAATCAAATATATGTTGTTCACCTTTTGAGTACAGTAGGAAAGACAGGAAATTTGGCAACATGTATTGGTGTCAAATATCAGTTCTTAGAAAGGTACACACCAGGTAAAAACATTGTGTTAAAAAAATAATGTTACAGTCTAGAAATGTGAATTTATATTTATGGTGTCATTTTTAAAGCATTATTAACTATAGACAAAAATTCCTACCTAGTTTTAAAAGTTCTTTTAGCAATCCGCCCTTTCGGATTACTTCAGGTCCTTTGTCAACCCCAACATTGCGCTGTAAAAAGTAATATTAATAAAAACATCACTAATATAATGTAAATAATTTTAAGCTCAGCTTGTGAGTCAAGTTAATTATTAAATAATAAAACAATCCATTTATTAAAACAAACTCAATATGTTTTAATAATTTATTAAGTTGTGACAATTGCTGGCCTATTGTCACCAGTTACTAAATCAGTTATGATATATTGTTCACACTAGAAAGGACATAGAGGGATTTGGGTAACATGTGTTGGTGTTAAGAATCAGTTTTTAGAAAGGTACACACCCGTTCATAACGTTTTGACCTGTCATTTAATGACGTTACTGATTTTAATGACTAAATCATCCTCAGTATCCACATTTAATCTTTATTGGTGTAGAGATTTTACTCTTTATAACTGTAGTTATCTATTTTTCTCTAAGAGACTGATTAAATGACTAAACACCTCTTTAATCATTCAAGCACATTTTAATTAATCTATTTATTGTGAGTTTGTTTTAATATATTATTAAAGTTAAGAGTTGTTACTTTAGAAAGCTTTTTTTTAAGAATATAACAGAAAAATAACAAATTTTCGAGAGCACCATTTAGATTAGATTAAGTAGGATAAAATTTATTTAAAACAATTAATAAATATGAGCAATTAAATCTATGTACGCTCTTAAAAGCTAAATACAATGTGAAAAATAATTGTCAAACCTGTTGGTATGTGTAATGATGTACTTCTTGGTCAGGTAGATGGATAAAGGTGTCTTCACAACAAAACTAATTTATGCTAGAGAAAAACGTAACTGATGCTACTGGAGTGCACATGTATGAAACTGTCTTGGTGTCATAACTTTAAGAGATCGTGATTGTTATAGTTAGATATCTAAAATCTAGATCGCCCAAATCCCTGAGCATTCCAAATGTTTAAGGTTTCGTCTTACGACTTCTTCAGCCTTGGGAGTTGGAGAGAAAATGTTTCCTCCAAGTGTAAGTTGACAGTTTAACAACTTTTAGTTAACAAAAAGTCTGGTCGCAAGTAATAGCAAAAGTGTAATAATAATTTTAATTGTTAATAAAATGTGCTTAAAATGTAATATTAGGCATCTCATATCAATACATTTACGTGAATTCTAGCTGGAATCAGAACTTGTGAATAAGTCTGTACATCAGTGGAAAATTAAAAATAATGTGCTTATTGCACAGTTCTTATCACTAAGAAAGGAAAACTGCTATATTTTTAAATGCTTTTAAGAATGACATTAATCATCATAACCTTGATTAATCCCAACGATTCTACAAATAAGCGCTTTTGCTATTTAGTTACCAATTGTATTCTAACACTACTTACAAAAATATTATCACAGCTCCAGACTTCTGGAGACTGACGTGGTGTTAGCATCATTCCTTGCATGGCCCTGGCCAAGGACATATTAAATCACTCACAAACAAAAATACTGAATGAAACTTTGCTGAAAACCTCATATCCACAAAATACAACTATACAAGCATAACATCATACCTACAAATTCTAAATAGCCAATGCCACACACCTGAACAGTATTATATATACATCTATTTTAAGCTACAGCCAACCGACATACTTAACACCCAAATTACATTTTACATAATTTTTGACATATTAACCTCCGAAATTATCTCAAAAAATCTCCCAATATCCCTATCAAACCCACTCTCATTCTAACTTATAACAACCAGGTTAGATAAGGTCTGAGTTCACAATGGGATACGTCCTGAAACAGCCATCCTCATTACATAAGGTAAAGTAAGAACTACTATACACAATGTGTATCATATTAATTTAAGTGTTTAAGATAATCATGTATAGTTGATTGTTAAAATTAGGATAATTATTCCAAAAATCAATAACTATAGATCAAGAAATTGATTTGGTTAGGCCTTTCGATATCTAAAAAGTCTATGTACCGATGTTTCATTAACAATGTTAATAAATAAATCACTTTATTAATAAAAAATAAGGCTAAATGTTTAAATTATAAAATTACTTCTTATGGATTTACTTCATAATAAAAGCTACACAGTAATTAATTTGAAAATTTTAAAAAATACGTACTTGGCCTTTATGGAAAGGTACACCTACTACACCAATCCTCAAGGATTCAAAAGTAGAATAGAAAGCATGAAATTGTGAAAGTTTTGGCCGCGATGATAATTTCAAAATAGATTTCATCATAAAATCACTACACTTTCTCATTCAATTTACTTACAAGAACACTATTCATAAACAATAATAATAACCTTTATATACATTAGAGTGATAACAGGATATCATTTTTTGTTTTTTTATTTTTGTAAAGATAACACTGACCATTATCACAATAAGTCAAGGTTTCAGATCAAGAACTTTCAAATGTTAGTTTGATTTAATGTTTATTTAATTTGATGTTACCTAATTTAAATTTTTTAAAGTTTCAATGTCAGCTGTTTTAATTGTTAAAAATTAATTCTAATTTAGGAAGATTAAAAATGGTGTATTGTGTCTTAGTGATGTAATAAAATATAGATTTCTGAATTTTTTAAAATGGTAATACAGTAGAACTTAGATACTTTAAAACTAAAGGACTAATAGAAAAATTCAAATAATGAAAGTTAGAAAATACTAAATGTTTATAAACTTGCCTATAGTAGCACTTACTTATGTTTGTTGAAGACGGCCGTTTCGGGAGATATAAGTAAGTGCTACTATAGGCAAGTTTATAAATATTTAAAAGTGTTTAGTGATAACTAGTAGCTCACGTGAAAATGGAATCAACAAAGATTAGAAAATACCTTTTCAGTCAAAAGCAGGTCAGTTTTTTTTTATCTATGACAGTCATGCTGGCTGTCACTGCGGCCGCCTTCAGGTATCGTGTCAATGTTATTTTAAAACAAACCGTACAAACATAATTACATACTTTAATTTGAATAAGCAATCAACTTAGGCATAGTTAATTTATAAAAGTTATAATTATTAGCAGTTCAGTTACTGCAGTAAACAGCAAGAAAATTACATGAATATAATATCTACATGTACAGTAAGTTATGGATATAATAATATATAGTACAAAATTAAAGTTTGAGAAAGTATTTTGAAATGTCCTCCTTGAAAAATTAATTCTTTCAACATTTGCAAAATCTTCAAGTACAGTTAGGGAGTGGAAAACACTGTCACAAACTTTGATTTGTCTTTCGGTGTACTGCCAAAACTCATACAAATGATGAAGAGCCTATGACGTTGTATGGATTGGGGACTCCCTGCAGTTTTTTTCTTTAAATCTGACAAGGCTCTTTTTATGCTTTACACTTTGAGTAAAATGTTTTAATCAGAAAATTCTCCACACACTTCTGCTTGTTCATCTAAATTAACATACTCTTTAAAGGTGACATCCGTATTGGCTTCCCATTCGACATGTATAGGGGGAACATTTTCATTTAAAAGTTTACTTAAATGCTGGGTAGATTTCGTAAGGAATCCAGATTTTTTTAAAACAATTTGCTTAGTTGTTTCAGTAACTTTGGACCATAACTATACCATTTTCTTGCTGCTTGAAGATCAATTTTGAAACTTTTGTTTAAACTCAGAAGGTTTTGTAGAGTTTTAACCATTTAATAACCGAGTTAACTCGGAATGTTTTTTTTCATCTTGTATGTGTTTCACAAGGAGATAGTGATTGATAATATAAAAACAGGCACAGAGAAGGCTTTATGTCACGTCCCAGTCAATTTATAGCCGTGATTAGTTGACAATTGTTTACAATATTATGACGATATACTATATTTTCTGATGTCAAAGCATTTTGTCATTGACTCTTATTTACAGTAGTTGGTTCATTCACTCTTATTGACAGTTATAGTTTATTCTTGCATTAGTTCACAAAGCTTAGTTGATTTTTATGCTTGTTTTTACCAGATATTATGCCGCATTTTCAAATTTGTTTTGTCTTCTTCAAGCCTATACCTTCTACCTCAACACCCAAACCCCTTAGGCTTACAACAAAATGTCACTTTTCAGAGAGACTACCACAAACTGCCAATAAAACAAATCCAACAAAACAATGTGTAGTTTGTGCCTGACCACCTGATGGAATTAGAAAAAAATAAGGAGAGAATTCAGATATTTCTGCCCTGACTGTGATGAACCACTTTGTGTTACACTATGTTTTAAAATTTACCATTCTCTCTCAAATATATAAAACTATTTTTACACATTTTATGTACAATTATGTCTTTTTCCAATTTTATTTATCTTTTTCCACTCATAATTTAAAATTACACAGACGAATATGTTCATCACAACACGTTAGTGGTGGAGATTATTTATACATCAATTTCTTGTCATGAATCTCATTGTTTGTTTGCTAGATTATTTTTTGATCTCTGTGTTATCTAAGGTGTATTTATGGCCTCTCGAAACTTGCAGTATAGATAATGATAGGCATTTTTAAAAAACACTTTAAAATTGTTCCACTTGCTTACTTGTACCACTTACTTCATACTGTTGAGGACAGCCATTTTGGAAGATGTCTCCCTATTGTCAGCCTAGACCGTACAGAGTTGTTCTTTCACCAGATCTACTACACATGTTAAGTTTTTATGTCAAGTGGACTTTCTTGCTCAATATAGTTATTACTTAGTGTCGGTCAGTAACTTATGTTTGTTGTGTATTGTCTGTATCAACATTGAAAGTCTGCGGTTTACCGTTAATTGGATGTGAGGAAGAGCAAGTATAGTGACAATGTAACTGTCCACTTTGGGTTTCAGTGGAGTAATTTAGATTTGTTGAAGATAGAAACTTTGTAAATATTGGTAATATTGCTACAACACCTGAACGCAACTTCTCGATTATAGATCCCATGACAGGCCCTAGTACACCTGTGCTATGTTTCATTGAAACATAATAATTAATTTAGGAAAATAGGAGTAAAAAGGATCTCAAATATTGTTTAGGAAGAAAAACCCAACTTAGTAAAAAATATCCCATTTACCAGACTTTCAACTGTAGTTATTACATCTAGTCAATTATTCATTTTGTTCAACTTATATAAAGATATCTTTTTAATCAGCTATTTTCATCAATTTTTATATCTATAATTTACTATATAGTAGAGTCTCGAAATTCTGAGTCCTAATATTTCCCTAATTCCGTTAAATTCGAGCCTATTTATCTATTTATAAGAAAATGATGAGCCTGGCTTTCAAGAAATGTTTATATCAATATGGTATGCAAAATAAATTAATCTAGTTTCCAAAAAATGTTAATATAAAGTTCTATAAACATATTTAGTGCATTTTTAATTATAGTATTAGGGTTCATTAAAACTTCTATTATTTCTAATGCACAGAAACGTGCTTCTGTTTAATCCGAGGGGGTCTTGGTCCTGTTTACCTTGAATTATCAAGACTCTACTGTACAACATCTCTTAACACTACTCCATCAATATTTTTATTTGTTCGCTTAGTTACCACACTCTAATTTAAATCTCACTTTACCAGATTACGTTCTTATAATATACGTCCAACTTCTTATATATTTTCAGAACGTTAATCTTGGTATAATACTCATAAGAACGATAACTCATAAACACCCACCTAGAGAGCAAAATGAGTAGCTAATTTTATCCTGTTATTTTTGGCCACCATCGTATTCAGTGAAAACACTACATCTTCAATATAATTATGATTTTAGTTGTAGTTATGTAGTTGTACTTTGTAATGGAATATGTGAAAAGGTACCTGAAGATGCTTTTTCTGAAAAGGTTTTGAATTTAATATTAAAAAATCCTTATATTAAAGTGGCTTATATCTAATAAATATTGCAATAAAACATTAACACGTTGAAGGCAGCAATGTTTTATAGTTCTGCATCAAAATTGCTGAAAAAATATGATTGATTACTTGCATTGAAAATGTTGTTGATGGACCCAATATGTCATCTGAAATTGGCTAGGCATTCATTTTTGTCTGTTCCATTATTGGTGATGCCATTTCCGGTACGTTCATGTACGTACTTTGCCGGTGGTGCTGGTTCCCGTACCTCCGGTGATAGTTGTCGACTGTCTAACTATTGGGTTTCTCTCGTAATTGTTGCTGGATACCAACAAACCTTTTTTTGAGAAAGTACCACCAAAAAATTTAAGTACTTACAACCCTTCCTGCCGCCATTTACATTGTTTTTCAATGATAAAAATAAGTTTACACACAATGGCAATAAGTAATTCATATCTAAATATTTCTAACACAGAGTTTATAATAATTTCTAAAAAATACCAAAATAAATACTATATACAACCCCACCCCCGCCATTTTAATACTTAGCTTAGATAAACTCATCCAGTAAGGATGAGCCTTACTAAAAAGTAAATTATAACGTAAATTCCTTAAAAAGTAAATTATTAAGTTTCAAAACCTTTGCTTGTTATGAAATCTGGTGTAGTATTTATTTGATCTGAAGCATTACTTATCAGACATAGAATATGTTTACTCTTCCATTTTATATACAAAATATTTATTAACTCACAAATCAATCACAAGTGACACATTTACATCTCTTCCTGATAAGCAGCAAAACTTTACTTGCCAGTCAGCTTATTATGTGGGTAAATGGAACATGAAAATGTGGTTTTGTTGTAACCATATGTTTATAAGTATTGCACTTTATGAAATTTTTTCTATAACATCAATGAACTTATAAATAGTTTAGTGCCTTTATCTCACTTGAATTTGTTCATCAATTAATCTGTCTTTATCTTTATGCTTATAAATTTCCAATGTTTCAAATATATTCATCTTTAATCCTTTGTTTAATTCTTTTTTTAATAATTTCAAATTTTTTATTTCAGGAAATTTGTGTCCATTATTAATACCATGAGTCACTAAATTTGATTTGTATATGTTTGGTTTAATATAAGCGTTTAAATGTTCTTTGTATTTTTTTCTAAATTTTTTTTTTGTATGTACTACATATAATTTATTACAATCTTGAAATTTTATATTATATACACCATTTCTTTCATGCATATTGTTTTCATTATTGTTCTTGTTTATTAAATGTTTAATTTGATTATCAGTTTTGTAAGTAATTTGTAAATTTGTTTCTTTAAATAATCTTGTAACTGTGGTTATTTCCTTACCAGTGAATGTAAAAGTTATCCAAATTTTTTCTCTTGTATTATTTACAAAGTTATTGTCGATTTTCTGTTTTCTTATTATGTTATTATTTAATTTATCTATAGTTTTTCTTTTATATCCATTTTCTAATCCAATTTGATATATTTTTCTCTTTCATTTGATCATACAAGTTCATTGGTGTTTTGTGCATTCTATATAATAAATTATACAGTGCTGCCATTTTTTGGTTATATGGATGATTTGAATTTAGTATTATTTGATTTGTCTGCGTTGGTTTTCTATATACATTATATTCAAAATTTTCATTGTTTCTAGTAATTGTAATATCTAAATAATTTAGTTTATATTTTGATTTGAATTCATGAGTAAATTTTATATTTTTGTGTATATTATTTATACAATTTAATATTTTGTCAATATTTAAACCATTATTATTTGCTATGTATAATCCGTCATCTACATATCGAAACCAGTGTCCATTTTTATTGTATGTTTTAATTATCTTGTCTATATTTTGTAAAAATATTTCTGACAATATGCTTGACATTGGAGAGCCCATTGTTAATCCATCTTTTTGTTTATAAATTTCATTATTGTATAAAAAATAATTTTAATTTAATATGATTTTTAATGTATTTATTAGTTTTTGTGTACAATGTTTTATCTTGTTAAAATGTATCTATATTATTTTTTATTATTTCATGTGATTTTATTAAAGGTATGTTATTATACATGTTAGTAACATCAAATGATATTAATTTGGTATTATTATCAATTTTAATATCTTTTAATTTTTCAATAAATTCAATCGAGTTTTTTATATTATGAGTATTATTTAATTTTACCTTATCTTTAAGTAATAAAGCAAAATATTTTGAAATTTTATAAGAAGTAGCAGTTGTAAAATTAACCCTACAACTGGCAATCGCCGCATGAGACGGTGATAGACGCTTTACGTAGAGTGGCATCGCCGTCTTACACGGCGACCGAACAGTTGCTTTATAATCGATGTTTTTCTCGGCATCTAATAATTGGTTTGCTTAGAACATTACTAAGATAGATTCGGAAGGATGTGGACTTTCATTTTATGTTCACCCAGAATATTTTTACCTCTAGGGCCTTGCTAAATATCTCCCGACAAACAGACAGCTGTGACCTGACGTAATGTTTGTTTTTGACACAGTTGGTTATATGCTCCCGTCTTTGTTGCTTGTTGTGCACTAAGGTTATGTCAATCTGTCTAAATACTAAAGATCTGCCTATAAATGTAAAGAATGTGAATTTAGGAATTGAAAAAAGTGTTTATTACCGGTATAGGCCTAACAGAGGCAAAGTTTTATTGGTCAAATATAAACAGAATAAAAGCAGTAAACCAGTTTACTTGGTTGTCATGCTGAGGATAAGATGATAACAAGCAAGTATGGTCTTCAGGCAGTGAAACCCGTCATGATTGACAGATATAATCACAATATGGGAGGGGTAGACAATAGTGACAAGTCCATCTATCATTTGTCTGTAAGTAGGCCTACCAAAAAATACTGGAAGCGAATATTTGCTAACCTCCTTGATATTGCCCCGATTTACTCATATATTTTATACTGCCAAAATTCAGACAAGCCCATGGATAGAAGTGACTACCATTCCAGTATATTAGAGGATCTAGTTGAAGAAGATCAGCAAGATGATGCTGGTAGTAATAGGGAACATTTCTTGGAGCACTTACCCAAGCGCAAATACCGTGTTTGTGCAATTTGTGTAGATAAAAAAGATGTAAAGAGGGTCAAAAGTGTGTACTGGTGCCCTGGATGCAATGTAGGCATCCACCCAATTTGTTACAAAACACTGAACCACTTTTACAGGAATACTAAATCTGTAAAAAAAAGAAAAGTCTCTGAATCCGACTAAACTGACCTTTTGTTCGGCGTAGTTTTATATATATGTTTGTCAATATAACTTTTTACTCGTTAGAAATAAGTGTACATATGACTGGAACCTTTTTTCTACATTAATTTAGCTTTATTTTGTATATGTTAAGTTGTGAGTATTCTTTTGTGATTCTTAGTGATAAACTGTCAAAAACTAAAATGTGTGCTTTCAAAATAGCTGTAACCATAGAAAGAAAATGGTGAGTCACATATTTCCTTATGATAGTTTAATTCTGGGCATTTTTGTGATTAATTTGATATACATTTATACATCACTATAATTATTTCACTTTTTTTTACATATTTTAAAAAAAACCTCTACGGTGGGGTAAAAACACCACGCCACTACAGGATTTTTTACTGCCAGTTGTAGGGTTAACTAATGGCCTAATTGGTTTATCTTCTTTGTGTAATTTAATTAGTACATTTAATCTTGGAATTTTAGGATTTTCGTTTATATAATTATTAGTATACTCACACATACTCTTTATTCGTCCACTCAAGTTCAAATGTTAATTAATTAAATTTAATAAGAATTAATTTTAGTTTTATATGGGAAAAAAATTTCTTAACAAAAAAGGGGCAAGGTATGCAATATAGTTATTTTGACCTATTTGGCTTAACATAAAATCATTTTAACATATGATTTCATAAAACAGCTAATTTTATGTTACTTTATTTATACTTATTGTAATTATTTAATTAAAAGTAGCTAAAATAAAATTTTTTATTGTTGACCTAAGTAAGAATTGACTTTAAAAATGTTTTGTTCATAATACATCTTCAATCAATTTTTTTCAGTATTAATAAATCTACGAGATGGCTACGACATACTTTGTTCAAATCTTTGTTATAATCAATAAAACATGTATGTAGGCGTCTCCGGGACATCACACTCAGAGCAACCAAGCATATCTTGTACCAAGACCTTTTAAAATTTTTGTACAATCAAATTAAACTACAAAAATTACTGATTAAGTAAGAGTAGCTCTTTGCCTTACTGACAAAGAGCAGTAACAGTTTTGCTTTGTTTAGGATACTATTTGTCGCTTTAGGCAATAATTACTATATAGGGATATTCAGTGTGAAATTAAACTAACCCGAATAAAATCATCTCTACTGGGAGTATTTACGACAGTATTAGTACCAATAGCAAAAAAACGGTTTTGTATTTTGACAAAAATAATCAGCTTGTGCTTAAACACCACAAAAAAATGAGACAATATGTTTTTAACTCCCCTATGGCATCAAGATCAGTGAGACATTGATGATTAATAATCATTTACAGGAGTTGTAAACATTTTGTTCTTAAAAAATTGTCTTTCATTATAACTTCGAGCAAGTCAATATTATTGTTTCAACATAAAAGAAACTATAAATTGTTGAAACATATAATGGTAAATTAGATCATTACAAAATGATGAGACAACATTTTCTAATCTAGGAACAATAAGATACATAGCCAAGTTTTAATTAATAATCTAAAATATGCAATTAAATAGCCAAAAGTAAATTTTCAGACATATATTTATTCTAAGTAAAGACTGAAATATATTCAATAATAAATAGATAGGTAGTAACATCAATAAAAATTAATTATTATACACAATACATTAGTGTCCTTTATTGTTACAAATAAATGTTTTGAATTACAAGAGAAAAGCTTCTTCAAATAGATCCTTTCCATCATAATAATTAATAGAATAGTAAATAGAACAGATAGAGATCATAAATTTAATCCCTCTACGTGATTTCAACAGCCACACACTGGTCCTTGTGTATTGGAAGTTTAGCTATGTAAAAGTAAAACCATTTTTGTTACATTCCAAAGAAAAATTCGTATAGGTAGGTTTTTGAGGTCGCTGAATAAGATATATCATCAAAATAATTGAAATTTCCTATTTAAAATTTTGTTCACAATAACTTTTAAAAAAAGTATTTTTTTAGTAACTATCAACCGCACAGCTGAAATAATTTTTAAAAAAAACCAATTTTTTTAATGTACTAAATTTTGCTAAAATGGGTACTAAGCTTGTGAGAAATGAGTTTAAAATGCAAAAATACAAATAATATGTTACCAATCATTACAAAATTAACTATTTATATTTCTGAGGTTGCTGAGCAAGAATATGATGCCAACATAATTAATATTTACAAGTGTTTAGTGAAAACTAGTAGCTCACGTGAAGATGGAATCAACAAATATATATATATATATATTTTGGACTAGGAGACTGACAGACTTACCTTGGTAAGAGTCCACTCTGTAGTCTTGAAATAGAAACACATAAAAGCGCTTAAACTGCTTTAAAAGCACTTATGTGTTTCTATTTCAAGACTACAGAGTGGACTCTTACCAAGGTAAGTCTGTCAGTCTCCTAGTCCAAAAAATCTATATATATATATATATATATATATATATATATATATATATATATATATATATATAGGTTAGTTTTGGTTGGTAAAGATTATTTAGATTTTTTGGACTAGGAGACTGACAGACTTACCTTGGTAAATTACCAAGGTAAGTCTGTCAGTCTCCTAGTCCAAAAAATCTATATATATATATATATATATATATATATATATATATATATATATATATATATATTTTTTTTTTTTTTTTTTTTTTTTGGCTACCCAGCTGAAATAATATCAAAAACTAAACAAATTTGTTAACGTATATTACTCGAAAAAAACATGAAGTTAATAATTTTTTTAATATTAATGAATGAATATGAGCTCTTTATATAAATACTTACCTTTCTGAGGAGAATACATTTTTTCAAAACATTTGATGCTTAGAAACAAATAATATCAAACATAGCCTACCTGTATATTCTGCTATCTTATCAATGCCGTAGCAGGTGAAAGTTATGATAATAAGAACTTCGATCATGTTACGTCAGCTCTTTGTTATGTTAAGTCTCTGTTATAGCTAGAAGACTTATTGTGTAACTTTTTAATCCTACCGTGTCCGAATTTCCAATATACAGGGACCACTGTGAGGTAGTTAGAATCTACAACAGGTTGAAAGTAAAAAAACCTAGAAAAACCTTTTTTTTCTAATATACATTTACTTTCAAAATTAAGAGGCCAAAGTTACTTTCATCTGCAGAGCTGCTGGGTGAGCTGCAGAAACAATGTTACAATGGTAATTATTTATAAACTTTACCTTTAATACATTACATAAGTAAAAGGTAACACAAAATGCCACTATCCAGACTAGGAACTCATATAAAAAAACAAGTGATTTTTAACCTAAAATAAATGAAAATAATGAGAAGCTGAAAATTTTCCAGTATGAAGCAGATGAATTTACAAATAAAGTAAAGGTAAACATTACCTTATAGTAAAACAAAATGTAACAGGAGAAAATATAAAATAGAATAACATTAAAGGTGGCACAAATTATGATAATATTACAACAAATTTCCAGATGAAGGAATTACAGAAATAATTACATCAGAAATTGTTTGAATAATAATATAATTAACAATTTAATTTAATTAAGTTACAACTGCCAAACTCATAACTGAATTAATGAAAAACTTACAAAGATATAACATTTTCAATTGCATTTAGCGACCTTTATCTGTTGCTAAAACACTAATAGAAATCCCAAAGCGTGATTGAAAATATTATTTCAGTAGGTTTTTTTTATCACATCAAAATTATAAGTTCTCCAAGTCATTTCTTTCTTAAATTCCAATGTAAAAGCTTAGTCAATTTTCAAACACAACAAAATCTATGAATAATTAACAGTTAAAAATTGTTAGGATTACAATAAAACATCTACAAATTAGAGATCCAGTTATTTACATACAATAGGAAAATTTAAATACTGTTTAAACAGCCTTCCCCAAGCTTCCCCCAATATTCAAATCAATCAAATATCTCTATATGTCAAAGGCAGCTCAACCAATCCTGACTTCATTTTATAACACTGAATCTAACAAAATATGACAAAAGAAAAGTAATCTAAGATATGAAAGAGGATATTGGACAGAAAAGTTCTATTTTTTAGATTTTAGTCTTGTAGAGCAGTATACAATGTTTTGAATTTTAACCCATTACGGTTCACAGGCTACGTCAGATAGTCAAGACAATTATTTAGTAGCAGGTATAAAAACTAGCCCAGCTAGTCATGCATGCTGCCAATGTTTGATTGAATTGTTTGCTTCAAAAGTTTATTTTCTGATATGTCACACACAAGACTAGACGCCTGTGCTTTTTAAGAAATATTTATCGGCTCTTGAAATTTACAGCATAATAAAGATAGATATTTATGGCATCTGTTTCCGACAATGTCTGTATATTTCTATCAGACATCTAAACATAATTAAACGCTTTAGTTTTTAATGATGAAGCTCAGTATAAATTTGACTCGGTGTCGGTCAGTAGATGTAATTAGTGTATACTCGTGTACAAACGAAATGAACAATAATAGTTGGAGCCTAGAATCTAAAACAAACTACCGTAAGTAATATTTAATTGGTTTTACTAATTATGATATACATAATAATTAACAAGTAATAGATAAGCAAAGTACAAAATAATGAATAAAAAATTGTACCCATATAAAAAATATAATATTTAGTGCTTCATAAATGAAAATATTTTTGTAGCGAAATAAAATTCAAGTGACATGAGGAATTAATTCGTACCTGCTAGTGTCTGTGGTGTGCAAATAATTAGATGAGCAATGGGTCAATTTACCATTTCATTCTATAGTTCAACATATTTCATTTATTTTGAAGTTTGTTGTTTTTAATTTTTATCCTTTCCTCTTCTATATATTATGTAAGAAAATCTCTTCGGTTTAAATTCCATTATCAAATATCTTTTAGTCATTAGTATAATATTTTTACTATTTCCCAAAATAAAAATAACACTGCTGGAAAAATTATTTTTTTTTTAAAGCATACTGTAAAAAAAATTTACTCAACAATTTTTGTTATAGATATTGTATTACTTTTCTTGTAAAAACCTACGATCTAATTGTAAATGAAAATTGACAATTTTACATGTTTATTATTATTATTTTTTAATGAAAATGTGATATCTTTTTTTGCTAAAGGTTGTTTTCACAAATATAACTTATACCACCAGTTATACATAACACATCCATTATCCTACCCTTGCCAAATGGGCTATTTACTGATGAGAAACTATTCATCAACACATATATAAAGACTTTATATATAAATCATCTAAAGTATTTACAAATGATAAACCAACTCACTAAATAATCTTAACTATCATCCATTGTTAAGTAATTCTAATTAAGATAAAATAATATTTTCCCTGTTTAACAATATTTCTTGTTTTTGGTTTCTTAAAAATGATAAAGGTTTAAAGTGATATTTTTTAAATTAAATGCATATATACTACAAAATAATTATTCTAATCTTATTATATATAGCTTAGTTACATTCGGCTCTTTAAATCCATAGCATTCCATTTACCTAAGAAACAAAGTCCTTAGGTTGCTATTATAAATCCAAATTGCATAATAAATTTGTGTAACAAATATTAGGGATGGTTGATATTTTGTATCACTGTGACCTATCACTGATATTCGTTTGTCACTGGTGGTAAAATATGGAAAATGCCAGTTTCATTGACAATGGATCGATCGGAAGTTGCCTCTGTTGTGATTGGGCAAAAAGTCGCGATCACTGGATGAAACGGCCATCATTGGTTGATTTGTCGCTGTCATTGGTAGATTTGTCATTGTCACAGTCTCTGCTCTTATCGCTCGGCTCACAGCGCCGATCATCAGTGCAGTGACGCTGAATAAAGGGGATAGGGGGGATTGTCTCTGTTGTGATTGGGTAAAATGTAGCTGTCACGACTGAAAAGTTACTGATATTTTACCTCAGCTGTCATCGGTTGATTTGTGTCAGGTTTCAACATAGTGACAGTATTGTGTACAGTAGACACTATTTTGCACTCGGTAGTTTGTTCTAAATTTCTTAGGAGTCTATATTTAAATAAAATGAGCCTTCCAAAAAAAGTAAGGTGTGGAATCATTTCAGCAGTGTACATGCTTGCTATTGGCATATACAGAGCAGTCTCAGGGTCCCTTGTTAATACTAAAGTCACTTGTGAAAATCACTGATCCAAACCTGGAGCTGTCACTAAAATCACCAATCCGTTACAGTCATTGTATCAACCATCCCTAATATATAATTATGATGTATTTTGCCAGTAACACAATTCTACAATGTTTTGTTATTTACTTTATAAATGTATTTGGAAGCTTTTTTATCAGACACTTAAAAAGTATTAATCAAATACAACCCAATATTTACAGAGAGAAATTAATTATAATTCATATTGAATAAATATGTACATAAATAAATAATTAATTTCTTGTTGTAAATATTGTTTTGTTATTGAGATTAATTGATTCCATAGTTGAAATATTAAACTTTAAGTGTTATTAAAACATTAACAAGAACACAAAACATACATAATAAAATATTTATCAATTAAACATAACAAGAAAAAGGTTTTTTTTTGATAAAATCATTTCTTGTGAGTATATTTGTGTTCTAGTTATCCTAACTCACAAATCTTATTAGTATTATTGCACTTTTAAAGTTGGCAAAATGCTTTTTATTTGAAACATTTTCTTTCCTTTTGAAAAAACTTTAAAAATATTTGTCAGAAAATGTTGAAATTAAGAATATTTATAAGTAAATAGTATTGTTTCATGTTTGGTTTGTTTACACTTGATAAAACAAACATCATCAGTTCCGGGCAGTAAAACTGTAGAGATCAGACCAATATTTGTGCTTGGTCAGGCTCCCTCCATCAGAACTAAGACTTGAAACTTATATTGTTTGTAATTCTAGCTTGATTTGTGGCAAATATGTTTTGGTCGTAAACAGTCAGTGTTACTTCCCTCCAGTTCTACAAATAAAATAATTCCATTATTTAACATTAAAAAAAAAATATTATTTATAATATAATAATTTTAGTAGTCATGTTTACACTCGCAGAGATTATTGTTAAATAAAAGCGGTCGACTTGCGAGTTAGGCACAACTATTTATTTACACAAGCAGCGTTTCAATAACGAGTACTTTATTGTCTTCAGATCTAATACATAAGTAAACAATTAAAAATAACAACAATAATAACACAGTTCGCAAATAACCACAGCACAATGAAACTACTATAATTATAAAACAATACATGTATCACTAAACTGGTAATGTCACAAAGTTAAAAAAAAACATTATTAACCCTTAGCACGCGGGACATATAAAGGGAAAGTAACAGATTACGCGCTATTTGATAAAAAAAACATTTTTGCGAAATGTTCAAAGTTCTATTTAATTATGAGTTCCTAAAGATGTATTTGAACAAAAAAAATTATAAACTAGTTATTTTTAAAAATTTTTAATATTTTTATACCTGGCAATTCAAGATATCAATAAATCCATTTAAAATAAAATTAAAGTAACTAAAATTATTATTCACCAAATCATAAACAATAAATTATTCTTACAGTACAAACAAAAGTCACTCACGTAAACAGTAAACAACTATAGCAATCACAATGCCAACACAAATTACGCTGCGTCCTGCCCAGAATTTCCGTCACACGCGCATGCATAGACCACGCAATGGCGCCTGGTGGCTAAAACAACAGAATGTGGATTGGTAGCACGTGGCCGAGAACAATAAACGTAGCAGAGGAGTTTATTTACACCAAATAAACATTGTCACACATTGTAATGAACATTAAACAAACAACTAGGACTTCCATAAGCAAAATATTGTAAATACGTGATATCTCGTAATACTCGCTAGCAGAGATTCCAGCCTTACGAGAAATCACGTTATACGCGTGCAAAGGGTTAGCGTAACCATTACATATTTAATTGTATAAAAAACATTAAAAAACCCCCTAACTACTACTACAGGTGCAATGACTACACAATCATGAACAAATTACATTTATAGATTTAAAATTCAGAAATTTAGCAGGTTGTTATGTAATGTTAATTTGTGTATTTTAAATCTATAAATTTAATTTGTTTCTGACTTGGTAGTCATTGCACCTGTAGAAGTGATTAGGTGGTTTTTAATGTTTTTTATACAATTAAATAAATAATGGTAATGTTAATAATGGGTTTAAAAAAAAAAAATTTCTGACATTACCCGTTCTAATGTTATATGTATTGTTTTATAATTATAGCAGTTTCATTGTGCTTTGGTTATTTGTGAACTGTGCTATTATTTTTAATTGTGTACAAGTATTGTAGGCCTGAAGACTATAACGTACCCTTTATTGAAACGTTCTCTGTGTAAATAAGTAGTTGTACCTGACAGTGGTCGACTGATTTTATTTAACAATAATATTTTTAATTAACCGAGATGTAAAATGATTCAAACTATATTAATAAACCTGTTTATTTATTGTGCATACAGTAATAGCTCAAAAATCTGACCAAAACTCTACTAGATTAGTGAAAACACTGGATTACTGGGAGGTTGGCCCTAGATCAGTAGCAAAATATGACGCATTCATGTATCCCTTTACAGAACATTTGATTCACAGTTACTTTTCTTGGTAACCACTAAACATATGCTACTGTAATGTTCATAAATTGATTCCTTGGTTACTACAAATCAATTGTTTACATATGTATTGACAATGAAGTTCATTTATTACAAGCCAGCTACATATAAATATACACTCATACTGATTGTTGCTGCCTTTGTATATGAGTGGGCCAAGTATTTTTGTGATACCTAAAATGGATGACCTTTGTCAATCTGATATTTGACAAGAGTATGACAAACATTGTTACAAAAAGGCTATATTGTAGTTTAGATGAAAAAAATATTTTTTTTTTAGGTAATAGGTTAAGACAATTTATTTTACATCTGGTTGTCACATAGAAGGTAAGATAATAACAAGCAAAAATGATCTACAAGCTAAATAAGCTGGTGGTTATAAATAAATACTATTAAGTTGAGAAGAACAAGAAGGCACCAGAAAGAGAATTGAACTAAGAATAACCAACAGCTGACATACATAATTTAGTTTGTTGTATAATTTTTACTATTTTTTAATTTTTAGTTTCATTGTGGTATACAGATATACCTCGACTTACGCTACTCCATCTTACACAATTCCCAAGTTACGCAGTTTTAAATCATGCTGTCAGAGTTACGTAGAAACTGCCCTGTTCTGGATAAAAATGCTTAAAAGAACTTTTATAGAGCATAAAGAGAAAATATTTCCCGGTTTTAAGGCCTCCAAAGACTGACTGACAGTAAAGGCTGGCGAAAATACAGCTGGTGACTGTAAGTTGCAACCTCTCATAGTTTATCGCTCAGAAAATCCAAAGGCATTAAAAAAATATTTCTAAAGCTATCTTGCCCGTGATTTTGAAAGTCAAATTGGAAGGCTTGGGTGGCGGCTTCTCTTTTTGAGGACTGGTTTGGTCATCATTTCATAACTAAAGCCGAACGTTATTGTCGATCTAAACAAATTCCTTTCTAAGTAGTTCCTATTAATTGACAATGGACCTGGTCATCCACCTACTACTTTAACTAACTTTAATACATGGGTGAAACTGTTATTTTTAGATAAAATATTTAGAGTTTATTACACAAGATCATTTGTGCATCTGTATGAAGCTATGAGACAGAACAACAAGCTCTCTGTTGCAGACTTTTGGGAAGAATCCAATGTTTTATATGCTTTGAGAATCATTGGACAGCCTTGGAATGAAATTTCACAAAAAACTTTGTTTTTCGTTTGAAAAAAGGTGTCTATTTTTTTTAGCCACTAAAACTCAAGCGGAATCAGTGCCAGAGTCAGATGAAATTGCTGATGTGATTGAAGAAGGTGTCGGTTTTGCTAAATTTAGAAGTGGATAATGATGATGTTCAAGAACTGCTGGATTTACACAACCAGGAGCTGACAATTAATTGATGGGCTAATAGAATTGTGTCCGAAAGAGCAAGATTTTAAAAACGCAGAATCTTTAGACCCAGTTGACGTAGAAGATGAAATGACGGTTAGAAACTTGACAAAATGCCTTAATTTAATGGAGTAAGGCTTACAAATTTTGAAAAACATAAAACTCCAACAATGAGCGTATTTCTGTCACAAAACAAAGAAAATTAGCGAATTACAAGGAAATTCCGAAGAAAAAACCTTCAATTAGTCAAACAAATTTATTCGATTTTATGAAGCCTTCTATGTCAAAATAACTTTTTTTACTTACTTCTTTGCAATATGTATGTATGTAATATAATTTTTTGTTGTATTATGTATTTAAGATTTTAATACATACAAATTTTTTTTTTTAATTATTAATTTATTTAGTCTTTGATCTCAATTAAACATGATTCCTATTTGATAGAAAGTTAAATTATACCCCCGACTTACACGAATTCGACTAACATGACTATCGCTTGGTCCCACCTATCGCGTAAGTACAGGGTATTACTATACTTAATAATTGTTTATAGGTTTTACACACTTTCACACTCTCATTGTCTTGCAAATACTATTTACAGTAAACTCCCGATTATCCGTGGGCGGATTATCCGGGGTCTGCCATTGTTTTACAAATATTCAATTTCTATTCCAATCAGATTCATTACTGTTTTTTTTTAACCACTCAACGCGGCACAATATCCGGTAAAAACAACGATCATAAAAATAAACTAAGCTATCTCAAATAACGCAAGGATACTACTGTCCTGTTAGACTGAATGAACCAACTCGAGTTGGGAACATACTACTGTATATAAGAGACAATGACAAAATGCTTGGACGCCCGAAAACGTAATATGTATCATAAGATTGTAAACAAATGTCAGCTAATCTCGGCTATAAATAGTCCAGGACGTGACATATGCATTATCCATGTCTGTCATATACATTATCGATCTTTATGGCTTTGTGACACAAGTAGAAACAAACATTTCGAGTTGAACGTTGAGTGGTTATTATACTAAAATAAGTAGTAGGTAGTTTGAATTTTTATGCGTTATTTTTATTTCTCTGTCTTTTTTATTGAATTTTATTTGTCATGCAGTATTTTGTCATTTGTATTAGTTGATATTTTATGTAAATTTCCTTTTTTTTGTTGTAAGCCGATAAATAAAACAACATTTTAATACTATTTATTAGGAATATACTGTGGTTGAATTTAATAATAAATACACAAAAACCTCTTAACCACAGTCTTTGTATGTTATCCCTCTGAGGATGGTTACTTTGTAACTGAAATGTACATAAGGGTAAAATAAAGAAAGTTTGTGGTTAAGAGGTTTTTGTGTATTTATTATTAAACATTTTAATGTCTAATACACTGTTTTAATGTCCCAAATAAACCTGTATATGGAAGAAATAAAATTTTTGAGATAAAAACTACGGACACAATAATTAGAGCAAGACGACTCTTCACTGTGCGACAAAATGGTTCTCATGGAACTTAGATCGCACATTAAAGCTAAATCAATGCTCACAAAAAAAAAAGACGAAAGTGACAGATTTTTTTGTCAAAAAGTGAAAGTATTGTGTAAAGGAAATTACATATGTACATACATACTTACTTTTGACGTATACTTATGAACGTATTGTAAATAGTTAGACATATAAATATACATGTTATAATCCATCAACAAACGAATACATCGACATTTTAAATTATTTTCTGTATTTATTTTGTCCTCTGAAGATTATTTGTGACTTGCATTAACCGAGGTCATTATTTGTGTAACTTATGGTATAATAATCGATTATCGATCGTTTTGCGTATTCTTTGTTCATAGCGGATTATCCGGGGAATTCGTTATCCGGCGTTGCCGGGCCACCCTATTTCACGGATAATCGGGAGTTTACTGTATTTGTTTGTGGTTACTTAAACAATCACATCAAAATGATAGAAAAAATTTTCAACATCCACAGTTAACATATTATATAGAATTATATTCGTTATGAAACGTGTGGTATGTATTTATATACTGTACACACACACGTACACATAATATGTATATAATATGTTTTCTTGTATAAATATCAAAACAACTGAGGTTATTCAAATACAAGTATTAAATTTTAATTCAAACTAAAATGTATTTATACACAACAAAAAATATTTTATTTAGGTAGATTTACAAAAAAAATAATTTTAGCTTGATTATAAAATGAAAACACTGATGCGGCTCAAAAGTTTGGGAACCACTGTTGTAACCAATTTAAAATAATATTTTGTATATAAGTAAGCTTCAATTAAAAAAAAAAAAGTTTTACCAATTACATACAAAAAACAGAGGAGTGAGTAATAAAAATTGTTGAAATTCATCTTAGCACTCTTTTAATTGAAGAAGTTCTTGATTAAATAATCACATATCGCAAATTATCTCACAAATTCTTTACAATAACTTTTAACCCCTTACAGTGGAACCTCAATATTTAGTCCACTTTCAATTTAGCATTAGTTTTTCTAGGTGATTAACACTTTGTTTATATACTGAGTCAAATATTTTTTAGTGAACTCAACTTACTGGCCATTTTTAATAAAATTCATAAAAATCTATGACTTTTGTAACTATTGTTTAAACAATTAAGAATATATATCTAAATAAAGAAAATCCAATCCATTTTCATAAAATATTTACAAATTTGTCTCTACAGTATTACATGAGTTACAAATGAAACAATGAAAAAAATTGTGACATTGTGTTTATGTTGAATTTTTGTTACATGCTAATTTTACTGCTTTTCTTGTATAATCAATCTCTAAAATCAAAGTAGACAAAATTTCTCACACCAAAATGAATTGTACAATAAATTCTTATTGCACTTGCATAACAATGTTTTGTATCTCGAACTTTAGCTAAACTTAACAGGGTCACGACCTGGTCATAATAAAAAACTCACATTTAGGATCAGAATCATAGATCGGGTTATATAATTTTTCAAACTAATGAATGATGAACTCTTAGGCTTATATATACTATCAGAAAAAATATAATTACCAACATCCAAATCACAGAATAAATAAGAAACAGATAAATATTTATGAACAATGTTTACATTTTATTTGCATAATGAAATATACAAAATGAGTTTGTAAAACAACTATATCACCAAGGAAACTGTAATAAAATGTCAAAGAGAAAATGGTTAAAATGCTGAAGCTCGGCGACCTACGATATTTTGGGAAATTGTTTAACACCACCAAATAGGATGATATTCACAAGAATTTTTTTTTATTGAAGTGGGAAAGTTACTTTTTTTCAATTTAAAGTAGGGTAAAAAATTCAGCGCTGATGTAGAAGTTGTGAATGGGCGCGAAGTGTTTCGTTACGTCACAGTGCTGCGCATAAGATTGTACGCATCGGCCACGGTACGTCACGCAGCCTTACGTGTGTAGATATTTGAGAAATAATGTTTTGGCTTAATTTTTATACATATATTTAAATATACTTATAAAGTCTCCAGTTAGGATAGATTTGGTTTTAAATTTATACATTACTGTATACCTATGTTAAAATATACCTAAAAAGTGTCCAGTCAGGTTAGATTTGGTTTTAATTTTATACATTACCTAAATGGTTACATTTATACAATTAGAACCAAATCTATCCTGACTGGATACTTCGTAAGTATATTTCAATATAAATATATAAAATTCATCTTCTTTGGCAGTAACAAAAATAATAGTTATCAATATAGCTTAAAGACATGTTTTTGTTACATAAAGTTTAGATTGCTAAAACACGAAATACAGTTGTGACATCACGAAGCATTTGTATCACTCCGCGCCCATTCACAACTTCTACATCCTCATTAAATTTTTTACCCTGCTTTAAATTGAAAAAAAAGTAACTTTCCCACTTCAATAAAAAAAAATTCTTGTGGATATCGTCCTATTTGGTGGTGTTAAACAATTTCCCAAATTATAGGTGGCCGAGCTTCAGCATTTTTACCGAGAAAATATAACTAAACTAAAAATTTGTCTATATTTTTATTTTAAAATATTTTTGGTAAACAAAGACCTACCACAATAAACTACTTCTGCTGTCAAACTGATAGCCATAAAACAATTCTGAATTATTTTTCTTACAGCTAAACAGATAGTTGGAAATGCGCCACAAAAATGTCATTCAAAAGAACACACGTCCCTTAAGTACAATATCAACAAAGATTTTATTGGCTGAGAAAAAACTAAATGTTTACTTCAGCCCAAGTTGTACTCATGGTATAGTTATAAGAGGTCTGAGAAAACCTGACCTATACTTCGGCTTGGTATACAAAGTGTTAGCAAGTCCGATGAAAATTAATTCAAAAAGCTTGATTTTGAAGTACAGCAGAGTCTTGAAATTCAGAGTCCCGATTTTTTGAGCTTCCGATAAATTATATGCATTAGAACAATATTTTTGATAGAAGATCTTTTTTACATTTTATAAAATCATGGATCCAAGATGAAATAGTTAAATTTTACTGCATTAGAAAACCCATTGTATTTTTAATACTTCTTTCAACACTGGCTTACCTGGTGGGGAGGAGAAATGGCCACTGGGTGCTGTTTTCCTACGTCTCTTGAAATCATTCAGTGTACTGAGTCTTGATAAAGATACATGTTCCACTTGCACTGTATTGCTGAGGAAATTTAAAATAATAACAATTATTCATAATATAAGTATACAGTGAAACCTGTTTAAGCCGGAATCCATTGGGACCGGCATTTTTTTCCGTCTAAGATAGGTTTCCGCCTTATACAGTTGTAGTGTACTGTATGATGGTAACATCACGAAACGTTTGCCGAGTCTATTTTTAGCGTTGGGGTGAGGGTAGACCGTGGCGATTCTTAGCTATAAGACTATTATTTCTACTGATCAGCTGCATGGCGTTATACCAACACCTCATAGATAACGGACAATTGTCGTCGTGTCTATATTTGTTCTAATACAGTATTTAATTTAATTATTTATTTCCGATTAAGTACTGAATGTTTATTTCCTACAGAGATAACACTTCAACATATAAAGCAAGTGTATTTAAATCACAAGAAAACTATCACATTTTAACGTCTAAATAAACGTCATTCAACAGTAACAAATGGTGACGCATTTCCGGGCAGTTAAAACGTACCGCAAAATCTTCTAACTCACACATTTCCATTAAAGCCTCGTCAAATGTTTTTATTTTGTTTTCTACGACTGGCCCGTCTTCAATTTCCTCTTCACTTTCTATAATCTCATTAGTCTACATTTCAATAATTTCGTAGGCTGGCTACTGTACGTATGATCTGCTTACGCGGAAAGTAAGGCGACCAATTGGCTGGACGCTGTAACAAAACTGGAAAAAGCGACTGCTGACTCGGACATCAATATGTCTGGCCGTGGAAGTTTGTAAACCATTCATTGCGTTATCTTGAAGGAAACGAGTGCTGACACATAGCCTATCGTAAATTATGGATGTCTGTATACCATTGCGTTATCTTGTGCATATCAACAATCCTTAACACTGTTACAGAGTTCTCAGAAATAAATACGATCCGTTACAATTAAGCAGACCTATCTGTGAATTTTGTTATGGTAAAACAATATATTATAAACTGTATTTTATCTAAACGGAAGTCATTGTAACTTTATATTTTACAGCATGTATATGATCAGATTTTCCGGCTTATGCAGAACTAAGACGTAGTAAATATGTATCACTCATCCTTTTGCTTATTCCGCTTCCGCGTTAGACAGTTTCCGGCTTATGAAGGTTATTAACCTTCATTAAAAGTCGGGACTTTTAAAGTTTTCCGCGATAGACGGGATTCCGCCTAATACAGAGTCCGTCTAAGACAGGTTTTACTATATGTATATGGTTTAGAAAGTAAAATTATTTTATAATACAAACAGCGAGATTCAAAAGTCGATCTGTTTTTAGAATATTAACATACAGAGATCACTTACCTTGCAAAAGATTTGACATATAATAAAACTTTCATTTTCTGACTGTTCACTGTGACGTGACATTTATATCTCTTCAGTATCTTCAATGGTAAAGGTTTGGGAGGTGTATAACATAATGTCTACAGTTTTCAACAATCAAAATATTTAGTTTAAGTTGCCATAACCCAAGCATGAGTCAATCTAAAGTGTTCATACAGTAAACTTCACATTATTAATTATAAAAGATAGTATTTCATTTTAACAACGTGATATGTTAAATAATTTTCATAAATTATCAGACACTTTGTCTCATATTAAAAAGTTGTGAAATTTTTAATTTGATATTTTAATTATAGAAACATAGAAATTAAACTTTTACGGATTTATTTCTTTAATATTTCAATGCTTAAAAACTCCCCCATGTATTACAATTAAAAATTATATATTTTCATTAACCATCTCACACGCTGAACAATTGCAAGCTTAATTTCATAATATCAAGATATACTCATCTGATTCATGTAATAAAAATCCCTTTATATGTTATGTTCTACTTTGATTGACTATTCATGTTTTGATTTAATATTCAATTTCATGTTACAATAAAATTAGCTTAAACAGTTGGTTAAATATTATTTGTTAAGAGCTACTTAATATGATTTCGCTCAAGAAAACCACTTACAATATTCTACTATTCAATTCTAACAATAATTTTTTTATTTTAATCAGATATGTCTTTGCAACTATTTTGCTATCATTAATGTTAATTACTAGTGTATAAACTGAGGATGGAAACTTAGTTACAGAAACATGTATGATTAAAATAAATATACTTATTCAGAGACATGAATTCAGAATGGAATCTTTTAAAATTAAGCTCAAAACCATGATATAAATCTTCGTACATATTTTTAAGATTTTATTTTACAAATATTGTTTTTACTTTTAATTTCTACTCAAACATTTATCTTTTACCCTTTGTTTTATATAAATAAAGAGGCTACTGAATCCCTTTATGAATAAAAGTATGATCACAAATTAAATATGGTTTTTACCTGCCAAATTTATTTCTGGTAGTAGAAAAGAAGATGAGCTTCTCTCTACTATTATCTGATACTCGATAAATTTGCACATCATGTAGGACAAAGAATGATAAACATTTTCCCTTAAATTTTCTGGCATTCTTTATGCTAATACAGAATAAATAAATATAACAATCAATCCGGCTCATCTTTATTCTAGATAAACAAATCTAAATACTTAATTTTTAGGTAAAAATTGTTTAGTTCTAAAATTAACAATAATTGTATATTGAGAGAAAAAAATATTATGTTAGTTTAGTAATGATTAGTACTATAAATCAAGAATATATTTTTAAAATTTGTTTCAAGTATATTTGTTTTTTTTAAAATTTCCATGACTAGATAAATAGAAATGGACCCAGTAGCCTTGGCATTTAAGACTTAATTATTTCATTTTGTACCTAGTTTTTGTTAGCACAGGGCAAGTTAATCCTTTTTTTGAAGGTTCAGCAAGGCTCATGTTGAGAGAATAAAGGTCCGCTAAATGACACAACTGTTCCCGTTCCTTTTTCTGCATCGGATGCAATCTATAGGGAAATGTCAAACATTTATATTACTTATACTATGAAACAATTAGACTAAAAAAATATTTGTTGACAAAAGTAAAAACTTGATAAAAACACAGACACGCAGGCCTGATTTATATGTTACATATGATAGTACATGGGTTGTCTCAAAAATAAGATACACTACCACTTTATTTAATCATAACTTTTTAATAACTATTAAATATTTTTTTTAAAACAAATTTGAAAAGAACATTAAAAAATCTATTGTTCTGTGTAACTGCCTTGTTTTTCAATAGATTTTTGGTACTGTAGTAAACATATTTTCAATCCAGCTTCGTACCAAATATGCCACCATATGTGTTAGACATCTTTCAACGTTTGCGAAGTGTCTTCCTCCAAGATGTTGCTTTAGTTGCAGAAACAAATGAAAGTCACTTAGTGCAAGGTCAGGGGAGTAAGGCAGAATATGTGAAAACATCCCATTGAAACTCCTCAAGCAGGTCTTGAGTCTAACAAGCAGTACTTTCGCGGGCATAGTTGTGCAACAAAAAAAAACTGTTTTTGTCAGTTTAGATAGACAGATCTCATCAGAAGGGCATACACTGGTTATTTCCACGTTCAACCAAATGTTAGGTACCAATCGGTGTCAATGGCATCTTCGACAAAGAGTCGGAGTGCAAGGAAGTTGCGAGGGAGGCCACTTTGTTGTTTATCTCGTAATGTTGTTCTCCTTTCTATTACTGACTGGTGGCAACGAGAAACCATTGGCCTTGATATAATGTCTTCACCATAAACACTACAAAATTCGCAATGAATTTGTCACAAGTTTATTTTCTGACATTAAAAAACAATCAGCGGCAGGAACAAGTGTAATCTCCATATTGGCTGCAGTCAGACTGGCCAACACATGGTCATAGGAATTTTACAGTGCTGCCACTACACCCAGACGCAAATACCCTGTGACTACTAAAGTTTCCTGTCTACCATACGTATTTTAAAAAATAGTGTAACTTACTTATTAGACATCCCTAGCAATATATTATTATAATAAAGTAATGACTTTTTTTCAGCACTAGCTAAATATATAGGCCTCGCTAATAAATACTGTAGTTGTACTAAAATGACTTTTGAATAGAATTTTCAAAAATTGTATAGAATGTGTAAAATAATTTGCAGCATTAGCAATATATTATTATAATAAAGTAATGGCTTTTTTTCAGCACTAGCTAAATATATAGGCCTCACTAATAAATACTGTAGTTGTACTAAAATGACTTTTGAATAGAATTTTCTAAAATTGTATAGAATGTGTAAAATAATTTGCAGCATTAGCAATATATTATTATAATAAAGTAATGGCTTTTTTTCAGCACTAGCTAAATATATAGGCCTCGCTAATAAGTACTGTAGTTGTACTAAAATGACTTTTGAATAGAATTTTCTAAAATTGTATAGAATGTGTAAAATAATTTGCAGCATTATTTTTACATAAATACAATATTTAAAACGACACACTTGATACTTTTTTCTTACTTACATTTTTTTTTAGCTTGTTCTTAATTTAAAGTTCTTAAATGTAATATATTTTATCAAAATATTATAAATGGGATATCATTTTTGAGTTATATTTTACAATTTTTTTAAAATCAATCCTTCTACATATACAATTTGTCACTTGCAATGGATTTTGGTTATATGCTTGTTATAAATACCATATGAGAATCTGAGATGTATCAGTTTCAAGGTTCTGAGTAAATACTCATTCCCAAAACTTTTGTCCCTCTTAACCCTAGAACTGGTGACTAGAAAATCAAGTGGTACAGCCTATTTCACTATTTTACAGATTTTTTAATAAAGTAATAATAAATATAACTTGACCATTAAACAAATTGTATTATTCATAATTTTTTTAATAATATAATTCTTATAATATTATAAGAATAATATAGTGAAATAAAATTTATCTAAAAATATAAAAATTTGCTTTTTTTATTTCAAGTTTTTATAGCATATGTACCATATGATTTATACACAAATGTTAGTATAAAATACGTTTGGTTCCCTACAAAAAAAAAGTTATATTAATATGTCATAAAACTAAAATTTAAAAAGTTAAAATGGAAAAATCAACATTATATACTAGTCTGAAGTCTGAGGTGGAGAATTTTGTTAGTTCGAGTGGGTTGTCTTCCTTGATAGACATGCATCAGTTTTAGTAACAATTTATCTTGTCAGGGAAAAATATTTCTTTAGCTGAACATTTATAAAATCATAAAAAAACATGAATTTGTACCGTGGGTCAAAATCTGGATAGGCTGTAGATAACACTTGTTTTTTTCCAACATGAAACATTCAACTAATATTCTATGCAAAAAAAGAAAAACCCAAATTACAGTATTACAAAAAAAATGTGAAACAAAATATTCCTTAGCAAAATTAATTATAATTAATGACCTTAAAAAGGTAATTAACCCCACCATGAATTACCTGGCAGTACAGATGGAGGTTTTGTTATATAAACATATGTAATTACATTTCTATATAATTGAAGTTTTCATCTCTAGTTTTGGTCCTTTTAATTTTAACTGCAAAACAAGTGGTTAATGATTCAAATCGAATAGCAGAAACAATTATATCACCTTATTCTACATGTGAACAACAGAAAATATCAGTAAATAAACTCTTTACCCTTTGTAACTGCAATTGCCTTATATTAATGCCAGAAAAGTATATTTCTAAAACGTCCTTGGATCTTAGAAAACACATATACATCCTCGTAACTTAAAAGGTTTTTCATTTAAATAAAAAAACTTTCTACACTTAAAAAATTCAAACTCTGTTTTTTTCAAGATGTTCTACACTTTGATCCCAAACTTAAAATTACTGTTTCAATATATACTGTCTAAATAGTTCCTTTTCCTGATATAAATAGATATAAAAATCTTTCTTCTATGTCAAATATAAATTAAACATGTTCAAATATTGTTACTGTTATAATTGATTATGTAATTATTGGAATCATCTTAAGTGGATAACTAAAGCTTATAATCTATTACTTGAATCTGAGAGGAAAAAATTAAATAGTAACTAGTTATTAGAAACGAAGAGATTTATCAGAAATAACATTATAAATCTTATGGTAGTAGATATATTAGGCTGTCATAAATTTTGTACTATTGAAGGTTTGGAATTAATGTTAAATTTTCACTCCTTGAAAAAATTTGATCAATCAGCCCTTAGTGTCCTAAAAATCAGTACCCATTGTTGAAAAACCTGTTTTGAACTTTATTTACTACAGTAAATTTATGGAACACAAGTGCATTAAAAGATTCTTTGACTCCAAAATTTTGTGGAGCTTTCAAATCTCATATTTTCTAAAGAAAAAAACTCTTATCAACTTTTAACTAGTGTGACTAAGCTCAGACAATTTATCTCTACTCCTATACACGTTATTTTTGCTGCAGTGCAGCTAACTCTGAAATTATTATTCTTCTGGCCTTAAAATAAATTGTTTCTTTGTTATCCAAATACAATTTGTATATAAAATTTCTTTAAAGAAAAACTAATAAGTATATTCATACATTATTGTTATTAAACTTTGTAATTACACGAGTGTAATAAAAAATTTGTCATAGAAACTCAATGTACTATGTACTACACTAATCAAATCTGAAACAATTTTTTATTTTACCGCAATTCAGACTGAGCTGGATCTTGCAGGAATCTTGACAGTTTTTCGTTAGCAGAGGTAAGGACACTAAATCCTGGTTTTTCTGCTCTGACCCTCCTTCGGCCACCTCTAATTTCTCGCCCACCATGTCCCTTGAAAAGTCTTATAATTAATTGAAATACGTTACCAAACAAAATATTTTTTAAAATAATTTAAAAGATGTGTTCCACATAATTTTAAAGCATGGTTCAATATTTTTTTTCCCAGATACTAACCAGAAAATGTGTTTTCATTAGTTATGTTATAGTGTATTAATGATTACAGATAATGTGCTATCTATGATCATAGATTGATTGCATATTTTGTCAGTTATTTTCTATCGTATACTCAAAAATTGTTCGACTGGAAGTATTTGGCATTTACAATGTCATAAACTCGAAGTCTATACTGTTAACATATTTTAAAATTTTCTGTTGTTTAGAGGTTTGTATTTTTTTTAATGTGTAGTATTATTAGGTTTTTGTTAATCTCAATATGTCTGTCAGTGTGAAATTTGATATGATTGTGTTTTATTAAATAGTTAAATCTTTTATGTAATACTATTGCTGCAGGTTTAATATACAGTAGCGTCTCGAAATTCCGAGTCTTGATAATTCGAGCACATTTCTATTCGAACCTATTTTATCTATTTAAAAGTAAATGATGAGCCGGTCTTCCAAGAAATGTTTATAGCCATACAGTATGAAAAGGAAATGAGCCGGGATTTCAAAAAATTTTTCTAGCTATACTGTATCTAAAAGAAATGAGTTGGGCTTCCAAGACATGTTTATATCAATATGGTATGCAAATGAAATAAGTCCAAGAAATGTATGTAAAGGAAATGAGTCGGGCTTCCATGAAATGATCATATCAATACAGTATGCAAAGGAAATGTGTCGGGTTTTAAACAAATGTTTATAACAATACGGTATGCAAAGGGAACGAGTTGGGCTTCTAAGAAATGTTCATATAAATTTCTATAAACTTATTAGCTCATTTTTAATTATAGTAATAAGGTTCATTAAAAACTCCTATTTTTTCTAAAGCACAGTAATGTATTTCTGTGTAATCCGAGTTTTTGGTAATTCGAGAGGGTCTCAGCCCCATCTATCTCGAATTATTGAGACTCTACTGCATATATTTATTTTGTCTTTATTGTTGTTTTTAACTGAAGGATGTAAGAAGTTGATTGAATTATAGTCTATTTCAAGTATGAAAATTATGCTGTGTTCTTTGTTAATGTCTGAATCTGTCTTTTTACCTCCTTCGTATAATATTTTAATGTCACCTACCTGAGTCAGTAAATTATTTTGAGTTCATGTTTGTTATTGTGTAGGAATTTTTTTTATTCTATGTTAACTACGCACCAGAAAGGATGCTTGGCATAGGATTACTATGGGATTGGTCATACTCCCACTAAGATTCAAGACTATCTTTTTATGGCTTTTGTTATAGTGTGTTGTGCCTATGAGTATTTGAATTCCTGATTTTTCCATTTTATGTTTCAAAGAGATTAAACCAAATAAATAAATATTAAAAGGCAATAACACATAATGCAACTGAAATAACTTGTGTCTTACCGTTCTATCTACTAACATCCTGTAAGTTCTCTTAGCTTTGTCTGACATCTGATCTAAGCTACCAGTAAGCAAAGCCTGAAATGTAGGTTCCATGTCTTCATCTCTGTCAGAGTCTTCCCACCATCCCTTTCCTCCTGTACCAGCTCCTCCAACAGCTCCTGCCTCTCCAAACCAGTCGCTCTGTTCATCATCGCCTTTGGGAAAATTGAAAAATAATTATTCGATAATCAACAGGCTGGTGTTAGAAACAAGCATAAGGTTTTTAGAAACTTCAACTAGACGATACTCTGTACTCACGATATTAAGATCTGCAGAAAGAAGAAAAGTTTAATGAGTTTTAAAATGTGACATCTTAAAATATTGGAGAAAGAACAAACTAAAACAATTACAGATAAGATGTAACATGAAGACTGAAAAATAACATGAGGTTTGTTGGAAAGTGTCTAAGAAGAAGAGTGCTCGCTGAAGATAAACTACTCCATTATGCTTTCTGCAATTACGGAACAAAGAGTTGAAAGGAAATGTCTTAAAAGCATTTGAAGCATACTATAATGTAAAGTTACAAAGGTGCGATGTCTAGGATTTCAATACTAGACATGCAAAGTAATAAAAGGGAATACAATTTCACAACAAGAAATGAATGATACTAAATAATAAATTTTGGACTAAAAACACGTGTTAAAAAAGTCCATGTCACTTTTAAAGTTAAGGGTAGAATAAGATTGATTCTAAATGTTCATTAAAATCAACGGAGGTTCAAATACTTCTCTGGAGGTACCATATTTTTACCTTTAATGAAAGGACTAATAATATATCTCATGGACCTTGCACTGAAAGTATTATTTTACTGTATCATACACCCTAGATATATACATGAATATCAATGCATTAAAATTATATTTTTACAAATATTTTAAAAGAAAATAATTTACCTTCTCTGCCCTCATCATTTGTAAATATTCCAGTATCACTTTCAGAGCTGCTCAATGAACTGTTGCCAGGAATTTCTGTAGCTGATGGGGGCTGAGGATCCCGAATGCTTAGTCTGTGTAAAGCAGTTGTAGGAGTAGCAGTATCCAAAGGTGATGAGAACACCTGAGGTGGATCAATGTTCATACTGCGTTGGATATCAGTACGGACACTGCGTTTACGTTTTCCACAAGATGCGCCAGAAATGCCACGACAAAATCTGAGTCATATTAATAATCATTCGATTTTTTAAAATCTGTAATACTGTTAGAAAATTTGACACTAAACTCATACCTCCTAATCAAAATAAGATATTAACTAAAAGACAATATACCTGCAATCAATATCACAATTATTAAAAATAAAATAAGAACATTTATTATTAAATGAAAATTTTCCTCTGTGGATTTATAAAAAGTTATCTGAAATTAAATACAAAGGTAAGTCAATTATTATCTGCAATTTAGTTATATTTTTGTATATGTTGGTAGTATTGTCGTTTTGCGTTGATTGTACAGACTTTGTTTATTTGTTGTTATGTCTATGCATATTTCAAGCTGCTAGGACAGTTTCATTATCTCTGTCATGCTGTTAATCATGACTGTTCCAATTTCTATTTTTACCAAAGAAGAGCAACGTTCAGCGATCTGTTTCTTGTGGTCGGTTTTTTGAGACTTACAAGCTCCAGAACTGGAATACTGTGAGAAAAAGGCTGCAACAATAAACAGGGTATATTACAATGAGATGCTTACTGTCAAGCTAAAGCCTGCAATTCGAAGCCAATACTGAGGACTGCTGTCAAAAGGTGTTGTGTTGTTGCGTAACAATGCCTGTCCGCATACTGCTGCCCGTACTACTGAAACGCTTCAGTAACTCTATTTTGAAGTACTGGCTCATTCTCCATAAAGTTCTGTTCTTGCCCCTTCTGACTATTATTTTGGTCCACTCAATGAGCCATTCGTTGATTTACCTTGAAAGAATCGGTGCATTCTTGGCTTACAGCTTGACCGAAAACCTTTATTTATGAGGGCATCAGGATGCTTGTACAATGGACTAAGTGTGTTGAAAAACAAGGGAACTATGTCAAAAAATGATGTACGTATAAGTTTCCTATTTGAATACAATAAAATTTTATAACTGCACTGGGGATAATAAATGACACCTTCATATAAGCATCAAACATTATTTTGTTTAAATTGTGAAAAAGTCATCAGCAGTTTGAAAAATTTGTTACTGATCTATTTAACAAATTATATTTTCATTTATTATGATTATATTTAACAGATTATATTTTCATTATTTTTTACAACTGCGTTCAAATAGTTTCACATAAATGTTCAATATTTTTTAAAAAATTTAGAAATTAAAATTTTTTTAAAAATAGGTCACCCCGTATAGTAAGTGTTATACAACACATACCTGTTATCGCAATTTGGTATATGTCTAAATACACGCTTTTTCTTGCCACTCCCACTCATGAAACAAACTGGAGGCCTTGAAGAAGTTGATGCCATTTCTACATCAACAGCCATTCGTTTAAATTTACGTTTCCTTCAAATGAACATAAGTTTTATTTAGTAAAACTCCACATATATCATAGTTATTTTAAAATTAAACATGTATTCAAATAATTTTGCACCATTTTAATTATACTGAAATCTGTTTCTTGTATCTATCATATGTAGAGGAAATGTATGAACTAAAATAAATTACATACCGTCTTGTGCTTGGCCTGATTGGAGAAAAGTTTTCATTCACAGAATCAGATTCCAAATTTCCCAACAGATGAGCTTGTTTACGAGATTGTAAACTAAACATTGCTGGTTGTCTCCCACTAATATCATCAGAATCACTCTGCAAAACAATGCACAACAGTCACAACCAACCCAGGAAAAAATTAGAGATTTATATTTCTTTCTCTAACCTACCAATTTAATTATTACCACTTAAACAATAGTTGACTATCCGAACTTTAAACAGAGCAAAATTATACATTTCACACATGTAAAAATTTGCAAACCTTCTCAACCTGTAAAAAAGTAAAAAGTATGAGTGTTTAACATGAATGACTTTGAATCACTTATAATAATTTATTTGTATTCTTTTAGAAGTCTGCTCATTTTAAGTGATTCCCAATTGGGGCTCTATTAATTTTCTCTATTTTTCTGGTGTAGTTGTTTAGTCCATGATGTTGGTATTTGTTGATTTCATACATGTTCCTTCTTGAGCTGCGTGTATAATGTTTTTGAATAGTATGCCGTCTGCATATGTTGTCTGTAGGTTCATTAAATTGTTGTGTCTGTTTTTATAGATGTGGTATTTTTCTAGTGAGTTTAGTTATATTGGATTATTCACTTCAAGTATGGTTAGGTTATTTTTGTAATTTGTTATTGCATGTTTATGTGATATTAGGTGTGCTGCTACATTTGATGTTTTTGTATTTTTATTTTTGAATGCTCTGTAATGTTCTTCAAATCTTATTTTGAATGATCTGGTTGTTTATATATATATATATATATATATATATATATATATATATATATATATATGAAGGTAAAATTATTGCACTTAACGGTGGATAAAATTACTCAAAAATAGTAATATATAACTTCATAAAGTCAGTGCAACGGAAAAACAATGGATAATATTAAATATCAAGAATATATATATATATATTTAGGTTAGTTTTGGTTGGTAAAGATTATTTAGATTTTTTGGACTAGGAGACTGACAGACTTACCTTGGTAAGAGTCCACTCTGTAGTCTTGAGATAGAAACACATAAAAGCACTTAAACAATGAAAGCACTTAAACAATGATATATTTCAACCACACAGTGGTCTTTATCAATCGAAGAGAAAACATTTATTATTTTATTTGTATTATTTTATTTCATTCTCTCATATTTCTTTTTGTGTTTTCTCTTCGATTGATAAAGACCACTGTGTGGTTGAAATATATCATTGTTTAAGTGCTTTTATGTGTTTCTATCTCAAGACTACAGAGTGGACTCTTACCAAGGTAAGTCTGTCAGTCTCCTAGTCCAAAAAATCTATATATATATATATATATATATATATATATATATATATATATATATATATGCTGATATGTATTCCTTCACGGATGGAAAAATATGAATAGTTACTATCTGGAGTACATCTGTTCGTTCTGAAGTGCATAAAATCACAGTTCCGACATTTGCTAGAAACAATTGCAGATGAAAAAAAAATACTCCTTATGCCAAGCCACAAGATAACTTGAGAGGTCAAAAATCAAATGCCACTAATAAGAACTGACAATGACACATGGGTAAAATCTGAGGAAGAAAAAGGAGATATGTTTCCGGACTACCTGCCAGACATCTTTACTCCTTTTCCAGTAAAAATATTATGTAAAGATCACTGATACTCTGATGATTCGATACATCCCCTTCAAAGAACTTCAGGAAGAATTAGCAAAGGTTCCTACTAAGAAAGCCACCAGTTATGATCTAATCGATGGACGAATTCTGAAGGAGTTTCCACACAAGTCTGTCATGAAACTTTGGTCTAAAATATGTCCTGAGAGTGGAATCTAGCCGAAATACTAATGATTGTAAAGCCAGGAAAACCACCGAATGACAAAACAGCCTATCATCCAACATCTTTGCAAACAGTGATATCACAAGTTTGAATGCTGATGGAGTGACAAACAAATAATTGAAGAGCAGGTTTTGTTTCCGAATCACCATGAATTAAGCACTCTACTATAGACCAAATGTATCAAATTGTGGAAGTAGTTGAGGAGAAAAACAAGGTACCCTCTAGCATCTTCCTCGGCATCTCCCAAGTCCATGACTGTTTTTGGCACACTGGCTTCACAAAGTGACAAACCTCCAAATGAATTTTGGCAAATACTCAAATCCTACCTTAAAGATATTATTTTCTGAGTTAAACAAAGTAGAGAGCACTCCAGTTCAAGGATATTGTCCCAGGCCGCCTCAAAGTAATGTCTTTGGCTACGTACTATAACTTATCTATACAAGAGATATACCAGCAAACAGGACTGCCATTTTGGCGACCTTCGCATATGACAATATGCTATCTTGTCTGTCACACAAAATGAAGCAAATGTATGTCGCACTTTGAATGACTCCAGCAACACGAGAAAACCCTACGTTATTTAAACAAACAATTTTATTCAGGAAAACTGTGCCAAATTTTATATGCTACTGATCAGTAATGAAATTTGTATTTCAAATAGTAAAACGTTTTCAAAAACTGTTAACTTCAAAGACAAAGTTTCAATCTTTGAAGGCATATCATTGCTAGAAGGAATGTAATATTAGATACAATTTGTTGCCCATAAGAAAAAAAAATTGAATAACTAATTATACTGGCAAAATATATTATATATGTAAACCTTTTTTTTCAAACAATTGAAACATTTTTTGTTCTTATATCAACTACCTGCTTCATTAAAAAAAATTAATTATGTTTTAAAATTTGTATAATGTGGATGAATTTCTACCATACACTGTAGAATGCTGCTGAAATTAATGGCCTGTAGCACCACTGTGTTCCAAAATATCATTAATAGCAAACGAATGAACAAATCGAGGTTTGTTGATTCACTCAGCGATGATCTTGTATTCAATAGCCTTATCTTGAGCAATAAACATATATTTTTCATAAAAATCAGTAAACATTTTTCAGTTTCAGAAGCCAAAATCAGTCTCTTCTTCAGGTAGATTCTGTGTTTTTTTTTCAGAAATCTTGTTTATATTTTTGAAACATAGTAATGGTTTTTGATGCAAGCTTCTCAGCTAATGTCTCAGAAAATTCAACTCTTGACTTTATTCCAGTTATAAGTTGTTATTTCTGATGAAATCCATTGTTTAAAATTAATATTATATCACTTTCTTCCAATTCTATACCATATGAAACGCAGCCTATGAAATCATAATCACTGTTAATGCATTTGTATTTATTAATCTCACAAACTATAATACTTAACAGGTCTTGGTATTCTAAATATGAATCTTTTGTTAATAATATTCTACGGGTACTGACATACATCCTTTCCAGATACACCAGCTAAAACACAGTATTTATGTCTGTTATCACTCTATCTCAGATTATAATGTAGTATAAAAAACACAGAAAATAATTCCAACTGTGTATGACAAAAGAAAAAAAATGCACTCGTCCTCAATTCAATTATTGAACATGCATAAATCTCAGTTCTGATAAATCTCAATAAATAAATTTGTACAGAAGTGTATCACCAGATAATTGCCTTGTAAAATTTCAGATTTTAAAATTTAGTTACAAAATATACGCATAAAACTTTTACAGTTTTGACAAATTTTGACTTGTTAATGTCTCTTGTAATTGAAAATAACTCTCAATGTTGACTTTTTTTTATAAATTCAGTATTTTGGGCAGTTACATATGCACTCATAATTATGTCTGAGGAGACACAAGAAATGCATGAAATATATAGTTTTAAAAATCTTACTATATGATTAATTAAAAATAAATTACATTAAATATTTGAGAATGAAACAAACAAAAAATTGTGACATTGTGTTTACATTGAATGTTAGTTATATGATTGTTTGAATGTTATGATTAAACTATTTATGCAGTTACACGCTTCTATTGTTAGTTACTGTTGATCTTATACAGGGAGCGGCAGAAATACCTGATGATTTTCAATCGCGTACAGTCGAACAGTTGTGTGGAGGGGGTGGTGGGGAGCGGCGAGTTGACAAGGCCATTCGACGCCATTTCAGTGGCCATGGAGCAGTGGTCCGGTGTACACCGTGCATTTGTCATTGAGACATATTTTAAAAGTGGTAATTCAGTTGTTGCTACACAACGTCAGTTTCGTAAGCATTTTAATGTGAGCCGTAGAGGATGCATCCCATCCCGAAACACAATCAAACTGTGGGTGGATAGTTTTAGAACAACTGGTTCATCTTTAAAACAAAGGCCTACAGGGCGTCCAAGGTCAGTGAGAACACCGGACAATAATGAGCAAGTGAGACAAACTGTATTAACAAGCCCGCATAGACCGGCGCGTAGACAAGCTGCCGCTCTTCAAATGTTTGATCGCACAGTCAGACATATTTTGCACTACGATCAAAACTTTCATGCGTATAAAATTGCCATCGTCCAAAAACTTCAGCCTCATGACTACGCTAATCGCCAGGCATTTTCAGAGCAAATGATCAATTTGATGGATGACCAGAAAATTCTTCTAATAAGTGATGAGGCTCATTTTCACCTTGATGGCTATGTTAATAAACAGAACTTTAGATATTGATCGAATGAGAACCCACAAGAGTTGCACGAACGCCCTTTACATAGTGCTAAAGTTACCGTGTGGTGCACAGTAACTAAGAAATGTGTCATCGGACCGTACTTTTTTGAGGAAGGTGGGTGTACGGTTACAGTCAACCATGAACGTTATCTACGGATGCTAGACAGTTTTTTGATACCAGAACTATCAGAAAGACTGCTAATCTTTCTTGTTTAGCTATTAGAAAGATTTGGTTCCAACAAGACGGAGCCACTTCTCACACAGCAAATGTCGTCATGGATTATTTGAGAACTAAGTTCCGTGGCCGTGTTATCTCACGGAATGGTGACTTTGCTTGGCCCGCACGATCCCCTGACCTCAGTGTGTGTGACTTTTTTCTTTGGGGTTACCTCAAATCAAGTCTACACAAACAAACCCCGTACACTGGAGGATTTGAAGGAAGCCGTAACTCAAGAAATCGCCTCCATAACAAACGAGATTTTGGGAAAAGTGTTTGACAGTTTCATTTCAAGACTGGAGGAATTCATGACAAGGAATGGACACCACTTAAGTGATGTTATCTTTAAGTAATAACAGGTTGTATTTCCGTGTTTTTTTATCATGATATTGTGTTTTTCATTAATTGCCATCTTTTATAATGTGTAACAAATAATAAACTTTAAAAAATATGTATACGTACTGAAGCTATTTTTATTTAAAAACCGCCAGGTATTTCTGCCGCTCCCTGTACAATCTATCTATAAAATCAAAATAGAGAAACTTCTCACACAAAAAAGTGCAATTATAAATGTTTCTTGCACTTTCATAGCAAGTGCAAGTTTCGTATCTAGAGTTTTGCCTAAACTCTAAGACAGAATCACAATCTGAGTTACGACAAACTCACCTACCATGTAAAAATTACATACCATATCAAATAAACGTTAATACTGAACAAAGATTATCCTTGTTGTGTAGGCCTTCTTGTAATACCAGGAAAACCAGAACTACAGTAGAGCCTTGAAATTCCGAGTCTCAATAGTTCGAGCCTATTTAATCTATTTGAAAAAAAAATGATGAGTCTGGCTTCCAAGAAATGTTTATATCAATACGGTATGCAAAGGAAATGAGTTGTGCTTTCAAGGATATCCATATTAAGTTTTATAAACTTATTTATTGCATTTTTAATTGTAGTATTAGGGTTCTTTAAAACTCCTGCGTTTTCTAATGCACAGGAACGCATATCCGTGTAATCCGAATTTTCGGTAATCCGAGAAGGTCTCGGTCCCATCTACCTCGAATTATCGAGACTCTACTGTACTTTAATTCAAAAGTGTCTAATTTGGATTTCAATTAATGCATTAATCATACATATTAAGACTCAACATTTTATTTCCACAGTAAAATACATCACAATAGTCTATTAAAGAGAAAACATACAAATAAATTTATGTTTGTATTATTGCTTAAAATATTATTAATAAACAATAACCTAATACAACAAACACACAATGAACTTACCTGTCAAACTGACAATAACAATTCTGAATTATTAATTTTTTTTAAAACATAAACAGATTTTCCAAAATGAATCAGTCTCAAACGTCATTTAAAAACAAATAGCAAGTGGAACATTGTGATATGAAAAAATCATTGTGAGATATAATATTGTAGAATAACATTGCAGGTATCTCACAGGACACTGAGATAATTTGTAACAAAAATATAAAGAATATTTTACTTTTGTCAAGCTATACAGCTTATCTAGAATAGAGATCGGGGAGAACCCCATACCTTACCTTAGTAAATAAAGTACAGCAGTCTCGAAATTACGAGTCTTGATAATTCGAGCTTTTGTTAAACTCAAGCCTATTTCTATTTGAGGCTATTTTATCTATTTGAAAGAAAATGATATGAGCCGAGATTCCAAGAAATGTTTATAGTCATTTGGTATGCAAAGGAAGTGAGTCAGGCTTTCAAGAAATGTTTATATCAGTAGGGTATGCAAAGGAAATGAGTCTGATATCGGAGAAATATTTAGAGCGATAAGGTATGCAAAGGATATGAGTCAATTTTCCAAGATATGTTTATATCAATACAGTATGCAAATGAAAGTGTCTGGCTTTCAAGAAATGTTTATATCAATATGGTATCCAAAGGAAATAAGTCGGGCTTCCAAGAAATGTTCATACAAAGTTCAATAAACGTATTTAGTACATTTTTAATTATCTATTCTATTAGGGTTCACTAAAACTCTATTTTTTCTAATGCACAGGAACGTATTTCCGTGTAACCAGTTTTCAATAATTCGAGGGGGGTCTCAGTCACATCTAACCTGAATTATCGAGACTCAACTGTATTAAGCCTTTGTGATTTTTAGTTTTGGCCCTCACAGAGTTAAAATTAAACATGTATGTAAAACTTTTGAACTATAGGTTCATGAATGAACTCATTTCTTTATAAATATTAAATGACGAATGAAACACAATTCCAAATTTATAAATCCCAAATCTGAGAGAATAATTATATTTAAAAAAGAAAGTTAATATAGAAATGTAAAGTAGGATTTGAATCAATTTAAAGATTTTAATTAGTTTTACCTGATACATGCTTGACATGCCTTTATTATCTGGTCCAATGCTGCTACTGGAATCATCACTATGCTTCTGATGCCAACAAAATGCTACAACAAAAGAAATTAATTGCTATTAAGTTAGTTAGAGCTTAACTAGTAAGAAATTAACTATATGTATTAATAAAGTAGTGTGTAGTGAAATTTTTAGTGAACTCATAATACTTTCTGGTGAGAAAGAATTGAAGTTAATAAAACAGCATATTTTTTTGAAGACACATTTTTGGAGTAACATATTTTGGAGTAAAACAATTGTAAATAAACCTTATATTTTTTACCAATTTTAGACTTCATGAACAAATATACTATTTGAAAAAAAATTGTTACTTCTTATTTAAATGATATCAACAATACAAAGAAGTAATTTGGGAAAAATATTATTTCTTGTTTCAATGACATCAACAATGTAAGATACTTTAAAAGTAAAATTTTTAAAACATTTTTAAATAGAACTAACATCGAATTCTGGCCGCTTGAAAAAAATTTAATAATAACTTGTATGAAATAATTCCTATTTAATTTATATTAAGTTACAGCTGTTACAAATTAATATACTATATATTTTGTAAAGAAATATCACTTCTTATAGAAAATTTTTATTACCATATCTATACCAAAATTAATGACAAACTGAATCTGATTATAAAAAAAAATTCTTTGAACAAAAATGTGAATTCATCACTTACGTAAACTACCAGTAGATCGAGTCCTTCGTCTGTATCCCCAAGGTCGTCTACGTACAGCTTGAGAATCACCTCTAGAATAAATTGGACCCGTTTCCATATCAACTTGTGTCTCCATTAGATAAACTCGATCTTGTGGGTAAGTCTTCAAATCAGGTAAAAACTCCATTCTAATGTTACTTTATAACTGCAACTAAAAACGTTTTCACTTTTAGCAATAGAGTAACAGCTAATTAATCATCTTACAGTACAGTATCAATACAGTAAAAGCATCTTCGAGACTTTGATCATGCAAAATTATTAAAAATGCTGGATTACCGGGAGTGTGTTAACTGCTTGTATTACAAAAACTAAAAATCAACAGTATCTGCCATATAATATGAATTGACTTGGATAATGAAAAATTTAGGTTATTTAAAACTTGCAGTTTTTGTGTTGTACATCTTGAGGTTTTTATTCAAAAACAAGTGTAATTCAGGTTATTTATTTATCACTTTATAAACTATAAAACAGTTTATAAAAACTGTCTGTTTACAACATTTTTGTTTGTAGATTAAAAACCATATCTATGTTCTAAACCATTACAATAACATATAAGAGAGTCTCGCTTATCTGAGATTCCGCCTTATCAGATACTCGAAAACTTTTAAAAATAAAGAAAAATGCTCTGCTCATTAGAAAGCATCTAGTTTTAGATGTCACTGAGTATAGATTGTACCTCAGACCCAGCAAACCTGAGCAGTACTTTCTAGCTTTGTCGCATCAGTCGCAAGTCTCGGCTCAGTATAATATGATTTGTTAATCGGCCTAATATTGTGTTATTTTGTTTTGCATTGTTTATAATGAGTAGGTATTACTTTTGTGTTTTGAATCGTTGTTAACTTTTTATCATTTTGTTATTGTTTTTATTGATAGATTTATCTACATGCTTTAAATACCCACAATGATTTGTGTTAAACCAGGCCTGGCAAAAAAATATTGATATTTGATCAATAGGAAAGGAAGAGAAGAGAAAATAATAATAGTCTACAGTTTTGATTTTCTTGCTTTTCATATATGGTAATTAAATACACATTCCAAAGAGTAAAAATATTTGAAACTTCAGAAACTATAAATAGTCCTTAAAAGCCTTGTCATATATTGGAGCATAAGCATATTTTAACTTTACAAACAATGGCTACTTCTGTATGAATAAATTGTTGAAAAATTACCACACCATGTTTTATCACATTTCTATACAGTAATATTAATATATAGACACAAATTATCTAGTTAGGCTAGGTTTGGTTTTTCAGCCAAACAACAATTTTTGGTAACTAGACATCATCAATTTTGCACTAAAAAATAATACAGGCTGATGTAGAAATATTTTACAAAAAATTTAAAAAACTTCGTGTTGACAATCAAAGAGTATAAAGTCAGGTTTTAATTTTTGTTAAACAGAGCAATAAATTACAATATAGCTAGTTTATAATGTGGCTATAAAGATTTCAGTTACGAGAGATTTTATTTTTATAAGAAAATAACTACTAATATACAAAGAAAATTCACACCTTGAGTGAAACTGCCTTCTCACAAAAATGTATACCAAAACTCACTTGCTACCATTTGCCTGTTAGTAAGTTACCTTGTGCTACTAAAGTTTTAATACTAAATCTAGCCTAACTGGTTACTTTCATTTTAATATACCTATATTATGTATTATTTTTAATATACCTAATTCATAATGTAAAATAATACAGTATGGCAATTCTTCAACATTTAATTCATACGGAACTGTCTTTGTAAAGTTAGGTTATTAAAATTTTACGTTATGGCCTGTTTACATTTCGATATCAAGATTTATAACATAGTTTAAATCAGTGTTTTCTTTTATAGGAAAACATTCTTCGTAAACAGTTATAAGTATCTTAGGCCATATAGGTTATGTTAGATTTGAATTTCCATTAATCCGAGCTATTTATGGTGACTATAAATATAAGGTAGTTGTAATATGTTACATTTTAAAACATCAAAGATTATGGTATTTTCCTATTGTACAATGTTTTATTTTTTCTGTCACATCTGCATTACAACAGAGCACAACTGTTAGTCTGGTTTTGCTCTTTGCTCCACCACACCATTAACTCCTTGAAGGTCAAGAGTTCTATCTGGCAAAAGATTTTAAGGACAACGGTTTTATCAAAATTAAAAATATCTTTTTTGATGTACATAGTTTTTTACATTATAATATTTCTAGGCAATTACTGACATATTTTTCATTTACTTGATTAGTCCCCCAAATGTTTTTTTAGTACTTTCTTCAATCAAAATCGATTTATGTTTCAAACTTGTAGACATAGAGAACAACATAATGTAGCATTAAATTTAACTACACTTTCTTAAAACTGAGCAGAACTGAACTAAGAGTGGAAAAAAACCACGATCTTTTTGCAGGGTCAAGGAAGGATTTTTAGGCCTACTTTCCTTGAAAGGTAGAAGCTGTTAAATTTAGTACAGTATCTAATTTCACTCTAAAAACTAAATACCTTAGGTTCCTGGTAAGGTGGAGGCCATTTCTCTATAGCAAAATTTTTTAAAATGGTTCATTGCTCGTTCTAAGCTAGTTTATTCACTATATTAAGGGCTGGTATAGTAAAATTAATACTAATTTGTTGGGAACAGTATTTAAGATCATTGTAACGAGTGGTTCATTGTATTTGGAGTCATTGTAGTAAGGTTTACAGTGGTACATTACTGAGAACTATAATAAAATATATCTTTCAAGTTTCCAGTTAATATATTTGGTTACAAGAAAAGCTGAGTTTCTAAATATACTTAATGATTGGTAAATTAACGCTATAGACATCCTAGCTCATTAACTGATATGATATAGGCATTGGAAAGGCAATACAAATCTAACTTCATTTGTAATGTAATTTGAAAAACGCATTAGGACGGACATAAACAGCAGTCATTATGGTGATAAGTTTTTAGAGACAAAATAATAATCATGAGAAATGTTTTGCATGTGATGATCTAAAGCATGGAGATGATAACAAATTAACAATGGTCAAGCAGATGGAACATGCAACAAATAAACAAAAAACATGTAGCTTGAGGAAAGTAAATGATAAGCTGAGCTCATCTGTATGATGACCACTCTCAAAACTGTACCGTAACAAGCTGACTTCCTCAGTAGAGTACAATAGCTCTTCTCCATTAACCTATATTTTTATTTCTCTCGTTATAAAGATTGACTGAATAAATTATTATAGATACAGAAGACACTTTATAAATTATATTTGTATTCTCTATATCTTTTAATTTATAAATGGTACATTTTATGTTTATTACGTATGTATATATTACTTTCATTTTAAAGATCATGATAGAGAGATCTATACAATTGATCTTCAAAAACTTTACAGATTAATAATCATAGATTTTTAGTTACTCCATAAGCATATGAAATCATATTGTAATGACGCTAAACTTTAGAAATTTAATTTACATTTCTTCATTTTTATTACTTTCTCCATCCAATATTGAAAGAAAAATTTTTTTTATATAACCAAATATATCCCAACCCGATTTTATGTTGGTACAATAGAATATTTTCAGAAATAAAAATTAAGATAGAAAGGAACTGTAATTTTTAAAATACCAATTCTGTCTACATGTCCTTATCTCTGTCTTTGATATTAGCATAGATCCATTGTTTTGTTTGTGATAAAATGAGTTTCTTATCATTAGCGAATGAACTAATTATAGACCAATCAAATATTTCAGACTGTAAAAAGAGCAAACTTATACATTTAAACTTCATGTCAATGGTTGAAAATTAAGATAAAAGTTCTTCAAGAAAAATAATAAAGGCAGCAAAAAAACAAAGAATTAGAAGTTGCCATTTTTAAGTGATTTTTGACACAATATTGGAGACCCGATTCTTTATGAAAAAGCTTAGGGAAAAAAATATAAAACTATAGATAAAATTTTTCTCTCCCATTTGCAAGATACATACAGTAATTACTTGAAATTTACATTGTTTTCAAAAAATGCAATCGTCTGAATTTTGTATCATCCGATTGTAGTTTGATCCTAATTGATTCTGATAATAGGATTTTTAAAAAATACATATATATATTAATTATTTTATTATAAAACAGCAAATTATTTCATAAAGAAACATTTACTTTATAAAGTTATAAATGTGTTATGTATTAAATTTAACAAAAAATAAAGACCTTTGGGATAAAAATGTACATTGTCCACCACCTAAAAAAAGTATAAAATTGTTCAAAAACAAATCCTGAAACTATTTTGATAATTATTACTTGTTATTGCCATGGTAGGTTAATTTTATATGCCTATATTGAAATACACCTATAAAGTATCCAGTAAGGATAGATTTGGTTGTAATTTATACTTTTAACTAAACAAATGTACACATGTAAGGCTAAAATTAAAATAGAGATCACGTGACGTCCTCCGACTAAAAGTATTATTCCACAGAAGTAGATGTCTAACTAGGTAATGTATAAAATCACAACCTAATCTTTCCTTACTAGAGACTTTATAGGTATATTTAATATATGTATGCATAGTATGGCGCACAATTGATATGCAGACTTAGTACTTCTTACTATTCCACACTGAATTTCTTACCCAACTAATGTACATTTTATCCCCTTTTAATTTTAGTCATATTAAATAAATTTATTCCGGTTTAGAATGCATTTTGAAATAAAACAAAAGAAAAAAACCAATGGTCATGCAATATTTTAGATTATTACCCCAAAAAAGTAAAGTTAGCTATAATGAAAATCAGTTTTACTGCAATGATTGAATTTATAAAGAAACCTTGGTTCAATAAAAAAAAAATTCTTTTGGATATCGTCCTATTTGATGGTTTCGTACAATTTCAAAAAATATCGTATGGTGCCGAGCTAATGCACAATAACCATTATTTTTTTATCTTGAGGGCTATCTACAACAGGAAGTATACTTTTTTTTCTAACAAGATGAAATCCTAAATGACCGATAATACCATAAATATTATAATTTGGTCCTGTTTCATTAGTGTTTGTACATGGAGGATATCTTAATATTAAAAAAATTTTAATAATTATTCTGTGCCATTTAAAATCACTTTTTTAAAGTAAGAACGTATTTTTAAAGAACATGGATGTGAGACGAAAAAAATCGAAGTTGGCTTTGTCAAGTAGTAAAAAAAAAAAGATTAATTTTCTACTTAACCTAACATAGTTTTAAAAGTGGTGAAAATGTCCTATTCTAGAGTACAAAGTAAAAAATTTTACTTTATAACAAAAAAAGTGCATATACTTTAAAAAATGTATTTTTGAAAATTCAGTCTGTGTAAGAAGAAAACGTAGGCTGTAAATTTAAGCAGTGAAACGATTTAAGGAATTAATGTATTTGGTTTAGATAATTAACAGACTTAAACTCAATTACAATACTACAGACTTTGAACTTAGGAAGATATATTGATATTGATGACATTTACAATAAGTATGCTAAACACAAATTCTTATACAGAACAAAAATCAACTCTTAAGAGCCTAGATAATTTGTAGATGTGGTGTTTATAACACTGGCATAACAAAAAGTACTTTATAATCGTAACTACTACTTTAAAACAACATTTATCGTTTAATAGTACATAATTAAATGTATTAACACAAAACATGAATTTGTCAAAGATAACAACTTACCATTTCCACTATATCTCATAAATAACTTAATTTGGAAGTAGCAGGATTAACAAACATAAAACATAACAACACCATCTGTTACTTTTTCCTCACAATTTCTTATTACCTTAACTGCACTAACATTCTCTCTTACTGCATTTGTAGTGGTGGTTGGTATTAATAACGCTCAGCTAGTAAATACAAAGTTTCTGTTACATTTTATTTCTACAATTGCATTAAAAAATTTGATTGAATATCATTAATTTTACAATGAATAAATTAATGTTTAAAAACTCATTAATGTAGATTAATATAAGACAAACAATGCTTGATCCGTTATATGAAAATATCTTACACAGCTGATTAAGGAAATAAAACTAGATACAAATATCATTGGCCGACCGTTGGATCTTTTCTACCAATCCCTTGCTTTGTGGCTATTACTGTTTCCCGCGAAATCACTTTTATCTGATTATATCCCGCCAGAGCGCCAACTATTTTGCTTTTCCCGTTAGGCTCTTCCATTAGTTAAAGGGTGTATTCATTTGTGTGAAGTCAAAGAGAGAAGAATTAGTAAGTGCCTTATTGTGAATCCTTAATACGATAATACACAGGCAAGTCTTGATTCCATGTTATTTAAATTCTTTATTGTGATTATTGTTTAATCTAAATGTGCACAGTTAGCAAAATATTAACCTAGTTTTATAGTTTTCTAAACAAGGGCTGATTACGTTGGCAAGCTGGCGGGTATTAATTTTTCGCGGGAATTGACCCCAAGCTGAGCAAGTTCTTTTCATATGGGAAAACTTACGTGGCTTTGTTTTTCAGTTTTAATAGTTAACATAATTAATTCATGAAGCTTACATTATTTTACTTTGGTCAAAACTAATTTCTCCTTCACTAGGTGAGTAATATTTTAATGTTAATTTCTTGTTTAATAACTGCAAAATCTGACTACATATATAACAAAAATCAAGCCATTCTTGTAAAGGATTGATTGAACTAAGTTATAAAACTTTAGATTTAATTGTATTGAAATTATTTTAAAACTTGCATCTCCTAACTGTAATCTACCTGTTTTTAAAAGGTAATCTAACAATGTTTAAATCTAGTTTCAAAGTACATAATGAATAGGTTAAATGTAGTTTTAATCACATGGTAATATTAAATTTCAGGGAAAAGAATAGTTAGTAATTATAAACTAGCTATTATCTTTAATTTTGAAAACAAATTAAACATGTTGTGTAGAAAGTCTTATAGTGTAGCTTAGTACTGATGCCCCAAAATTGAGAGTTGTAAAAGAACAAATTTAACCTAACTTGACACACAAGCAACTTTATAAAGCTAGTATTATTTTATAAAACAGTGCTAAGCTACTCACAATATCTGAATAGTTCAAAATATCTCATTAGGATAGAATTGATTTAAAAAAAAAAAGTTAAACACATGAGGTAAACAATTTATGACTAAATGAAACACTGTTGATACAAAAACATATACCAAAATTTAGATTCTTCATGTTGACAAGTTAACCTATCTTTGCAACTTTTATTTTGATTTTTCCTTATAATCAAATCTAACCCGGATACTTTTGAATGTAATATAACATAGTACTCTGTCGATGTAATACCATTTTGTTTCTTAATAGTTTTTTCCTTGTTTACAAGTACAATGTTTTGTCCTTAATTGAAGATAACTAGTTAGCTGATAATTACCCACTCTTTATAGAAACAAACATAAGCTTTAAACTGAGTTTAGGTGGTGTTTAACAAGAGATCTTAACCCTTATTTTGAAAACCTTACAGGAAAGTGGGAAAACAGTTTTGGGGTTCCTATTTTCAATAATTTCTTGGACACTTTTAGTAGTTTATGATTTTTATTGTAAAAGAAACTCGTTTTAAAAATATTTTACCAACTTTTAAAAATAAATCTTCAGAAAATAACAAACAAAACCCATGTGTGAGTTATCCCTTTTTGGCAAAATATAACATTTAGGCAATGCACATTTATGGGTTATGTCCTTCCAACTCATTTAGTCAACATAATCCATATTTTTAAGGTCCTATCCCACAAGTTCTTAAGGGTTGCAACCTTGTGCCAAAGTTATTGTCTTTTCACTAAAATTTGCCAAATAGTCTATTACAAACAAATTTAGAGGGATACTACATTTCGTATTTATTTCCCGTTCCCACGTGTTCAATTTTAACAAAAAAAATTATATCGGGTGATACAGAAAGCAAAACAAGATATGAAAACTCTCGCTCACTCCCAAAAAATTTACAATTTTGGAAAATTGTAATTTTCCCAAACGTGGTGCTAATAGTACTGGTAAAAATGCACATTGCCCACTCCCAATACAATGCATATAAAATGAATCAAAAACATGTCCTGAAACTATATTTATAATTATTGTTTGTTATTGCCACAGAAGGTTAATTTTATATATCTATGAAGTATCCAGTCATGATATATTTGGTTGTAATTTTATATGTTTAACCAAATCTACACATGTTAGGCTAAAATAGAGATCACGTGACAAAGTATTATTCTGCGGAAGTAGACGTCTAATTAGGTAATGTATAAAATTACAACCAAATCTATCTATACTTTATAGGTGTATTTTAATATAGGTATACAGTAATATATAAAATTACAACCAAATCTATCCTATCTGGAGACTATATAGGTATATTTAAATATATGTATACGTATTACGGCATGGCGTTGATATGAGGATGTAGTACTTCTTAGTACTCCGCACTGAATTTTGTTTACCAACTTTAATTTGATAAAAATGGTATTTATTTCCCTGGGTGAGAGTTTTCATTATTTTGCTTGTATCCCTGATGATTTTCTGTGTCGCCCGCTATAATTTTCCCCTAAAATCGAACACATGGGAACTGCAAATAAACACCCCACATTTTGCTTCTCTATACTTGTGGTCCATGTTGGTTACACTAAATTTATTTTACCTTCTTGATGGATTTACAACAAATTTTGCCTTACATCCTTTTGGCAAAACGTGAAATATGTCCCACAGTACAATCAACACCTGCTAACTTAATTTTGGAAAAAGTGAGGGTTACAACATGCTGCCAAAACACTATCAATTTAGATATTTAGGTATTATATCCTGAATCTACACATTAATTTTATAGGGAAAACAAATCTTGCCTGTTGATGCAGATATTCCTAAGGAAAAGGGGAAAAATAATCATGAAATGTGCCAAAAATTTACAATTTTGAAACATAATGGCGCAACACATTTATAATTACGGTTCCTTCTTCATTTTTACTGATAAAATCACACGATGCCTTTCTTTGAAGCTGACATTTTAAACACTATACATGCTAATAATAACACACAAAACATGAAAATTTATATCAGCAGAAGATAAACAAAATTTTTTCAGATGAACAAAAAAATTAACTCAAAAAAACCTTTTTATACTAAAGGTTCAATGACGTAATGATTTCTTATATGGGATTATTACATAGAGTTGTCAGATGTAGTAAGTGACAGATTTCTAGATCACAGTTTTATACCACAATAATTATCTCAATCATGTGAAACAAATTTCAGTTTCCTTAAATTTTGTAGTTCATTACATTCGATGAATGTTAATTAATCACTTAAACAATAGTTAATGACTATCCGAACTTTAAATTTTGTAAATTTGTTAAAACTTACTGGGCAGAACGTTTTCGATCACTATTTGGCGATATTCATCAGTGTCTTCTGCTTGGAGAGTACAATATAAATCACACATACTCTTTGATACTATCAAAAATCTGCCTTTAAAACCGTCACCGCTTGACCCGATATCTCCAAGCAGAAGACACTGATTATGATCGCCACATAGCGATCGAAAGCGTTCTGTCCAGTAAGTATTAACAAATTTACAAAACTTAAAGTTCGGACGGTCATTAACTATTGTTTAAGTGATTAATTAAAATTTCAGTTGTTTCATTATTTAAAAAAACTGGAATATAAAATTTAAAAACATCTGTTTAGAGAATTGTTACCACTTTAGACAGCTTTTCATACAATTTCTTATTGTAGAGGAAATGTGGTTAAATATGTAGGAAAATGATTGAATTAATTTCTTTCTTTTGTAACTATAGTCTATTATAAATAAATAAAACCTAACCATATAAAGGTTATATTTAAATCTTGATGTACATTTCGATTGCAAAGGAACCATCCTCAGAGGAAATTAGTACAAGACTAGCTTAATGTAATCATATTTGTCAGAAGCATATTAGATAACAATACTGACCACGAAATCACGTACGGAAATACCACATTAAACTCACTTTATTGCAATCACAGGTCTTTACTGAGCGATATATAGGCCTAGCATTACAGTAAGTCATATGAATTCTATAACACTTCAACTACAATTTAATGAAGGTACATGGAAATCGTGAGTGGAATACGTGGAAAACTTGCCTAACTTTTCAACTCTAGATAGATTTATGTACTGTAGTAAAATTTTGTAACTAGCTTTTCTACTTGTTATATTTTGTGGCCATATTTATCAGATTATTTTACTTCATTGTAGATTTTTTTTCCAAACACTAATTGAATCTAGGATATTGTTTAAAAAAACAATTGAACTAAGTGAAAAACTTCATCTCTTTTAACGTTTCAGCATAGCATCTTATGTTGTTATGTGCAGTGCAGTTGTCTATTAAAAGGACAATGTTGTGTTTCAGGCTGGTATCCCATTTAGTCAGCCATTCATTAAAAATTTTTGATGTTATCCAAGTATGGGAGTTTGAATGATATTCAACCTGTAGCTTTTTTATACCTTCAACAACACAGTTATACAGTTTCATGTCTGTTTAAAAAAAAAAACCCACCTGAAAAACTTTGTATGTGCAGGCTCTGGTAGATTTGACAATACGTATTAGTGTAATCAGGTCTCTCGGAGGTAATGAGTCGCCTACAATTTTCTTCTGAATGTAAACATTTTATTCCCACAAACATGCTACAAATATTACATGTTTTGTATATTCTTTGTGGTTAACAGTGCTTGAAATATCTCCCCAAAGAGCATCGTGCAGTTTAATATTGGTAAAATGAGGTATTGTAAGGTTTTCCATGTTTTTTAGTGTTACGTTATGTTTTTTTCAGGATTGCAAATTTTTTAGCTATTTCTGTGTTTTTTTCCCTGTTAGGTCTGTTTGCATAAGCAGGTAGGATTTTTTTCCATAAAATCAAGGTTTAGACTCATGATATATACCGATATTTACATCTGTGTAATATTAACATTTCCCTATGTTTGGTTGATAAAACATTTATATATGGTTGAGTCAGTGACCAATAATCGTCAAGCTGTATATATTATTTAATTTTAAAATAAAATGGATTAAAGTAAATGTAGTATCCTTTAAAAACTTTTGGTTATTCACATTATGATAACCTTGTGTATGGTCATTTGCATAATAAAAATTACTTATTATTTATTTTTATTTTTAAATAAAACTTAATACTTATTATTTGTTGATTCCATCTTCACGTGAGCTACTAGTTATCACTAAACACTTTATAATGTTTATAAATTTGCCTATAATAACACTTGTCCCACAATATCCCACACCTACCCTAACCTACGTAAACCTTGAGATCAGTTACGGTCTGAGTTGACAATGGGACATATCTCTCGAAACGGCCGTCCTCAACAAACATAAGTAAGTGATACTATAGGCAAGTTTATAAACATTTAAAAGTGTTTAAAAATTACTTGTTAGTGAATAGTTGATACACAACCGGTGCTTAGGTATTGTTAGATACCATTATAATTTTTATTTTCTCTTGAAGTGAATAAAGAAGTGGTAAAAGATTAAAGTTGACGTGAAGATTAATAATTCAAGTAAATAATTAAGAATCCGATTCTATTAGGCTCAATTTGATAACCAATAAAATAATAGCAATAATTAAGAAATAAAAATATACAACCCGATTTCTTTGTGCAAAAAAACATAGGTATGTTTTCATATGTTAGTTGACAAAAATATAAATAGGAGATAATTGCATATGAACTTTTTAGTTTATAACTAACTACCTTTAACTTCACCCAGTTAAGGGAAGAAATAAAGGTAACAGTGCACCCTTAAGGGGTCTCTCAGGATGATGCTTTATTCTATCTAATGGAGAGAAGAAGAGTGAAATATCTATCATGAAGAGGTGTTAAATGTAACCATTTTGAGACATTTGTTTATAACTTCTACGCCCTACTCACACTATGTGGCCAGCAGGCTAGATTAAGGAGAACTTTAGCCCTTTAACTTCTTTTAGTATCACTTGCCAAAAATCCACTACTTACTGATATTTTGTAGCAGACTTGAGCAAGTCTTGACTGTGACTTACAGATTGAACAATGCACAGATCTAGTGGAGATGAAACACATCTGATGAAAAATATCATTAAGTAGTGATTTTTTTGGCAAGTGATACTAAAATTAGTTTTATATGTTGCTTCCAAATCTATGTTTTATCCTATATAAATAACCGGCATAATTTGTTTTCAGTTTCAACTATGGAAACTCCGCCTAATGATACAGCACCAGTAAGACGTACAACACGCAGTGCCTTAGCTGAGATTCCAGCCAGACTGGGTGCTCTTACAGTATTGGATAATTATAGTGATACTCCAGGTAATATATTATAATTTTAAAAATATATATATAATAATAAGTTTTAATTACTATAGAAATAGCTGTTTCTTGCATACATTTTAGCTTGATTTTTTTACCAACAATACAATGATTCTCAAACAAAACCTAAACATTAATACAATTCTTCTATGCTCAATTTAGCATATAGCCCCTTTTCAGTAAGTGTAAATTTTCATGTTCTGCTTTAACACAATTAGTTATTAATTTCCTATTATAATTTTATGAATATCTAATTTTCCAATGTAATACTCTTAATATGGATCCTCTCCAATATTGTTTTCACGTATATTCTTCAAAAATGCATTCTAGACACAAAACTAATTATTTTAAGCAGGGAATAGTGCTTAAAATTTAAAAAACCAGAATATAACCTAAACATACACCAACTCGTACATTATTGTATATTCTCGAAATTATAAAGCAGAGGAGTATATTTGATTACTTCATCAAATTGTTATATTTCATTATGGGTTCAAAATATCCAGCTAGGATAGTCTAACAAAATCTGTTATTAACTCAAATAAAATAACATTGTTTTATGTATAGTGTAGCATTTGTATTTACCCTGCAATACAACGCATTTCCTATAAGTTTTTGCACTTATTTTGTGTGAAATTTTTAATTTGAAATATAAATAAAAGAAGTTGCTGTGACGAACAATGCATAGTGAGTCAGTTCATCACCGTCCAGCTTGACAAGCGGGTCAGAAAGCATAGTTGCGTTCTGAAAAGCTTTTAAATTTTCTATAGTGTTTGTCTGTTCTGTTCCTATTTAGAGATACTTAGTAGTACCTGCTGTCATATTAAACAAATTTATTTGATATATAGGCAATATATTTTATCAGTTGGTATAATAATAAGAAATAAAATAAAAGCCTTCAGAAATATATTCCTTTATAGTAAGGGAGTGATAAGAAAGACCAAAATAAACAAACTAGTTTCAAATTCAAGGTGAAGGATTTTTTCAAAATTAACCATTAAAGCAATGAAAAGGGGAAAAATCATATATTTGAATTTACTGGTATAGGTGATTAGAATGCTTTTGAATATTTAAGTAATAGGTTTTACAAATTTACCAACCTTACTAAACCTAAGTAATACCAACCTAAAACAATTCAATAATAACAAATTATGTGTTACTCTAAAATTAGTTGAACATATATATTGAAAATTTATCAAAAAAATATTATCAAAATACTGTAAAACAGTATGTTCACCTTTTATTTTATTTTAAAAATATTATTGTAAGGAGAAATTTTTAAATTATTTAAAGATTTATAGTAGTTTAGTGTCGATGTAATGATCAAAGTTTGATTCAATTAGGTTTAAATAAAATATTTATAAGTGACAAAGAAATCATTTAATCTCATAGCTCTAATTTACTTATCTAGGAATATACAACTATTGTTAATATCATTTTTTTTTATACAGTTGCTCGCCACCATACCCATCATCATAACAATGTGATCAACAATCAGACTCTTTTAGTGGATGTTCATATGAATCTCCCTTCATCATATATTTCTCCTTCACCGTCTCCAGATGAGCTTATAATTCAACAACGTGGCCGAAGGCGGATGCCAGTCACTTGGTCACCGGATGTTGATTGTCGTAAACGAGAGGGAGGATGTCCTCCAAGGGAACGCACTCCTGTCAAACAGTCACCATCAAAATGCACAATTGTACTTCGGAGTACACCTCGAAAGAGATTGCTCTTAAATGATCCTGTTGAACATGGCTCATCACCTGAAAAAAATAAGAAGGTTATTATGAATGATAATTTATGTTTTTTTTTAGTTATATGACAGCTTACATAAATGAATTGCCAAAAAGCTATGATTAAAAGTTGCACAGTGGAGGCTGTTATTTGCTTATGATAATTATGTAAATTTATCTTTAAAAATAATGTGGTATTATTTAATAATAAATCTGCATTACTCAGAAAAATATAATTACAGCTTTGAAAATCTGGATCAATTAGGACTAGGACCCATCCAAACGATTGATTTAACCGAATTTTTGAACGATCTTTTATCTACTACGCATTATTGATATTTCATTAACTATAACCTATTTTAATGCTTAGAATATCATGTATGTTTGAATTAAACCAGGAATTATTACAAAATAGATGTCAGAGGGCTTAAAAATACAAAAGAATTTTGTGAAAGAGCATATAATGTACATACTAAATCATAGCACAGAAAGCAAAATAAATATGCTGGTGCAATCTTATTAAGTGAAAATGTTTTTTATTGTTTTTTCAACGAAAGCATATTATATGACAAATTAGCTAAAGATTAAGTTTAATAATAAATTTTATTACTTTGCTGGTTGGTTAAATACATATTACTGGTTAGCGTGTAGAACATACAAACCTAAACAGTTTAAACCATGATTAAATATACTGTGAGTTGCGTTTTAAATTTAGGTAGGGTGCATTTGTTTTGGAATGATGTATCTTCTTTGCATTTATAATTAAAGATAATATTTAGTTTAGGTATGTATTATAGTGGTGCCAAGCGCAGCGTTCTTCACATCGAGTGCCGTGCACACTGAAACTATGAAATGTGTCATAAATAGTCTATATCATAATAATGTCAATTTGAAGAGTTTCCGCTAATATGCTTTTGGCCAGTTATGAGTGCCTCATAAATCTATGTTATTAAGTAGTAGCTATGAGTTTCTATAAAAAATTTCATGTTCCAGTTATATTCTCCAAATTCAAAAAAGTGCCGTCTAGACAAACCTGCATCTCCCACTTGTGGACCTTTTGATTCTGCCTTAAAAGGACTTTCATGTGAACAATTGATCGGTGTTATACAAAGCATTGTGCAAAACCATTCTGAACTTGAAGAGGTCAGTATATCTGTGTACTTGGGAGAGTAAAAATTATATACTTTTAAAAATTTACAATTTTAAGAGATTTATTTTAAACAATGACAATATAACTTAATTTTTTCATTAACACCTAAGAATTCAGACAGAATAAAAAAAATCCATGTTGCTTTTAAGTTTGTAATTTTTAGTTTCAAATTTTGCCCCAATAAAAAATTTTAAGGCAGAAAATACTTTTATTTAAGATTAATACTAACAATGTCTTGAATTGGCAGAATTGCATTGAATGATATGGCAATAAAATAAGGTAGTGATAGCTTTTATTTACCATGACAATATTTAGCTCTTTCCAGTTAATTATGTGAGTTTTATTTATATCTCGATCGACAGGTTTATATTAGTTTTTTAATTATTAGAAACAACTGCAGAAGGATTCTTGTGGAATCTTTACAATTTTGTTTTTAACTGTATTTAATTCTTCGGATCAAGAACGTAGAAGTGCAGCCCTCTGAACTATCAATGAAAAATACCCTGCACCAAAATGGTTTCAATTTATACTGATCGATCATCCCTATCTGGATTAGGCGAAACAGGTGCTACATACTGCATATATTTTAACGGATTTCCTGCTGTCAGGACTCGCCTTAGCAACCACGGTAGTGAGGTAGCTACCATATTTGAAGCAGCAATTGAGGTTGAGAATCTGACTACTCCGGCTAAGGCCGTTTTCCTTGTTGACTCTAAGACTGCTATCTTGGGCATTTTCCTTGTTGACTCTAAGACTGCTATCTTGAACCTCACTGGGAACTCACAGACTGAACTGTAGAAGAAAACTAAATGCTACGTGGGTATTTAATTAACAGTAGATCCTGAGTCATATAAACATCACTGGCAATGAAAGGCGGCCAACTAGCCAAACAGGGAGCAAGCCTCCTTCAGCCTGAGCATCTAAGTTTACTACAGTCCTCCAAGTCCTTAAAAAGATCTCCAAAAAAAAATGGAATCACATTCGATTGAGGGAACTCTTTGTGGAAAAGTCTGTCGCGGGGATACCAATTGACCATAACTTGCCCTGAGATGATAGCGTTGCAGCTTTCTGATTGAAGACTTGTCATTATTACCTTCACCTCATCCATGTGCTGCCAAGCACCTTGATGATTGCACAGCCCTGAACCGGGTCCTGGGTTACAGCAGTCTCATCTTCAAGGAGGCCCATCTCTACTGTTAGCGTGTTACTTAATGGCTCAACTGCCAAGGTTTAGGCTTTGGCTAGTAAATACAGTTCTCTGTAAACAGTTCAACAATAAAACCATTCACACTAAACCCAACTACATTTATCGAAGAATGATTGCCATGTCTGATCTATATGCTAAATTGGTTTAAACAAGCTAGGGACAAAACCATTCCATTATCTGGCTCTCTTTGTTTGAACAAAGGCAGGAGAGTTTGGGAAAAAGTTGTTTCAAAACCAGTATTTGTCGGTTGATATTATAAGTTTGAGGTAAAAGTGCAAGTGTAAATCAAGAAGCTGCAAATATTTGGAAAGCCAATATTTTACAAATGAATAAAAAACCCCAGCAACAGGAATTTTTAACATAGACGATGTGGGTTTGCTTTTTAAATTTACCTTGGACTACATTAACTTGTAAAAGAGATTGCTGCAGTGGGGGGGGGGCAGTAAGGAAAAAGTAATTTTTGGGGGTAGGGCCAATATGGATGTCACCGAAAAGTTGTCTTACTGATTAAAAGCAAATCTGCTGATAATAAATGTTTTAAAAACAAGATGTCTAAGCTACTCAAGTAGAAAGCAAACAAAAAAAATTGGGTAACAGGTTGAGTGGCTGTTAAAACTTGATAAAAACCTTTCGTAAACAGAACAATCATCCTTTTTTGTTGACAATTGTACTGCTCACAACACTTCTACTTATGAACAATGTTAAAGCTACCCCTGAACATTATTCGGTTTTGCAGCCAATGGATTGAGGCATTATAAAAAGTTTTAAGCGTTTTTACCAGGGACCTACTGTACAAACGCTCTTGACAGGTTAATTGAAATTCACCAACAAAAGTTTAAAAATTAATCGACTTCAAGCAGTATTAAATTTAACTCTAATTTGCTAAAAAAAACTATCTACTTTTAATTTATATTTTTAAATAATAAAATTTCATAAATTATAGGTAGATTTTAAGTTATACTCAACATAGATTTTTCAAGCACTGTTGTTATAACTAAAAACAGATGTAGCATTTATTTGCCTTTACCATTCTATTAAAGCTATGCTAAAGAGTCAAAGCTATACAATAGTTTTATTCTTTGTTTATTCGTTTTATATTAATGAACTGCATATACACAGGAATTAAAATCAATGATACCACCTCCTGACCTTCGACCTTTGGAAGAACGCATTAACGATTTAAAAAGGAATATATTTAAATCTCTACCTACATCTCGCCTTACTTCAAAGACTGATTCTCCAGCATATAATAGGGCTGCTACTCATGTCCTTGCTTTCAAAGTAAGTTTTTTATATGTATTTTTGTTTTATATAAGTAGTTATTTTAGGTATTATTATCCTACAGTAACTCCAAGACAATTTATTAGTCTCATAGCAATGAAATACAACTTCAATAGATTGTTTGACCTTTTATGGTCAGCATCATGCTCCTTACAATCAAACCTTTTCCTTTATTTTTCTTTCACAGGCACAAACTATCTCAGGTAAATCACTTTTATTAGTATTTCCAATTTAATCCTAATGTACTTTGGGGAGATAATGGCTTCTTACATTTAAAAATGTAGCACAAACCAATAAATACAACCCAACACTGGTAACCTTTTTTCTTTCACAGATGAAAACTACCACAGACAAATCATTTTTTTTTACATTGATATTATTTCTAATTTTATCTTCTTGTTCTTTGAGAAGGTAATGGCTTCTTACATTTAAAAATGTAGCACAAACCAATAAATACAACACCAATATTAGATAAAAAATTAATAAAAAAATATATTTAATAAACATGTATAATATATAAACACTCTTATAGACCAAATTATTCTAGTAAAATTTACAACTATACAAAAAAAAAAGAATTTAATGACAAATCCATACAGATTACAGAAGACCTGCCTTTAAAACTGTTGGTGTGTAGCTAAACAATGCTTTCAAAAGGTTAAAAAAGCCACAAAAATAGTTTTGTGTAAGTTTTTCATAAATTTATTTGAATTATAAATTTTTCAGTTATTAAATTATTTGTCACATTGATTTCTCACTAAAATAATTTTTCCTAATTTTATTATAAACTCCCAATCAGCTGGGTGGCTGAAATTAGCATTCAATCAGCCAAGTTACCAGTTCATTGCCCACAGTCACAATATTAATTGGAGGTTCCAGTTCCAAATCACAGTAACAAGTAATAATGATACTTTTTGTATATAGAAATATATAAACACCTAATTTTGTAGAACTTGTTTAACCCTTTGATTAGCAACATGTACCTGCACTAATGTGGCTCCTGGGAGCAACATATTTTTGAAAGATTTGTACACTTTCTTTTTTATAAATTTTTTCTTTATTTTTCTCTAATTTTTTAAATTATAGTAATATTTCTTAACATCTTACATTTACTGATAATTTCTTTCCTAAAAATTATCTGCTATTCTTTTTTTGTAAAATGCCATTCATTGTAAAATAGCGCACAAACTTCGAAACGATTTGTAAACACGTAGGAAAAACCTTAGAAAAAGAATTTCTCCATTATTTAATAGCCTATTCATATTAAAATACCGCACAAACTTCAAACCTGTCTGTAAATATGTTGGAAACTCATAGACTTGGAACACAAAATAGTGGTGACCAAGTACTCTGTGTTGTATTTATTGTCCTGATAGTTGCAAATATTTAACCTAGAATACATCACAACACACATGAAAACAAATCTAGCACTGATCCAACTAAGCTGATGAAAAATGGTAGAGCTTACATATAGGGGAATGCTCCCGCTGAGCTTTGCACGATCTCACATACTGGTATGTGATTTTTATACAAGGGGTTAAATGATAATGGAGGGTGGGTGTGAGGAAAATACATGAGGCAGTTTTAAGAGTGTTTTGGGGTAATTATGTTTAAAAGCAAGTGTTGATTGGAATGTAAAACTGTTTATCTATGTTTAAATTATGAGGCGTGTCAAAATTTTACAGGATTATTAGGTATAAATAAATAACTTCACACAAAACTGTGTACTTATGTTTCAATGACTTACGTCATCATCACTACTATACATTTAAAACTACAACTAAACTTATGACTTATAGGATTATTCAGAATTATTTATTGGATGGACAATGCTTAACTGTCCTTCAGTAACAATAAAAAAAAAAAAAAAAATGTCCAACACACTATCGAAGTGAATGTGTAATAAAAAATTGTCATAAATTTAAAAGAAAGAAGATTCAAACTATTGATAAATTGGCAGCACTCAAAATAAGACAAGTTGTGTTTAAAAAGGTAATCCATGAGAAAATGTTTTTGTAGTTTTAGAATATTTTAACAAAAGTAATGTTATAACAACTAATAAAAAAAGAAATATATATATTGTAACATTTTGAAAATAGCAAGTAAGAAAGACACTATATATAATATAATATAAATATGTAAGTAAATTCAAACCATAAAATAACCAATTATGAAAAAAGAGAAAAATGTAAACATAATCTAAATTGGCAAAATCGTAATATTTAATCAAGTTAAGAACAATAACCACTGTAAAACAAACAATATAATAGAAACAATTTAATGTGTAACAGTTTAAAAAGAACACTAAAACAATGTAAATAAAAATAAAAGTCTTTAAGTGTTAAGAAAAGTGAAACCAATTTAAGAAGCACAAAAGTTGAACTAGCGTATGACTAGCGTATTAAATAAAATGCGTGCGCATTGTGAATAGAACAGCTGACAATTTTAACGGAGATATGATATTTAAATGCAGTCACCTGCGAAGAAATTAAAATCTAGTTATTAAGAACATGAAATGTACCAAAGGCAGTGAATACAGCATCCGTGAAGCCGGTAACAACAATTAAGAAAAGGAAATAGTTTGTTCTAGCCATTTTAAAAGCGTGGCTTAGCGTCGTTTTTCAGTCCTACCCACCTATTCGAGCAAGACGGACGTGTTTCAGAGTTGGCCAGCAAAATTTAACAAATTCAACTTAGTTCGGGAGTGTTGGTCTGGAATTGAATTAACACTACGGAATACTTACAAGAAAATAAATTAAAACTATTTATTTTAAAAAAGCTATTATTAAATATTTGATAAAAGGCTAAAAAGTGGAATCTGCAATCTAAATCACTTAAGTATCTAGGCTAGATCCATTAATACATTTTGAAATCAGACATTTATAAAAAAAAAGAAATTAGAGGAATTTATTATAAAATTAAACTATAAAAGAAAACATTTAGAGAAAATATTAAGGAACAATTTTACTTAGAAATAGATTGATTTGTAACATAGTTTATAACATTTAAAGATTAGAATTTTTTGTTCTTGTACTTTAGAGTGCCAAATAAGATTTCTGTATTCAAAATTTAAAACCCACCAGATAACCCGAGATTAAGAGAGCTTGTGCTAAATCAAAATTAAAATCAATTTAGGCTAAATTAAATAAAAACTGTTGCTGCCCAAAAGAGAAATACCACTTAGAATAATAAGACTTGTAATAAAAAAAAGGAAACTTATAGTAAATTTGTAAAACTTTAAAAAAAAAGAAAAAAAATTCGTAATTTATTAATAAAACTTATAATTGTTAAGAAAGTGTTTTTTATGATACATTAAACTTGTTATAATAAAAGGAAAGCTCTAGAAAATTTATTTATCTTAAAATAAATTAGAAAAGTTACTAACCTACCTTGATAGAAATTATAAAAAAATACATTTTAAAAAACTTCATTCATAATATCATATTAAAACAATAACTTACAATATATATATTTAAAGTAACTTTCTACTGAGGTTAACAAAGAAAATTTTTATTTTAGTTACCCTACAACACTATTAATGATAATTTAACCATGGCAACTGTTTAAGGTTGTACATTGACGACAACCAGATGGGGGAGAATTCATATACATCTTTGGGAAATATATTTCTAGCTATTAGAAGGTTGGTGGAGTGCCAAGGTGCGCTAGACTTCAAACAAGAAGATTTTCAGTTCGAATACGGCTGGGTTCTACAAATTTTATAATTAAATTAAATAAATATTTGGAAAAACTCTATTAACATTAATTGTTATCCACTATAGGTTAAACAAATTGTATTTGAACTTGATTGGATGAATAAAAAAATTTTATTAACCATTGAAAATTTGTAGAAGATATATATCAGGAGAGTATGAGCTATTAGAAGGAATTTAAAACAGTTTCTAGAATGAAGAATGGTACATTTTCTACAATTTTAGAATGTAAAATGAAATAATAGTATTTTTTTTCAAATAGACCTTCACTCTTATATTTTCTACAAGTGCATAGAAATTGTCTTCAATCAACTAACATTAAAAATGGTGAAGCAGGTTTGTCATTTAACAACCTTCTGATAAAAGCCATTAAAAAAGATTACTTAAAGAGCTTCTGTAAAAAAAAAGATAGAAGAACTTCAAGAATGTTACAAGAGGGAGTCAATCAATAGAAAATGGATAATGCAAATGAAATAACCAAGAGAACTAGTCTATAGTAAGCCACCAAGTAGATGAGGTTAGCCCAAAATGCCTCTAGTAGAGTCTGGAAAAAGCTGAGAAATGCAGATAAATATGGTATTATGAAATATTTATAAGCTCGGAAGTTGAATGTTTATAAACTTGCCTATAGTAGCACTTACTTATATTTGTTGAGGAGGGCTGTTTCGTAACTGTTGACAATGGGACACATCTCCCGAAATGATCGTCCTCAACAAATATAAGTAAGTGCTACTATAGGCAGGTTTATAAACATTTAAAAGTGTTGAGTGAAAACTAGTAGCTTACGTGAAGATAGAATCAACAAATACGGAAATTAAATTAGAAAGTTAATTTCAATTTATATACTAATGTTTATGCTATAAAATTTGTTTTAATGGTTTTCGGGGCAAAATTAAAATTGGCTTGTATTTAGGACACTGCCAAATTAAAAGGAGCAGAATTTCTCAAATGTTTAGACATTTCATCTTCTAAATACATATTTTTGTAAAGAAATTTTTAATCTCTAGTCTCGTTAAAAGCATCCTGACCTCTTAAGATGTTAGTATGACTTTTATAAAAATTAACTTTTTTTCAATTTTTCAAAAGTTTGTATTTTTTTGACTATACTGAAATTAGTATATTTAATACATTTTCATCACATCTATTTACAGAAATGTGTTTTGGAACAAGGCCGTAATCTTGTAGATTCTCAACATTGGGCTGCAGTTGTAGATTACGTTCTTCTTGCCTGGTCGTATGTTCGTGCAACTCCATTGTGGGATAATCCACCACACAATGCAGCTCGTAGACAGTGTTTTAAGTCTCTGACAGCACAGTGTATGACTGCTTTGAAAAAGGGACAGTTTTCACCAGAAATTTGCGATGAACTCTATCCAAAGTGAGTAACAATATTTGATTTTATTATAATAATTAATTTTGTATATAATTTTAATGATAAAAGGTGTTTTCAATGAAATGGATAAAAGAAACATATCTTAGAGTTCTTTCAACTCTTAAAATACGGCTGTATCAAGCTTTTAAGATTTATATTAATTTCATTATCAGTAAATTAATCCATAAAATTAATTATTTGGTAATTCCAATATAAACTGAATGGAGTAAGTTTTAAAGTATTGACTTCTATTAACAAAAAACTCAGTTTTATATTAAATTTTTAATGTAACAGATTTTTTAGTTTAATCAGATGGCCCTAAAATATGGATATAGGGTAATGATGTCGCTTTTTGTTACCAACCTCCATCTTTGTGTATATTTAGAAATTGACTTCTATAAAAATAGTCGAACTATGTAATCTTCATAAGAATTTAATTATTTTTAATGAATTTATTTGTTAATCATGTTTCTTGAAACAATTATTAAATAATAAAAAATTGCAAACAAATTTTTTTTTAAATAGGGATAATTCTTTTCACATTCGTACCTGCTGGATGTTTCCTACATTACAGAAATATACAGAGATTTTTATTTATAAATATGCCTGGGATACCTTTAAGATTAAGGCCAATTTTATTGGATTTCTAGTTTTTTTGGCAATTTATTGATCTTGAATGCAAAAAAGAAATAAGACCTGATGAGCCCTTCTAAATTAGTATCCAAAGCAAATTATATTTAACCTGTACAGAAATGTTTTTAGGCTTGGAAATGTTTGTAAAAAGGTGTTTTAGAGTGGTCAGTAACTGGTATATAAACAGTAATTTCTTTTTTGAAAACATTAAAAATGTAGCTTGTTGGTAATTATTGAATTTATTTCTTTTCTTCACTGTAGGCCACATACTAAATTTACTTTCTATATTTTATTTGGTTTTATAAAATGGCAATATAGAGTTTGACATACTTACTTTGTTAAAGTTCCGGTTTGTAATCTTATAATACACTCACAAAAACACTAAAATTTCAGACACACTGTGCCCTTTGTAAATTAGAGGAAGAAATCGAAGTTGGCCACACAAAAATGTGTATAGAAATATAGATATAAAAAAGGCATAGATGCACAGATATAAACTTACAGATATTGATGATTTATAACTTGAATGTTGGTTAGAAAAAATTAAATAAAGATTTTGAGGGTTGTAAAAGGCTGTTGAAAATGAGATCACAGTAATATAACTCGTAGTTTTGGACTATTGTCATTAGGTAAGTCTATCAGTCTCCTATCTAGTCTAAAAATTCCTAAATAATGTTTAAGCTTGACTAGAACTAACATATATATATATATATATATATATATATATATATATATATATATATATATATATATATATATATATAGATTTTTTGGACTAGGAGACTGACAGACTTACCTTGGTAAGAGTCCACACTGTAGTCTTAAAATAGAAACACATGAAAGCACTTAAACAATGATATATTTCAACCACACAGTGGTCTTTATCAATCGAAGAGAAAACACACCCATATATATATATATATATATATATATATATATATATATATATGAAGTTAATATATTACTATTGTAAATAATTTTATCCACCATTAAGTGCACCAGAGTGATTCGACAATGGTCAAGTGACCGAAAGGTGCCTCATCACTCAAGGTAAAATCATTGCACTTAATGGTGGATAAAATTACTTACAATAGTAATATATTAACTTCATAAAGTCAGTGCAACGGAAAAACAATGAATAACGTAAAATATCAAGAATATATATACATATATATATATATATATATATATATATATATATATATATATATATATATATATATATATATATATAGATTTTTTGGACTAGGAGACTGACAGACTTACCTTGGTAAGAGTCCACTCTGTAGTCTTAAAATAGAAACACATAAAAAAAAAAAAAAATATATATATATATATATATATATATATATATATATATATATATATATATATATATATATAAAGTTAATATATTACTATTGTAAATACTTTTATCCACCACTGAGTGCAATAATTTTACCTTGTGTGATGAGGCACTTTTCGGTCATTTGACCATTGTCGAATCACTGATCAAATGGCCGAAAGGTGCCTCATCACACAAGGTAAAATTATTGCACTTAGTGGTGGATAAAAGTATTAACAATAGTAATATATTAATTTCATAAAGTCAGTGCAACGGAAAAATAATGGACAACGTAAAATATATATGAAGTTATTAGTATTAATTGTAAACAATTTTTCCACCACTAAGTGCAATTATTTTACCTTATGTGATGAGGCACCTTTCGGTCTTGGCCATTGTCAAATCACTTAATTAATTTTTTTTTTTAATAATTAATTCAGTGATTTGACAATGGTCAAGTGACCGAAAGGTTCCTCATCACAACAAAGTAAAATTATTGCTCTTAGTGACGAAAAAATTGTTTACAATTAATAATAATAACTTCATAAAGTCAGGGTAGTGGTTGTTTCAGTTTTTACATACAAGTATTTCAGTAAGAATAAAAACTTACTTATTTGCAGCCTTTTGTTTGTGTTACCAAAACCTTTTTATGGTACAACATATCACTGATTTCTTAATTTCAAACGTATAATGTTTAAAGCAATAATTATTACAATTGTTTGTTACAGATTCCAGTCGTGTATGCATGACAGTGAAGACATGGCTAGTTGTCTTAAACAGCTGGACATTTTAAGAAAGAAATGTTGATATATTTGAGTAACTATTTACGATCAACAAGATCGTATGTACGATTTTGTTACCTGTTGACAAGTGCCTCTACACAAAGTCGGTTCTTAATATTGTACATTGATTACTTTTAAGTCATTTTAATTGTGAGACTGAATTTACAGACACATTTTAGCTGTTGAAAGTTTAATTTCAAACTTTAAACCTTGTTTGTGTTGATATGCCATTGTTGTAAAGGTTTTTTCTAGCTTATACCAAAGTGAAGATATTTAAATACATTTGATGAAAATATCCCTCAATGTAACAAAGGCATCAGTTTAGCTTGTTTCTTAAAACAAAAAAACAAAAATAGTAACTAAATTTACTTTTTTTTAACAGTACTAATGTTTGAGCTAAGTACTTATAAACCTAATGTTACCTCATTTTTAAACAATTTTAAAGTAAAGTTTAAACTCAAATATATGTTTTAATGATGTTTTCACAGTAAATAAATGTATTTTTTATAAACATATTGGTAAGGACCTAAGATAGATGTTGGGTCCATTTGGCTTTATGTAATATTACAGCTTAAAGTGCATAAATTTTATTTTTTTAGAAGTATAGAATATGTTGTGTGTTGTATAATGTGTATATAATTTTTAATATAACTGGAAGTAGTGTTTAGTCTTTTGTAAAAAGTGCTGTAGTGAATACTATTAATACCTAGTTTTTAACATTTTAAAAAATAAATTGGCCATTTGTTATTGACATAGTCATAAAAAAAACATTTGAATTGTATGAATCCAAATAGTTTCTATTCTGACATGTCCTCTGTAACTATAGCATGATTTCGATAAAGCGATGCAAATTTTAAACTTTAAGTAATACAACAAAAATAACTTTAAAAAGATCAATTCAATAAAATAAAATCACTTTGTTAACCTATAATTATTACCGTATGTGTCTATAGTTCAGTCTATTGTGTGATTAGTACGTAGCTAGTTATTTATTATTTAGACTAAACTTTGTAGACATTCTTTAGATTAAGAGACAGGTTTTTTAAATCTACAATTAAGGTCCTGTTCAAAAAATTACGAAAGGAACCCTACAAAATTAAAATTAATTCTGTGTAAATAAAAATCTTTTTGTTAAATTTAATGGATAGATTTAATTTTTTACCTATAATAGATCGTTTGTTTTTTTTGTGTCTTTGGTCATGAAACAGGATTGTTTAATCCAGATATACATTTTTCAAAACAGAAATGAACAAAAATATAATATTGAATTTTTATTAAGAGTTCAATACTGCCCTACATTAAATTACTAAATGCTAATATTTTGTTTTTTTACATATTTCATTCATCATAACATTTACTTGCGCATCTAATTTTGATTTTTTTCATTGTGATAATACCGACAAATATTAGAATTTTGCTGGAGTATTTTAAAAGTATTGTTTTATTGTTGGTATGATCTGCCAGTATTAAAATGTAACTGAGGAAATTGCAACAACAAAATATGTTGTACCGTTGAAACATCGTAATGGCATACTATTGTTATGGGTGTTGTAATATCATTATGGTAGTTTATTTTAAGTTGTACTTGAGTATGGTTTACTTGGCTTTCATAGCAATATCATACTAAGTCTTGTTTATGAGTTTTGTAGAACTTCTATCAGCCAGAACTTCCTGTGTAGGATTACAGAAAGATGTGACTGATGAAAATTCTCTAAAATTCATCAACAAGAGTTATGACAACAGCAGAAAACGAGAATACTATACAAACTAAGTTAATAATTTTCTTATCAGACCTGTTAATGATTAAATTCTTTGACAATATTCTACCCTAACTAAATATGTTTCCTATTGCTACTAGGTTTTTTTTGTATATTTACCAAAAAAATGTTTAGAATATGAAAGTTTTATAAAAAGAGATGAAGAAAAAGTGATAAAAAAGGTTGAAATAACAAAATTATTTAATTGGACAGAGCAATTAATTATTCAATATTTTCCCCCATTTTGTTGTGTTGTTAAAAATGTTGGTAAAGTAGTGTTCATTAAATGAATGCAGTATTTTATATCCGAATTTGTGTGTATTTAGTACTGCTGTGGAAGTTCAAACCTTAATTTTGTTTTATTTGATTTTAGGCATGTGCCATATAAATAGTGTTAAGTAGTTTTTATGCATTTGAATACATTTTTCTGTCTTACCTAACATTACAATATCTTTCTTTGTTGATGTGTTTTGGAATAACTCTATTCTCAAAATTTTTATAGTACTATCAAGAAAAATATTGTAATGTTAGGAGAGACAGAACAATATAAACATTTATTCCTAACGGAAGATAGGATGAGTTGTGTAAGAATTTTAAGTAGTTTAGTATTGTAACTGTGTGAAATAAAGAATCATAAACTATTATTTATCTATTATTAATTTACACATAAACCTCAATGCTTGCGTAAAATAAACCAGATAAGTAATCAAAGAAACTGCCCGACGCATGGAGGCCATGCTTTCTCACTCTTGTGACTTGACAGAAGTTGAGTAGATTTTTTCCTTTTTTCAGGTTTTGTAAGTATTACTGTTGGTGCTTTTATATTTATAAAATTCTCTTTTCAAATGCAGGAAACCATCTTTAAAGTCTAAATTGAAATACACTAGCATTTTAGATCCTTCGATAAAGTGTTTAGGTTATTTGGGTGTATACTTTCTTACTTCTTTGTGCATACATCCAGCTCAACTGTAGCCGATGGCCCGATGTCCACGATATATATATATATATGATAATGCTATGGCACAGGTTCTTAAATTTGGGTGTATAGAAAGTATTATTATCATATAATGGTGGACTTATCTATTCAATATTCTTGTACTTTAACTTGATACATTGGTGTGACATGCATAAAGAAATTTTATTGTTCTTAACTTTTTAAATGTCTATTCAATACTCTTGTACTCATCTTGATACATTGTTTGTGACTGGCATTTTAGAGTAGATGCTTGCTATTAAAATGAATTTTTTAGATTATATTATTATGTAAAATGGCACAAAAGTTAGCTTGTTTTGAGTGGATCGGCTTGTACTGATGCAAAATACATATTGTGTAGAGCTCTTAAGTTAATGTTTGATAGCGCCAAAATTGAATTAATTAGATCTATTAAATAGTTTTGAATAAATGTTGACACTTTTTCACCTATATGTTGTCACATTTATGGTTTTGTATATGAAACGAAAAACTAACTAAAGTTGGATTTCTATGCTGTTGAGCTTTGAAAATTAATTTCCTTTCAATATACATTGTATATACTGTTTTACTTCATTCTACTTTTGTATAGTGATACATCAATAAATTAACCATTTCAAAAAATATATTATATTTTACTTTTACTTCTTGGAGTGAGTCATCAAAGTAATGTTAACGGCATATGTCTCATACACATAGTCAACTTCCAGTATAGAGGGTTCAACAGAATCTGGCAAAGTCTACAATCCCTTTTAAGTTGAATCTCAATACTTCCGTAACTTCAGTTCTCTCTGGACACTGAAGAAGGATATGCACAAGCGTCTCCTCTTGTGTCTGACACACCGGAGATAAAGGTGACAGCAAGTCCAAAACGATACAGATAGGTCTGGGTAATGATAATCGTAGTTCTTTCTTGTGAAGAAAAGGTTGAGATGGACCGGTGTACATTTTTGTAGATGTTAATGTCATTTGTGGGCCTCCATTAACAAATAAATTACAGTTGACGACTACTTGTCTCATTGTTTTATCCATTTATTTCTTAAGCTTATACAAAACTTGGCAAAAGAGGTACTCCAAGCAAGCTTCTGGGTGGAACAGAATTCAAGTTGGTGGTGATATCTTGACGGTTTTACCACTGTAAGAGTTTTAGAGCACTCTGTTATTAGACTCCTTGTCGACAGTCATTTGATTCATTGATCGTACGGGTGTTGTTGAAAAATGGTAAATATCAAGTATCGTACAGTGATTAAATTCTTCGTAAAAGAATGTTTAAAGCTGACAGAAATTCATTTGAGGTTTGTAAATGTGTATGGTAACTCTTTTCCTTCATTTTCCACTGTAAAGAAATGGGCAGCGGAATTTAAACGTGGCTGTGAAAGTGAGCAAGATGATCCGCGTGAAGTTCGTCCAAAAAACCACTACCACACTGGAAATAGTCGTGAAAGTGCATGATATGGTTTTACAAGATTGGCGAATGAAAGTGGGTGAGATTGCTAACGCCATTGGTATGTGAACAGAATGAGTTGTTTATATTTTACATGAAGAATTGCACATGAAAATGCATTGTGTGCTACGCATTCTCACTGCAGACAAAAAACACATTCGCACACAACTTTCTAATCAGTGTTTGGGGTGTTTTACTGACAACAACAGTAACTTCTTTCGTAGATTTGTGACAATGTATTCACCATTACACCAGAGTCCAAACAACAATCCATGCAGTGGAAAGAAGCTGGTTATTCAAGCCTGAAGAAGGCCTTGACCATGCTATTGGCAGGAAAGGTCATGTCCGTGATTTGGGATGGAAAGGAATTCTGTCGACTATCTTCAAAAAGGTGAAAAAATAACTGGGGAATGCTAATCTAACCTTCTTACACAACTTGAAGCAAGGATTTGTGAAAATAGGCCCTGCATACAGAAAACGAAAATCATCATCCATCAGGACAATGTACCAGCTCACAAAAGTCTTTTGGCGATGAGGGAATTGCTGGACCTTGTTCTCCAGATTAGGCTCCCTTGGACTTTCTTTTCCCAAAGTTGAAAATCTCGGTGGTCAATGTTTTTCGTCCGATGAAGAAGCGAATACGGCTGTAGATGGGTACTTTGCAGGACTTCCTGAAAAACACTGGACTGGGTTAATGGCATTGGAACATTGCTGGATGAAATGTATTAACATTAAAGGAGATTATGTTGAAAAATAAATAAGTATTAAAACCATAAATTATTTTCATTGTTACACCTAGAACTTTTCAGACCATCCACATTGCCAGTTTCAGATTAAAATCAATAAACTCAACATTCAGCTCTATTTCCATGGCTCACTCAGTGATTGTCCTGGGGTATCCCAAGCAGATCCTCAGTGATAATTTCTGAATTATAGCCAAGTCAATTAAATTGTGATTTGGAAGCTGAACTTCATATTTCTGCACTGTAAATCATCTTAGATCAAATAAATACAGTGTACAGTTGTCTAAGCATAAAAATATCAGCTCTTCATTTTCTACCAGCTACAGTTTTCAGTAAAGTTTAGATTGTTGGGTATGTAAGTTTAGATATGAGTTTCACAAAGTTTGGAGACTAAGAGTGTTGGATACATAATAAAGGGAATAGCTTTTCTTTTAAAATATAACTCTGAAACAAAATTCTTAAGGGAGTATTTTCTTGTAAAAACTGAGCACTGTTTTTGTTGAGGAAATCGTTCGATTGCAGTTGTCAGTTTAATGTTTATAGCTTCAAAAGCATTTTTATTTGTAGAGTAACCTTAATTGTGTCTACTTGAACTTCATAGGTTATATCATCCTTATATATTGACATATATTAATGAAGGAAATAATAGACAAAACAAAGAACCCATATCATTAACAATACATTTATTATTAATTAAACCTCCAATTCAATTCTTAGTACCGTAGATTTTGGTTATCTAATTAAATAATGTCAATTGAATGATCGTAATTACTAGATATATTATTATTATGCACAATACTTATTATTAATTAGACTTCCAATTCCAACACATGGTTTCATATTTCATTCTGCCTTTTCTCTATTTTTTTTCACAACAAAGCAAATAAAAAATAATCCACAGAAATAAAAATAAACAGCAGATCTTCACAAATTAAACATAGTTTATTGAGAGTTGGTTTGGGAGGATATTCACTACAATAATATTTTAATATGTAAATCTTTCTTTATTAACAAATTTGTAAATGGGCACAGCAAATAATAGCTAACAACTATTAATAACTGCACTCTAGTGGCGTTTACATGAACTACGATTTGCCTTTGAATAGTGCTGCACTCTACTGGCGTTCAACTTGAGATGTTTGTATTTGAAAGCCAAAGGAAATATTGCAGTACTTGTAATGAAGTTTCAGTATATATGATTTACTTCTGCACTCATGAACTTTATGTCTTTGCATAGTGCTGCACTCTACTGGCGTTCAACTTGAGATGTTTGTATTTGAAAGACAAAGGAAATATTGAAGTACTTGTAATGAAGTTTCAGTATAAATGAATTACTTCTGCACTCATGAACTATGTCTTTGCATAGTGCTGCACCCTGCTGGCGTTTGCATGAACTATTTGTATTCTTAATGACAAAATAAATGTTGAAGTACTTTTACCAATAAATTATAAATTGAATGTTATCAATTTGTGCTGCACCCTGCTGGCGTTTGCATGAACTACTTGTATTCTTAATGACAAAATAAATATTGAAGTACTTTTACCAATAAATTATAAATTGAATGTTATTAATTTATATTCTCTAATTTTACATCACATTTACAAACTGATTTTACATTTACAATTAAATTAATATATAGCAATAATATAGTATTAAATACTTAAAATAAATAGCAATAGAATTAAACTAAAAGTATCAATATACCAGACACACAAGTTGTCAACATATTACATAGTAGTATAAAAATATTTTACTAAAAGAATAACATTCATCACATTTAACTGAGCAAATGTTGGAATGACACAAATTTTGCTGGAGAGCAATGCGGCAGACTATCCTGAAACATGAATTTAATTGTTAAATCATGTATGAACATTTTTTTAATATAGTTTAGAAACATATTAAAAGTATTACTTAAATAATCAAAACATTATGGTTATCTAATTAAATAATGCCAATTGAATGATCTTAATTATCAGACATATTATTATTCATAATATTTATTATTAATTAGACTTCCAATTCCAACACACGGTTCCATATTTCAGTCTGTCTTTTCTCTATTTTTTTCACAACAAAGCAAATAAAAAATAGTTTATTGAGAGTTGGTTTGGGAGGATATTCACTACAATAATGTTTTAGTACGTAAATCTTTCTTTATTAAAATAGATAAATGGAATAGCAAATGGGCACAGCAAATTAACAATAGTTCATAAATAGCCAACAATTAATATCAATATATGGTTCTGCACCACACTATATGTCCATATTCAAATTCCTTAAAGGAAATGGCACTTTTTGTTTAACACATCTAATAACAAAAAAAATAAAAGCTTTTGGATACACTCCAAGCATTTAAATACTATATAATAACTAAACAAATAATCATAGTTCAAATTATATATACCTACAACTTACTAATAGCACCAGCCACCCAAACCACAAACAAATAAAGGTTTAAATATAATGTGGCTGGTGCAATCCTCCCAAAGGCATTTACAAAATTTTATCCAGCTGCTACCACTGTTGCTGACCAGTGATGTGTGTTGCGTGTATATCCTGGGCCCATCTAATGGCGTCCGACACCATTAGACTTCTCATTACCTACATCAAGATACAGCCCTCTGCTGCGGCTGGAAATGTTCTCAAGACATTGTAATGTTAGACAAAGTGGCATTCAAGACAGATCCCTGTGGAATTCCACTGAAAACACTAGCCTCCTCAAAGTACTCACCATTAACCTTTGTTTGGATTTTTCTAGAAGATATCTTTCCTCTGATCCCAACAAGCAAACAATGCAACATGACTGTAGAATGTGGTATCCTATCAAATCCAGTCTCCAAGTCAACCAGTAGAAGTCACTGCTGGAGAAACCTCTATATTAAGACTGCACTGTGCAATAGGGCATCAGTTCTCTTCCTTGGTCTGTATCCAAATTGTCTGGGATGTAGTCTCTTCTCAGCAGCTACCAAGAAGGAGTGAAAAGAATTTGATTGCAAGAACTGATAACGCCAAGCTTGAAAGTTCTCCAACTTGATAAAATAATGCTGGATATAAAAACTGTATATTTTACAAAATAACTTACTTCTTGTTCCTTTGCCTAGTTTAAAATGATATTTTATTAAATTTTTTTCTACTGGAGTTAAAATATTAGTTTACAAATTATAATGTTATATCTTGTATGTGGCAAACCATACATATTTTTTTAAAACTCCATAGCATTGTAAAATTATATTCAGCTTGATTTTAAACCTTATTAGGGACTAAACATTAAAAAAATAGAAGATTTGGTGAATAGAAATTCGGTAATAATTTTTCAGTTTCTAGGGATAGTTGTACACAGCCAGCAACAGGTGATGTGTTAATACATTTGGTTATTACCAACTTAATGTTTTTTTTGTAGCTATATGACTATATCATTCACTATAAATGAAAGATATAGGCTTATATATTTTTACTATATTTAAAACTCAACTTCGTGGCAGAAATTACTCAATTAAAAATAAAAACATATCTTTATTTGAAGTAAATAATGAGTGAAAATACATTTACAGTCTTATATATACAATCAAAATTAATTCATATTGATGGTCCCATAACCAAAAAAATATTAATTTTACAAAATATTTTAATTATACAAAGTCAATTTTTTGCTTCATTAATATTGTCCGTCAATACCTTCTTAAACTTGTTCCAAAATGTCACTGAATTGATCTTGTTCAACAGTTTGTTCAATAGCCGCATAGTTGTAGAAAGCTGCATGGATACCAACAACAACTACTGTTGCTCCTAAAAAAAATATATAAAAATCAAAAGAAAATTAAAAATTAAGGATACAGCAAATGGATTTAATTATAGGTCAACCCGGAGTTCTTTTATTTGATAAAATATTAAAACACCGTACAGTACAGCATCGGCACTTCCAAACCTAGTCCGGATAATTAACTCAATTATATACACAGTAAAATTGGAAGATAACATTGGATATACAGTAGAGCATCAATAATCAGAATGTCAAATATCAGAACGCCTCCTTTAACACTCCACTGCAGGGAATCCCTGCCATTTAGTAAATTTCGTAATATTGCTAAACGTACAGATATATTTGAGTGAAACTCAAGGACATCTTTCCTTTACCCACCACACACCAGAAAAAAAAACAGATTCAGTTGATCTTGATATGATACACAACCCACAAATACAGTTTGAAGTGGTTTTGGCAGAGAATCCCTGCCTATGCTCATAACGGTGTAATTATTTCATGTTAAATCATTATTCTTTGACTTAGTGATCTATATATCTTGTAATATAAATTAGTTTGATTGTCAACATGGGTGTAATTTAGGACTATCAATTAGAGTGTATTTTATAAAACTCCACATCGAAACTTAAATTGGCAAGCTATATGACTAGGCGAGGAATTCCCTGCCTACACGTGTGACCACATTACAGAAGGTAAAGATCTGCTAGTGGGATTTGAGGCATTTAGATAAATATTTCAACTAACTTTACTTGTTGCTAAACAAAAAAATTTTTGTACAAAAAGGTAGTTAAGGCTCCAAAGATTGTAAAAATAATTAATAAGCCTACTGTATGTTTATTGCTAAGGCAAAATAAAACAAATGAAAAAAAATAGGAGTGATGGAATCTCCGCCATGCATGTCACCGTGTTACTTTTCTATGCATGCAACGGAGGGTTAAACATGCAAACTGTATTTTGCATAGATAATGAGGAAAGTGTCGTTCAGCTTTTCAAAAGAGCTGAACCTAAAAGACAAATACAATAGTTATGTACATAAAGTATTTATTTTCATTTATCTTAACATTTTTAGTGTAACTAGGAATTTCTAGGTTATGTTCGAAAATCAGAAATCTGATCCCTCCCCAGTTCGGATTTTCGACTCTCTACTGTAAATTATACATATTTATTTAAATAGCTAGCTGTACCCTGCCACGATTTGCTGTGGCATGTTATAGTTGTATGAATAAGGAACAAAAAGAGCATAAGTTTTACAGAAGTTTAATTTTGCATTACTTCAGAGGTTGAGGCAATGTAGAGCCAAGGTTATATCATTTTTTGATCAAACTGTTGCCAGAATCAAGCTGGTAAAAAATGTTTTCCCGGTTCCTCCTGGCGCATGCAAGAACTTCACCCCAAACTCTATCATATATCATTTGCATTATGCAATCATGAAAGCCCTAATGTACACGTGTTAATTTGGGAAACCTTGATTGGACATCACCAATGTTGTATCTCTATTCAACTTGGGTGGGTGCTGGTATTCCTAAATAACCTTTACAATTTGCCGAATGGCGAAGTTTGATTATGACATGATCACACAAAAGTACCTCGATTAAAGTGGATATTTAATTCAGATTGTATAATAATTTAATAATAATGATTGTATAATAATAATGAGATGTAATGAATACATTTGTCAGGTAATGTTTCACATATGACTGTGGTTGTCTAGACAGTATAGCGAATGTTCTCCCTTGCAGCAGATGTCACAGTTGCAACAGTGTCTTCTGCTTTCGCTTATCCGATCGTTTTCATGCTACAGTGTAACATAGACATTTTAGAAAAAGCCAATCTGTTGGCGTAGTGTCTGTCTGTTGTTCAATATAGCATAGTGCAGTTTCCAGGCGGTCGTTCCTTCACCGTGACTAACTTTTCCTTCTTGTTCTGTCTCGGTCGAACCTTCATCTTTATTCTCGTCATCTTCAGTAGGCTTTTGTACCATTTCAATAATCGTAACAGCTCTTATCACAAATTTTTCACATTGGAATTTTCACAACCTTGAAGTTTCTTGATAAGATATATCAAATCTGTTTCTCTTTGGGGATTAATAACACGGTCAACACTTCATTATGACTCAGGATTTTATTCAATGATTACTTGATGTTGTTATTTTGTTTCATGATTCGGCTATCCAGTACACAACTCCCTTTTGTAATTTTTTTTTCTAAAAGCCCAGAATGCTTTCTTCCTCTCCAGTTGTTTCCTAAAAAAATTGTAAAAGGTAACGTGCTTATTTTTTTTATATACATTTTGAACATACTGATCCATCAGTTGGATTAAACTTGTAACATACCTGGGAAGATATAAAGCACAGATATCATCAGAGAGCACTGTTGATCTTCATCGGGATGCGACGGTGCATTGTCTAACAGTAAAGTAGCCTTCCGAGGCGTATTCTTTGCTTTTAAAAACATTTTAATTTTGGTCACAAACTCATTAAAAAACTACTCTTCATTAAAAAAATAGTTCTCTATCCATCCAATCAGTACTTTAGTATATGAAACCGGCAATGCTGATGTGGAAATGTTTTTAAATGCTGGCATCGACAGCTTAGCTAATGAATCCTGCATCTTCCCCAACTCAAATTTAACAGAAGCTCGAAATATTGGACTTGGAATTTCAAGACTCTACTGTGATAATTTAAAGATGAAAGAAGAATTTACAAAGGTTGAAGAATATACTAACCTACAGTCCAATATAAAATGTAGCCTGCTCCTGCCATCAAATAGATTGGTAAAGTAATGCAAGCAACCAGTGCGTACTGTTGTGCTAATGTAAGTTTATGTCCCATTATAGAGATTTTGGTCTCTGCATCTCTTCCTGTTAGCAAATAGCAAACTCCAAGACATGCTGTTAGCAAATAGCAAGCTGCAAAAGTTGCAGCTACAGCAATCAGAAGTAGAGGTGATGTGATCCTGAACAGAAAAATAAACCAGGTTAATGCTGCAATGTATTTGAAACAATAAAAACTGCGTCCCAAATAGTTTCACTACATATATATCAAACCTGCATGATTTTCCTCTTGGTCCTCTATGCATCATGGGAAATACCCTTTTCTTATACAACATTACAGTAGAATTTGGATAATTCCAAGCTGAAGGGGCTAATGTAAACATTCCAATGAACCAAATATTCAAATTACAAATTATGAAGTTGGAAAATACCCTTACAGTCGCAACAGTCCAGCTTTTTCTGTGTCTACAATGACCGTTTTCTGGTATCTTGTCACTTGTCTAAATAAAACATTCTAATTTGAATAAGCAATAAACTTACGCTTTTTGGATTCATAAAACTCATAATTATTAGCAGTTAAACCCATTGCAGATCTAATTACATGTAAGCCGAACACACTACAAATTAATTCCTACTGTAAATTTAGTTGTATTTCACTACAAAAATATTCTCACTTACAAAGTACTAAATATATTGCTTTTATATGGGTGTAATGTTTTGTTAATTATTTTTTACTTAGTCTATTATTTGCTAGTTGCTTATTATCTAGTTGGTTTAAAGTTTATTTTAGATTCTAGGCTCCCACTATTATTGTTCACTTTGTATATACACAAGAATACACTAATTATAAAATACTTACCCTACTAACCAACACTGAGTAAAATTTATAATGAGCTTCTCACACCTCTTGACATAAAAACTGCTGAAGCAGTTTACAATGTCTACAATGTTTAGACATCTGACAGAAGGTCAATGGGTTTCCTTTATGCTGTAAGTATCGAGAGTTGATGAATATTCCTTATAAAGCACAGGCGTCTAGTCTTGTGCGTGACAAATCAGAAAATAAACTCAAACAATGACAACATTCAGTACTAGCTGTGCTAGTCTTGTACGGACGAAGACAAGGTTTATTCAAAGACATGGGAACGCAACGCAATCACTTTCAAAACACAAGCAGATACACACTTCTGTAACAATAAACCGATGACTGAGCAGGGCGTTGATCAATAACTGTTGTTCACTTACTCGACACACCTTACGCAGAATTTCCTTCACTGCTTACGCACTAAACTCCGTGACCTCAAACCAATAACAAGAAACTAATTACTGAGCTGAATTTCGATAGATAACTGATTCTCCTGATACCGCTTATGCACCAAATACCATGATCTAGATCTGAATGCAAAGAATTCTTGAAAGCCAATCACTAGTACCACTGGAATTCAACCCCATATCCAAACTAATAATTTCTAATTAAAGAAGTTGAACTTCGAAGTATCTATAATTTGTTTATATTGATAACATATAAAGTTAAAGGGACCAACCCAAAACTTCTAAATATCGGCAATTTCGAGTTAAAGGCATTTGGATTATCAAAGTTCTACTGTATAAGCAAATTAAAAACTAATTAATGGATTTTTCAATCACTGCAAAGTTTTCTCTTTATCTTACCATTCACTTGGAAGAAAGAGAAAAGTTTTGGTTGATCCATCCCTAACCATTAACATGTTAGCTGCCATAGGGTTTTGCTTGAAACAGCTAATATTCATCAAATGCAAATATTTATTGTTATTTTCTTTTCGATATCTTAAATTTGTATATATTATTATACAGTCCTATAACAAGCTCTACACTTATGCTATTTAAAACCAAGTTTAAAAATTTGATCCGATTGGTCAGCAACTTTATATTTTAGCTGAAATTTAAATATTAGCTGAAAATAAATATGCTGACCAGACCAGAATTCTTTGATATATTATATTTCAGTAGTATATTTTAATTTAAGAACTTGGAAGTGCTGAAGCGCTTGTTTTCTGTTGTCTGCGCATTTGTTTTGTGTTCAGTTACCATCTAATCTCTCTTGTAGCATACTAGAATAACGTGTCTGTGAAAAATAGTAATAAATTGAATAATGACGATATTTTAAGAACTATCAAAGCTCCTATGTCTAGTAAATATGGACATATGGACTGTGTTACTGATGATGGATGAAGTAGTAATGTTGATAGTGACATGAAGGGCACAGATGATGACTTGCTTCCAAGTATCGTCCATTATCAGACAGTGATTTAGACGATACTGAGGTTGGGGTATTGAAAATTACAATGAAGATTTGAATGAACTCTTAAATCAAGAAATAAAAGTATTACAAGTGATAGTATTGTAATTACAGAAAATATAGATAGTGGAAATATTAGCGAAAAATGAAAAAGATAACTCAATTTTTTTTGTTTTTAAATTGAGAAAATGAAGAAAAAATTATATTATGAATCAAAATATGCTTTTGACCTCCTCTAAACTACAAAACCAATTATTGATTATTTGTATAAATATTTAACATATGAAATCATCTAAGTTATAGTAAATGAAACCAACTATAATGCTGTGCAGGTAATAACCAAGACGAGGTTAAATCACAGCGGTAGAATGTACAAATGAAGGGCTAATAATCCAAATTAAATGTAAAAGTTTTTATGCTTGATATTATTATAGATGGGTATGGAGCCAATCCCATTGCTGGCCAATTAATATTCTTTACAAAAATTTAATTGAAAATAAAGCTACATAAGGAATAGATTTCAAATGTCAAGAGTCTGGATTTTTTAAGATAACAAAAAACTGTCCCAGAAAGGTTGACTTGTTAAAATTTCTGATCTTATCGATCATTTGAATGATCAATTTAAGATGAGAAGAATGGGTGAAGATGTCATTATAGTTGAGAACTTGATACCTTTAAGAGGACAACTCATCTTTCATCAGTTTGTCCCAAACAAACCCACAAGTACTGGATAATGGTACTCAAAATATGTGATATTACTGGTTACACTTTCAAGCTAAAACTCTACATAGCAGCAGGAATATATAATTGAAAAATATTTATGAAATTACCTTTTTACAGAACATTTTTATTTACTGGCGATAGCATTTTAAAGGCATACGTTTATGAGAAACCTAGGTCTTAAAAATCTTTGTAGCTCTAGAGAATAAATTCTTTTTAAAGGTAATTCGTTAAATATATGTGGGTAAGAAACTTATAACTAAATCTTTAAACCCAAAAATATTTTGCTGAAATTTCAACAGCATTTAGTGTTGGCCCAATATTTTCCTTAAATATCATAGGGCACAAGTAAGGCAACTCTACCCAGTCTCTCTTAAACCATCTTAATGATATAGAGGGCATAATCTTTATATATAAAAATGTTAAGTTGGTTTGTGTATGCTTTGAAAACTCAAAAGGTTCTGCACAGATTGAGCTTAAATTTTGAAATAATATACAACTCAGTTCAAATATTGCTTTTATATATTTTCTGCATCAGTAATATACCAGTGACCATAAAAAAACAGCTTTTTTATCAGTCAGCTGTGTACCAGCAACTGCACTATCTGCCCCAAGCGAGGGTATCTATGCCATACTAGTTAATAAAAACCACAGTCATATGTGATACATTATCTGTTCCCAATTACATTGTTTATTAACAAAAAAATACTAATCTACTTGCATCCCATTCAGATTATTATACTATCTAATTTAAATATTCACTAAAACACTTGTAAATATTTTCAAACTTGCCTATAGTAGCACTTACTTATATTTGTTGACGACGGCCATTTTGGGAGATGGGTCAGACCATAACTGATCTCAAGGTTTTCCTAGGTTAGGGTATTAGGATAGGGGTGGGATATTATGGTGGTGTGGGTATACTTTGTGAGTATTATGGGTTATGATGTCAAAAAGTGTGTGTGAGTTATAATGTAATTGTGTATTGAGTATGTCTGTAGGGTATAGTTTGAAGTGTCTTTATATTTCATAATGTTCAGTTGTGTAACGTTGGTTATTTCTATGTTGTTTATAAAGAATTTTTAGGTTAAATGTTATGTCTATGTAGTCATGTTTTGTGGAGTTGAGATGATCGGCAAAGTTTGATTGGTAATTATTGTTTGTTAGTGCGTTTATATGTTCTTGGTAGTGGGAACCACACTGGGGTGTAACCAAGAAAGATATGTCTACTAGTTAAGGCAGTAAATAAAAGCATTTGCCATATTCAGTAAGAAATATTGGTAATTAATAGCAAGTAGCATGAACCCTTATTTTTAAAAAAACTATACTATCCTTTCCTAGTTTCAAATCATCATTTCAACCACTTATGTTCACTAAACAATTATAAGTATTTATAAACTTGCCTATATTAGCACTTACTTATATTTGTTGAGGGAAACGGCCGTTTCGGGAGATGTGTCCCATTGTCAACTCAGACCGTAAGTGATCTCAAGGTTTACATAGGTTAGGGTGTTAGGGGGGGTGGTATATTATGGTGGTGTGGGTGAATTTTGTGAGTTTTAGGAGTTACGGTCTGAGTTGACAATGGGACACATCTCCCGAAACGGCCGTCCTCAACAAATATAAGTAAGTGCTACTATAGGCAAGTTTATAAATACTTATAATTGTTTAGTGAAAAATAGTAGCTCACGTGAAGATGGAATCAACAAACACTTATGTTCATTAAATACTTACAAGCCATAGAATGCCAAAATCATGAAAAGGATGAAGTAGTTGTTAAAAAAATATGTAATATTATTTACAACTCTTTTTGATAGCTGAGGCTCTCCTGATGGAACACTGAAATTACTTCTCTTAAAGAAAACACCCCACGGACGTATATTCTGTCTGCATTGTTGCATCCATTCATGGAGACTTAAATTCTGTGCCATCCCTAAGAGCCTGAAAAAATGTAATTTTAATTAAGAACATTAAACTTGTTACTATTAAGGTTTTGAACCGTTGACATAACTATAAATATAAGCAAATAGCATTATGACTTATTATGTGTACTCTAACAACCTCATGTAACTATTTTGCAACAATCAGTAGTGAAAGATGAGAAATGGAATGCTGATTTCATTAGACATGTTTTTTATTTAATAATTCAGACCTAAAATGACTGTATCCAATGAACGCATACAATAAGTACTAATGTCTTGGATAAATGTTTTAAGACCTATATAACAAGTAATTTACAATATATATTTATAACAAGTGATGATTTCTTTACTTTTACCAAGTCTAACTTTCATTGCAGTCCAATATCACCCCGTTTACAGACATCACAAAATTACAATATTTGTCTTCTTTTACAGATCCATGTATTGTACATCCTAGAATTCCATATCCTCCTGTTAGATACACTGCTTTTTAACTTTCTTAGATAATTAGTGGCTAGTCAGACGTCTTAGATTTTGTGTGTGTGTGTGTATATATATAAAATATTAAATATGGTGATATGTTTTCTTGTAATATGGTTAATAAATTGAAAATACTTCAAAAACAAGAATACTTTTAATGAATATATTTATTCAAAGCTTTTCGCCGATAAAATAGTACCAGCATCTTCAGGAAAATAATTATCTAATAAAATATTTTTACAAAATTAAATCATCATAAATATGATTTAATTTTGTAAAAATATTTTATTAGATAATTATTTTCCTGAAGATGCTGGTACTATTTTATCGGCGGAAAGCTTTGAATAAATATATTCATTAAAAGTATTCTTGTTCTTGAAATATTTTTTAATTTATTAATTATATATACTGTATATACACTGATACGTATTCCTTCACGGATAGAAAGGTATGATGAATAGTTATTATCTGAAGTACATCCATTCATTTTGCAGTGCATAAAATCGCAGTTCTGACGTTTTGCTAGAATCCCATCTAGCATTGACGAGGTGAACCAACACTTGAAGTGCGAAATTCATAAAATAGCACTTCAACATTGTTGGGTTCACCTCATCAATGCTAAATGAGATTCTAGCGAAATGTCGATATATATATATATATATATATATATATATATATATATATATATATATAGTTTATTTTTTTGGACTAGGAGACTGACAGACTTACCTTGGTAAGAGTCCACACTGTAGTCTTGAAATAGAAACACATAAAAGCACTTAAACAATGATATATTTCAACCACACAGTGGTCTTTGTCAATCGAAGAGAAAACACAAAAAGAAATATGAGAGAATGAAATAAGATAAATATAAGTTGTAATCACAGATTGTGTAGAGTAGAAATCAGATGACACAGATGCACAGGTTAAAGATATATATATATATATATATATATATATATATATATATATATATATATATATATATATATATATATATATATATATTGTTTCCATGAGCATATGAGTGATTATAGTTTATATAAGTCTGTCAGGGGAAAAGAGATAAGGCTATTAGGAGAAAAAAAAAGAAAAAAGACACAGAGTGCATCTGTGTCATCTGATTTCTACTCCACACAATCTGTGATTACAACTTATATTTATTTTATTTCATTCTCTCATATTTCTTTTTGTGTTTTCTCTTCGATTGACAAAGACCACAGTGTGGTTGAAATATATCATTGTTTAAGTGCTTTTATGTGTTTCTATTTCAAGACTACAGTGTGGACTCTTACCAAGGTAAGTCCGTCAGTCTCCTAGTCCAAAAAATCTAAATAATCTTTACCAACCAAAACTAACCTAAATATATATATATATATATATATATATATATATATATATATATATATATATATATATATATATATATACATATACATATACATAATTAATTGTAAACAATATTTTCCACCACTAAGTGCAATACTTTTATCTTATGTGGTGAGGCACCTTTCGGTCACTTGACCATTGTCAAATCACTGAATTAATTTTTTCTATTTTTCTAGTGTGGTTGTTCGGTCCACAGTGATGGTATTTGGACCAACATTACTATGAAAGAAATTTTGTTTTTAATTTTATAGCGTACTAGAAACCAATTCTTCATCTCTATCATGTACACAGTGCCAATGGTCCCAAAACCTTTTTAAGAGGTGGCATAAAGTATGGTGCAGGCCCCAAGCACATAAAAGCATGAACATAATATTTTCATTCAAAACATTTTGTTGTGCTTTGAAGCAAATACAGACCCCCTTAAACCTAACAAAAAAGGGTACAAAATATGTTTACATATATCTTTTAAATGTTTATAATTAATATACATAATTTGTTCAATGAGCCATTATGGGCAGAAAAAATAATACACCTTATTTGTTCAATAAAGCATTATACCCAGAAAATTAATCTATGAATTTACTAATGCTGGAGTAGATTCTACCCTTCCTGTCTGGGTTCCTATAACTAAAAATATTTATGTAGAGCAGGAACTTATTTGGGCCATCTGCATCTTTTATGTCAACAGTGACAGATAAACACCTTCCAAAAAATACATAAACAAAATACATTACTGAAAACAGAATAACAGAACACAATCAGCTTTCTAGTCCTCCCAAATACATAACAAAACAACAAACTATGAAAAATGTTTCTCAAACTTTGTTTAGAAAGACATTTGGAATTACTTTTTTAGAAATCAATGAAATTTATGCATTTCAATTTCTTTCATGTAGGATAAATGTTCAATTTAAAAATTATAACCTACGGTGGTTCGTATACTTTTAAAATATGAACGTTTGAATTAATGAACGCTTTTACATAACTTTTATTTTTACCAAAAATAATCTAAAAATCCATTACTTTGGATTCACAAAAACTGTTCCAAATTATGGATGCTACAAAAAACTACAGGAGGTTCACAAAACCCTTTCTTTATATCTAGATTTCTATACATTAAATTTTTTGTTTGGAGCTGTCAACTTTGGTTTACGGAGGCTTGACTTTGAATTCATTGTTTGAAGGTTCGGCTTTACTTTCTACTCAGAAATTAGTGCACAAACATAAGAATAATGATAGTTTCACATAATTGTCTATAGATTTCGTTTGGGAAATCATCAATAACTTAAGAAAAATTGATTGAACATATCACTTTCAAATGAAATTACCACTATTGAATGAAAATGAGAATGCTCTTCCAGAATGATTTTTCCAATGATTGGTGATAGCCGTACTCATAAATATTCTTAGAGCAACGCCTATATTTGGATAGATCATCTTTTTAGGATTCTCTTAATTTTACTAACATTCTCTATTAGTGCGTCTAAAGCATTTAAAAACTGATGTTGCCATCCAAATTTAGAAGTTTCTGAAATACATTCTGTGATAAGTTTCTGATCTCCTTTCATTTAGAAAAGAAAGGAAAGAAACTTCACCTTTGCTTTCAGAGTTAATCTTTTCTGAATGAAAGGAGTTTTTTTATTTCAATTATGCATTGATTTTTAGTATTTTATTATAAATCATCAATTAATACATACTTTAATTATTAAAAAATAAAAAATTATTCTATAATAATTCCACGAACTGTATATATTAACTAATGAGCTATGCAACTGGACTATTGAGGTATCAAATTTGGAAATTCAGACACAAAAGCAGTCTCTATCGAGTTCATTTTTCTGGCTGAACATTTGATACATCACAAGTGACTGCTGTGTTGGATCTTTAAAAATGTTTTATAATTTTTTTGCCAGTTACTTCTCGGAGATGTGTGTGGGTCATTTCATGAGAACGATCTACCAGAACTGATATTTGTTAGAGTAATTAAATGATTACAATTGTTAAAAAATGATCTTTAAAGTAATCCCGCCTAATAGTTGATCAGCAAATAATGTTGGGACAGTTCTTGAAAAACACAAAAAAAGTAGCAAGATTTATCTCAACATCAGCTGTACTAGTGAGATGAAATCTAAAGATTGAGGAGAGATTGGGTATTACTATTTCACTCAAAGACTTTCATGGTAGTGTTAAACATATGTTTCACTTTTTTTCAGTTTCGGCAAGAAATAACTAAAACTGCTCAACATATCATATTTGGTATGAAGGGAGCTAAGAATAGGAAATACATTGATCGGATATCAGTTCAATAGAAAATAATAATGGCTAGCTTTAAATACAATTTTATTTGTAAAATTATTACCCAAAATGACTAATTTTTTGCAATAATTAAAGATTATTACTATGTTAACACTTCATTCATATGTAATTTGCTGTATAAAATGCCAGGTAAGAATTAAACTCAGCCATAAGTCCAAGCACACTTACATAAATATTCTTCACAAAAAAAATTTGCTGAATTTATCCCCAATCTGACAATAAACAATAGAACTCTCAAATACAATCACTGTCTCAAACTGTTGGGAGTCTACCTAGCCAAGAGGTTAAAATGGAGAATCCATATAGGAAAGACGGTAGAAGAGTAGCAAACATCTCAATAACATCAAGGCAGTGACCGGTCAACAGTGAGGAGCAGACAAAATAGCCTTGAAAAAGTTGTACTTGTCCCTGAGAACTAAACTGACCTGCTACAGTGAGATTTGGGAAGCCGCTGCAAAACTCACATAAATAAATTACAATTAATTCAATCAGCTGCCTTGAGGTTGTCTGGATTCCCCAAAACTATCCCAATTTCAGATATTGAAATAGAACTGGTGGTAGAACCCATTGAACTGCTCCTCGTGAAACAGACCTTGAATAGATACCTAAAGGTCCTATTACTTCTGAAGAACCATCCAATGCATTCATTGGGAAATACAACAAAGCTTCTGCTGTACACCAATAGGATTTGTTTACTTTCACAATCATACCTTCTGAAACTCCAGAAGCAATACCGCTGGAGGATATGAGCCCTCATTGAAGAGAGTTGATCACAAAATAAGATTCACTTTACCGACCAATTTAACGAAAAAATGTAATAACCAATGTACCGACTAGGATCCTCAAAAACTACTCCAACCATAGTCCCTAGATGCAAGCAACCAGTACTCAGATCATGCCAGGATCTGTACAGATGGATCAGTAGAACTGGAACAGTTCGGAAGCATCATTCGGAAGCGGGATACTACAACCACTTCACCGAAGAAAAATAATATATACCAGCGAATGCAGCTTCCAGTATGGATGCAGAGCTACTAGCACTAAACACAGCCTTGGTAAACTGTCTCAACCTCCAAGAGAGAAGATTCTGTATAGTTACAGATTTAAGGAGTGTCCTATGTGCCCTAAAAAAGCAAGAACCAGATGACTACTAGTTTCAAATCAGAGTTAATAACTCTGCTAAATGGCCTTATCAGGGGAGGGGGGGGGAATGAGCGCAGTTCCAGTGGGTATTTTCCCACTAATTAATAGATGGAAATGAAGGGGCAGACAGAACAGTCAAACAAGTAGTAAGTATATGTCATACTCTCTTAGCAGTATTCCATTAAGAATTGTAGGAGAGCTGCCCATTCATTTTTGTGGGATAACAAGATCCATAGATGGACAGAGGAAACAAAAGGAAGAAGCCTATATGCCATACAAAAGTTACCAAAGGACTTAGAAATGTGCCGTGTTGTGGCTAGATCTGTCACTACATTTGCAGCAAGAGCAAGGATAGGACACGTCGTAACTCAAACTTATTGTCATCAAGTTCAAACTGAATGAATCTGCTTGTGATGTGGGATTCATGAGACTCTGGAGCATATCCTTTTAAAGTGCCTTACCTCATCTTTAAGATGAACTCTCCTATTAGCATTGGAATTCACTTGGAGGACATCCTGAAAAACAGATGCTTTGTATTCATTGACTTATTATGGACATCAGCCTATCAGAGTCAATAACCTTGGATGTTCGTAAATTATTTTTAAAAAAATATTCTCATATATTTGCTCTAGAATTTCTAAATTGTTTTCCTTTGTAAAAATATTAATGAAATTTTTAATATACTTCATTTTTACACAACGAACAAATTTCATTTACTGCTTGTTTATCACAAGAAAATAATATTAACATGGACAAATTAATTTACAATTTTTTAAACAATAAGATAAATTATTTGTATTCATTCATTATAATCTTAAATGTTCCCATTTATATTATCTGGGCTTCGGTACTATTTATTGTACTTTCACACTTTTAAAATATAAACTTTCTTTGAACGAGCCCTTACATTTTATTGTTACAATTAAAAATTACCTCAAATGTTACTCTAAAATACTATTAAAAGATGATTCTAAATATTTTAAAAAATCACTATTTTACAAACCCAAATATATCCAAATGTGATTAATATGCAAATAATAAATATAAACTTTAAAAAAAAATATGTATTATACAAAAGATATCTACTATTAATTATATACCAAGTATACATACAAATTTTAAACCCATTTTTACTTTAATTATAAAAAATAAAAAGGTAAAGGTAATCGCATTCAAATACTTGCCCATCATCGGTCTCTTCAGGCACCTTCATATCACCTTCAGGCATAAATTCATGGGTTAATCATTTACTTTAGCATCATTTACATCTTGAAATATATTAATTTCTTCGAATTCTGTTTCAATGGAAAATATTTCTGTATCAAGACCTATTGTTTATTCCCACCATTTGCGCCATAACTCTTTGACCTAGAAAATATTTCTGTTTACAATGAATCAGTCTTTATTTAAATATTGTTTGTCATAACTTCTGTATTAAATGACTTATTATGTTCTCAGCTTTAACTGATGAACTGAAGTGAATGCGTTAGGGCTTACTTGCTGGCGTGTTTCCAAACTATCGTTCCTTTCATGAAGCAAAGCCTCTGCACGTAGGCTTTGCTTCATAAAAGGGACGATTATTACAAAACACATCAGCAAGTTAGCCCTTACGTATTCGCGTAGTTAAGTATTATTTAATTATAGTTTAATCAGTGAATTTAAGATGATTACAACAAGCAACTTTAAATATATTTTGATGATTAATAATAATGTCGCAATCTTGTTGCTGTTCATGACGAGCTGGTTGTTAATTACTTATTACACTTTTTCTATTACTTGCGACCAGACATTTTGCTAACTAAAAGTTGTTAAATTGTTACTTACACTTGGAGGAAACGTTTTCGTCTTACGACTTCTTGAGCCTTCTTCAAGTAGTACATCTGGTTAAAAGTAATAGAAAAATTGTAATAAGTAATTAATAACAATATATTTTTTTACATAGAACATCAGTTGTGATATTTGGCGATGCTATTAATAAGTTCTTTTTATATTTGTTGATTCCATCTTCACGTGAGCTACTAGTATTCACGTTTTACAAGTGTTTTAGTGAAGTTCTTTTTGCATTGGAGCCAGATTCAAACACAGTAGCTAGTAGTACTATCCACACCTAAGTATTGTCCATTGTTAAATGTATGCATTGTCCTTTGTCTGTGTTGATGAACTCTCAGACTGTGCTTTACCAAACACAGCTATTAAAGAAAGTACAAAGAAAAGTTTAGACTATGACAGATGAAATTCAAATGATAAAACAAAAATTTAGAGTGAGGAAAAAAGCTGGTGGCTATTGTAAATTTAAATTGGACAGTTCAACAGTAAAACCTATTTGACAAAATGGGAATCATAAGGAGAATATATTTTAAAAGATTGAAATGAAAATTAAACGACTAACAATACAAGCATATATTAAAGTAGTTTGAATTCAAAAAACTAAAATGATTCATTAGGTTGACCTTTATTAAACAAATCAATAATCCTTGCTAAACTCCTTAATCATGAAGGTTTTAAACCATACTACAGACTGGTTAGACAGATTCACAGTGCACCATATTTCTTTTAGAAAAGTAAGGGGTGAGACCAAGGTGGTGAGATAACAGCAGAATAGATTGAAAATGTTTGACCAACAAAGCATCTTCTTAACCAAACTAATTAAATTTAAACTTGTTTTACGTAACCAAACATTCTAATTGGACACTTTGTCCAATTAATGATTTAATCCATATAAATAAAAATGAATGGTTGCCGGTGTGTCTCTTATGCCTTCCTAAAGCATTCATCAGATCGACATAAAACTTTGGGAAGTTAACACACTCCTATGAAGGTTCTGGCATATTAGTAGCCCGAATGAGGCTAGGTCGATATTTTTCAAGTAATAATTAATAGATGGCGGTAATCATGCTGTGTCATACAGCTGATAATTAAATTAACATTTGTTGATTCCATTTTCACTTGAGCTACTAGTAATCAATAAACACTTTTAAATGTTTTAAACTTGCCTATAGTAGCACTTACTTTACTTGTTGAGGACAGCTGTCCCATTGTCAACTCAGACTGTAACTGATCTCAAGGTTTACATAGGTTAGGGTGAGGTGGGATATTGTGGTGGTGTGGGTGTATTTTGTGTGTATTGAGTATGTGTGTAGGGTGTAGTTTGAAGAGTCTGTATATTTCAAATTGTTCGGTTGTGTAGCATTGGTTATTTCTGTGTTGTTTATGAAGATTTTGTAGGTTAGATGTTATGTCTATGTAGTCGTGTTTTGTGGAATTGAGATGATCTGCAAAGTTTGATTGGTAATTATTGTTTTTTAGTGTTTTTATATGTTCTTGGTAACGTGTGTAGAAGGACCTCCCTGTTTGGCCTATGTAAAAACTGGGGCACGAACTGCAAGTTAGTTTGTAAACTCCAGTGGTGTTGTAAATGTCATTGATTTTGTTGTTGCGTTTAAATTGTTTATTGAGAGCGTTGTGTGTGGAGTAAGCTATTTTGTAGTTGTATTTTTGTAGTGTGTTGGTTAGATTGTGGGTTTTGGATGATCTGTATGGTATTGATAAGTATTTTATGGGATTGTCCTGTTGTGTGTTTGTATTTGGGTTATTAGGTTTATTTTTTAGGCGGTTGTATAATTTGTCAATCATTGTTGGGTTGTATCCATTACTTTGTGCTATATATTTTATGGTGTTTAATTCCTGGTGGTGTTCTTCTTTGTCTAACGGTGTTTTAAGCAGGCGATATATCATGGTGTTGTAAGCAGCTAGTTTATGTTGGTGTGGGTGGTTGGAGGAGCTGAATGGTTGTATTGGTACTAGTGGGTTTTCGGTATATGTTGAACTTATGAGTTTGTTCGTTTAATTGTAAGGTCTAGAAATTTGAGAGTTGTTGTTCTGTTTCGATGGTAAATGTTAGTATTGGGTGTATGGAATTAAGGTATTTTAGAAATATGTGTGGTTTACATGTGTTACCTTTATATAGTGTTATGATGTCGTCGACGTATCTGTACCAGTAAATTATGTTATCTGAGTATTTATTGTTGTGTAAAATGTGGTTTTGTTCAATATGGTGTATGAATAATTCCGCTAAGATGCTAGCTATGGAGGAGTCCATAGCTAGTCCATCTTTTTGGTTGTAGAATGTGTTATTGTAGGTGAAACATTTTAAAACATTTAAAAGTGTTTAGTACTTAAATTAAATGAAAATAAGATTTCATACAATTTTTATATGTGATTAGGTAAATTTGCATAACAGCTGTTTTAACACATAAGTTAAATTACTTTATTTACCGTACAATATTAAGTTAAAATTTTATTGAATTGAAAAGTTTTTTAATTTACAAGTTACTAAATATATTAATTTATAAAATAAATCTGATTACATTTTACTTTACTTATTGGAGCATGGATCTAGCATCAAAGTAATGCTAACTACACTATGTCCCTCAATCACACAGCTAGCCAACTTCCAGTATCCACGGTTCAACAGTATCTGCCGAAGTGTACAATCCGATTGAAGTTGAATCTTCAATAACTCTCTAACTTCAATTCTCTCCAGTCACTGAAGGAGGATATGCAAAAGATTCTCCTCTTGTTTCTGACACACCAGGCATAAAGGTGATTCCGCAAGTCTAAAACGATACACATAGGTCTGGATAACCTATGCCCTGTCCTTCAAAGGTTGCGATGGACTGGTATAGATTTTTGTAGATGTTAACGTCATTTGGTGACTTCTGAATAGAGTACAGTTTACAACCACTTGTCTCATTGTTTCACTGTCCCATTCATTTATTTCTTTGGCTTACACAAAACTGGGCTAAACAGCCACTCCGGCCAAGCCTTCTGAGTGGAACAGGAGTCAACTTAACAGGTGCTTTAGCGACTTTGTCAACCTTCTCATTCCCCCAAAGTCCACAATGACCAAGTACCCACAGGAACTTTATCCTTTGATAAACTTACAGGTGTTATAATTCTTGCTCTCTGTACAAACTTGAAGGTTTGTACCACTGTAAGAGTTGAAGTGCACTTTTGGAGTCACTGAATAGTACGCAGTTTTTTTCTGTAATCTCCACAATAGCTGTATTGATAGCTAGGAGTTCAGTCTCAGTACCAAAACATGAATTGCAGACACAAAATATGATTCTTCATTATTCTCTACAAAATAGCCTGCTCCAGACCTAGAATTAGCTTGGCCTACTAAGTCATCAGTAAACATTTAATAGCAGGTTTCATAATTACAATGGCTGCCACTTCAAGAGCAGCTTCTCTTTGTTTCTCAGAGTATTTTTTTTTTTTTTTAACAAGTCCAGGTAGATCCCGCCTAACATTAGGGAGTCAGAAGCTCACAGGAGAAATGATATTAACAATTGGTACTGTCTGTAGAACTACATCGGGCATGGCTATCATCAGTAAGGGCATTTAATAGCAAAAGGAATTTTTATGGTGAACATCCAGGAATGCAGAATCAAAAATCAGGACTTGGCGTAAGAAGCATCAAAAGTTGCAGATACTTATGCCAAACTGTCTAAAATCAACAGGCTCAACATTTAGCTCCATTCCCATGGCTGATTAAAGGGGTTGTCCTAAGACAACCCAAGCAGAACCTCAGTGTTTGTTGATTTCTGATTTATGTATCCAGTCTACTCAGATGTGATTTGGAAGCTGAACTCAATACCTCTGTGCCATACATCATTTTAGATCAAATAAATATGGTGTGCAGTTGTGGCACTGTTCGAGTAATCTCTATACACAGCCTCTGTAAAGTGCAATAGTGCATCAGTTGTTCCCCTCCTTGATCTGTATCCAAAATGTCTGGGATTCAATCTTTTCTCAGCCCCCAATCTCCTCACCAGTCTACTATTAAAAATCCTCTCCTAGAGTTTGCTCAAGCAACATATCTATAAAATCAGTTTATATGAATTTTGTAGGGAGATATCCTTTCCAGGTATCAGAATAGGGATGACAGTGGCTATTTCCCACTTTTGAGGAATATTTCCTGTCTACCAGATGTCATTAAATAGAGAAAGATGAACTTGGTCAATATATTAGTTCTTCAGCATCGAATTCTGTATATTGTCCTTACCAGGTGCAAAATTTTGAATTTCAGCAACGCATTTTAAGAGTTCATCTACTGTTAAAGAGTCCGCTATGTCATTCTGCAGACATAACAGATCTAAGTTGTATGAGAGGTTTTGTACTAATTTGAGGTGCCTTTTGCAGATTTTCTAGCATATCTAGAGTTCAATATACTCTCGAAGTCCTTGTCTTTTTTTATAATTTTACTGCAGCAAGACTGATCGCATTCTCCAAATTGGTCACCCGATCCTCACAGGTAAATGGATATAGGTATTATTTGAATGTAATAGATAAAGAATTAGACTAGGCCTAAATTGTTTCTTTTGAGAAAGATATGAATAAGGTTATTATTTTTATGCTCAAGTCTTAGAAATACTGATTGAAATTTATTTATTAACTGCGATGCCAAATGATTTCATTTATGTTGGGAGGTGGTTATAGTTTTTTTCAGTAACCATAAGTATATGGTTTGATATGATTTAAAATAAATTTATATTGTTGTACATTACAATAAACATTATATTTTGGACATTTCTTTACTCCTGTTTGAATTGAAAATGTATACGTAAGACAAGACATCTGTCAGGTCAACTATTATGTTCCATAAATACTAAATTAAGCTTAGCTAAAGTTGACATGACATTCATTGACTGTAAGGCGGTACGAAGTTGCCTTCCGTGAGTCAGAAATACAGTATAAAATAGTGGCCTGTTTTATAAAAAAACGGTGAGGTTATTAGGTTTTGTTTTGTATTTGTATATGCAAGTAATAATTGTATTTTCTTAATTTTAAACACTATTTCTGGTGTGGGAGATTTATAATTACAGTTTCCTTAAAGTTGGTTATTGTAATCATATTAATTTCACTGATTAAATCATAAGTAATTATTTAAATAACTAAGTGAAAACTATTATCTTACACTTTTTTGTATTAACTTGGCAAAAAAACCACTACTTACTGATTTATTCAGCGGACGCGTTTCGCGCTAGGTCAGCGGATTATTCAATGCTGTTATCACTCACACCTGAGATTAAAATAGAAAATTGTTCAAAAACACGTCCTACACACCTAGACACACATCCTACACACGTAGGACGATATGCACAAGATTTTTTTTAATTTTACAAGGAAAGTTATTTTTTATACTTTTTCCTTGTTTAGAATGCATTTTAAAGTAACATATGTATCTAATACAATTTGAAGGTCGAGCTAATTATGTTATTTTAAATGTATTTTATATTTAATATTGGTAAAAACAACAATTTACATGGAAAAGATTTTATATTGCTTCAGAAGTTTAATTTTGTCTCACATTTAGTAGGGACTACTTTTTTGGATGCGCAGTAATAACGGCATGCATAATACGCTATTTCGCAAGATATACCGTTTACTAGACACGTGATCTCTATGCTTACCTTACATGTGTAATTTGTTTGTTTACAAACAACGTTTTGGCTCTATTTTTTTATCAACTTAAACAAAGCATAATTAAGCTCCACATACTTTATAGAATTATTAAACTCTCATTTTATTTTATTGCTATAGTAATTCGCAAAAATACTCTAGGACGAAACAAACACTATTGCACGCACATAACAGACATTATTGCATCAAACATAACTACAAATGTAGTCGAACATTTCTTTTCTAACTGTGGTCCAAAATAGAAAGTACTGCGTGAAATTGCAGTACCGCCAACCTTTGGTAAAGCAAAATATTACTAAACAATTACAATTATTTATATATATAAATATTTATAATTGTTTAGTGAAAACTAGTAGCTTACGTGAAGATAGAGTCAACAAAGCAATATATTACTTTATGTATTTTATTTCCATACTTACAATCACAGATGCACTGGGTACTATACTGTACATCATAGTCAATTAAACTATAGCTTTTTGAAAAGCAAATATTGTATCTATATTTTATCGTTTATCTGCAATTATTATCTAAAAAAAAGAGTAGCCAGACACTGAATACTTTTTGTACTGCTTTACTTATAATTATGCCAACAATTATACTTACTTTTACTTTATCCAATGCCCGCCCTTGGCTGTTGAACCATTCGGCGTCGAGCCTCCCAGTAACGACCGGTTCTGGACAGCTGGTCGTCCAGTTCAGGACAGGTTGAAATGTGGTCCCCATTCATGACACCATTGAGACAGAGCGGACACGTATCGGACTCCGCTAGGCCGAAACGGTAGAGGTGGGCCTGGAGATAGTCGTGTCCTGTCAGAAGTCGAAAGTCAGCCACGGCAGTTGCTCTATCGCTTGTGGGCACCAAAGGACCGCGACTGCTAAGTGATGCCCACTGTTTCCCCCTGCTGGCTTCCTCATGATCTTTTTTAATGGAGCGTTTAAGGATTGCATCAATAAGGTGTTTGGCAGAGGTGAGGCTGGTTTCTGCATATGGTTGTTGCATCTGCGTTCCATTTTTTGCAAGGTCGTCTGCTCCTTCGTTACCTGTGATGCCAACGTGGCTTGGGATCCACTGAAGGCTAATTGACCATTCATTTTGCAAAAGATGTGAGATTGATTCTCGGCAGTGGAATATGTTCGAACAGTCTGTTGAAGAGTTGTCGGCTATTGCAATTATGGCGGCTTGGGAGTCTATAAAGAAAACAGCTCGGTGGTGGTTCGTTGCTGGGTGATGCGCAGCAAGAGCCTCTGCGGCCAGTCGCACTGCCGTTACTTCCCCATCAAAATTACTTGTGTTTGCCCCAACGCCCTGGCTGATTTCAAATAGCTTGGAGAAAGCTTGGGGTGTAAATGTAGCAGGCCTCCACGTGGTGCACCCTGGGTAACGCTAAATCTGCTACGACGAATCTCTGCCAAATCCTTCTAGAGATGACCAAATCGATGCCAACAATTATAATAGACAGACTTTTATCTAGAAGAAGGTCAATGGGTCTTTAACAGTGTGATGCTAATGTTTTTTATGTACCAGTTTCTAAACCCACAAAAGAGACCCTTCTAGCAATTAAGCCGTACATGATGCTTGGAACTACTGTTATCAGTGTTTGCTGGAAAGTGTTCAACTATTTGGTTTCCTGCACCTCAAAGCCAAACATTCTCTCAACTTTGTTGATCCTGTCACATGTCCACCAATAATGAGTAGAGAACTTGGTGTGAAATCCAGAAAACCGTTCCCAATGTTCAGGAGAAGCACTTTGGTAGATACCTTGCTGAGTACCAGTTTAAGCTGCAATTCCCGCTCCATGATACTGCCCTGCACCATGTTTTCGATGCTTCGAGGAGGTTCTACCTTCCGAATCATTAAGGTTAGGTCATGTTTTATTATGCTAGGTATTACAATTGTAACAGGCCAACTATTATTTTGTAAATCTTCAACTATAGCTTCTGAAATTAATTTTGTTGTTTTGTTACAAATGTGAATGACTATGGCCCTACTTTATTAGTATCATGTAAAGGAGAGGTATATGCATTAGGTAAAAACATGAGTTTTTTGTAGTTTTATAGTCCATTATGTTCGGTCAATCTTAATTAATCACTTTAACATTAGTTTATGACCATCCGACCTATAAATTTTGTAAAAACTCACTGAGACATTGGGCTATGCAGTGACGTTTTTAAAGGCAGGTTTTCGATAGTATCAAAGAGAGAATGTGATTTGTATTGGGGTTGTTCGTTTAATATGTTTGTACTTTGTGTGTCTGTAAATTTCATATTGTTCTAGTGTGTTGAGATGGGGTCCTTTTTTGTTGATGTGTAAGATTTCTAGGTTATGGTTAATGTCTGTGTATTTGAGACCTGTTTCTTTTATGTGATTGTAGAATGCTGAGTTGGTGTTCTGTTTGTGATCCTCAACTTTTTGTTTGAAGCTTCGACTGGTTGCCCAATGTAGAATTTGTTGCTGTTTAATTTGCATATGTAGTTTATCTTTGTTGTTGGTGTCGTGTTATACTTTATATTGTAAATGGTTATTAGTTTTGTATGGTATTTTGTATCTTGTTTTTTGAAATTTGTGGGATATTTTATTAGATGTTCTGTTTATGTATGGTATTGTGATGTATTTGTTTTCCATCTCTGTAGTTAAATTTAGTGGGTTTTTTTTTGTAAATTGTGCCATAGTTTGTCTATTATTGTGATGTTATATTCATTTGTGTATGTTAAATATTTAATGGTGTCTACTGTCCGTAACAAAAGTTTGGAGACTCTAGTTTGGCTGCTCATAAAATCTAAACTATGCTATCAATTTTTACCAAATAAAAACCAAAAAATTCACCATTCTCTTCTGCACTGATTGGTGTTATTTTAAAAAAAATTGGTTTTATTTTCATTTTTATATCATAGCATAATGGAAAAAACACAGTTTTTGTAGTCTTTAAAAAGATACTTCCACGTTAAAAATTCGAAACTAATAAATCTGTGATCCAAATTGTCTAAAATTTTAATGATATTTGAGAAGGTCTTGTAAACATAATTTATTAGTTTCAGAATTTTCATTTCATTACAAACATTTTTATAGCACCTTTTGTTTAACATTTTTCGAGAACCATTTATCGGATAGCATTAACCAATATACCATTGGAATTGTTTAATTTTGTTTATTCCGTTACATAAGTTAGTATTAAATTACAGTTAGGTGTTAATTTTATTTGATAGCAAACTGATGTGCGCTCAGGTATAACCGGCATTAGCATTGCGCACTGCGTTCGGCCGCAGTCTTGTCAAATCGTGCATCCAGCTGCCAAAGCCAACTCAGAAACCACGAAAAATTTGGATGTTAACTACCTTTTTGTTTATTTTTGACCATTCTCCATCACCATTTTTTCATGAGGGCTTTGGACCTCCGACGACAGGTTTAAAAATGGTTAGTTGTAAAATATTTGTGGCCTTAAGCTATAATATTCACATTGAATAAATATTTACAGAGGTTCTGTCTATTATTTTTTCCTCTAAGGTTATTGAGAATTTGTCAAACATTAGTGTATTTTCAAATTAGTAAATTTTCTACATATCAAAAGTCTTTTGTTTGTAGCTTTCACTCAGCTTCATCGGAATAATCACTTAGCACGGAGTCACTATCAGAGTCCATTGGATTAACAAGTGGCTCTACTTCAGGAAATTCCTCATTAATAAGGTCAGTTTCCCAGTATTTGACTTCAATTGTTTTGCAATGTTTGATGCACTTTTTCCACAGTTCAGGTGTAACGATTCAAAGTCTATCTTTACACAGCGCTTCTATTGCATCCATTCCTCGGCCATTTTCATTTGCATTTACCAAATTCACTGTAGCAATTTTTCCTTTGACATATGCCCAGATTAACTCGATGGGGCTCAGCTCGCAATGTGCAGCTGGAAGCCAAAGAAGGTCCACATTAGGTCTCACCTCCTTGGTATTCACTTCTAGTAGTGGAAAATCGGACGTGTTCTCGTTCAGATGATTTAATAACGCATCTAAAGACAGATACATTTCCCTCAAATAAAAATCATAAATAGTTCGTCGTATGACACCAAGAGTAAAATTATCCAACTAAATTTTCGGCCGTCCTTGTTGCATGCACTGCTTTTTCAGAGATGGTGGAGAGAAAACCTGGCTTTCTTCTTGCTTGTTGAACCTATCCTCTTCACCAAAGATAAAGAAACTCCTAAACAAGTTCCGGTCATTTCATACACCAGGAAACACTTGTCCCCTAATTTATCCTCCTCACTCTTAAAAACACAAATCGCACTAAAAATCATCGCAACTTCTTTCTCCGAAAAATGTTATCTAGGAGGCATCTTAACTCTACGTGAACAGGGCAACAGTTTCACATAGAATAAAGACAATATATGCATGACATGTTTTAAATCCAACATAGTGTTAGTGTAGTGAGTAAAAGGATTACGTTTAAAATACCAAGCAACTGATCTTACTGGTAAGTCATGCTTATGGATTTAAAGATGGACAAAGGGTCGCCTTGGCAACAACGCATCCCGAGCGTAATACGGCTGGCGGGTAAGGCGCTGGAGCGGCCGTTCACGCCTGAGAGCACATCAGTATATACATATATATTCAGAGATAGATGGTTACCCTGATATGAGGATTACAGACACAGCTTGAACTCTCTTATTCTTTCTAGTGATAGTCCCTAGTCCACATTATGGACTAAACATCTAATAAATAGATTTAGTGACTAGATTGAAGAATAACTTTTTATTTTATAGGGATAGTCGGTACAGCCAGCCATAAGGAATGTGTTAATTGATTTGGATACAAGCTTAATGACTTTTTTTTGTAGCTATATTACTATAACAGTTACTATGTATGAAAAATATATGCTCATATATATCTACTATATTTAAAACTCAAATCAGTGGCAGAAATAACTTAATTAGAAATTAAATAATAAATATCTTTATTTAAAGTAAATAAGTATAATTAAATATACAATCATATATATACATACAAAATCATGTCATATTGATGGTCCCAAAAATGAAAAAATATATAATTGCACGTAATCTTATAAATACAATCAATTTTACAAAATATTTTGATTATGCATTCAGAAGTCAGTACATTGCTCCATAGTTAATGCTTGAACTTCTTAAATTTGTTCCAAAATGTCATTGAATTGATCTTGTTCAACAGTTTGTTCAATAGCCGCATAGTTGTAGAAAGCTGCATGGATACCAACAACAACTACTGTTGCTCCTAGAAAAAAAAATCAAACAGAATTTAAAAATAAAGGATACAGAAAATGGATTTTAAAATAGGTAAAACCAAAGTGCTTTTCTACAAAAAAAACAAAAACAAATACACCATTACCGTTAAGTCATTGCCTAAAACAAAACTATCGCATCCCTACAAAATATGTTTAGCGGGGATACAGATGTTGGTTTCTGGTCATCGATTTTCATTGTTGTTTCAAGAATTTACACAGTTTTTATTTTTGAATGTTTAGTCTGCTTGACCCTTGTTAGTGTGTTATCGTTTCTATGCTCAGATAAGCACACGCAACACGTCTCTCATGTCTAAGCAATTAGTTACTTTAGTGCAGCACAATTTAGTTGCATGATAACTTGACCAACTCGTGGCACTAGATCACTTGGATCGCAAATAATTTAATCCGAAATGAGTTAAATTATTCAGTATTACTAAATGCCTAAATAAATTCGTTAACATCACAGAAAACTTTAATGCTAATGAGTAAACATAGAACTATGTAATAGTTACAATTAAAAATAAATATGTAAAACTATGGAGGATTATAAATATAATAAAAGAATATGTTGAAACCTTTTTAAAAAACAATTGAAATATATATTTTTTAAATTCCATAATTTCACTATTCTCTCAATTGAAATTGTACACTTAGGCTGTAAATTGTTTTTTTTTTTTTTTAATATATTAATTTCATTCACAAAATTTATTTATTTACTCTTGTCATACATTGTTTTGGAAAAGAATGAGATTTTGCGGACTAGAAATAAGCCTGATAGAGTTACTTGGGTAATAGATAAGTCTGAAATCTTAAAGTAGGCCTACATTAAAATAACGATATATTTCTGAGAAATTTTGTCTTTGTCAATCATAGAGAGAAACTGATGTCTAACTGTGATTGAACTTGTATCTGCAGGAAGAATCATAATTTGTCTATTGTTCTTTAGTGAATATATTGCCACTCTTTATGGTTCGGTAAAGTTAAATTTTTAAAAAAATAAATACACAATTTACAAACGTTCAATTCATTAATATATTAATTTCATTCACAAAATTTATTTATTTACTCTTGTCATACATTGTTTTGGAAAAGAATGAGATTTTGCGGACTAGAAATAAGGCTGATAGAGTTACTTGGGTAATAGATAGGTCTGAAATCTTAAAGTAGGCCTACATTAAAATAACGATACATTTCTGAGAAATTTTGTCTTTGTCAATCATAGAGAGAAACTGATGTCTAACTGTGATTGAACTTGTATCTGCAGGAAGAATCATAATTTGTCTATTGTTCTTTAGTGAATATATTGCCACTCTTTATGGTTCGGTAAAGTTAAATTTTTAAAAAAATAAATACACAATTTACAAACGTTCAATTCATTAATATATTTGTTTAGTGTAATAATTGTCTAACAACGTTTTTTACAATTATTGTGAAACATAATTGAACATAATGTGAACGAAATGACGAAATGTGAGAGACGATGTGGAGTAAATTTGTATCCCATAATTTTGTTGTTGTTGTTAAACTCAATACATCGATATAAAAGTAAAACTATTTTATGCTTCTATCAAGTTTTTAGAGTATACATAAAATACTGTTAAAAGTAAAAGTTAATTTTTAAACAACAAAATAATTGTTGTAGACTTCAAGAATGTGGTCTTTGCAAATACTTTTCCTGCAGTTCTAACAACATTCTGTTACTTTCCTAACCAAATCCCTTGGAAAGAAGTCATATCTTGTTTGATGCTCCATAGGAAGCGCAGGAACAAGTTTTTTGTGAGTTTACAATTTCAATGGAGGAATGAAAATGTCTCTTCTGCGCATGAGATGTTTTAAAAGAAATTCTCTAACTGAAAAAAATTTTTAATAGCTTATATACATTAAATAAGTATTTCCTCAGATTGCAGGATTTCCATACAAAATTTTGAAAGCTATATGATTCCTGTTACGTTCACTTTGGTTTAGCATTCTACAAATGCAATTCTGGCGATTTTGTTAAAATTTTCTGGATTGAACTGGCTATATCTAGAAATGTTATTAACCCAATTGAAACAATTTTTCTAAACACAGATGTTTTGAGACTTCTTCTATGTATACACTTCAATTGTACACTATGATTTTTTTCCTAACTCTTGTGGCCTCCCATTAGTTATAGGACAAATCATTTCTCATTATCTGTGTTGGGCCTGCCATACATTTTGATATTTTTGCTGAAGTATATTGTTCTACACTAATAACATTGTTCACTTCTCCTTCTTGATCACTTTGTTTAATATCTGAATTATGATCACTCAGATGATTTCATCCTTTTCATCTATATATATATATATATATATATATATATATATATATATATATATATATATTCTTGATATTTAATATTTAAGTAATATATTAACTTCATATATATATATATATATATATATATATATATATATATATATATATATATATATATTAGGTTAGTTTTGGTTGGTAAAGATTATTTAGATTTTTTGGACTAGGAGACTGACAGACTTACCTTGGTAAGAGTCCACTCTGTAGTCTTGAAATAGAAACACATAAAAACACTTAAACAATGATATATTTCAACCACACAGTGGTCTTTGTTAATCGAAGAGAAAACACAAAAAGAAATATGAGAGAATGAAATAAAATAATTGTAATCACAGATTGTGTAGAGTAGAAATCAGATGTCACAGATGCACAGATTAAAGATATATATATATTGTTTCCATGAGCATATGAGTGATTATAGTTTATATAAGTCTGTCAGTGGAAAAGAGATAAGGCTATTTGGAAAAAAAAATGAATGGATTTATCTGATGTTGAGGTTAGGGGATTCTCTGGACTTGGTATACCACTGGTGTGATAGTTCCCACCTTCTCAGTTCTGAGGGATTGCAATCAGGGGGGAGTGATTTAATTATTTTTGTGGTATAGCAGTCATCAAAAGTTGTGATGTTGTGACTCGCAGCATGTTGAGCTGTTGGTCTATCCATATTCATAAATTTAACATCATGTCTGTGGCCATTCATTCTGATATTCAGACCATTCGTGGTCAGGCCTATGTACTGTGCTAAACAAAATTTACATTGTAGCTGGCATATGACATTTTTCGATGTACAACTATGATGACCCTGTATTTTGAAGACCATTTTTGTTGTTTGGCTGTTGAAACTATTTGCTGAGGGGTGTATTGGACACGTCTTGCATCTAGGTCTATTGCATGGGAAGGAGCCATGAGGAAGTTTGTGTGGTTTCTCTGCATCAGGGTCTGGTAGTTTAGAATGTACTAGGATGTTTTTCAAGTTATGTGGTTGCTTGTACCAAATTTGAGGTGGATCGGTGAAAAGATTTTTGGTGTGGACGGAAGCTTGAAGAATTTTGAAGCCATCTCTCAATATCTTGTTGAGTTTATGTAGACCAGGATGGTAGTCTGTTATTAAAGACAGTTTATTTTGTTCTGTTTGTGGTTTGTGAACCGAGGATTGTGCTGAATGAATTTGGTTTTCAATGAGTCTTTTTGGGTATCTTCTCTGGAAGGCTGATGATATCTTTCTATTAAATTCTTCCAATTCCCTATCATTCGAACAGATTCTCTTACCCCTGATCGCTTGACTGTATTGAATGGATCGTTTTATGTTTATTGGGTGGTTGCTGTCGAAATGGATATATTGTAGGTGGTTTGTCGGTTTGATGTGAATTCCTGTGTTGATATTTCCATTCTGGAGTGTTACCTCTACATCCAAAAAGGTGATGGCTGATGTAGATTTCTCCCAGGTAAATTGAAGTGTGGATAATTGTGTCAGGCTGTCTAAAAATGCCTCAAGTGTTGAAGCACCCTGCGTCCAAATTAGGAAGATGTCATCTATATATCTATACCAACATAATGGCTGGTGTGTTTGTGTCTTTAGAAAACTTTCTTCCAACAATCCCATGTACAGATTTGCGTACGATGGGGCCATTCTAGTGCCCATTGCTGTTCCCTTTATTTGAAGGTAGTTCATTCCCTCAAACTGAAAATTGTTCTTCTCGAGGATGAACCTGGTCAGGTTCACAAGAAAAGGTGTAGTGGGAGAAGGCTTGCCTGGGTGTTTGTTTAGAAAATTTTCTATTGCAGATAGGCCGTGTGCATGAGGGATGTTGGTATAGAGAGAGGTGACATCTATGGTGACCAAAATAGTTACCAGGGGTAGAGGTACAGATATTTGTGAAAGTCGATCTATGAAATGATTGGTGTCCTGGGTATGTGATGGAAGGTCCTTTAGTACAGCCCTTAGTAACCATTATCAGTTGAAAAAAAAATTATTTATGAATTAAAATATGTAAAATAGTTATTAATAATAAATGTGTAAAATAAATAAATAAATTAAAATTCAAATATTACTTATGCTTTGATGGTTAGGGGTTGATTGTAGGGCTTACCCCCTCTTATACTCATTCAAATAATTGTTTATATTAAACAGTTATTCCCCCATTCAGTATCACTAAGTCAACTTTAACTATCGAGTAGCTCGCGATCCATAGCTGACAATCTCCAATTAAGCATTGTGACACACAACTAAGATGTAACTGAATGACTGAGAGTGCAACTTGAATGGTAGCTGATGTTTGGTTCTAAAAAGCCCTTAACATGGCAATAAAAATCCTATTTTATTTGTCCTGTCACTCCTAGGACAGATATAAATGTCTTTCTTTATGATGAGAGTTTTGTGAGACAAAAACAGGTAGTCAATTCATAAGAAATTTGTGCGCACATGATTATCCGAAGCACAGAGACAATAGCACATTAACAACAAAATCCAACTACTGACTATTGATGACGCATGTTTTGACATTACACCTCCTGCAGAAAATAATCGATGACAAAACATTTAAAGCATTAATCTGCAATACACTTTTACCCTCCTGAAAGTTTATCTACGCCCTCATTGCTTGTCAACTCGATGGAGAGAGCAAATTTAATCCAGCTCATGAATTTCATTAAGGTGGGAGCAAATGCCCTTGGTGGGCAAAGCGTCACTATTCAAGATTGCTTAGAGGGCTGCTCTAATGGTGAAGGATTTGTACATAACAAGTGCCTCTCCTACTGCCTTTCATGGAGACAATAACATATTAACAAGGGTCAAGTTGACTAAACATTCAAAAATATACTATCGATGACGTATCACTTCAAACCGTATCCGCAATGGATTAACACAATGTTAAATGATTTACTGCACAAAAACCTCAAAAGTTAACTGACTAATGGAAATTGTATATGTATTTGGATTTTACGCATTACAACTTGAAGAATTCTACATAAAAAGAGGAACTCTTTTAACAAAACGATTAGAATATAGTTAACATGTTATGAGGATAGATAAACTGTTTGACCTACATGGTTGTGTTATTCATAACAATTTATTCAATTTCAGGTGTTTTATCATTTCACTTGGCTTTATTCAACTTTTGAACCACAACAGTAAAATATATACCTATATTACTATAGTTGAGATAAGCTACAATAAATTCTGTCTAAGTGTTATTTCTTTGGCAACATAAGTTTTGTAGCATTATTTAGATCATCATAAATTGATTAATTTAAAATTTTTAGCTACAAATTTTCCACCAAATAATTTTTCAAATTTGATAATACAGGTTAAATGACGACTGTAACAATATGTGTTATCATCTCACATTTACAAAGAAAGGGGGGGGGGAATTATTATAAAATTTGATTTAGTGCATGTTAGGCAGAACACTACATTTACACCATTGGCGGCTCGTGGGCAGGTGCCACCAAACCAGAGGTCAATAGCAAAAAAAAATATGTATTTATTATGTAAGAATTGTTATGAGCGTCTGTTCATCATTTAACATAATCCATCATTATAAATAATAATAATAAAAACGTCAGAACCACAGAGACAGTGTGACCGTTCACTCAGTCCCATTCGCCCTGGTTGCAGGAAAACCTTCAACACCCAGTGACATTACTCCTAATGGAGAAAAAGCATTGGAGGTCCAGACAGACTGAAACAGCCAGGCAGCGTCATAAGGCTCTTTTAGGTTGCAGACAGGCTGCAACTTCAGAAGTGTTCAGTTAAGATCGGCTTCATCCGAAGAGTAGCATTTACTCTCCACTCCGAGTTTCTAGTCTAATGAGTAAGTTCTATTTTTTATTTTTATTGCTTTAATAATTCGGATCTTAACAGAATTTGTTGACATTCACAGTTAAGAATTGAGATTGGTTTGTTAATAAACCCATGACTTGAGATTTAGTGTCTTAAATAAGTAAGAATAAAATAAAAATGCCAATATATTTCCTGCAATAGAACAAATCACAAAGTATTAGGCAGTACCTATCTATTTTCCTTATAACAGCCCTTAAAGTTTTAATGATTACGATTTATTTGCCTTAAAAAAACTAACACTTGTACGGTCTGCAACTCTCATAGGTTTCCAGGCACCACTGATTTACATTTCATTCCAGGCATCCAGAAAAATGCCCAGGAATGATCCAAAGATGAAAGTTAGTATTTACACAGGTTAAACAATATACTAACCTATAGTCCAGAATATAGCAGAGCCTGCTCCAGCCAACAAATAGATTGGTAAAGAAATGCCGGCTACTATTGCATACTGTTGAGCTAATGTAAGTTCATGGCCCATTATAGTGATTTTGCTTTCAGCATTTCTTGCAGTTAGCAAATAGCAAGCTCCAAGACTTGCAGCTACAGCAATCAGAAGTATAGGTGATGTGATCCTGAACAGAAAAATATACCATGTTAATGCTTCAATGCATATGATTTTTCTCTTGATCCCCTAATCATCATGGGAAGTACTTTTTATGATACAAAATTAGTAGTCATTTCCAATTCCCACGTGTTCGTTTTTAGCAAGAAAAATTATACCTGGTGATGCAGAAAGTCATCAGGGACACAAAAAAATTATAAAAACTCTCGCTAACGCCCCAAAAATTTTGGAAAGTAGAAACTCCCCTCCTCCCAGTTAACATGAAATGTTACTAATTTAACGAGTTGGCTTTTTATTTTTTTGACGTAATAACTTGCAAAGTGTCTCGAAATGTAATTAAATTTAGTCTTGACTCCCAGATTACAAATTAAAAAAAAAAAAAAAAATCAACTTTAACAAAGCATTATTAGCCCCACTGAATCACTTTCACCCGGCACACAAACCTTATAGAATTATACAACTTGCACACATCTTATTTTTTGGTGACAATAAGTCACAAAATTAATGAAAAGGACTAAACAAACACTTACACACCCTATTCCACACACAAACCAGAAAATATTGCAATGAACATTTACACACATTTTACTTCTATTGCCAAAAAACGATAGAACTTACAACGCACAAAGCGTGTTGAATTGATGTGTTAAAGTTGATTTTTTTAAAAATTGTAATTATTTGAGTCATTAGGAAGTTTAATTACATTTTGAGGCATTTTACGAGCTACTACATCAAAAAAATAAAGCCAAAACGTTGAATTTATAACGTTTTAGGTGTACCGTGGAGGGGAGGAGGAGCTGCTATTTTCCAAAATTTTTAATTTTTGGGGTGTGAGCAAAGGCTTTTATAATTTTTTTCATATCCCTAATGACTGTCTGCATTGCCCAGTATAAATGATTTTACTCAAATCGATCACACGGGAACAGGAAATAAATACCAAAATTATTAGACATATTAATAAATAAAAACTCTAAGACAAATAATGGCATCTCATACAAAGTTTTTACACTACAATTAAGAGTGAAATGTTTAAATTACAAAGATATGTAAAATTATAAAAACTGTTTAAAATTGTAAAGCTTTAAAAAAATATGGGCAATACAAAAAAAAAATGATAAAATGAAATTTGATTACGTGTAATATAATTATTTGTAAGTTAATATTTCAGATCTGGCAATGAGTCTATTATAAAAGTATTAAATAAAATTTTTAAACTCTATCCACAGGTCTGTGTTATACCATGTTACCAATATTTAGGCTTTATTTGAAAATAAAAGTAATATTTGCTTGAGTGATAAAATATAGGTTTAAGTTTAAATAGTGGTTTATATTATCCTCGTCATATAAATATCTTGAATTCTATTTGTGTATTCCTAGCATTCACATATTTGTGTTAGGAATGGTTGATATTTTTGGATATGGTGACTTGTCACTGATACTCATTTGTTGCTGGTAGTACGAGTGACAAAGTATAGAAAATGCCAGTTGCAATAACAATGGATGAAATGGCTGTTATTGGTTGATTTGTCCCTGTCACTGGCTCTGCTCTCACCGCTCGGCGCTGATTATCGTGCAGTGTTGTTGACTGAAGGATAGAGGGGGGGGGGGGCTGTGTCTGTTATGATTAGGCAAAATGTCACTGTCATGGCTAAAAAGTTACTGATATTTTACCACAGCTATCATTGGTTGGATTGTCGCTGTCACTGGTTCTACTAATTTATGTCTCATGTAGGCGGTCGATTTGTGTCAGGTTTCAAGTTAGTGATAGTGTTGTGTACAGTAGACACTATTTCCGACTCGGTAGTTTGTTCTTAATCTTGTAGGAGTTTATTTTTAAATAAAATGAGCCTTCCAAAAATGAAAAAAGCGGGGTGTGGAATTATTTCACCAGTGAGGTATGCTTGACTGTTATTAGCACATACAGAGCAGTCTCAGTACCGCTTGTCACCAGTAAAAGTCACTAATCCAAACCTGGCCCTGTCACCAAAATCACCGATCCGTAAAAGTCACTGGATCGACCTGTCCTAATTTGTGTGCATTAGATTACAAACCTATTTAAAATTTAATTTTCTGAAGGTTTTGTGTCACATATAAACCTATCTTTCTCATTACAACCTTTATTACTCTAAAAAACTGCCTAAATAACATAACAATTTACTTAGCTAATACAATCCAGGTCGTGCAGAGCTATAATTTAGAGAAGCGGTTGTATCAGGAGACAATTCAAGGGAGCAGGACGAGCTTGGAGCTGTGATAATTTTATTTTTCTTGATAATGCCAGAATTCGTGTAATAAGTATATAGCAAAACTTAAATCATATTAAATCTCTAAAACTAAGTAAACCTTGTTGGTTATTTTAATAGAATATATATATATTTACCTTTGTGCATAATATTGGCCCCAATACCTTCCTAAAATACCACAGGGCACAAGAAAGGCCGGTCTAGCCAGTCCCTCTTAAGCCACTTAAATAATTTAACAGGAGTAATTATTATATATTTACCTTCAAGGACTAATCGGAATATGCTTATCGGCACTGTACAGCTTACAATGCTCATAGAATTAGTAATAGGCAAATGACTTATTTTGAGGGTGACAGCCTGGCAACATAATTCATAAAAACTGTTGCTCTTTGAGGTATTTCCCGAATCAACTTCCCATCTGAACGATTTTCCTTGAAATTTAGTTAATTTTGGTATCTTTTATATGTTCTGAAAGTAATCGAATTTTTAACAAACAATAAAAGGAGAAAATGATAATATATACTCGACTGGTCTAGCTTATTTGAATCATATTTGTTATACTAAAACATAATTCAATTAATTGGTTGATTCAATTACATGGCAGCAAAAAATTGCTGTAAATTTGGGAATATCTAGTACTGTAGTTAATTTTTTTTAATAAATACTGAATAAATATAAATAATTGTTGCATATATAATACACAATATAACAATCTGTACAGACCACAGTTGCTTAAATATAGTCATTAAACAATAATAACCCTTTCTACAAATATTTAAACAGCCTTGGTGTACATTTCCCTAATACACTTGTCATCATCAGAGGGTTACAAATATACGATCCTTCTGCTTTTCTCCGCCTACAGTATCAACATGAAATTTCAGGCAATGCTCTAAAACAATACCAGTTTCGTTACAGTTATAAATGTTATCTGGTATAAATTTTTCAAGAAGTTCCGAAATAACATTTTTTTATCTAGACATCAGCTGCATTTTTATCAGCTTCCAACATTTCTCCAATGCACATTTTGTACACAATATTGTTTTTTTATTCCCAACACAGGATGTAACCCATTTTTACTGCAAAATCCTTGGCTTTTTCTATGAGAATTCCTCTACTAATGGGAGCTTTCATTACAGCATTTTTAAATAAAGTTAAAATAAAAATAATCATTTAAATTCAATAACAATATTTTAATACCTTTTAAAATCACAGTATATACAGGTTTGTATTTTTTAGTTTACAAATATTGTGTAACCAATAATTATCTCCATAAGGCTGAAAATTTCCCATAACATATTGCATTAATTTATTTACTGCCATACCTAGCAATGTCTTTTTTAACTAAAAAATTTAGGATCATTTCCATCTCTATGATATATATATATATATATATATATAGATTTTTTGGACTAGGAGACTGACAGACTTACCTTGGTAAGAGTGGACTCTTACCAAGGTAAGTCTGTCAGTCTCCTAGTCCAAAAAATCTAAATAATCTTTACCAACCAAAACTAACCTAAATATATATATATATATATTTTTTATATGAATTATTTTATTTCATTCTCTCATACTTCTTTTTGTGTTTTCTCTTCGATTGATAAAGACCACTGTGTGGTTGAAATATATCATTGTTTAAGTGCCTTTATGTGTTACTATTTCAAGACTACAGTGTGGACTCTTACCAAGGTAAGTCTGTCAGTCTCCTAGTCCAAAAAATCTATATATATATATATATATATATATATATATATATATATATATATATATATATATATATATATATATATATATATATATATATATATATATATGAAGTTGATATATTACTATTGTAAATACTTTTATCCACCACTAAGTGCAATAATTTTACCTTGTGTGATGAGGCACCTTTCGGTCACTTGACCATTGTCGAATCGTGATTATTTTTCTGGTGTAGATGTTCGGTCTGTGAAGTTGGTATTTGTTGACGTTACATGCATTTTCTCTCGATTTGTGTGTATAATGTTTTTATATAGTATGTCTTCTGTATATGTGGTCTGTAGGTTCATTAAATTGTTGTGTGTGTTTTTATAAATGCGGTATTTTTCTAGTGAGTTTAATTCTATTGGGTTATTATTTATTTCAAGTATGGTTAGGTTATTTTCGTAGTTTGTTATTTCATGTTTATGTCATATTAGGTGTGCTGCAACATTTGATACTTTTGTATTTTTATTTTTGAACACTCTGTAATGTTCTTTAAATATTTTAAATGATCTGGTCGTTTTCCCTATGTAAAATGCGTTGCAGTCGTTACATTTAATTTTGTAAATTCCTGATAGGTTATGTTTTTCTGTATTTGTTTTGTGGTTTGTGTTATTAGGATATTTTATTATTTTGTTGTTTGGTTTGTATGTTGGAGTGTAGTATTCTTTGTTGTATATATTTGTTAATTTTTCTATTTTGTTATTGGTGTATTTATATTTTAGATAGATTTTTTTATTTCTATTATTTTTGTGTTTAGGTTGTAGTGTTGTGTTGATGTTAGGTTTTTTGTAAATTTATTGTATATGTTTTTTATAAAGTGTTTGTTGTATCCATTTTCTATTGCTATTATTGTAATGTTATCTAAATCTTCATTTAATTTTTGTTTGTTATCTTGTGTGTATTTTATTGCTTTATTTATCATGTTACTGTAAGTGTTAATTTTGTGTGTCCAGGGGTGGTTAGATTTGTAGTGTATTGTGGTGTTGTTGGAAGTAGGTTTTCTGTGTACTGTAGTTTCTATTTTATTATTATTTATATTTAATGTAATGTCAAGATAGTTGATGATTCAACAATGGTCAAGTGACCGAAAGGTGCCTCATCACACAAGGTAAAATTATTGCACTTAGTGATGGTTAAAAGTATTTACAATAGTAATATATCAACTTCATAAAGTCAGTGCAACGGTAAAATAATGGACAAACATTAAATATCAATATATATATATATATATATATATATATATATATATATATATATATATATATATATATTCGATTGACAAAGACCACTGTGTGGTTGAAATATATCATTGTTTATGTGTTTCTATTTCAAGACTACAGAGTGGACTCTTACCAAGGTAAGTCTGTCAGTCTCCTAGTCCAAAAAATCTAAATAATCTTTACCAACCAAAACTAACCTAAATATATATATAAATATATATATATATATATATATATATATATATATATATATATATATATATAAATATCGCAGTATGTTTTCTTGTGTATTAATAAAGAACAAAAGTCTAAATACAAATACAAGAATTATAATTCTTGTATTTGTATTTAGACTTTTGTTCTTTATATATATATGAAGTTAATATATTACTATTGTAAGTAATTTTATCCACCATTAAGTGCAATGAAATCACTGAGTGATTTGACAATGGTCAAGTGACCGAAAGGCGCCTCATCACTCAAGGTAAAATCATTGCACTTAATGGTGGATAAAATTACTTACAATAGTAATATATTAACTTTATAAAGTCAGTGCAACGGAAAAACAATGGATAACGTAATATATATATATATATATATATATATATATATATATATATATATATCAAATAGGTTTTCCTGTTAGAATTATTTTCAAGATTAAATAATATACACTAATTACAAGAATAATTTATTGAATAATACACTCAAAGCTTTTCGTTGGTTGACATTACCAACATCCTCAGGGAATACTAATTATCTGAATTAGTAATTCCTATAATTTAATTCCTATAATTTGTATATATACAGTAAACTCCCGATTATCCGTGGGCGGATTAACCGGTTTGCGGATTATCCGGGGTCTGCCATTGTTTTACAAATATCCAATTTTTATTCCAATCATATTCATTAATGTTTTTTTTAACCACTCAACGCGGCACAATATCCGGTAAAAACAACGACCATAAAAATAAACTAAGCTATCTCAAATAACGCAAGTATAAACGATAACTGTCCTGTTAGACTGAATGAACCAACTCGAGTTGGGAACAGACTACTGTATATAAGAGACAGTGACAAAATACTTGGACGCCCGAAAACCTAATGCGTATCATAAGATTGTAAACAAATGTCAGCTAATCCCGGCTATATATAGTCTAGGACGTGACATACGCATTTTCAATGTCTGTCATATACATTATCGATCTTTATGGCTTTGTGACACAAGTAGAAACAAACATTCCGAGTTGAACGTTGAGTGGTGATTATACTTAAATAAGTAGTAGGTAGTTTGAATTTTGTATGCGTTATTTTTATTTCTCTGTTGTTTTATTAAATTTTATTTTTTGTCATGCAGTATTTTATCATTTGTATTAGTTGATATTTTATGTAAATTTCCTTTTTTTTGTTGTAAACCGATAAATAAAACAACATTTTAATGTCTAATACACTATTTAATGTCCCAAATAAACCTGTATATCGAAGAAATAAAATTTTTGAGATGAAAACAACGGACACATTAATTAGAGCAAGACGACTTTTCACTGTGCGACAAAAAGGTTCTCAAGGAACTTAGATCGCACATTAAAGCTAAATCAATGCTCACAAAAAAAGAGACGAAAGTGACAGATTTTTTTGTTAAAAAGTGAAAGTATTATGTGTAAAGGAAATTACATATGTACATACATACTTACTTTTAACATATACTTATGTACGTATTGTAAATAGTTAGACATATAAATGTACATGTTATAATCCGTCAAATACATCGACATTTTAAATTATTTTCTGTATTTATTTTGTCCTCTGAAGATTATTTCTGAATTGCATTAACCGGGGTCATTATTTGTGTAACTTATGGTATAATAATCGATTATCGATCGTTTTGCGTATTCTTTGTTCATAGCGGATTATCCGGGGAATTCGTTATCCGGCGTTGCTGGGCCACCCTATTCCACGGATAATCGGGAGTTTACTGTATATAGGAATTTTTGGACTAGATAGGAGACTGAAAGACTTACCTCATGGCAATAGTCCAAAACAGCAATCTCTTGGAAATAAATAGACACATATAAAAACTTATCACACTATTGAAATATTTTGATCAAAAAGATCTTTGTCCTAAGATTAGTTGACGTCATACATGTTTCTTTATTGACCTGCATGTATAATGATTTTGAAAAGTTCGTCGTCTGCATATGTTGTCTGTAGGTTCATTAAATTGTTGTGTATGTTTTTATTAACGTGGTATTTTTCTAGTGAGTTTAGTTCTATTGGGTTATTATTTATTTCAATTATGATTAGGTTATTTTTGTAGTTTGTTATTTCATGTTTATGGGATATTAGGTGTGCTGCAACATTTGATTCTTTTGTATTTTTATTTTTGAATGCTCTGTAATGTTCTTCATATATAATTTTAAATGATCTGGTGGTTTTTCCTATGTAAAATGCATTGCAGTTTTTACATGTAATTTTGTAAACTCCAGATAGGTTATGTTTTACACAGATAGGATATCTGAAACTGATCGATATTTTTTCCTGTTTTCCTAATGATTGTCTAACTCTTTCATCTTGCTTTTTCTTGATTTCTGCTGCTGGGCATCTTCTTCTTCTTTTGAAATTCTGCATTCCCTCAAATGTCATTGGTGTTTCTAGGTTGATTTTGACCTATTCTCCCGTTCGCAATATATGTAAAGTATCATATTAAAAAAACATAAAAACCCCTCTCCCTGCTAATGGCTGTGTTTCTTTTGTTTTATACTCTTTACTTAAACTACCACAACCCTAAGGTCCCTTTATTTTTCTTTCCCCCTTGAAATCTGGCTTACATAACCCTTCCAAAATACCTGAAATTTCCTTATTATTGCAACGGTAATCTGCGACATGAAATTGCATGTTGCAGTGTGTGTGTGTGTGTGTGTGTGTGATTACTACTTAAGCAGTAAATAAAATCAGTCGCCATGTTCTGCAAGAAATATTGGTAATTAATAGCACTTAGATATAAACCCTTATTATTTTGAAAATAAAAAATATACTATCATTTCCTAATTTCAACCACTTATGTTCATTAAAATACTTACAAACAATAGATTGCCAAAATCATGAAAATAATGAAATAATTGCTCATAAAATATGTAATATTGTTTAAGACTCTTTTTGATAGCTGAGGCACTCCTGGTGGAACACTGAAGTTACTTGTGTTGAAGTAAACAGCCCACGGACGTATATTCTGTCTGCATTGTTGTAACCATGCACGCAGGCTTAAATTCTGTGCCATCCTGAAGAACCTGGAAAAATGTAATTTTAATCAAAAACATATAACTTGTTAATTATTAAAGTTTTACTGAGCCTTGGAACTATTGAGATGGTATTAAATATAATCAAATAGCATGACATTATTATGTGTATACTCTAACTACCTCCTGCAAAAATTTTGCAACAATCAGTAATGAAATATGATTAATGGAATGTTGCCTTTTTAAAGACTAAATCTTTCGAATTTCTTTTCGAAATTCCTTTTCAAGAGCTCAACTTTAATTAAACAATTATACAACATAACTTACGATTTATAAAATACATAACATTATATAAAACAATAAAAATCAACAAATTATAAAACTCTTAATACATATCCATTTACCTCCATTAAGTTAAATGGATATTTATTAAGAGTTTTATAATTTGTTGGTTTTTATTATGTTTTACAAAAAGTTATGTATTTTATAAATCGTTAGTTATGTTGTATAATTGTTTAATTGAAGTTGGCCTCTTGAAAAGGAATTTCGGAAAGAAATTCAAAACGATGAGTGTTTAAAAAAGCAAAATTGTCTGTGATCTGTCAATAGCCTATATAAAAAATTAATAGTTAACAGACATTAAATAAAAATATTAGTTATTAATGTAATGCTCTTTTGATTAGATATGTTTTTTTATTTAATAATTCAGACCTAAGATCCTAAAATTACCGCCTACCCTAAAATTCATTCAATAAGCATAAATGTCTTGGGCTAAATATCTAAAGAGAAATATAATAAGTAATTTATCTTTCTTGGTTTATTCTAAAAAAAACAAGTTGAAGTTTCACCATCCACAGACATCACAAAATTAATACTAATAATAATGATGAAGTAATTTTCCCTATTCTTGCACCCATCTATGTATTGCATCATATAGAATTCCAATTTCACATAATATCCTCCCCTTGGATACACCACTTTTAATTGTTTTAGATAATTAAAAGAGATGTCATCGGTTTTGGAATAAATATATATTTTATATGTGATAACACCAGGTATGTAACACCAGAGGATATCAGAAGATTTAGCATCAAGTGGGTACAAGTGTTGTACTTGGGTTCTGCAAAGAGATAGGTATTCACTAAGCTAGTCCTGTGGTAGGGATGGGAAGAGAGTACAAAGGCTGCAGCTAAGTACTCTACACTGATAAGGTCCCTCCGAGTTTCAATAATAATATAATAAATAAATATGTGATGACGAGAAAGTCAATAGGAATATACAGTAATACCTCAACTTACGCTACCTCATCTTGCACGATTCCCAAGTTACACGGTTTTAAATCATGCTGTCCAAGTTACGTAGAAACTGGCCTGTTCTGGAAAAAAAACCTAAAAGAACGTTTCTAACCCATAAAGAGAAATTATTTCCAGGTTTTAAGGTCGTCAAAGACCAATTGACAATGATCGTTGATTCAAATATAGGTAATGACTGTTAGTTGTAACCTCTCATAGTTTATCGCTCAGAAAATTCAAGGGAATTAAATCTAAAGCCAGCTTGCCCGTGATTTGGAAGTCGAATCGAAAGTTTTGGGTGACAGCTTCCTTTTTTGAGGACTGGTTTGGTCATCATTTCATAACATTATTGTCTGTCTAAACGAATTCCTTTTTAAGCAATTCCTATTAATTGACAATGCACCTGGTCACCCTCCTACTACTTTAACTAATATTAACACAAGCGTGAAAGTGATATTTTTACCACCAAACAACTAGTTTGCTTCAACCGATGGATCAGGGAGTCATCAAAACATTTAAACCTTATTACAAGAGAAGATCATTTGTGCATCTCCATGAAGCTATGAGACAGAACACAAGCTCTCTGTTGAAGATTTTTTAAAACAATTCAATGTTTTAGATGCTTTGAGAATCATTGGACAATCTTGGAATAAAATTTCACAAAAAACTTTGAATGGTGTTTGGAAAAGGCGTGTCTGTTTTTTCGCCACTGACACTCAAAGGGAATCAGTGCCAGAGTCTGATGAAATTGCTTATGTGAGTGAAGACGTCAGTTTTGCCAGACAACTAAATTTAGAAATGGATAATGATGAGATTCAAGAACTGCCAGATTTTCAGAACCAGGCTCTGACAATTAATTGATGAGCTTATAGAAATGTGTGAGCATGAGCAAGACCTTAAAAACGCAGATTCTTTAGAACCAGTTGATGTTGAAGATGAAGGGAAGGTTAGAAAATTGACAAAAGGCCTTAGTTTAATTGAGCAAGGCTTACAAATTTAGAAAAAATATAGGCTCCAATGATGAGGGTATTTCTGGCACAAAAATTAGCGAATTACAAGGAAATTCTGCGTGAGAAGAAAAGATCTTCAATTCGTCAAACGGATTTACTAGATTTTATGAAGTAAATGTTAAGATAACTTCTTTTTATTTTTCTTCATAATTATGTCTTTAAATTATGTATGTATATAATATAATTTTTTATTGTATTATGTATTTAAGATTTTTATACAACATTTTTCTTCTAATTTATTAGTTTATTTAGTCTTTGGTCCCAATTTAACATAATTCCTATGTAATTGTATGTAAAATTATACCCCGACTTATGCAAATTCTACTTACACGGTTATCGCTCGGTCCCACCTATCGCGTAAGTATGGGGTATTACTGCACACAAAATAACAAAATATGATGTTGACAACCCAAAAATTAAAAATTTGGACAAAAGATAAAAATAACAAAGCTTTATAAAAAAAAATATAGTTTTTATAGAACAAAACACTACGTTATACTACATTAAAATATATCTATAAAGTATCTGGTTAAAGCAGAAAATAGCAATTGAGTAACTGAGTGAAAACTTTTAACTAACTTGCTGATGTGTTTCAAAATAACCCTTAAGTAGTGGGTTGGCTTTGTCAATGATTGTTTTGAAACACATCAGCAAGTATGTTAATAGTTTTCACTCAGTTACTCAATCAGGGTGTCTAGTAAAATAGCTTGAAGAAATTCCCTGAGTTTTCCCTGACTTTTCCAGGGTGTCTAGTAAAATAGCTTGAAGAAATTCCCTGAGTTTTCCCTGACTTTTCTAAATTGTATTTACACTATATTTATAACACTTAGAATATAAACAAATTTATACAACTGTCTTGTTTTAGCTTTTTTGCTTTAGTTTTTCAATCTCTTCAGATATAAGTTCTATTTCTTTTGTAGCAACTGACATCACTTTTGCTTTTTTAGCTTCCAGTTCCTTCAGCTGAATATTATTTTTCCTCTTCTCAGCTGCTCTTCTATCTTTCTCGGTCATTTTCTGTCTATAGAAAGCCCAGTTTACATTGGGCCCATCCATTGATATCTGAAGGATCTTGGATAAATCCAGACTTTGAACACCTTTTAAGAACTAATTGAGTAACTCTTTTGTTTTTGTGTCTGTAAGGAACACAGAACCAAAATATCGAGCTTTCACTTCATCCGTCTCTGCATCCCAATACCTAACACTCAAATCCATTTGGGCTCTTTGTGATATTTTGTTTAAACTTTCATCAAAGCCAATTACATAGTTAGAATTTGAATTTAATGATGTCAGTAACAGGTCTTTAATATAATTTGATAAACCGAATACAACACTATAAGAAATTTTATCTTTCCCCAATCTCATGTTCTGTGCAATGGTGCTATCAGGGAACATCCTTGGAAAGAGGCACGCACTACCTTCTGCATTGCGTAAAGAAGTGTTGCATTACTAAATTCACGCACCATATAATCTCTGCTTCGGTCACTTCATCTTTCAGTTTATATTTATCCTAAGGAAGGAGGGAAGGTAATGACGACATCTGCATGACGTGATTGCCCGCTACGGCAATGAAAACCGGAACCTTCCATGTTAAAATAAACAGTGTAAAAATAATCACCGTCAAATAAAACACATACTATCACGAGACTAGACAAATAGCTGGGCTACGAATGTTTACACAGCGTTCTGTGTGGTCAGAAACAGACTGAGTTATCTGTTATCCCCACCTGTCCATATGATAACAGAACCACTGCGCACCCCAAGGCCACGGTCCAGGCTAAAACTTCCCAGCTGTACCAACTCGACACGTTTAATATTTATTGACATAAGTCCTGAGGTCATAGCAACGGGCTTATCAAATAAATAATGGGCATCTAAATAAAGAAGTGTTATTTCCTGACTGCCCTGCCCCTAAACCGCTGGCTTACAATACCAAATATTCGAGAGCAATGGCCACTAGTTTTGTTTCTAATCAAAATAAATATTTTCCCGATTTTTAAAAATTTTCCCTGACTTTTCCAGAATCTTAAAATTCCCTGACTTTTCCAGGTTTTCCCGGTTTTCCCTGTCACTAGACACCCTGTCAATAATTACTTATGATTTAATCAGTGAATTCAAGGTGATTAAAACAAAAAAGTTTATAAAATAATTTTTTCTTACTGGTTTCTGTATTATAAAATTTTCTAGTTAAGTAATCAGCTTGATTGATTTTTATAGGAATAGGTCGAATGGTGTCATAATAAGAATATGGCAAGATTTTATTTTACTTTTCCACATAGGATTAAATAAAAAAAAATTATCTCATTTATAACTATAAGATGTCACAATGGAATACACCACCAGTAATTAACAATAATTTTTCAAATTGATAAGTCAGATTCAAGAGTTTATATAATGAAAAGAAAGTGGAAGAAGTACCATTAAATCCCACTGTGCATATAAATCCTGAGAAATTGATAAAGAAAGTAAAGGAGATATGAAAATAAAAGATATTTAGAACTAAACTGATAACAGTGCAGTGCAAGACAGATAGATACTTAGATAGTCAGAGATTTTATAAAAAAATGCAAGAATCTCTAAACATTATCTTTCACAGCTAAAGTGAAGTCTACTGACGATGCAGAAATTATGGACCCCTCGGTTTGAGCTTTAACTACAAGCGAACCATTTGTGCTAGAAAAAAACTATTCTCACTATTAATTAGCGTGTTTAATTCTGCGTTTATGTATATAACCTAAACAATTTTAGCACGTTTTTTGTTGAACTTAGCACAAGATAATGCAGTAAATTAATTTATGTATTTCGTCCAGTGAATACCTTGTTTCGTTTGATGTTGTATCGCTTTATCCAAGTGTACCTATAGATAAAACAGTCGAATTGATGAAAATTTGGTTAGAAAATTCAGGACGTAGTACAAATGAAGTAGTTGAATATATTTCACTTATTAATTTATGTATTGTTCAAAATTGTTTCCAGTTTAACAATAAGTTTTACACCCAGAAGGAAGGCACCGCTATGGGTAATCCTCTATCAAGTTTTTTAGCCAACTTTTTTATGAGTCTTTTCGAAATGAAATACCTTGAAATATTATCCTAGAGTATGGCTGAGATATGTGGATGACGTGTTTGCAGTTTTTGACAGTGAACAAAGCCTGGACAAGTTTTGTAAAGCAATAAATGGTTATTTTCCAAGTATAAAATTTAAGGTTGAAAAAGAAAAATAGGCGTGTTTACCATTTTTAGATGTTTTAATATCAAGAAAAAACAATACTTTAAGTTTTAATGTTTATAGAAAACCAACTCACACAAGCAGATTTATTACCAGTGAATCATTTCACACAATATCACATAAAAAAGCAGCTTTCAATTCTATGGTACATCGTTTAATTAATTTGCCCTTATCAGAGGAAAATTATAAAAATGAGCTGAATTACATTTATAGCGTAGCAAGGTTCAATGGATATAGTAATGTGTTTATAGATGAAATTCACAAAAAGATGAAAAATAAGACAATAAAAACTCAGAGAAGCACGTTAATAAGGGATTTAAAAGGAAAAAAATGGGCAAAAATAACACACCATCCACCGCTGTCTAATAAAATTAGAAAATCTCTACGAAAATATAGTAATTTGAATGTTACAATTGCCACTGCAAATAACTTAAAGAAGTTGTTAGGGAACCATAAAGATGCTATACCTAATGAAGAAAAGTCAGGAATTTACTGCCTGAAATGTAGCGAGTGTCTTCTGAAATATATAGGCCAAACAAAAAGAAATATTAAAACTAGGGCTAAAGAACATTTTCCCCACATTAAATATAATAGACCAGAAAAATCTGCGATGGCGAAGCATTGTTTAGAGGAAGAGCATGAATTTAAAGTAGATGATGTAACCCTGTTAAAAAACGTTGTTAAGTGTAGTGAATTGGATGCATGGGAAACTTTGTATATTAATAGGAATAAAAATAATATTGTAAACGAGTCAGGCCCTATACCAAATTCTATATTATTGTAATTAGCGTAACAAAAAGGGGGGAAAAATAATAAATAAAATTTATTATAACTTTTAGGTTAAATATTTTGACATAATAATGTGTAATATTAATTATCTATTTTGTTTATATGTAATTATGTTGTATGTTACAAATTTTAGTGTAATTATTGAGTTAGGTACAACATTTCTATTTGTTGTATCATGCTTAAAGTAGGGTTAGTAACTGTTGTTTTGACAAGTGGGCGTGGCAACGCCTACTGTATAAATACGGAAGTGTAACCTTACTTCCACCCTAGTTGTAAGTTAGAGTTTGTAGTAGTAACACTCACTGATGATGATGACTTGGTCATTGAAACGCGTATGAGTAAATAAATGAATAATTTGTGAGTTTTGTGTATGTTTTTATTTGTTTGTAGCACAAGATATTAAAAAAAGTACAGTTATATCACTGTTTTTTGTTGAAGTTCAACAATGGAATTTCAAAATTTTATCTCATTTATTAGGGAAGTTGCTGTAGATTGAGTACAGTTCTCCTTTATCCGATAGAACTGGTTTTTAGCTTGTTCAATAACAGAGTCAATTTGAGCAGGCCTCCCCGGAGCTAACAGGTGGTCGGGTAGGCACCAGACTGTACTACTTTCACTTCGGGCGGCCGAGGGGATTCCATGCTCCAGCGCACATTACCCCTCAGTAACGCAATGAATTCAAAATTATACATACACAGTTTATATAAATTTATATGTTGAGATTTTATTCTTTAAAACAAGCTAAAAACCAGTTCGATCGGACAAAGGAGCAGTCAGACAAAGTTGCTGTACTAAATCTACAGCAACTTCCCTAATAAATGAGATAAAAATTTCATAAAGATTGGACCAGTGATTTTAATGCAGATATGCTTTAAAGTTCAACTTCAATAAAAAACAATGATACAATCGTACTTTTTTCTTTATATTTTTAGCTAGGTTTAACAAAAATCGTACTAAAATTGTTTTGGTTATATACATAAATGCAGAATTAAACACGTTAATTATTGGTGTGAATAATTTTTTTCTAGCACGAATGGCTCGCTTGTAGTTAAAGCTCAAATTTAGGGGTCCATAACTTTTGTGTTGACAGTAAATATTATATTTTACATATAAAATGTTGACAACAAAATACAATGGAACAACTAACCTCTAAATCATTTCTTAGAATTTGACAAGCTGACCTTAGATTTAGATTTTACAAACTAAAAATATGTTTTTACTTCTAACATGTTTTGTACGTTCCATTTATACATTCTGTAATAAGATTCGCGTCTGCTTAAATTTAGAAAAGAACTTAAATCAACTTCACTTTTGCTTTCAGAGTTCATCTTTTCTAAATGAACAGAGATTTCATTTTTACTTTAGCTATGCATTAATAATTAGTATTGTATTATAAACCATCAATTAATACAAATTTTACTTTAAAGAAATAAAAATAATCTTATAATTCGGTAAATTATAAAGATTAATGAACGAGTCATACAGATATACTACTGATGTTTGGTCGATGTATATGTATTTTATGTTCTTTTTCATGTCAATCAACCTTTGGAGTATCAAATCTCAAAATTCAACCATAAAAGGCGTTTCTATCCAGCGAGTCCATTTTTGTAGCTAAATCTTTTGATTCATTACAAGGAACCATTCTGTTAGATCTTTGTGTTAACAAAAGTTTTATAAATTTGTTGCCAGTTACTTCTTCGAGATGTGTAGATGCCTATTCATGAGAACCCTCTACTAGAACTGATATTTTTTAAAGTAATTAAATTATTACTGTTATCAGAAAATGATCTTTAAAGTATATCCCACCTGATAGTTGATGAGCAAAAATTTTCGGGACAGTTTTTGTAAAACACAAAAAAAGGCAGTAACCTTTATCTTAATAACAGCTATGCTAGTCTGATGAAATTTAATAATTGAGCAGAAATTGGGATTTACTATTGAGACTTTCATAATAGGATTTAATGGTCTTTTAGCTTTTATTTACCAGTTTCAGAGAGAAATAAACTGCTCCGCTAGAATAATTGCTCAGTATTTTCTTTATAAAAATATTCCCTTTGAATATATGTAACATATTTGGTACGAAGTGAGAGCTATAAATAGGAAATACATTGAGTGAAATATCAGCAAAAACAAAACCCATTATCATTACTAAAGCCATGTGTAGGTGCAGAACAATAATTGTAATGCTTGTGAAATATACACATGTGTGTGCACTCCTCACACACACAAACACACACACACACACGTATATATATATATATATATATATATATATATATATATATATATATATATATGATGATACGTATTCCTTCACATATGGAAAAATGTGATGAATAGTCATTATCTGGAGTACAACCCTTCATTCTGCAGTGCATACAATTGCAGTTCCGACGTTTCGCTAGAATCTCATCTAGCATTGACGAGGTGAACCCAACAATAGTTGAAGAGTGAGACTTCATTTCTTGGAAGTCTGACTCATTATTTTCTTCTAAATCGACTCAAATAGAAATAGGCTCGAATTTAATGGAAGGCTGAATTATCGGGACCTGTTGTGTATTATTGGAAAAATAAGAGAAATACAAGAATAAATTATTGAATCAAACAATTATTGAATTGTATGATTCAATAATTATTCTGGTACTTCTATTTCTCTTTTTTTCATATATATATATACTTATGAAGTTGATATATTACTATTGTAAATACTTTTATCCACCACTAAGTGCAATAATTTTACCTTGTTGTGATGAGGCACCTTTCGGTCACTTGACCATTGTCGAATCACTCAGTGACAATGGTCAAGTGACCGAAAGGTGCCTCATCACAACAAGGTAAAATTATTGCACTTAGTGGTGGATAAAAGTATTTACAATAGTAATATATCAATTTCATATATATATATATATATATATATATATATATATATATATATATATATTATATATATATATATATATATATATATATATATATATATATATATATATATATATATATATATATATCAATGTCAATATATATGTTGTGTATAAAAAAAAAATATTAATATAATTTTTATATTTTTGGCTGTTGTACTACAGTATTTTCCAATCCACTCTCAATTGGCGAGGTTACATTGCACATCATTTTGAACATTGTTAATTATATTAGTTAAAATAAATCATGAATTAAAAATCAATCTCAAACTCATTCAAAGATGCTGGTAAAAAAAGTATACTAAAATTAAAATAAGCAACAGTTAAATGCAACAAAAAAGAAATAAAAAAGCTATAATAAAAATAAAATACATCATCCCACAATATTACAATAAATAATAAAAAAAAATTAAATCAATGCTCACAAGCTAAATGCCTTACAAATATTTCACAAGAAATGTAGTATCGTTTTAATAAACTATTTAAACACACTTCCTAGCTAATTTCTTGATAGAATAATCTGTAATTACATAACATTGAACTACAAATGCACAACACAAGAGACCAAAATTCAATAGAAGAAATAAAAATGTTAAACCCATACAACACCATATTTCCCCCCCCCCTTTATCACACTCTACACCAACAAGCAACCATCCAAGCAACAATCATTCTCCATAAAATGCCCATGGACAACAAATCTATGAAATCACCAGCCAAACTAATATAATCACATCATACAAATTAATTCACATATAACAACACTTTCAACACACAGAATAATAATTTACCAATACGTTTGTTCATTACAAACATGTTAGCAGAAATATTCTCTAAGCGTTGAATAAAATCACATACTACCAAACAACACATGTATACTATACAATCACATACTACAAAACATCACATATACTAAACAATCAAATACTACAAAACAAGACATGTATACTATACAATCACATACTACAAAACAACACATTTATACTATACAATCACATACTACAAAACAACACATTTATACTATACAATCACATACTACAAAATAATACATATATACTATACAATCACATACTACAAAACAATACATATATACTATACAATCACATACTACAAAACAACACATATATACTATACAATCACATACTACAAAACAACACATTTATATTATACAATTACATACTACAAAACAACACATATATACTATACAATCACATACTAAAAAACAACACATTTATATTATACAATCACATACTACAAAACAACACATTTATATTATACAATTACATACTACAAAACAACACATTTATATTATACAATCACATACTACAAAACAACACATTTATATTATACAATCACATACTACAAAACAACACATTTATATTATACAATCACATACTACAAAACAACACATTTATATTATACAATTACATACTACAAAACAACACATATATACTATACAATCACATACTACAAAACAACACATTTATATTATACAATCACATACTACAAAACAACACATTTATATTATACAATCACATACTACAAAACAACACATTTATATTATACAATCACATACTACAAAACAACACATTTATATTATACAATCACATACTACAAAACAACACATTTATATTATACAATTACATACTACAAAACAACACATATTATACAATCACATACTACAAAACAACACATTTATATTATACAATCACATACTACAAAACAACACATTTATATTATACAATCACATACTACAAAACAACACATTTATATTATACAATCACATACTACAAAACAACACATTTATATTATACAATTACATACTACAAAACAACACATATTATACAATCACATACTACAAAACAACACATTTATATTATACAATCACATACTACAAAACAACACATTTATATTATACAATCACATACTACAAAACAACACATTTATATTATACAATCACATACTACAAAACAACACATTTATATTATACAATCACATACTACAAAACAACACATTTATATTATACAATTACATACTACAAAACAACACATATATACTATACAATCACATACTACAAAACAACACATTTATATTATACAATCACATACTACAAAACAACACATTTGTATTATACAATCACATACTACAAAACAACACATTTATATTATACAATCACATACTACAAAACAACACATTTATATTATACAATCACATACTACAAAACAACACATTTATATTATACAATTACATACTACAAAACAACACATTTATATTATACAATCACATACTACAAAACAACACATTTATATTATACAATCACATACTACAAAAAAACACATTTATATTATGCAATCACATACTACAAAACAACACATTTATATTATACAATCACATACTACAAAACAACACATTTATATTATACAATTACATACTACAAACACATCATATACTAGCAATAGATTCATAAATAACTCTAGAATTTTGTAGTCCATTATGTTCGGTGAAACTTAATTAATAGCTTTTACATTAGTTTATGACTATCCGAACCTTAATTTAATTTGTAAAACCTTAGTACGTTTTTACTGTCTCAGTATTTTTTTACAAAATAAATTAAGGTTCGGATAGTCATAAACTAATGTAAAAGTGATTAATTAAACATAAATAACATATACATACTATACAGAGGAAACAAATGCCCCAATCCATACACAACCCCCCTAATTTATTCCAGTTATCGTTAACAGCCATCTACAACAAACTTATCTTTTGCAACACTTTTTTAAAAATACCCATAAAACACAAGAGCAACATGAGGAAGATAACACCTAACAGATAAGAAACAATGCATAAAATACCTCAATAACCATTAAACTGTTATAACTGAATTTCATAAAAAATAAGGATTGACCCACTTTGCCTCTATGCCTAATATATTGTTAATTATAATTGACCTCACATAGTTTCTTCACCCCTTCCCAAACCATAGAAACTAAGAAATCAGTTCCGATCCGAATTGACAGTTACAAATATTTTATAAATTTTTATTACAGTTTATGGATATAAAATTATATACAAATTATTAAATAGAAAAGTGTTATTAGAATGTAAAACATGACGTTTTCCATAAATACCTTTTTGTGGTGTTTATATTTTGCTGCACTATAATATCACTTGGTTTGTTATCAATCAAATTAATATTATCATTAAACTTATATAGTAAAAATCAGAAACCAGATTCATAAGCTATTGTAGAAAAATATTCAAATAAAATATGGTGCAGGGTGGATCTTTATTACTTTGTACACAAATTTACTATATGTTCTTTTCAACACAACTTTGACAATGAAAATACAGAAATAATTTAAAATTTTCTTCTAAAATTGAAAGAACTAATGAAATCTATGGAATATTGTAACTTTTAATTTTAATACTCTTATATTTGTTTACAAAGCTGGGCTGACTTTCTGTCAAATATCTTACAGGTAGAAAAATAAGCAAAGCTTCAAATGTCAAAAGTTTAATTTATTTTTCTTCCCTGTCAATATTTAAAAAAACAACAAAATGGACTTACTGCCAGACTTTCAATTTGTATACGTGTTTAAAGTTCATGGTAAACTTATTTTTGAAAGCTAAATACTATGATAAAATTAATGTTACCTAAAAAAGAATGAAATTACAAACAATTTATTGCTTTTCTATATCTTTACCTTCAATATACTTTTTGAGCACAAATTGTTACTATATTTTATAACTAAAAGCTATGCTGTGATGAGATCATAAGATTTATATTATGCTTAAACTTTATTGAATGTCTGTTAATAAATATTTAATGTGTTTAAGGTTAATGACAGCTCAGTGACCACTTCATGCTAATACTGCAATATTTATTAGCACGAATTGGTCTGTGATCTGTCATCCTTAAACACATTATAATAAGCATTTTTCAAATTATTCTTTTTACAATCAGTTTTACAAATGTAATGTTTGCATTACTGGTTTGTAACTTGAACGTGTCTAGCATTATACACTTCAACACTTTAAAATCTATCCACAATTGCCTAAAGTAGCGTTTACTTTGACTTTAAGTAAGCCCAACACTATTTTCATTCAAAATAATGAACTGCAATAGAAAACCGATCAAAAATAGTGAAGCTTTATATTTATAATGTTGTTTCTCATAGGAAAAAAATTATTTTATGAATTGTATAAGTTCTAATATAAGTAATATTTGAGCTGGCTTGTGAGTTGACGTAAATAATCAAATAATTGTACACAAACTCCCGATTATAATCACCCTATCAAATCCATTGTGATTACTTGTCACTGTCATCTGTGATACTAATACAAAATAAGTTACAGTTGTAATTTTGTAGTAGTATCATTGCTGATGTTAACAAGTCATTGAAGAGCGTATGATAATAAAGTGTTTATAATTATGACTTTGTGTACAATTATTCATTTATTTAATACTTCAGTCAGATGGTATGACTAAAGTTGAGGTGAATGATTTTTCTACTAACACAATTAAACTAAATTATATTTATCAGAAGAAGAGTCATTCCAAAAATTAAAATTTGTAACAAAATATGAAAACTTAAATTACCTATATTATTTTTAGTTACAAACAACTGTTAACAGGTTTATTTTAACTTAAAAAAGCTCGTTAAATTATTGCAAAAATTAAAAGAATATAAATCGGTTTGTTAAAAGCCATTTATGAAAAATATAAAATAAGGCAGTGTCACACTTAACACTTTAACATTACCCTTAGTAGAGATTGCCATTAACTGAAATCTTCTGCACCACTAAAAAGGAAACAATTAATATATTTCAAATATTGCTTACAGAGTAACTCATTGGGTTATATTTCATTCAACTAAAACTACATGTAGCAATTTAAAATTTATGTGTCATTTTTTTTAATAAAAAATACAGTAGGGTCTCGATAATTTGAGATAAAGGACCGAGACCCCCTCGGATTACCGAAAACTCGGATTACACTGAAATATGTTCCTGTACATTAGAAAAAATTGGAGTTTTAATGTACCCCAACACAATAGGTAATTAAAAATGCACTAAATAAGTTTATAGAACTTTATACGAACATTTCTTGGATGGCCTACTCATTTCCTTTCCAAAACATATTCATATAAACATTTCTTGGAAGACCAAATCATCATTTTCTACCAAAATGATAAAATAGGTTCAAATTTAACCAAAGCTCGAAATATCGGGTCTCGGAATATCGAGACTCTACTGTATATTTATTTACATTAATATTTAGCTAAGAATTATTGTAAATATTTATTCTAACCCTACTGAAACTTCCTCAATATGTTTAACCATCAAAAATATGTTGGGATTTTTTTTAAAATCCTGGCGTAATGACTAAACTTTTTTATCACTCTTACTTGAATAGAAAAAAAATACTTATAAATGCAAAATACTATTTATAAATTTAAAAGTAAAATAACATAATTTATATTTTTACCGTGCTAAATATTTCTTACAGTGAAAATATTTGAAACAACCCAATACCACAAAAAAATCAAAAATAAAAGATGTTACAAGTTATTTAAGATTAAACCCTTATGTACACATTTTGATGACCTTGTCATCATCATCAAAGCAAGGTCACTCTAGTTTGCTAGATTGTAATTTTGTAATAAGGCCCTCTGATGATGATGACATGACCAAGGAAATTAACATAAGAGTTTAATCTCAAGTAACTTATATTATCTGTTTTTTTAAAATTATTTTTGTGGCATTGGGGTCGTTTTCAATATTTTCATTGTAATATATATTGCGCCACTGTGCTCTTGATATTGTGTAAATAGTTCTTGATTCCTTGTGAAGATAAATACTAATTGCAGTTATTACAAAACTACTTTACTATCTGCGAACTGCCAAAAACTATGACAATAATTCTTTACTTATTTGAAAATATTTTTATGGTTTAAAATTCAAATTAAAAAGGTTTCTCATATTTGAAACAAAAACAAACAATTATTTCTATAAAAATTGAATTATTCAGAAACAAAACTAATCATACATTGCAAAGAAAAAATTATTACATCAGGGCTTTCCAAAGCATAAGCTATGGCAGGATCATGTAAGACAAAGAGTACCTCTAGTGTCTTGAAAAAAATTAAAATTTAAAAAATTATTTAAAAATTAGGTTTTATTATGACTCGCATCACCCAAATCAATTTTTTGAGGATTATGATTGACATAAAACCGAAAAAAAAGATAACAAAACTAAAAGTAAAGCAATACTGGTCCCAAGGACAATAAGTGCACCTGTTTCTTATAAGTGATAAACAGAAAAAGTGCCCACCCTTCTTTTTACAAAACGTAATTCCATATAAAACCAGACAGACACAGGAAGATAGTTGCGAGTCTGCATGCTCAAGTTAACTGTGAACTTTGATACGAAAATATAAGTATTATGGCTAGTGTTAGTGTGCCACAAAATGAATAAATTTTTAATACCTGATATGTTCTTTAATCTAAATACTGCATTAAACAGGTACATCTTCTTTCCTTGGAATCTCTTTCAGTATTTGTCCCTTGATAGGATAAAATCCTGGGTCTTTTTTAAAATTGTTGTTAGTTTTATTTTCTTGAAAGCTTTAATCTATCAGGAAGTTCTTACTTTGTTGAAGGTAAAGCACGGATCCCATACCAATGAGGGGCTTCCTGAGGGCAGAAGTGACAACATGACAAGACATTCTCATGAACAAGAAGCACTGGGGGCTGGCAAGGATCATATACCATGGATATCGGGCTATCGGCTACTCTTGAGATTAGATTCCCGTACAAAGAAGTAAAAAGTTTCTTGAACAATTCTTTTATAGTTACCAGTGGTGTTAATTCTAATATTGTATTAACGTTGTTATCCAACTTGTAATCATTGTTTATTATATTTGGTTGGAATACGTCTGCTAAGTGCTTTGCAGAGTTTTCCACTTTTTGTTTTTTATTTCTTGCCCATGGCCCATTACTTTTTTGATTGTAGTAGGCATTGGATGTACTTGGGCTTTACATTTTCATGGCCAAAATAAATCCATATAGTTTAAATACATAACCAATGAATTTTGTTTGAGTTTCCACATTTTTTTTACTTCTATTACTTAAAATTGTTTTGTTCACTGAACCTCTGGACTTCTACCATCTTCTTCTGGCCCTTATTTTTTCTGAAGATGGCGTTATTTCTACTGGGTAGTTGTTCCTTTTAGATCTACTCTCTTGCAGATCCCTTATTTCTAACTAATCTATCTTGTATATTTATAAGTAACAGTTTGTACAATCAATATAAATCTTTTATATTGATGTTGTTAGATGTTTTGGTTTTTAGTTAACGTTAAGTTCAATTTCATCTTTTAATTCATCTCTGAATTCACTGCAACTCTGGGTTTGTTCATTAATTATGGTTGATTCTCTTTCTTGATGATGTTTTTCACTCAAGGTTAATATCACTGTTAAGTGATCTAGTTCAAATGTAAATTTTCTTCAATATTTACAAAATTTGCTGATACTTTCCAGGTAATGAAGAAATTCTGAAGATTCTTTGTACACATCTGTTGACCAGTATCTCGGTTTTCCGTAAAGTGATATTCAGAACCTAAACTTAATTGCTATTTACAGTTTCTTATCCTTAGGCGTTGACAATCTTGTTCCACAGTCCAAATGTTTAGCACTATAATCACTAACAAGTATAAACCTTTATCCAGCTCTTTGAAAGAATTATTTGTAATTAGGTAATTTTTAGATCATGGCTGTAAGGACAATACACTGCTGCTACCACTAGACTTAGCTTAATAGACTCTATACACACTAGGGCTACCTATACTTCTGTCTGAAAATAACATTCTTCATAGTTTTTCATTGAACCCTTTATTAATACTGTTCTTCTATTTTTGGCCTGACTATCTGGGTGATAAACCTTGTAATCCTTGATCGTATTACTCTTTTGTAAAATGGGTTTCTGATATTAGCTATTTATTTTACGTTTGGTTAGGAATTACCATCTCTTCTACTTACATCTCTCCTTTCTTGTTGAGAATACCGATGGCATTCCAATGGCTAACCCAAGTCTTTCTTGCCCAACATTAATTATACAGTTTTGGAATAGCTCCAGTATTAAACAAATTCTAGAACAGTGAACTCCAACCTTTTTTAATTTCACGTACCCCTAAAAGAGGTTTTTCCAATGAAAAGTACCCTCTATTCCTCGATGTGGATGAGACAAAGAGTCGTTGCCTGACTGACTTGTAAGTAACCGTCTGTGTATACAATAATTTTGTGTGTCCAACACGACAGACGGTTCCCTGAAAGTTTCCTATCATCAAATCGTATACCCATTCATGCATTTGTATTGTTCACCTAAATCTGGAATAGATATTTTTCATCTCTATTCTATTCTGTGTTTTTAGTTGTACACAATCATACAGCTCAATGCAATTTCCGATCAACAAAACATTAACTATATTGTCAACTACTAGTGACAAAAATCACTATTTACAGTTTCTAAAATACTTTCATTTTGCATCACCGGCGAACTTGCGATTTTATTCTGTCTCATGAATGAGTTGCTAGTTTCCATTTTGTTGTTGCTATTCATCTCACATAACATTTGTCCGAAAACATTTTCTAAGAGGGTATGAACTCAGAAATCAAATGGATTCATTTCTATAAAGTGAAAATAATTTTTTGTTAATATGAAATTCACCTTTTTAACTGACCTATTTAAAAAATTAACTAACCTGAAGACTTTCTTGCAGAGTAATGATGCAAACATTTTTTCAGCTAATCAGTAAGGTTGAGGGATGATTTTTTTAAAAAATACTTCTATTGTTAAACAACAATTTGGCTTCATATTAAAAGATGAAATAAAACACGTGTTTATCAACAACTTATCCAAATTGCAGCTCTATTTTGAAGAATATGCCCTAAAAGATCCAATTAAATAAGTACATTGAGTGAGTAATAGAGATGTATCTGAAAATTTCACAAACATGGAAGGACAGTTTACTAACATTCCTACAGACTAATCTTTATAATCTACGCTTTAGTTAAGGACTTGTCTGAATTTTGTTGCAGCATGAAAGATGAGTATCTGATAATAAATCCAAACCACTGATACCTTTGCCAGTTATTGCCTGTGTATATGTTTTTTTTTCTAAATTTGCTGTTACAATGTCTAAATATATAGCTAACACCAAAATTAAGAAAGATATTTGTGTTGGGTTTTATCAAAAATTACAGCAAGAATTCATTAACTGACAAAAGATAAACACGTTCGCCCTCTCAGTAGGGCAAAAATTTTGAGTTTTTCTGCAACAGGAAATTATTATATCAAATGTTATTTCTATACATTTTAATTCCTTAAACTTTTCATCTTTCTTTCTCCCATCTCATATTATTTGTTTTTTATAATATAGCATTATTAATAAATACTGAGATTGTTTGGAAAAAAATAACTTAATTGAAAAACTTGAAAATAATGTTTGAAATAGTAACAATTAATTTTTTGACATAGTTTTTTTTGTAAAATATGTTTTAGCCTATTGAGATGGGACTCATATTGGTTTGTATTAATAGTGCTATGGCAATGATCTGTAGATTAAAAAAATGCAATTCTAAAACGTTTGGGAAACTTGAATTAGAAAAATTTCATTACATTTACTTTTTAACTACAATTAACTACTATTAATACAAATAAAGTAACAACCTATACATTAAAAAGCCTGTTCTACCATATAACCTATAACATAAAGTCAGAAGTTTTATGAAATCATATGTTACCGCTTATTTCAAGATAAATGGAATGAAATAACTATTTAGTCTTTGTGTTGTACATCTTGAGGTTTTTTGTTTGAATTACACTTTATTGTATTAAATTGGCAAAAAAACCACTACTTACTGATTTATTCGGCAGATGCGTTTTGCACTAGGTCAGCTCAATTTTCAATGTTGTGAATTACTGACAAGACTGTTGCTCAGGTGTGAGTCTGTAGTGTGATATTGTTCATAGAGTAGTTGTTAATTATATGCTCAAATATAGTATTTGATTGTGAGTGTGTTTTGTCATTTAGAATGTGTTGTGGATAGTATTTATGGTGTTTATATATCTCATAGTTTTCTACTTCGTTAAGTTTTTTGCTTCTTTTTATGTAGTGTAGGATTTTGAGGTGTGAATTTTATGTCAGTCTGTGAGTGTGCTTTACACCAACTAAACACAATAAAACACATAGCAAAATAAAACGGAAAGAAACACATTTTGATAGACAACATAATGCGCAAAAAACAACGTACACATAACACAACAAAAAACAATAACACACAAACACAAAAATACCTAACACTTGCATATCACGACAACACATCACAATAGCTTCCTCGTTTCGCAAACTTAAATACAAAGTAGCATTTACAACATCCAACACAATTAAAAAACACCTACACAGTTCAAAAACACACCAGGATAAACAAGACAGGGCAGCCGTATACAAGATTATATGCAACAACTGTCCCAGCTTTTACATAGGACAAACAGGGAGAACATTTACCCCAAGATACAAAGAACACGTAAAACACATAAGAAAGACACAACCCAAATCAAATTTTGCCATGCACATACAAAACACGCTACACTCACAGACTGATATAGACACAATCTAAAAATCCTACACTACATCAAAAAAAGCAACAAACTTAACACAGTAGAAAACTATGATATATATATATATATATATGAAGTTAATATATTACTATTTTTGAGTAATTTTATCCACCATTAAGTGCAATAATTTTACCTTGAGTGATGAGGCACCTTTCGGTCTTTGACCATTGTCGAATCACTCACTTTCAGAGTGATTCGACAATGGTCAAAGACCGAAAGGTGCCTCATCACTCAAGGTAAAATTATTGCACTTAATGGTGGATAAAATTACTCAAAAATAGTAATATATTAACTTCATAAAGTCAGTGCAACGGAAAAACAATGGATAATATTAAATATCAAGAATATATATATATATATATATATATATATATATATATATATATATATATATATATATATAAACACCATAAATACTATCCACAACACATTCTAAATGACAAAACACACTCAGAATCAAACACTATATTTGGGCACATAATTACCACTTACTCTATGACCAATAACACACCAACACAACACACCTGATCAACAGTCTTGTCAGTAATCCACAGCATTGAAAAATGTGCTGACCTAGTGCGAAACGCGTCTGGTGAATAAATCAATAAATAGTGGTTTTTGCCAAATCAATACAAAAACGTGAAATAACTATATTGCATACATACCTTGCCACTTTTAAGAAATGTTTTTCGCTCTTATAAAACTAAAGTTAATTCATTAAATTTATTTAATAAATGTTTGAAAAAATGTATGAGCATCAAGTATCAACCACTACAATTTTTAAAAAAATGTATTTGAGCTTGAGTGTATGAATAGAAAGTATTTTCTTAACAAATGAATATTTTAACAAGATTTATATAAGGAGACTGTGAATTAATAGATGGAATTGAAAAAAGATTGAATACATTTTAAAATGTAATATAAAATATTTTCAACAATTGCTCAAGAACTTCTAAATTGTTTTCCTTTGTAACAAAACTAATAATTTGTTATGGTACTTCATTTTTACAAACCAAACAAATTTGGTTTAATCTGCTTATTTATCCCATCGAAGTAATAATTACTTTATACAAGAAAGTACACTATTTGTATTCATTCATTATATATTTAAATGTTCCCATTTATATTATTTTTGGCTGCAGTACTTTTTATTGTACTTTTGCACTTATAAAATATAAACTATCCTTAAAAGAACACTTAGTTTTTTGTTGTATTCAAATCTCCTAAACCGGCTATTTTGTCACAAAAAAAACGTGATACTTACAAAAACATAAGACGGTTTATATTTTCAAAATATGAAACAAAAATATAGTTTTTTGTTTTATCAATTAATTAGAATTTTATTAAATGTACTATATTTACATTTAATATAGTGTAGAAGCTAATCTTAAATGTTTATCCTAAAATAAATGCCATTATCAAAGTGATTCTAAATTTTAAAAAACTAGTATTTTACAAACCCAAATTTATGCAAACAATAAATCTAAATGTAAAATATATTCTATATGAAGATATATATATATATATATATATATATATATATATATATATATATATATATATATATGCATAAAAATTTTGAAAATAGTTTTTAATGTAATCACAAAAAATAAATAGGAAAAGGTAGACTCATTCAAATACTTGCCCATCATTGGTCTCTTCAGGCACTTTCATCACGCCTTCAGGCGTTGATTCATGAGTTACGTCATTTAGTTTAGCAGTATTTACATCTTGAAATATATGTATTTCTTCAAATTCTGTTTTAATGGCAAATGTTCCTGTACCAAGATCCTCTTGTTTGTCCCCACCACTTAGGTCATAACTCTTTGACCTAGAAAATGTTTCCGTATTTGAAATTCATCAAAGCCTTCATTTATTAATAATGTTTGTCATAACTTCTGTACTAAATGACTGATTATGCTCTCAGTTTCAACCTTTCTTCTTAAATTTTTTTTTTTTATTCTGCCTAATTATTTTAACAAAAGTTTAGTAACATTAATTAATTTATTTAAATTTTCCATTTAATGTCAGGTATAACTTGCTTATAATGACCTCAGACTAGGTGACATCTTGTATAAAACAGTTAATTATTAGAGTACAGTTGAATTTTTGAGCATCAAACAAATATATTTTAATGGTAAAAAATGACATATTTTTTACACAGAACCTTAGGAAATGTGACTTTTGGCAACATTATTAATAAATTGTTATCAAAGTTGTAAATTCATTGAATAAATCATATGTAATTATTTGAGTAACTAAGTGAAAACTATTAACTTACTTGCTGACGCATTTTGAATCGTTTCACTGACAAAGACAACCCGCTACTCACTAAATGCCTGTGTGTAGCAGACGGCTTTGTCAATGAAACAATTGTTTCGAAACATGTCAGCAAGTAGAGTACATGTTTTCATTTAGTACTTAAATAATTACTTATGAAATTGTTTTTGTTTTGAAGCCAGACTCAAGTTTAGGTAGCTAACATTGGTGTCACCATTTAGAAATTTTTATATTGTGTAGTGCTTGTATTGTGTAAGGTCACTGACTGACCTTGTCTTTCTTAATAAATCTTCAGACTGTGATTTACAAAAACTGCAAGCACAACTATAAGAAAAAGTGCAGAGAAAAGTTTAGATTGTGGATAAAGTTTAAGTAATCAAATAAAAATTGAGCATGATGAAAAGAGCTGATAAATGTTGTGACTTTGTATTGGTTAATTTAAAAGTAAAAAGTATTTAGAAAACAGGAAGAATAATGTTAATGCATTAAAAAAAAGAAAATGAAAAATGAAATAACTAACAAACCAAGAGTGTAATAATTCAATCGCTTTTAAATAGAAAGAAGTGAAGATGTTTCATGAGGTTGGCCTTATCGATCAAAGCTAAAAAACTTGATTAATCATTAGGATTTTTCGTGCATAATTGACTCGTTATGCATATTTAAAATGCAATACAATTCTTTTACAAAAATAAGTGACGAGTCAAGGGAGTTAATTGTAGACAACAGTGCAACGGATTGAAAATGCTTGGGAAAATTTGACGACGATTACGTTAACTGTAATACAGATAAATCTAGGTTTTTCCAGGAAATCTACAGATAAAAATTGAAATTTAAAAGAGAAAAGTTAGCTAAATATTACATAACGGTTTTTATCTACGCTAATAAAAAAAGATAAGAGATTAGAATATCCTCGATTGTTTATGGGCATTAAAACCTTACCCGTTTACCATAGCACCAACAAAAAATCTTTTACGACAAATGAGCTTTGGCTACGGGATTAAAAATTATAACACAAAAAGAGAGACATCCTGTTGCTTGTATCCCACTGTTCTGAGCACCTTAAACTTAAAAATCTAAATAACAACACATTCTTTGCATGAGAGGAACTGACAGCACCCCAACTGATAGTCTGCTTGTGACTTATATAACATTGTGGATCTTTATTATATAAATGTGAGCATTGCCTATTTAGACCGATAGCGGGTTCGCTGATTACTCATCTAGTAAATTGTTCTTAACCTGTTAGGTTGTTTCTAGCCATTGAGATTAAAGTTGCATCCCAATTAACAAAAGTTTTATCAATCTTTTTCTGTCCAGTGTACAAAACTATTACAAAAACTAGTTTCATGAATTTGTAGTCCAAAATATTAATTTTAATTACAGAATATAACTATACTTAGTTTGGATTACTGACAAAAAGAGGTAATATTTTTATTTTGCTTAGGATGTTATTCATAACTTATGGCAACAATACATTCAAATAGACTTTCACTATGGAAAAAAGCAGCTAAAAATGAGCCTGCCAGGAACATTTGCAATGTTATTAGTGTCAATAAAGGGAAACAAATGTTTTGCTAATTGACAAAAAAAGTCTAATAAAACTGTTGTGCAACCACGGCTTCCAAAATTGGGCATGATTCACTGCAGTCACAGTTAATTCAGTGTTCCTTTCTAAAAATTCTGATGTAATAAAACCTACGTACCAGTGATTTTTAGAAGTCCGAAATGTCATTTTTATAAATTATTGCTAAGAATAATTAGATAAATAATTTAAATTAAGAATGTCATAAAAGAAACCTTCTATGAGAATTTTATAATATACAATGAAGATAACTTGTCTTTGTCTGTATATAGGTACCGAGAATTGATAGTGTTAGTTTTTATTTCAGAGATTTAGATTGATTTGCTGGTGTTGACAATGACGTTGTTACACTGAAATTTCAACTGTATTGGATGTAAAAGAATACATTGAAGAATTAAATACGCAACCTGAAGCAAATAAGTCTACATTGATAATAAGTTCCTTAATCAATAAAAGTGGTTCATAATTTTTATAGTGCAACATCAGAAAATGTGCAAATATCTTGTGATACAGGAATAATCAAGAGCGGTTTCCAGATTAAGTACTTGGAAAATATAAAGCAGAAAAAATTACAAATTTCCCTAATGCCTTTTTGTAATTGTAAATAGTGTATTTAAAATATTTTAGTTATTGAACATTTCTACAAATATTTTTCAGTAATAATAAAGAGCAATTCTGTACTTTATTATTACTTACTTATTCCAGTTCACTACTCTCTCCAGAGACTCTCTCTATTCATGGGTTTGATAATCACGATTTCACTTATTCACAGTTGGGAAAATTTCCCGCTAAATATGCATTGCATTCCCTCTAATATGTTTCGTATTTTAAAATAAAGACAAGAAATGCAGTAGAGTTACTGTGCAGTTGTATGATATTGTGTTCTCATCTTATTTATTTTGTACAGTACTGTAGTTATTTATCACAAAGAAATCTGATTATTCTGCAAACAATAGCTACACTGTGCACTACTAGGACTACTACTCAAAAGAAAGGCATTCCTTATTTACAACTACAATCATTCAAGAGGCGTTGTCGTCACTGACTAACAGCAATGAGTCAATCCTGCACCCTCATCAAACTCTATACATAAGTTTAGCATCAATACTGTTTACTTTCTGCTGATTTAGTAGTTTTCGAAATTCAAAAATCAATAATCTTATCCGGCCACCATAACTAACTTGGATTTTGTTTTTCCCGTTAGTTACCAAACGGGTGTTGCATCCGCTTGTCGTGCTTGGTTGTTTTCCAAACGTCGGGTGTTGAATTGTTTAGTGGATCTGTTTTCTTTAGTTTATCTTTTTCCTTCAAATGTTTATCCAAGCTATAATGTCATCAAACTTTGATAGGGACAAACATTTCTTTATAAAAACGTATTGCCGTTGATTAAGAATATTGACTTTTTAGATAAATTTAACTGTGGTGAAAGCATAGCATCTGTGGCAAAGCATTTTAACGTTGAGTTAACAGTGTGTTACATAAAAAAAATGAAGAAAATATAAGGAGTGTTTGAAAAGGGACCAGTCAATTGGCAAAAGTTTCATTTGCGTCAATCGTGAAATAAACATCGAAATAATGAAAAAAGCCTTGAGAGCGAAGATACAAGATCAATCTCAAAAAAGGGTGCAACTGAGTTCGATTTTTATTAGTGAAAAGCTAGGTGTTTGTATGAATATGTTGTTCAATACGGTGATGAACGTACCGACAGTTAATCATTTTCAGCAAGCAAATGCTGATTGACAAGGTCAACAGACAGTTTTCTATTCACAAAGTGAAAATTCTGGTGGATTAGCATTAGCATATCATGAAACCGCCAACTCATTTACAACGCATTTTAAAAATCTAATTTCAGAGAAAGGCTACACAGTTGATCAAGTTTTTAATGAGGATGAGATTGTATTGTTTTGGAAAAGATTGCCTTCACGAATATTTTAATCTTAAGAAAAATTTGCTCTGAGGTTTAAAGCTGCAAAGGATCGTTTGACTGTTCTACTGTGCTGTCGTGCTAGCGGTTACATGTTGGTACTTTACAGATTCCTAAACCCTAGAGCACTGACAAATAAGGACGAGGATCACTTGCTGGCGTTATGAAAAGCAAACAAAACAGCATGGATAACTTTTTCCTAAATGTTTCCATTTTTTAAAAAATCCTTCGCAGAGGGTAGCGTGAAAATAGAACAGGTTCCATTTTTGCACGTAAAAGGTTAGGAGCTGCAGACTGTCGCTAGTTGAGCCACTTCAGTTTGTTCACTGCCTTCTCTTTCCTACCACACTTTGTAGCGCGATAAATAACAGCAAATGGAGGCCCAGTCTTAAGGAAACAGCTGCAGTCACTACTGAAATTGATCCCTCTCTAGAGCATTTAAATTTAGTCGAGAGCTAGAAGAAACACTATCACCATTTAAAAAAGTATGTAAAGAATAAGGAAAAAATCGCGGTAACTAAACTAACAAATTTTTTAAATCAAATTAACAGCGTTTAAAAGATTATTTGTCTAAAATTGGGTGTTTAAAAATTTAGTGGAAAATTTTTATTTAATTAAAGCTTAGCTAGTGAGAACTATTCACAACAAAATAGTAAACTCAAAATCTCACCAAAATTTAGTTTTTAGTAAAAACACTAGTTCATAATAGAATTTTCTTGTTTTCCGATTGAAGGAAAACGTAAGTAAACAATAATAAATATAAATTTAATTATGTACTACAAAAATATACCATACTGTATTATAAGTGTACAATACAGCTTATAAAAGATTATTCATGTTAACATTTTTGATGTGGAATAACCTTTCCTTTACCAAATAGTTAGTTTCAGTATTTTTGGTAAGTTCGACAAACCTAACCCCGCAAATAACGAGGGATTACTGTAAAATTCAGGACACTAGGTTCCATATTCTACATATAATAATAACAACAGTTTCATTTTTTATACATTATTTTTTTTAATCCGCAAAACAATAAAACACTAAATTTGTTATTTACCAAAATAATGTTGACTCTCGTATTAAAAGAGTTTAATTTGAAAAATACAAAACAGGAAAATGATTGCAAACAATTATAATCTTTTACAGTACTTTTTTTAACACTGTTCAAATATCAATGTGTGAAGACATTTTTGAAATTATGAAGAGTTTTTTACTGCATTGTAGTTCTGGAAAAGATTAGTTTAATCAACTGAGGAATATGTTGTGTAATACATAAAACATTTTATTATCTCTTATCTTTGTGACAAACTGTGTTTGCAATATGATGCAATCTACAGATTTGGGATTTATTAGATAAATGACTTCATGGGCAATCTAATGAAAGAAATAGGCCTATAATCAATTAAAGTTTATTTCATAGTAGCAGATAAATTTCATTTACAATTATGTTAGATAATAAAAACTATAATTAGACCATTTTTCAACCATTAAAACAATTAAAACCTGTTATAAATATTAAAAACTTTAAAAAAAGAAAAAATACAATGTAACATATCTGGCAAAAAACATATTCAATTTACTTTGGTCTGTGTAATGTTTACTTTAATCTACAACAGGATTTACAAAGCATTTTATTACTGCTCCCTTAATCTTAATAAATGTCCCACATGACTAATCAGAGAGACATCACAAAACTCATTAATAAAAACTTTGGAGGCATAAATTACTTCCAAATTAAATTCTTAATGATTTAAAAAATGTAATTTTAATAGTAATTTTATTAATTAATATTTTTTTTTCAATAATTCTATAAATAATAGAAGTAATACAGTAGAGAAAAAGAGATAAATAAATTAAGATATAAAAACAACATGTATTAGTAGCACCAACATAAACATTACTGTTAGACAAATAAGGATAGATTTATTTTGTTTCCTATTTGAAACTCACTTCATAAAACAGTTTTAAACTTTCTCAAATCTCCAGGCAGTTGGGATACCTCCAAGTTTTTTTTTACAGATGTTATTTATAAATACATTCTTTATAACAAGAATATGATTATAAATGTTCTAAGCCAGAAATAATGTTAAAATTTGAAAACAATTCAAATATAACTTAAATTTGCAAAATGCAATTATTTTTATACCTGTGTTACAAATAGCCATAAAGTATCTGCTTAGGCAAGTCTTGGTTAGAAAAACATAAGTTTTCTAGCAAAAGCTAATCATTCTTAGCCATACACAACATACATAAGAAAATATAGTTTTACATACTATACAAATACACATTTTTAACATACATAGTAAACCAACAATGACATAGACACTCTTTCGCAACACTCAAGCCACCCACTCCAATGTAAATAAACATGCAGCCTTTAGATTCATGCTCCTTAGACCAAGACAAAACAAAAAAATGATATAATTTCTTACCGAGGGTAAATTTCTCACACAATATATATTTACCCAGCACACATATAAAGTAACAATAATTTACAACTAATCACACAAAGTACAAAAAACAAACAAAAATCAATACTACAGAAGAAAATATTACACTCCCACACATAAACAAAACCTGGAATAAGATCCCTACATAATTTCAATAATAAAGGATAAAAGGTAGCATTTCAAACTAACAATAAAATACAGTAAACGCTTACAGTTATTCCACCAACTTCAAATTTTTTTATTCTTTTATATGTTATTCAAAAATATATTCTAAACAAGAATAAAGTTATTTTAAATGTCATAAATCATTAACAGTGCTTCAAATTTGAAATTTTGAATATAGTGTGAATGTACAGAAACAGATCAAACTGTATAAACTAAATCTTTTATTCTAAAACAAAACATTTTTTCTGTATAACATATTTTTTTAAATATCGAAATCTTGTTTCTGTTCATTATATCCAAACCTGTCATATCAGGATATTTTATAGATATATTTTAATAGAACTGAATTTTAGTAACTTTTAATGCTGTAATTTCTAAAGAATTAATTGGTAATGCATGAAAAGGTTATATCAACTTTGATTTTTTTCCTTTTTTAAATGTTACTCAAAGTACATTCTATACTTTGATTTAAAATAGAATAGGAATGGGTCTGTGGCAGGGTAGGGATGTGGTGTTGTCAGTTCGAACGCTGTGACAATCAACCCGCCACTGCCAGCGGCTAATACCGTCAAGAGTAGCTAGTTGGTAAAAACCTTTCATTAACTTAGATTTTTTTTCACATTTTTTCCCAAAAAAATCATATTTTTTAAAACTTGCAGTTCTTGTGTTGTACATCTTGAGGTTCTTATAAAAATTACACTTATTTATCTTGGCAGAAAAAACACCACTTACTGATTTAATCAGCAGACACGTTTCGCACTAGGTCAGCGCATTATTCAAGACTCATCTTGTCAGTAATTCACAGCATTGAAAATGCGTTGACCTAGAACGAAACGCATTTGCTGAATAAATCAGTAGGTAGTGATGTTTTTGCCAAGATAAACAAACAAGCATATTTTTTTATTCTGAATTTCTAATCCTCTACTAGAACTGGCTTCATTATTGAAAAACTGTTTTTTCGTATAATAAGGCATGAAGTAACGCTCATAAATACCACTTAATTATTAACCGGAGTTAATTCGGAAATTGAAAAAAGTATGTAATTAATAATATATAACACACAACAATTATTTAATTAATATCTTGTATAATAAAATGTTCCTCATGCATATAGGTTAGAACTTTGAAGTGATTGTACAAAGAAAAATTTAGTTTGACAGTAATACGATGAGTGTTTCACTTTCACAATCGTAATCAAATTTAATTCATTTACATACAAAAATACGACCTAAATATAAAAAGTTTCATCATTAAACATCTACATAAATTTACATAAAATGTGTAATTTATTATATAAATAAGTAATGATATTATATAAATAATGGGTATATATTATATAACTAGTCCTTAGTGCCGAGGACAATAATAGTTTACTGATAGTTCACCACCTTCAATTCTTCTTATAAAGGTATTTTAAAATAAAGCTACAAAGTATCCAGTTATGCTACATTAGCTGATAAGAAAAAAATTTAGCAATACAAGGTAACTTATTAACAAGTGAAGTGGCAAAAAGTAAATTCTAGTATATGCTACAAATTTGAAACATTTTTTTCGGCATGGACAAGAAGGCAGAGTTTCGCACTGAATATTTTATAGGTATATTCTAATATAACTAAATTGCAAAATGCTGCTGGTTTTTAAAAAAACCTTCGATTTTATACCCATAAACCTTGCCAAAGATTTATGGTGATATATACTTCTCTTTCAAATTTTTGGAATATGTTCAGAAATTTTTAAAATTTCTCCAGATTTCTAATGACTTTCCGCATTGCCCAGTATAATTTTTTTGGCCAATATCAAATACATGGGAAAGAAAATTAATATCGCTCTTTTACAGAGAGACACTGAAGGTATTCGGTTTTATTTTCATTTATAATTCTCAAATTTCAAGCACTCTTTCTGGTGGGACATTTATAACAACTTTTTCTTTGCAGTTTTTTTGTTGTGCACCTTCAGGTTTTTCTTATAAAATAAACTTTAGCTATCAGTTGGCAAACAAAACCGCTACTTACTGATATTTTTCAGCAGACGCATTTTACACTAGGTCATTGCATTGACTTACAGCGACCTAATTCGAAATGCGTCTACTGAAAAATATCAGTAAGGAGTGGTTTTTTTGCAAAGTGATGCCAAAAGTGTACTTTTTCCTTGTTTAGAATTTATATATAAGTAATATATATATCTGGAAAAAAATTTAGGTATACCCAATAACCTTATTTTTAATGCATATTATATTTGGTTGAAATGCAGTAGCTCGGCACCATACGATATTTTGGGAAATTGTTCAAAACCACCAAATTGGACGATATCCACAAGAATTTTTTTAAAATTGAAGTAGGAAAGTTACTTTTTTTCAATTTAAAGTAGGGTAATAAATTCAGCGCGGATGTAGAAGTTGTGAATAGGCGCGGAGTGATACTTACGTCACAGTGCTGAGCATAAGGTTGTACGCATTGTCCGCGGTACGTCACGCAACCTTACATGTGCAGATATTTGAGAAACAACTTCTCCAGTTAGGATAGATTTGGTTTTAAATTTATATAATACTGTATACCTATATTAAAATTTACCGAAAAAGTGTCAAGTCAGGTTAGATTTGGTTTTAATTTTATACATTGAAATTCAGTTGTAAAATCACGAAGCATTTGTATAACTCTGCGCCTATTCACAACTTCGCCTAATTTTTATACATATATTTTAATATACTTATAAAATCTCCAGTTAGGACAGATTTGATTTTAAATTTATACAATACTGTATACCTATATTAAAATTTACCGAAAAAGTGTAAAGTCAGGTTAGATTTGGTTTTAATTTTATACATTGAAAAACAGTTGTAACATCAGGAAGCATTTGTATCACTCCGCGCCTATTCACAACTTCTACATCCGCGCTGAATTTTTTCGCTACTTTAAATTGAAAAAAAGTAACTTTCCGAGGTCAATTTTTAAAAAATTCTTGTGGATATCGTCCTATTTGGTGGTGTTAAACCATTTCCCAAAATATCGTATGGCGCCGAGTTTCTGCATTTTTACCTTATATTTAGTATTGGAGATCATTTATAAGGAAAAGGTTTTTTATAATAGTAAAGGCCAGAATCAATATTTTAAAAGGTTGAAGAGCTTACCTTCCTTGTGGTTTTGAATCACTCTGGGGGGCCATATCGCCACTGACATCGATATGAATATCTGTCATGTTTAATTTTTAATTATATTTATAGATATAATGCGATAAACTTGCGGAAATCAATAATATTACTTTGATAAATAAAAAACTCTTGCTAACTATTAAAAATGCTAACTAGTTATTTAGCACCAAATATGTTTCAAAGTATTTAATGTCTTTTAGGTATTAGAAGAAAATACTGTGAAGGTATTTTTTTTTTTTTTTTTGCAACAACACTACACAATGAATTTTAGCAACACATTATACTAACAATTATTATATCAATAACACAAAATAAAGAAGTTTTTCGAATTTCCAGAATAAATAACTTTTCCTTGAGTCACAGTGTTGGACGTGTGTTCTGACAATTCTGTGATATCATCACTGGTGATTCGTATGCTGTATAAAATAATATAAATACAAAATTTAACTGATACAATAAAAAAAGAGAGCTTAATTAATATTATGTATTTTCATAACAAAATAGCTGTACATTATATTTTATCCCATGTAATTATTTTTTACTACAACTATATGTCGTCATATATAAAAATATTACTTAATTTAATTTGTTGGAATTTGATGTTTCATAATGCCTTTCTTATTAAATAACGATTAATTAAATGAATTCCACTTCTGCATTAAAGGGAAAACGTATTTTACTATAAATTTTGTATGTCAATACAATATATGTATTCTTTTGAAATTCTGTATTATATTATATACTTATATAGTATACTAAAATGTTACATGTGTTTTACACTGATAAATCGATGTTTCAGATATGACGGTTCTATGTTCTGGCCGTTCACCATTTGTAAATATAACTAGGAACCACTGTAAAAATATGGGTTACAGTTTAAAGCATTTATTTGTCATTGATATTTTTGTATTATTATTAGTTAATTAAATGTTCTAGATATGGCTGGAAAAGCTGTTTCAACAGTGGATACTCGAGCTGACTTAGCTGAGCTTGTAAAGAGAAAAGCGGAGATAGCTGTAAGAATATATGTTCATAATACTATATTTAAAGACACTAAAAACCTAATTCTATATTTCAATTTGCAAGGAATTTATATTTGGATTTAATATGTTATGGGTTGACAGTGTAATAAATATAATAATTTCCCAATTAGCATTTAGGCTGAAGTAGGCGATTTGAAGGAACAAAAGCCATAAAAGACTTCAAAAATAAATTGTTAGAAACATAACCATAGTATACAAACAAAACCCCTTATGAAATCTACACCTAAAACGTTACTCATTCAACGTTTTGGCTTTATTTATTTGACGTATTTACTCGAAATGTAATTAAAGTTTCTGTTGACTCACAAAAAATTACATATTTTGACAAAAATGAACTTTAACCCTGAAGGCCTACCCACCATTTTTAGGCATATTAGCCCACCTAAATGGCCCAGAGAACGTACACTTGAAAATAATTAACATATGACTAAAACAATTATAACAACGTTTTATGTTAAAATGATGTTACTATGTATCTAATCTAGGTGTACAAAAAAATAGTAATTATTAAGATCAGCGACTACTGCTCTGATCGGCAAAATTTTTTTATTCCTTGTCAAATTGACCATGCTGAACACGAATCTGAAGTTGTTTTTTATGGCAAACATAAAATAAACTAAACTAACCTAACCTTGGTGCTTACCTATTTTGATGAACACTCAAGAAGTTGAAGTTGATATTGCACAGAGTTTGATAATGTTCACTTTGGTTCGCTCTAAAAACAAACCTCCACTCAAACTTGCAATGAAACAACCTTTAAACACCTAAACTTGAAGTAGACCGTGATCTTTAATGTGCGAACATAAAGCCTCAATAACCTGCTTTTTATCGAACAAACAAGCTTCAAAAAATAATGTATAGCAAGATCCCCCACAGTCCATCGGCTCATATACACACTAAATATGCGCTTTTTTGGTTGAAAAGTCAGGCGGGATCTGCCGCCCATTCGGAAAGCATCTTTCAGGTGCTGTGACTACTATAACCAAGATGGTTGATTTTTCTATTTCTTCTATTTTCTATTTTTTTTTAATTGTGTAGATGTACTACAAATTAATTGATGCACACAATGTTCAGCATATTATAGCCATATTATAAAAATCACTTCATTCCTGGTCTAAACTTCTTGAATAATCTCATCCAGAGTTAGATTATTGTCATCCAATCTGAATCTTCATCTGAGTCGTCGGAATCAAAATCTCAGGCTCATCATTTCTCAGGTCACCCCTCCTTCTACATCTGATTCCAATTCATCCCATGGGTCTAAAGTGGTGTTTAATAATTCCAAATTCTCTAATATTTGTTCATTGTAATGTAGGTAACTTCTTTAAACATTTAAATTTCACGAATCTAAAAACAGAAAAATTAATTATATACAACCGATAATTCTAATATACATATCAAATTAAATTTGCGAGAGATTATACTTGCCTGTTTTAATTGAGAAATCGTAAAATATAATGCTTTATCCCCACTTCTATGTCGCGTTGATATACATAAAATTAGCTTGGTAACCCACTTATATGTTACGCAGACGTAGTCACTTTTATGAAAACTGTTGTAACTTATACACAAAACCCATGGAGAATCTAACTGTGCACTGATCTGACAATGCAATTATAATCTGGGAAGTCTGTAATGTTTAGGGGAGTTGGGAGAGACCAAAAGGTTTGGCTATACGTTTAGGAGACGTAGATGTGGACCATCAGGGTTAACAAAGCACTATTATCACCGTTTCACCCGACACACAAACTTTACAGAATTCTTAAATTGATAAGTGGTCAAAGTGTTTATCATTGATAATGGCCACAAATTGCATCAGTAGAGAAGCGTGTAATTGTAATTCGATCGCCACATAGTGATCGAAAACATTCTGTCACAGTGAGTTTTAACAAATTTACAAAATTAAAGTTCGGATAGTCATAAACTATTGTTTAAGTGATTAATTTACAGAATTATAAAACTTGTCTACAAATCTTATTTTTTGCAATAGTAAGTCAAAAAGAAGTAACAGTCAGTAGTTTGCAAAAGGAAAAAACAAGCGGTTAGAGACGCTATTCCACACGTAAAACAGAAAATATGGCATTGAACATTTACACACCTTTTATTTCTAACTTTGACCTAAAAACAGCAGAACTTACCACGCAAAAAAGTGTACAATTGAATTGTTTAAAGTTGAAATTCTTTTCAAAATTTCTAATTTGCCACAGTTTTTATATAGTTACATTTTGAGAGTTACTATGTGAAAAAAATAAAGTTAAAAAAAAAAAATCGTAACATTTTACGTGTGCCGTGGAGGGGGTACAGAGTCACTTTCCAACTTTTGGAGTGGAAGTTTTCATAATTTTTTAAAATGCTTATCTGTATCACCTAATATAATTAATTTTTCTAAAACCAATTACTTGGGAGCGGGAAATAAATACCAAATAATTCTTTACCATATTAAAATATAGTTAGAAATTATCTGCCCAGAATGGGTTTGGTTAAATATATATATGATGTATCTTTAATACAATAAAGATGAATAATTAATACATCTTTTAACTGGTTTATCCCAATTCTGATCTAATTAAATGCAAGCAGTGGTCACTAGCGAGTATGAATTAATTCCTCGTGTCAATTGAGTTGTATTTTGCTACAAAAATATTCTCACCTATAAAGCACTAAATATTGTACTTTTTATAGCAGGTGCAATTCTTCTATTTGTTATTTTGTACCTTAGGTTTTTATTAGGTAATTGATTATTAACATTTGTTGATTTCATCTTCGCGTGAGCTACTAGTAATCACTAAACACTTTTAAATGTTTTTAACTTACGTATAGTAGCACTTACTTTGCTTGTTGAGGACGGCCGTTTCGGGAGATGTGTTCCTTTGTCAACTAAGACCGTAACTGATCTCAAGGTTTACGTAGGTTGGGGTGGGGGTGGGATATTTTGGTGGTGTGGGTGTATTTTGTGTGTATTAGGAGTTATGATGTCAAAAAGTGCTTGTGAGTTGTAATGTAATTGTGTATTGAGTATGTGTATAGGGTGTAGTTTGAAGTGCCTATATATTTCGTATTGTTCGGTTGTTTAGCGCTGGTTATTTCTGTGTTGTTTATGAAGAATTTGTAGGTTAGATTTTATGTCTATGTAGTCATGTTTTGTGGAGTTGAGATGATCGGCGAAGTTTGATTGGTAGTTATTGTTTTTTAGTGCTTTTATATGTTCTTGGTAACGTGTGTAGAATGACCTTCCTGTCTGGCCTATGTAAAAACTGGGGCATGAACTGCAAGTTAGTTTGTAAACTCCAGTGGTGTTGTAAATGTCGTTGATTTTGTTGTTGTGTAGCATAAAAAATAGCCTAAATCTAATAGACAAAATAAAAAACGTAAATATCCCACACAATTCCACCTTAGTCTCTTTTGATATATCAAATCTATATACAAACAACCCCTTTCCAGAAACCATCAACATCCTCAAAAACATGCTAATAGACACAAATACACCACATACACACATTGACGAAATCATCCACCTCACAAGATTAATCACATCTCAAAATTACTTCATTTACAATAACACATTCTACAACCAGAAAGATGGACTACCTATGGGCTCCCCCATAGCTAGCATCTTAGCAGAAATTTTCATACACCATATTGAACAAAACCACATTTTACACAACAACAAATACTCAGATAACATAATTTACTGGTACAGATACGTCGACGACATCATAACATTATATAAAGGCAACACACGCAGAGCACACATATTTTTAAAACACCTAAATTCCATACACCCTAAACTAACATACACCATCGAAACAGAACAACAAAACTCCCTCAACTTCTTAGACCTCACAATTAAACGAACAGACAAATAAACACATAAATTCAACATATACCGAAAACCCATTAGCACTAATACGACCATACACAGTTCCTCAAACCACCTACACCAACATAAACTAGCTGCTTACAACTCCATGACATATCCCCTGCTTAAAACACCACTAGACAAAGATGAACACTACCAGGAGTTAAACACCATAAAATATATAGCACAAACGAACGGATACAACCCAACAATGATTGACAAATTATACAACCTCCTAAAAAATAAACATAATAACCCAAATACAAACACACAAGATGACAATCCCATAAAATACTTATCAATACCATACAGATCATCCAAAACCCGCAATCTAACCAACACATTACGAAAATACAACTACAAAATAGCTAACTCCTAATACACACAAAATACACCCACACCACCAAAATATCCCACCCCCCGCCCAACCTATGTAAACCTTGAGATCAGTTACGGTCTGAGTTGACAAAGGGACACATCTCCCGAAACGGCCGTCCTCAACAAGTAAAGTAAGTGCTACTATAGGCAAGCTTAAAACATTTAAAAGTGTTTAGTAATTGATTATTATGTGAAATCATAATTAGTAAAAACAAATTAAAAGTTACTGTTTGAAGTTTGCTTTAGATTCTAGATTTCCACTATTATTGTTCATTTTGTATGTACAAAATAATACACTAATTATAAAAAACTATTAACAAACATCAGCTACTGGCTGACACCAAGTATAACTGAGCTTCTCGCTCCGGTTGACTTAAAAACTGCTGAAGTGTTCCATTATGTTTAGATGTGGCAGATAGGCTATTAATATCTTTCTTTATTTATGCTGTAAGTTTAGAGTTGGTAAATATACCCTTAGAAAGCACAGATGCCTAGTCTTGTGTATGACATATCAAAAAATAAACTCTCTTAAAGCAAACATATCAATCAAACAATGACAACATTCATGACTAGCTGACTTAGGCTGTAAGCGGCACAACTAACAGTGGTCGCCTGGAAAAAAAAAACTAACAGTGGTTTTATCTGAAAATAAAATTTTTGGGAAGAAATGTAATTTTAACAAAATAAATTAAATATACCCATAGAAATATACTATGATGTAATCTTCCAGACTTCAAAGCTTAAGTAATTGACATGGAGATGATAATTTTCCTTAATTTTTTCTAGATAACTTTAGGTTTAAAATTATAATAAAATTATTTTTTAGTTATATTTAAAAATTATTTGTTATAAGAAGTTCTGACCATTTACATGTATTCTTCAATAGTTAATGTATATGAAATTTCTATATTTTATGTTTATGAAAGTAGTGGCAGTGAATTATTAATGTTTACAGAATAATAACCCTTATTTTTATATTTTCAAATTAAAGGAAACTCTTGCAAACCTAGAGAGACAAATTTATGCTTTTGAAGGCAGTTACCTTGAAGATACACAGCTTTATGGAAATATTATACGTGGTTGGGACAGATATTTAGCAAGTAACAAAAATACCAACAGCAAAGCAGATAAACGGAATAGAAAGTTCAAAGAAGCAGAGAGATTATTTTCAAAGTCATCGATCACGTCTATGGCAGTAAGTGGTTTCTCAGAATGTTAAAATGGCAGGAGAAGAATTTTATTTCAGTGTTGGGCTTAGATTGTGAGATCAACATGCAGTAATATACACAAGTACAAACCTAAACTGTTTATTTTTGATGATGACAATGTGATTGTTGTAACATGCCTGAAACTATTTGACTTAAAAAATATTATGGGAGTTTAATTTTTATGTGTGTATTATTGTAAGATTTTTTTGTCTATATATAGTTTTTTAAGTTTTTAATAATTTTATTTTCACATGAGCTAAAATCGCTTGTAGAACTACCATCTAAAGAAATAGAGTAGCTTACTAAAATTTCCATGATAAGAAGTAGTAAATATAAGAACGTAAAACACAATTGTTTTGACACATTATATACTTTACATATTGGAATTATAAATCGTGCAACTTTGATCCCCAGTATTTTGTATGTGATCTATAATGTACTCAAACCATTTATACTGAACTTTATTTCTCCTCCATACCTCTGCAGTGATGTATGCTTTTACACTTAATCTGGGAAACAATTAGTGACTAGTCGTTTCAGCAATTTTATTTAAATCATGTATTAACATCGCAAATATGATATCACTTTTTAATTTGGTATATAATTTGTAAAATTACAGCCTTAATTGTGATGTAAAATGAGACCTGTATGCTTGTTCAGTGTGAAGAAATTCAGAAAATAATCTATATTTATTATGACATTTCAATAGGTAAATTTCGTTTCAAAGAAGTGAGCTACATCACTGTATATTACATTCTATGTTTCCAAGAATAACATACTGTTTTCTTTTTCTGTGACGTTAATCGGAATTTTATTCCAATTGTTATAATCCTAAATTCTACATCAGCATATGACTAGAACTGACTAGTTGATAGTTTTCCTTTTTTTAAAAAGATTGTATTAACAATTGTAATAATCAACAGTTTTATGTGTCAGTTGTAATACTGAGTACCCTTTCATTATATATGAATTGACAGTAACAGTGAAGACATATTCCTAGAGGATTATTGTGTTTACATTTAGCTTTGAAATATGTGATGTATTGTTATCTGTCTAGCCAACTTGGTTTACGAGATGCTCATTGCCATCTATGTCTTTGTTCTTTGCTGTTGCAAAGGTTCTGAAACTGCATTTTAGATATTTATTATTGTTTTAAATTAAAATAGTTGTTTTTATAGTGTTATAAATTATAGTGTTAAACGTGTGTGTGTGGACTGAAACTGTATAAAGATAATACTTATTTTATTATTGCTTTTATACTTATCATTGTTGCTGGTTTTAGTGTTAATTTAATTCTTATTAAAAAGGTTTTTAAAGTAAATCTTATGTAAAAGATTTCTGATCTGAAAATCTTTTGTTTTTTTTTAAACAATATGTCGGCCAAAATAATAAAGGAAAGTGCCCAAAGTCAGACCCCTCCCCTAAAGCGGACCCCCCTATCTTTTGGCTCTGCATTCTCCTGAACTCTATCGGAACTATGTGTAAATAGTAACTTCTATTTGTACCACTTTGTAGGGGAGCGCACACCTCGCTTGCTTCACTTGTTGCTTATCAGTCCGCCATTACGCGTTTTAACAGTGAAAAAAGTTTTTACATTGTGCTATATTTTTCATTATTTCTTCTAGATTTTTGAAAATAAGTATTGCATGCTATATATTTTTCTAAATGGTAAGGTTTAAAGTTAATGTTTATTGGTAAATCGTTTCATTTAGATGCTTGGTTTAAAGTTTATTAGGTCTACAAAATATACGCTGTAGTCGCACAAACCGGACCCCCTTGAGTTGCCTAAACCAGACCCTTAGGTCAAACACTTTTTCATGTTTGAATACTGCCCGTATATTGTACACACTCTTATTCTCTTGGAATTTCTTTGCAGATTCCTAGACGATTATGGGAAAGGTTGATCAAAGAAAGTGGAGTCCATCTAATATGATTGAAGCAATTGACGCAGTTCGGAAAAAAAAAATGGGTTGGAAGAAAGCGAGTAAACAATTCAATGTTCCGAAAACAACATTAATGAGGTTATCTGACATGAAGTACGGTACACCTGAGGAAGCAGTGAAAACAAAAAGAGGCAGACCTACAGTTTTGGGTAATAATATTGAAGACGAACTCGTTCACTATTGTCTTGCAATGGAAGCTTCTTTTTTTGGGCTTACGCGTAAGGATTTATGAAGATTGGCCGTGCAACTGGCAGAGAGAAATAACATTGATCATCCTTTCAAAAATGATATTGCTGGCAAAAAGTGGGTTAGTCTTTTTCTTAAACGCCACAAAAGCACATTATCAGAAAGGAAGCCTACTGGAACATCTTATAGCAGGGCTCTTGGGTTCAGCAAAGAAAATACAGAAAAATTCTACAACCTGCTGGAGAATGTTTCTCCAGGTGATTTCACTCCAGACAGAATTTACAATGTTGATGAGAGCGGCATTACTGTGGTGCAGTCTAAAGTAGCGAAGGTAATTGGCCTTAAAGGTAAAAAGCAAATATCCGCCTTGACATCAGGAGAACGTGGGGCTCTTATAACGATTGTTGCTTGCATGAATGCTGCTGGCTCATTCGTGCCCCCTTTAGTAATTTTTCCTAGGAAAAATATGAGTGAACAGTTGAAAAAAGGGGCTCCAGCCGGAACAATTTTTGCAGCTCACCCTTCGGGGTGGATCCAAGTCAATTCCTTCACTCTGTGGTTCAGGCATTTCGTCGAATTTGCCAATCCTACAAAGGAAAAACCTGTGCTATTGCTTTTGGATGGTCACTATAGCCATACACAAAATATTGAATTGATTGATTTGGCAAAAACAAACTACGTTACCATTGTCTCGCTACCTCCTCATTGCTCACACAAACTACAACCATTAGACAAAACGTTCATGGGCTGTCTCAAAATTTACTACAGCGAGGAAATCAGGCAGTGGTTAAGGCACAATGAACGTGCTGTCAGTGCTTTTGATGTTATGGATCTCTTTGGTAAAGCCTATGTTAAGATGCCAAACCGCTCAAATAGCAATCAATGGCTTTAAAGCAACTGGCATATACCCTTTGAACAAGAAGCTGTTCTCAGATGCCGAATTCATTGAAGAGGCGAACAAAAAACGAGATTCCTCTTCTTATGCATCTGTGCTGAAAAAACCAACGGGAAATAAAATCTTTTCAGATAACACAGAAGAACGTAATGAGGGCGAACCACAAGTTGTACAGTTTGACCAAAATCAACCATTATCATCTGCGGCAGGTTTGGATTCGTCACCATCTACACTTGAGAAAGTTCAGGGATCCGTATCTTCCAAGACAAGCCCTTTGAAATCACTCCTGTTCCAAAAATTAAAAAGAGGAACTCGAATAGAGGACGAAAGTCCTGCAGTTGTACGGTCATCACATCTTCCCCTTATAAAGCCCAATTAGTGGAAGCTAAAAGAGCCAAGGAAGCAGAAAAGCATACACGGGCTAATGACCAAGGTTGTATGAGCAATCGTGGACGGCGACGTAGTTCAGCAGTAGGAGCTTCAAGGAAAAGGAAAGAGCTCGCTAAAAAGCGTCTACAATTTGAGAAAAATGTAGAATCAAGCACCGAAGATGAAGGGAGCCTCTCCTCCGGAATATCTGAGTTGGATATTCTCCTGGGAGTCTCCCCATGTAAAGAACAAGATGCTTGCTGTATTTTTTGTGACAGAAAATTTACTGAGGATTCTGAAGGGCAACTTTGGGTCATGTGCGTTATGTGCTCGCTGTGGGCCCATGTAGATTGTGCTGGAGCTGAAAATGATGTCTACATTTGCGATTTTTGCCGCTTAAAGATTTAGGCCTTTTATATAACCTCTGAGACTTTTTAACATAACTCTTGTATTTTTTTATAAAACTAAAACCTGTATTTTATTACCTTATAATTATACTTTGAAACAAGATCTCGTTTTCTCTGATTTAATACCTTTTCCTAGGTTGGTTTAGTGTTATTTTAATTATTTATACAAGGGGTCCGATTTAGGCAACTATTTTCAAAATCGCTAAATCGTAGGGTTCTTGAAAATAATTTTTTTAAATACTCATTTTTAATTACATTTTATAAAAGTAAAATTTATATGGTGCAAAACATTCTAAAGTAAATATTGTGTGTTTTTAAAACACGATTTTCTGCTATTTTAAATTTTTTAAAATTAAAAACAAAATGGGGCTCCGAATTTGGGCACTTTTCTCTATTTATGTACCAAATATTTTTATAGCTACTTGTCTAAAATCAGTTAACTTGAAACAAATCATATATAAATGAAAAATTTGTAATATGACATTTTTCAATTCCACTTTTGAAATTTTAGTTAAGAATTTTTTTTCAAATTTTGAAAAGCATAAAACCTTTTAATATATTTTTTTAAATTTTCAATATGAGTAAGAACAATATAATTTCATTCGAATGCCACAAATAAGGAAATATATAACACTAGAGACTTTTCATTAACTAGAATATCATATGCAAGGCTTTAAAGAAGATTGTGCATAAATAGTAAAAAACACCTGGCAGTATAGAGCTTTGAGACTACCAGAAGCAGGGTTAAGATATGCAACCAGGAATTTATAGACAATAATAAATTTATTAAAGCAGAAAGTAATAACAGACTGTCCCATTAGGTTATCCTGCACTTCTCCAGTCTAAAAAAATTTGATCTTGATTATGTGTTTTGTAGCTGTAACACTACTTCTGTAGTGTACACCACCTTCTAGCAGGTGGACTAGTACTTCTGTCTTCATGGACGAGTCCATTCTTGACCTATTATTTTTTTATAAAATACCTATCTTTCTTGTACTTCATTAAATTTTGTCTGTTATGTGTGACGTCCAGTAAGTTGAAATGGATTAGATTGTTGCCTTTAAACCTATCAGAATTGTTAATAACTGTGATCACACAGTCACGGTTATGGTCTCACGTTTATGACCTCACGAATGCCCATAAAGCAATCAGCCAGTATCAAAACTATAAAGCCAAGTTAATAATCTCATACTGCTGTAAATGAATATTTTTCAGAAACGGCATATCTCAGGAGTGGAAGCTCTGCCAAACAAGCCAAGGTTATGGTCTTGATTGAAAATTTCATATAAGTTTGCTTTCTCAACAACAAAGCTTGATCTACATCATGCAACCCAAAAATGCATGATAAATTATATGAGAAAATCTGTTTCAGTGTTTACTCTTTCACTTCTTGACTTATCTGTATAATCTCTTAAATTTTGATTCAAAGGGCTCCTTTCATCTGTTGTACAAGTACAATCTCTGCAGGGAGCCAATCTTTCTTACCAACATCAAATATCAGGGATGCTTTTATATTAACCCACTGATAATCCATTGCATCAATTGGAACAACAATTGACTCAATGATAAATATAATCATGTTCAAAATTTGAAAATTTTGTTTTTAATTGAAGAGCACAAAAAAATAAAACAAATCTGTACACAGTTAATGCAGAAATGTTGGCATCAGCATGTTTTGTACTTTGTTATTCTTACCAAAGATTAGCATTGTGTATTGTAGAATATAAGCTTATGCATCAGTTTTCATTTTATCTAATTTTAAAAATACAGTAAATCATTACTTGAATATAGTAATGTGGATGAAGACCAATCCAAATTTTAATAAAATTCAGTATTTTTGAAAATGTTAAATTATGCGGTCAACAAAATTTAGAAATTTCTAATAACAGTTTTTGTTTGTTTTTTGTAGGCAGTGAGTGGATTAGTAACTGAAACTCAAGATAAAGGTAAGTAAAATAATTTCCACATCTTTTTTTTAAACAATACAAATAAATCATTCTCAGTTTCTAGTCAAATATTTAAAAATTATTGGTACTTACTAAATGTATATACAGGACAGATCTTATTTGACTTACTGTGAAAATTACTTGTCATTATGACGATCTGTTCTTGTTTTCTGTCCCACAAAAAAGCGATGTTAGTGAGAATTGAGATGAATGCATTGCTGCCAGTTGAGATTACTCTCAATAGCCAAATATATATTTTGGCGGTACCTCAGTGCCTCTTGCTCTATTGGGAAGTAATATATCTATATATGATAACGTAACCTAACCTAATGTGCGGTATAATAGTGGCCTACGTACCAAATTATCTATACAAATATTTTTATATTCCCTAGTATTGACATTTTAACCCTTTGCACGCATATAACGTGACTTCTCGTAAGGCTAAAATCTCTGCTAGTGCATATTACGGGAAATCTTGTATTTACAATATTTTGAATATAGGAGTCCTAGTTGTTTGTTTAAAGACCATTACAAAGTGTGACAATGTTTATTTGGTGTAAATAAACAACTCTGCTACGTTTATTGTTCTCGGCCACGTGCTACTGATCCACATTCTGTTGTTTAAGCCACCAGCTCCATTACGTGGTCTATGAGTGCACGTATGACGAGAATTCTCTACAGGTCGCAGCGCCTGCCAACTGTATCGTATTTTGTCTTCGCATTGTGATTATTAGTTTACTGTTTACGTGAATGACATTTGTTTGTACTGTAAGAATAATTTATTGTTTATGATTTGGTGAATAATAATTTTAGTTACTTTAATTTTATTTGAAATGGATTTATTGATATCTTGAATTAGCTAAATATGTTTACATCTGTAAGTAAATTTTCAATGATTAATGTGTAAAAATATAAAAAATTATAAAATTAACTAGTTTTTTATTTTTTTTGTCCAAATACATCTTTAGGAACTCAGAATTAAATAGAATTTTGAACATTTTGCAAAAGAGTTTTTTTACCAAATAGCACGTAATCTGTTAATTGCCCTTTATATGTCCCGCGTGCTAAGGGTTAAACAAACTTATATGTTTCACAATAATTTTAGTAGAAAAAATAGAAATCAAGACTGCTTTAAATTATCTTTCTATGATGGTTTACATTATGTTTCTTATAGTAAACATTTAATTACTTTGCCTGTAATCATAATTTTACCTGTTTGCAGCTGAACATAACAGTGAAAGTGAGTCTCAAACTGGAAATAGTGGAAGTGAAGATAACACAAACCAATCGGTTCCCACTAAAGATACAGGCAAAAATAACACGACAACAGTACATAATATTAATAATGGAACAGTTGCTGTAAACTCAGTAAATACAGTTAATGGTAGTGTAGACAAGGCTTCTTTAGCAACACCAAGCAAAGAACCAAAAATCGCCATTAAACCGCCATCAGCTACAAAAAAATCTTCGAACAAAAAAGTGAGACATCGATAAATGGTAAAATTATCACTGAAAGTCATATGAAAGAAATATTGTATCTAGTATTTACCTCAATACAATTTATAGTGCAGAGAAAATGGTGAAAAACTGGTGTTTTTAGACACTTGATCAGTTTATCATGTTTATAATCCATCCTTTCATTCTTGAATATTTCCTATTGAGTGCCCTTTTCACTTAGTATATTATTAGATTATGTATTTATATTTTATATCAATAATAATGCAAATTAATTTAACACATTTGCTGCAACCTCTGAAACATAAAATTCCGTAAAGAAAGGGCTAATATATATATATATATATATATATATATATATATATATATATATATAAAGTTTAGTTAGAATGTTAGAAACACCAAACTGAGAACTGGCCTATATTTAAATACCTTCAACCCCCACTACCAGCTATATACAATAACAATGTTTTTTTAACCCTTGTTACGGTGATTAAACAATACACCAAACATTCATAGAGGATACAGCACCACCTGAAGTGAGCTGCAGTCAAGACTGGTCGTACTCGCAGCGAAAGTGTTAACTTATATTTCATCATCGACATTAATTATACTTAGACAATTAGAATTGTAAAATTAATATTATCTTAACTAATTTTCTTAATACAAATTGTTGGGATTTTAATGTTGTTAATAAATTAGGCAAACAGAAAATAAAATTTTAAAAAATGTTCAAACAAATGCAGGCTAAAATAGTTTCTGTCATATGTTTTTTTATACCATCCTCAGTACAAAATAACCTCATTTATAATATAAAATTGAGTAAATTGGTTATAAAATGAAAATAACTCAACAGGCATTGCATTTTTGTATAATTAGGCTCTACTTTTTATTTACCTTATAAAATACTACAACAGTAGATATATTAGTTTCTTTTTTATTGTATTTTTGTTCCCTTTTCTCTGTAAACCTTCTTTTAGATGAACATTTTGTTGTTTTGGGTAAAGTGACGCATCATGGACGAGGAGAACCTAAAGAACTTTCACTTCTCCATATAATCTATTAATTAATTTTCTATAGATTTGAAACAAGACTTTTATGGTTTTCTTTGCGTGTACTGAATGTGCCAAAGAAATCAAAGCATTACCCTTGTGCAAAAGAGCTTTGGTTTTTAACAAATTGATAAATTTTTTTGTTTGTTAAGACTATAAAGAGCTTCTATAGAGAATTGTGTTGCTGGTATTCAATGCCAAATTTGTCCATTACACTGCCAATATCATGACAGTAAACTAAATTCTCTTCTCGCTGGAGTTCTTAGTACCGGCGTCCAGCATCATTCGTAGCCGATGGCCCGGTGTCCAATGTACGCAGCACAAGCAAGCTGCCAGATTTTTTTTGCTTTTAAGGATGTCCTCAAAATCATTGACTTCTGCTCTTAGTAGGTCACGTGAAAGAATTAGATAGCTGCAACGCAGAAGAATGTGCTCCAGATCCTCTTCATCGTCTTCGCATAATGCATAGTGCGACGAATCGGTAAGGTTGAAGCGGAATAGGTACTTCTGCGTCACTATGTGACCGATTCTATCTCTTGCTGCAAAAGAGGCTAGTTGTCTTAGCACCCCTTTATATAAGCTCCCGTCAGTTGGAAGGGGTTGAATCTTGTGTAGGTGTCTCCCAATGAATGACTGATTCCATTTGTCTTCTTGCTGAAAAAACTTAAAACTGTGAATCTCTTGTCTTGTGGTAAATAGATGTTTCATAAGTTAATAAATGTTTTAATTTCAACCTAGACCCAAGTATTTATTGTTTAGGCTTTTCCTTAGATAGCCCTAGATCTCTTACTAAATTATTTAGTACGGCCTGTGTAAATATCTACAACTTTTGGACAACATTGAAACTAATTATCAGGTTAATTTTCATTAGATTAGGATTTATCGGATTATAACAAATCAACACATTGTGGTGGAGCAGGAGGCCTAGGTCCTTAGCCTATGGAGAATAACTGAATGAAGGTTATAGTAAACAGTTATTTTCTTTTATTTGGAATTCCCAGAAACATCAATGCTACCAAACTAAACATCATCTGGATGACGTTTCTGTCTCTCTATCATATGTAACTGCAAATCTGAAAGCTTTCTTTTCTTTCGCTGACCAAAGATCTTCAAGATAAACCTAACATACTTTGTGAGCAGCCTAATGTTTATCTCACAAATTTTTATACCAGCATATCCAAAGTACACTTTTTTATAAAATTTGTAATGTTTCGTTGATGTTTTTTTCACTTCAAACTCACCACATAAAACAAAAACTATCAGAACCGTTCTTACAACATGTTTTAAACACATATTCTAAACATGTTTTAAAGCACATTTACACACTACAGTCAAGTGAGATTATGTTCTTCTTCTTGGATTAGGCATCCAGCATCAGGAGACGCCAACAACCTGATGGCCGAAATAAAAAACTGCCGCCAGTGCCCAGTAATCCCTGTTTGTCAGGATCTTATCCATGTACAATGCGTCTCTGAGTTTTAATTTCAGCTTTTCTCTGTGTTGGTTTGGAACTGTGCAGAGTACTACTTCAGCATAACACCTCTGGCACATTACGCTATCGCTGAGGTTGAAGCGTTGGAGGTAGGCTTGAGTAACAATGAGGTAGATCCGAGCGTGTACTCCGAACTTAGCCATGGATTTTGGGACATTACAATAAAATGATGGACTTGTGGGTTCCCTCTGAATGTTAAATAATGATCTGCCTCTAGGTTGATTTTTGTCGGCATTTGGTAAGCAAGAGTTTAAAAACTTGAACTGGTTTCATGATGGAATAAAATTTAGTTATTTCATCAGCCTTCTCATTTCAACGTAGAGGCCAGGTATCCATTAAAGAGCAATATTCTTTGTCAATTTTTTAAAGATGTTCTTAAATTCACTAGTTCTAAAATAGTAGTCTCCTGTGGTAGATTTGATTACAGGCTCCAGGTCTGATTTGGTATCCGTCAGAATACAGATGTTTTCCTCCTCAAGGTGAAGGCAGCTCATCAAAGTAGATCTGTTGACTTGGAATAAACCGAGCAGCTGTTGTAAAGAAAGTACTCACCATAACTGCAGGTCTCATTTAACAAAACTGCCAACCTCGTCTTTTAATTTTACAGTACAGTTCATTATAATGAAATTTCAAAATATTTCATAAATAAACTTTCAACATTTTGGATATTCAAATGTGAACAAAAGGTGGGTGATACGACTTTTTTTAAATTTTTAGACTCAGAACAATGGACTTAGATACATTTATCCAAAAAGTTTTGTAATCATTGGCCTGTGTTATTGTGACTAGGAAGTCGATATTTACATAAATAGGTCATATAAGTCAACTAAGAAATTAAAATGCACAATTTATTATAATTTGCCAAAGTATAAAAAATATAATTTAAAGTACTTACCAAGCATTAAGATATTATGAAAAATTGATGAAATTTTGTTAAGAGATAATTGTAAAGTTATAAGCTGAAATTCAAACTAAAGAACTATTGCTAAAATTGTAAAAGATAATAAAAAATTGTGATAAGAAATATAATACTTCTATTTTTTATTACTAATATTTTTGTTGTATTTTAAACATAATGTATTTGTTTGTGTATTCAACATCTAGATATAAGCTTTGCACCAAAATATTTGTACATCATTTATAAAAAATAATTTTGTTGAGCAAAATTTGTGATTAGTAAAAACAATGAAACCATTGTTAATACACAGACTAATTTCCCTCGGATACAGTTTGAAAACTGCAGTTTAGAGGCAAAAATTTATAATTTAAATTTTTCTATCCTATTTTTGTTAGAATATTGAAGTTGTGACTTATTTGTTTATAATGTTTTGTCTTCTTTCTCATTGTCTCTTCAGTAAAATTGAACCCATGGACCTTTTTAGTAATTTATCTATCTCCTAAACTCATTTGATCAATAAATATTGTTTTTATTATTTACTTTAGAAAATCCAACTCTGCTTTTCAAGTTCTTGCAAAGTTTAAAAGTAACACAAAAATTGGTTAAAGTTTATATTTTAAAAAATCAATTATAATTGCAATGTACATCTGTGGTTTTTGTTTCAACTCCAGCTTGAAGGAACCGTTCACATGTCAAAAAACCCATGACATAAATGCTAGTATGAAAAAAAAGTATCAACATTTTTGCTTGTTAGTCGCAAAATTAATCCTTATCATGCTTTTTACCAATAGAAAATTTTTGTTATAGTACAAGCTACAAATTTGTATTGTTAATTTATTTTCAACCCACCAGATGTGGCATTGATTTCAAAACACTAGAAATGTCAGTTTTCTTCCAGGTCATTACAAAATAGTTATTATTTTGTTATAACTAATGTACAAGTATAAAAGCTTTTTCCCTTAATACCCTACAAATCTTCTTAAAAACTTTACTAAAAATGTTTTGGTACCTGCATAAACTGATGAATTCCTAACTATAGTACTGTATTATGGTTCATTAAAACATATTTTTTCTAATGCAGAGGAACGTATTTCTGTGTAATCCGAGAGTGTCTCTGGCCCATCTACCTCGAATTCTCTACTGTGTGTGTGGGAGGGGGCAAACACATATGTATAGAAGGGAAGGCAATATATAAAAAAGGAGTAAAATCAACTTCTGTGTTACAGGTTTTATTAAAAATTTCTTTTTTTAACTATAATCAACAAATACTAATTTTTGAAGAAAATATAATATATTAATAACAAAATTTGTACAATAAATACTCTTAAAACAAAACAACTAAATATATTTCAATAATTATTCTACCTTTTGACTTAGTTATTAAATAACTACCTAAAACACTAGATTCAGAATTTAATTTACATAGAGGGCATATCAACAACGCAAATTTACAAAAATAGTGAACTATATATTTTTTTTTTAATCTAAAAGGATTATTTAATAGTTTGTTCACTTTTTATATATAGTACTTGCAAAACAATTAGAATTGGAGACAGCAATAGAAAGAGCTTACTGAAATAAAAAATAATTAAATATTATTATAAAACTAAATTTTGTCTTAGATGTTAAATATTTCAAGGAACCTGGTTTATATAGTTAGATGGCAACTTATGCAAGTAAGAAGAGATCCTTACTTAAAAATAAAATGATTAACCAAAGTTTCTAAGAAAGAATGGGAAAGCACTGATTGGACTTTAGTAGAAATTTATTGGTTACAAGTTTGTATAAAATAATGCAGTCCACCGTAACACATTGACTGGTACCAGTTTTCCGATAACCTTCTAACAATTTTTTGTGTACTTTTTGTTTAAACATTGACAAAATATAATACTATTTTGTCTTCTAGTGTGTTTATTCATTTAAACTGGTTTATTTTATAATGTCGTCAGACACCGGTGACCGTTATGGCCCGGCATGAATATTTATACTATGACTGTCTCGTTGTCGGGCTTACTACGCATTCCTTGCTCAAGACCAATCTTCTGAATGAATGTAAAATCTTGACATTTCAATATAAATTCAAGTATAAATATATACTATAACGTACTTTCACAATATTACAGATATTTTTAAACAATAAATATAACTACTAGATTTTGCTCACGTATTTTTTTAACTTTCAGCATAACAGTATTTTTGTTTGAAAATATTTTTTCTCGAATAATTAGAGTGTAAATATAATCTGAACATTATGCTTACATTTATGTTTGTATTGTTTCATTACAAGTATATTTTAAATTGAGCTGTTTTTACAAACTTTATATGATCTTATGAATTGGAGGAAGACGTTTTAAATTAAAGTTTTTACTTATTACACTTTGAAATTGAAGTCGTAAGACAAAAAACGTTTCCTGCAAGTGTAAGTTAATAATATAACAACTTATATTAATAGAATGTATGGTTGCAAGTAATTTCAAAGTGTAATAAGTGATTAACAACCAGCTCATCATGAACAATAACAATATTTTTGTGTGAAGTTTTTAGTTTCTAATTTTTAAATTGTTCAAATTTTATGGTGAATTTTTTTAAGGATCAAATCAAAGATAACACTATTCTAAAACGTAATGTAGTTCTACAAAGAAGTGTAAATATTCCTATCTCCTTGTAATTCTAAACTTCTAGTTTCCCAATTATTATAGTTTTGTAAACCAAATTTTTTTAAAAATTTTCTGAATGCCAAGTTGCAGGAACACACACACACAGAGGGTGTGTCAGACACCTCATATGATTAAATAGATCGTCAATGTGCCTGAAAGCCTTGTGTGATGATCTAAAGTTAGGTCTACATTGTCTAGATAATTGTTTTTTGTGTCAATTACAAATAAGTTCATGGTGTTTCTTTTCCTATATTCAACCTTTAATTCATATAAGTTGAAAATAAAGTAGATTTTTCAATCATGAATATTTTTTAAGAAATAAAACCTTATTAAATTTTGTTTTAATGACGCTTCTTTATACTTGAAAGAAAGTGAAAGTTTCATCATACTCGCATATTTTCATGAAAATACTTTAAAAATACTATTAATATGAATTATATTTAAAAATATCTTCTAATTATGAACAAATTAAACATAAATTTCATTTTTAAAATAAGTTACAATTGAAAACTATATGAAATTTAATTAACTGAAAAATGTATGAAATTTAACAACTTTTAAGTTCTTAACACTTTATTAGACGTTATCAGTAAAAACATTATAATAATAGATATAATGTATGTTCAGAAAAAACTAAAACAATTTTAATAAAGACAAAAATCAGTAAATAAATCTATAATTAACTAAATATACACATTTTAATAAATGAATCTTTGTTCGTTTTGAAGAACTTGCTTGTCATGACATTTGTCACAGTAACAGAAATTTACTAATAAATATTTTTGTTGAAATGTTATAAAATTTTATTTTATAAGATAAAAGTGATGGAGGTAAACTGAATTATCCATATTTGCTGGGCATTTAAAATCAATTTTTCTATTGAACCATTAACGACCTTGAAAAGTTTGATGTTTTATGAGTTTATGAAATGCTCCTCCTTCCTTGTTCATAAGCTCATCATAGCTGCCCACTTCGACAACTTGCCCATCGGACAAAACTGCTATTTGATCTGCAATTTAAAATATGAAGTTCATTGTAAAGATCATAATTAATAGAATAGATTAACACTTCGCCTATGCCTGAGTATAGATCGGGCCATTTAGTTAACGCTAGTTGCCTACACGTGTATAGCTCGGGTTCCCATATTTATTGCCACAGCAACTTAATTCTCACGTATTCTCAGTTTCGTCAATATTGGTTTTTATATCGGTTATTCTACTTTACATGTCTTTGCCTTTAGGCCATTTAGAGTTTATTTTACAAACAAAAACGTATTTGGTTACGTGTGGCGACCGAGAGTTATCAGACATTTGTTTGACAGATGTTGGTTTGGTCAGATAATGAGTGTTTTATTAGTGCGTGTTGTTTACGTTTCAAGTCTTGTTTATTCTAAATCTTATCTATCCCTCATTTCGTTTATTTAATTTGTAGTTTGTGAAATTTTAGTATATTTAATTCTTATTGTTAGAGATATTACGTTATAGATTTATTGGCCAAAGACACTTTAGGAAGCGATTCAATACGAGATATGTTGATTTTAAACATAACAGGGACTGTGAAACCGTTCTTAGTCGAGGTACAATCGACATATATTTCATTGATGAACTGAATGAAATTTTAAATAACCCGATTTTAGAGTTTTCAAAACTGTAAATTACATTTTCTTTTAGATTTAAAACGATATATAACATGTAATAATTATTTTCATTCAAATGTAAAATATGTATAGTGAAGTGTAGTGATGTAGTGTTGCTATTTTATTTTTTTGACTTTTTTATACATTTTTCAAAGAAACATAACACCATCTATATGTAAATATTTCTTGAAACCTTGTTTCATTCCCTTTACAACAATGTATAATTTTTTGTAAATATGGTATTTATTACAAGTCAGGAATTTTTTAATATTTTACCTAAAACCTCTAGGCAGATAAAGACGGGCGCCTTCTAAGGGGCTAGGCTTAAAAGTGTTAAATACCTAATTGTTTTTGAATGCTAATGGTGAATAATAATAACATACTAGTTTCTCAAATAAGTATCAGATATATTTTAAGAAATTTATTGCAATCATTATTTTTCTGAAACTTCTGTATGTAAATTTTTAAAAACTAAGTGTAACTAGGAGAGAGGCAAGTTCTTGTGTTTTTAGGAAAAAAGAATTTTGAAGTTGGTCAATCACTCGTTTCCGAAGTCCTCCAATAACAATTGACATTCATTTCAAAGCTTTCCTTGCTTTCATATAAGAAAGAGTGCTCAAGATAAAAAACTGTCTGTATTTGTTTGCTCGATTGGTGGTTTTCAGAGTCTTCCACCATAATCTGAATTTTTGTAGTTCATTTCCCTTTTTTCATTCATGTTAAATCTGTAACTAAATTTTTTGTAATGTAACAATTTTAAATATCAAAATATTCTATAAGTTAATGTCTTAAAATCACTGAGTGTATGTGTCTGATCAATATCTCATCTGTTTCTCTATCCCAGACTTTTACTACGATAAGAATTATAAAACCAGGGTTTAACTCCTTAGAACCTAAATAAAAGAGATTAATCTAATGCAGAAACTAAAAAAATATCCAAAACCTGTCACCAGAGATATTTAGGAGTTTTCTATAACAGTGATGCAATCATTGCTTTTATTTTCTCCTCCCTCCTCCAAACAACTCCCCACTTAATATTTATAGATTCATATTTTCACAGGTTTTATAAAACAATTTTTAAGTATTACAAGAGAAAATCGAGTTTTCAAGGATACTTGCAGTCTTTCTAAAGACCTTCACAACAAATCCAATCAGAGTTTAGAAAGTTTGGATGGATAAAGAAATTGTTTTATTAGAAGAAGCATCAAATACACTAATAATAAACTTTTTCTCTTTCAGCCGATTTATAAGAAAATCAGATATATTTTCAATTCTTGTTGGATCTAAAGCGAATGTTATTCTATTTTCTATTAATTCTCGTGCCAACTATATTCTCAAGTGTTATACTCCATAACTCTATGTGAAATGTAAAATTATTCATACAATCTTGAACTGATTTAAAAGGCTATAATATAAACTCTACAGAGATGTTGAACTCTTAACAAATATATTTCAAAGCATTATATGCAAAACAGTCGCCATTTAATATTGAAATGCACAATGTAAGATTCTTGTGCAGCTATAAATGCAAAATTCTTGTGCACCTAAAAATGCATTATGCAAGATTTTTGTGCAGCTAAAAATGCTTAATTCTAGATCCTTGTGTCGCTAGAATTGCTTGATGTAAGATTATTGGCCAGCTAGAAATGCATAATGCAAGATTCTTGTGCAACTAGTAATGCACTATGCAAGATTCTTGTGTAGCTAGAAATGCATAATGCAAGATTATTGGGCAGCTAGAAATGCCTAATCCAATATTCTTGTCCAGCTAACAGTACACGTGTTCTAATTTGATCATAAAGTTGCTCATTATAAAAGTTGATAAATCCGAGAAATGATTTTCTTGGGTGACCTACAATGAAATTTCTATTTTTCTGTAAAGAAACATATCCTAATCATTTCTCTTCATAGTTCTCTCTTCTGGTTCATTCAAGCCTGATTTGGCGAATTTTAGTTTTATGTTTAATCTTTTCCTTGTGTTTAAAGCTTTCATATCAAAATGGTCAACTTGTATGAGGTCTAACAATTTTTTTTTTTAATGTCAATCAATTTCATTTTAAAGAGCATTGCATGACACAAAATGAACATCCTTAAGAATAGATGGTGGACTGAACCACTATTATTACATTTCTCATGTTATGAACACTCCAACTTCAATTCTTTTGTTCTCTTGTGTGTCTGTTATCATTATTTTTTATTTATATATTTTTGTTTTTTATTATTGAAAGCAATGTTTTTTTGTTAGGGAAATAATATTTGTGTTCTTTTTGTTTTGATAGAATTTACGTCATATCTAGCAAAACATAATGGAATTCTTTATCTATTTTGGACACCTAAACTCATAAAAACTAGGCTTGCAATTTTCAGGAAACCTGTTGATATTTATTCAGAACAAAACTAACTACTCTCTCACATGTCTAAAAACATGAAGAAATTACAAGAAAATGAGCACATATTTTTAGAAAAGACCAGTGTTAATGAATAGAAGAGCTGTGATTACAGAACTGTTATAACAGTATTCTACTCGTCTCTAGTTCCTGCTAATATATGTAATTAAATAAAAATTATTCTATTTTCACAAAATTAAATTTTGTCACGAATTTATCAACAGATCTGTAATCTGTATGAGATAAATAGGCGATAAGGAGATGGGCAAGGCAGCTCAATGATGGGCATGAAAATGTGCATGATAACAACTGGAGTGAATTCATATTTAGGTTAATCATGAACTGATTCCTGATGTCTGCATCACTAGATCAAGTGCCAAAAATGATTTTTAAGATATTGCTCTTCCAAGGTCATGCACTTACTGTTTGTTAGATATCAATATGTATGATTATTTTTTTAACAGCCTAATGCTAGAATAGTGTGAGGAGTATATGTACAGTCAACTCCCGATTATCCGGGATAATTACCGGCAGGGCCGTCACGGATAATGCGAAATCACGGTTAAAACAAATGCCATAATATCCACAGCCCTACTTCTACCCAATGACTGTAAAAACAGCTGATAAATAGTACCCCCTCCTGTTGTACCGTCACTACTGTACAGTTCGTTTTGATCAGAAGCAACGCATAGACTGACCACTGAGGAAGGGTAGTGTTTACGTTCGACTCGAGCGATCGCGTAATTCCGCGAATTCGGCGTTCGGATTTATTCACCGAAAAACGGCCGCTCGCGCTCGGGGTTATCGAACCTCCATGCATCACGTTCGATGCTTCGATGTGCTCTGATCTGATTGGACGTTGGAAATAACGCGTAATTAGGGATTCGCGTCATAGAACCGCGTGAATTTATAAAAGGACAACAAGAAATATAACGTAAACTCAGACATGCTGACCGAAACTCTGCCCGCGAGTGCGCGTCGCGCGGAAACAGGTAGGAAGGATTTAGGACACGGGGCGAGTTGACAGTCTATAAATTATTCCGTAAAGGTAACTGTACGCCCCAACGACCGCCCGCGCTCGCATCAGTCCGACGCGTTCACATTTGACTCCTCCTGCCCCACTGCTTCAAGTGGAGCTGACGATCCCGGTTGATCCGCAACCCGGTTGATGCGATCCCGGATAATCGGGAGTTGACTGTACTATAGTTATCTCCATTTTCAAGAAACTGCGCTTGGTCTAGTGATGCAATTTTTTCTGATAACTTTTACACAACATATAAAATATAACACACCTGCATTTCTAATTGTAGACAACCTGTGAGCAATGGTCAAAACTGTTCTGCCTCTCATAACTCTCTCTAGAGCTTCTTGCACAAGATGTTCGCTCTCAGCATCTAATGCGCTGAAATCATTGAGAATATAACACATCTAAATATTTGTTTATAGTAAAATTGATTGTTATTTTTTTTTTTAAATATGGATAGTACAATAACAGGGTGTCTAGTGACAGGGAAAACCTGGAAAAGTCAGGGAATTTTAAGATTCTGGAAAATTCAGGGAAAATTTTAAAAAATCGGGAAAATATTTATTTTGATTAGAAACAAAACTAGTGGCCATTGCTCTCGAATATTTGGTATTGTAAGCCAGCGGTTTAGGGGCAGGGCAGTCAGGAAATAACACTTCTTTATTTAGATGCTCATTATTTATTTGATAAGCCCATTGCTATGACTTCAGGACTTATGTCAATAAATAATAAATGTGTCGAGTTGGTACAGCTGGGAAGTTTTAGCCTGTACCATGGCTTTGGGGTGCGCAGTGGTTCTGTTATCATATGGACAGGAGGGGATAACGGATAACTCAGTCTGTTTCTGACCACACAGAACGCTGTGTAAACATTCGTAGCCAGCTATTTGTCTAGACTCGTGATAGTATGTGTTTTATTTGACGGTGATTATTTTTACACTGTTTATTTCAACATGGAAGTTTTCATTGCCGTAGCGGCCAATCGCATCATGCAGATGTCGTCATTACCTCCCCTCCTTCTTCAGGATAAATATAAACTAAAAGATGAAGTGACCGAAGCAGAGATTATATGGTGCGTGAATTTAGTAATGCAACACTTCTTTAAGCAATGCAAAAGGTAGTGTGTGCCTCTTTCCAAGGATGTTCCCTGATAGCACCGGTGCACAGAACATGAGATTGCGGAAAGATAAAATTTCCTATAGTGTTGTATTCGGTTTATCAAATTATTTTGAAGACCTGTTACTGACATCATTAAATTCAAATTCTAACTATGTAATTGGCTTTGATGAAAGTTTAAACAAAATATCACAAAGAGCCCAAATGGATTTGAGTGTTAGGTATTGGGATGCAGAGACGGATGAAGTGAAAGCTCGATATTTTGGTTCTGTGTTCCTTATAGACACAAAAGCAAAAGAGTTACTCAATTCGTTCTTAAAAGGTGTTCAAAGTCTGGATTTATCCAAGATCCTTCAGATATCAATGGATGGGCCTAATGTAAACTGGGCTTTCTATAGACATCTAAAAGAGGAAAAGTCAGGGAATTTCTTCAAGCTATTTTACTAGACACCCTGAATAATTGAGTTAAAGAAATATTTATAATAAAATTATCCCTTTTACTACAGCTCTGCAGTGGACAAAATCTTTATCACCAGTATTATTACAAAAATAGCTATTACATTTTTAAATACTATCAGTAAAAATATAACTGCTAATTTTCTTTGAAACTGTAAATTGCTGGATGAAATAATTTATTAATATTTTCAACTAGTTAATACCCTCCATATGGCATGGACAAGATGAACTCTACTTGCTTATTTAAATTGTAATATTTATAAATTTAATAAACATCATCTTTTATGAATAAAGTTAGTTAGCCTCCTCAATAGCTAACATTGATGACATCATAAATTCTTAAAGTTTCATTTTAATGTAATAGACCACAAAAAACGTCCAACCTTCATTTATAAGTAGGAATTACTGAAAGCAAGGCAAACATATCAGATAGAAATAATGATTTATTTAAAATTACAAATGTAAACTTCAGTTCACAATTACAATAACGAACAAACAGATCAGAAATGCTTTTGATCGTATTTGTTGTTCCATCATAAATAATAATAACATTTTCGCTATCACAAATCAGCATTTGCTTTAAGCATTTAATTCATTCAAAGCAAGTAATATATAAATAAGACATTGTTGATAATTAATTATTTTTTCAATAAATTAAATTGCAAACGTATTTTAAGTTTTTAAAAAACAAGAATCGGAATCAGCACTTTAATCAATGGCGGGTCGAGTATCGGTGATTACTCGATACTTTTAGAATCGGAAATGGCCCATCCCTAATTACGATCATTCCCCTTCAGTCAAAGAAAAAGAGTTCACTAGGCTGATATGAAAAAATAGAGCAGATAAATTTTAATGCTCGCTTGTCTGTTGACCTTCAATATGCAATTTGACCTCAAACCAGGCACTTTTAAACGAACAATATTTCCAAACACTTTTAAATGTTTATAAACTTGCCTATAATAGCACTTACTTTATGTTGAGGACGGCCGTTTCGGGAGATGTGTCCCATTGTCAACTCAGAACGTAACTGATATCAAGGTTTACGTAGGTTAGGGTGTGGATGGGATATTATGGTGATGTGGGTGTATTTTGTGAGTATTAGGCGTTATGATGTCAAAAAGTGTGTGCGAGTTGTAATGTAATTGTGTATTGAGTATGTGTGTAGGGTGTAGTTTGAAGTGTCTGTATATTTCGTATTGTTCGGTTGTGTAGCGTTGGTTATTTCTGTGTTGTTTATGAAGAATTTGTAGGTTATATGTTTATGAAGAATTATAGGTTGTAGAAACGGCCGTCCTCAACAAACATAAGTAAGTGCTACTATAGGCAAGTTTATAAACATTTAAAAGTGTTTGGTGATAACTAGTAGCTCACGTGAAGATGGAATCAACAAAATGGGACACATCTCCCGAAACGGCCATCCTCAACAAACATAAGTTAGTGCTACTATAGGCAAGTTTATAAACATTTAAAAGTGTTTAGTGATAACAGTAGCTCACGTGAAGATGGAATCAACAAATATAGAACAATATTTTTTAATTACTTATCTTACTACATCAACTTAAGTGACTGTTGGCAGTACTGCTTAAAGCCATATTACTTTTTAGATTCTAGATTTTTAAAATAGTCACTCACACACAAAACTTGAAAACACTGATTTAGTGTGTTTTTCTCTAACTGGTTCAAAAAGTTTTAATCAAATATTTACTTTGTAAATAAACTGAAATGAGCTCCTTACCTAGTTGCTTCATCTAAGAGTAAAATCCTGGGATTCTGAAACACAAGTGTTTAGAATTATTGTTCTAGTAATTTGGAGACAATTTGAAACTGTGTTAGTCAGATTAACTTGCTTAGCTTATTAATTATATATTTTCTATCTGTATAAAAAAAAATGTGGTCTCCATGATTCATAAAAACTTAAACTTTTAACGAAATATTAGATATACGGGTCAATTTTTTATGCTAATCATGTACCGCTTTATTTCAACTATGAAATCATAGTAATAGTAGTACAAGTATTATGACATTTTTTGTATCTATTTCCAATTAAAATACTACAAGCCTATTTTGCAGATAATTATATATTTATGATGTCATTATCAATCATTCATACTACATACAATTTATAAAGTGTACTTTGTGACAAAGTGAACATAAATACTCAACATGTTTCTAAAAAATGTTAAATTTTATATCTCCTGTTATTACAATTAATTGTGGAGCATAACTTATTCACTGGACCATTTTCTATAGCAAACATTTTCCTAAAATCACACTTGACATTAGTAGGATAGCAACTACTAATCCTTTAGAAAAATATGTGGATTTCTTTTTAATTCTAAGTACGATTTTAGTGATGTAGGAACAACATTCTCCTTCAAAATGATTCAACTGAGGGTATTTGAGGTAAAATTTTGCAATATTTCGACTTGGACTAACATACAATTAAAGTAAATTTTTAAAACCCTATTTAATGACTGAGACAAAATGGTTTTTACCACTCTAGGTGATCATCAGGAAAAGATCTGTTGTTGAGCTGAGCGACATCAGTTTTAAGTCAGGCGTTCGATTACAGGGATTCATGTTTTTTTTTCAAGTAGAATAGAGTAAAAATATTTATTTCACTTAAAAATGGAGAGAATTTTAAAAATAAAAATGCTTAAAATCAATATTACTTTATAACTATTCTGGAATAAACTGATAATATATAAACACTAGCTTTATTTGCAATAACACTGTAATTTTATTTTTGTGACTCAGATAGGATTAAACACATAAAATATGGCCTCAGTTTCAACTGAGATTCTGGAGAGAAGATCTATAATGCATGAAGTTTCTTGATGTAATCATCTTGAATTCACTGATTAAACTAATTTTACACTACTTAACTAAGTGAATATGTAATTGCTTACTTGCTGACGCGTTTCAAAACGATAGTTTATTTTTCGAAGCTAACCTTCTACTAGCAGCTTCTGGCTCTTTACAAATGGTATGACAGGATTGGATTTATGACATTGGGTGAGGTGTCGGCGTCTTGTGTGATGTATTTGAAAAGACTATTGGCTTCGAAGTGTGTGTGGTCATTAAGTATATTTTCTCTGTCTGTTGCGTAGTGTTTGTAGATTTCATATTTTTCTAAGGTTGTTAGTTTTTTACTCTGTTTTAATGTGTGTAGAACATTTAAATTTGTGTGTATGTCGGTGTGTGTATGTTAGGTGTTATTTAGGTGTTTTGCGTAGCTGGATTTAGGGTTTGTTTGGGTAATGTGTTCATCGAAGCGTGTGTAGAATGACCTGCCGGTTTGGCCGATGTAATAGTTGGGACAATCGTTGCAAGTTAATTTGTAAATACCTGAGAGTTTGTATATGTCAGTTTCTTTTTGAAAAGGTTGTATATGTTTTCTTAGCATGTTTGTTGTTTTGTAGGATATTTGGTAATGGAGTTTTTTAAATGTGGAGGCTATTTTGTGTTTGTTTTATCGTGGTAGGTGAGGGATATGTATTTATTTTTTGTGTGGCTGTTAGATGGTGTTTATGTTTTATTTTCCTGAGAATGTTGTCTATGAGTGTGTGTTGGTAGCCGTTTTGTACCCATAAAATACATCGCCCAACAAAACGGCTACCAACACACACTCATAGACAATATTCTCAGGAAAATTAAACATAAACACCATCTAACAGCCACACAAACAAACCACACAAAAAATAACAAATACATATCCTTCACCTACCACAATAAAAACACACACAAAATAGCCTCCACATTTAAAAAACTCCATTACCAAATATCCTACTAAACAACAAACACGCTAAGAAAACATATACAACCTTTTCAAAAAGAAACTGATATATACAAACTCTCAGGTATTTACAAATTAACTTGCAACGATTGTCCCAACTATTACATCGGCCAAACCGGCAGGTCATTCTACACACGCTTCGATGAACACATTACCCAAACAAAACAAACAAACTCTAAATTCAGCTACGCAAAACACCTAAATAACACCCAACACACACATACCGACATACACACTAATTTAAATATTCTACACACATTAAAACAGAGTAAAAAACTAACAACCTTAGAAAAATATGAAATCTACAAACATTACGCAACAGACAGGGAAAATATACTTAATGACCACACACATTTCGAAGCCAATAGTCTTTTCAAATACATCACACAAGACACCGACACCTCACCCAATGTCATAAATCCAACCCTGTCATAAATCCAATCCTGTCATACCGTTTTTAAAGAGCCAGAATGCTGCTAGTAGAAGGTTAGCTTCGAAAAAGAAACGATTGTTTTGAAACGCGTAAGCAATTACGTATTTACTTAGTTAAGTAATGTAAAATTAGACTATTATGCATGCTTCATTTGGTTAACTACTCATGAAAAAGCTATCTTTTAGAAAAATTAACATCACACGAAATTACCAGACCCAAACAAAATATAAAAAAATGTGTTTAACAACAAAGAATATGTACAGACTGTCTTTAAAAAGTTCAGAGGGACAAGGGATTTGACCTGGATACAAAAATTTGTTTAAGAATTTCAAGCAGCATTTTTAGGAAAAAATGCTTAACTTATTAGGATCTACATTAAATACAACAATTTCGGAAAATGGTTTCCTATTGGAATAAATTCACCATCTTACTTATTTAACCATTTGGTTACATATAAATAAGCTGTGCTACAAATTAAACTTACAAAAAGGAGCTAATGTAAGTTTGTTTGCCATTATGTAGTGAACATGAAAAAATAACAAAATAGCACTGATTGGTAACAAAAAGAATAAAAACTTTAGCTAAGTTTATTAAAAGTTATAGGTTAACATATACCTAGAAGCAAAACAACAAAATATTTTGGAACATTTTTTATAACTAATTATCAAAACATAGCATTAAAGATCAGCAGGGCCACATGAAATTCCATGCCCATATAATTTGGGATAGCATTCAGAATATACCTGAATAATGAATTTTTAACGCTATTTAAAATATATGACTAGTAAGTGACACTTTCTAAAATATTATTGATAAAAATCATGTTTTCTAAACTAAAACCAATCTGAAAAAAATAAACAAGGGAAACCAGAACAACGCACATTTATGTACACAGCAGTAAAAACTTTAGTGATGACTATTAGATGATTATCTGGCAAACGAAATTGAACACAGCCTCTGCTGAACTGCGAGAAACATAACCCTAACCACCATAAGTTGAAGAATTAAAAAGTTATATTCAAATGTCGTAGGACTGAACCATAAATGTTCACAAGTGGTATAAAGCAAGAGCAATAAAATATTTATTTTAATCAGAAACATAAAAAAGCTTTCTGGAAAAGATTCAATTTAAAAGACAAAAAATATTACTACTATAATTAGTACTTTGCTAACAGCTAAGAATACATTCAGTAATCCTTCATCTGTTGAAATGGAAGAATTATGAGTCAAGGAAATTTGTCTTTCTATCTTTACAAATGAAAAATTAAAATACCAAATTATCTTTACAGTTTTAAGACTTTTACATTTAAAAACTAAATGCCTTAGAATAAATTTTTAGTTATATATTCAGCAATTATGTTAACACACCTTAATAAGAGCTCTAGCAATGGCAACTCTTTGCTTCTGACCTCCAGATAACATAATCCCTCTCTCTCCTACTCTAGTGTCCAATCCTTGAGGAAAATCTTGAGTAATAAAATTGTATGCATTTGCCTCCTTTGCAGCAGCATGGATCTCTTTTTCTGTGACTGATTGTGGATCTAAAGCACCATAAGCAATATTTTCTCTAATACTTCCTGAGAACAAAACTGGTTCCTAGAAAAAAAATAAATAATAACTAACCCAAACAAAATGTTTCAATCCTCTTGAATCCTTTAACAATATTTGTAAAAAATATTCTTTTTTTTAATTCCACTAAACTTTATCTTAAATCTTTGATTAGCAACATGTCCATGCCCTGATATGTGCCTTGCGAGCAATACGGTTTTGAATAACTTTTGAATATTTTTCCAATTTTTCTTTTTTATTCTATAATTTTTTAAATTATTGTACTATTTATATTTATGAAAATATTTAATTTACTCATTTTTCTCATATTAACCTAACCTTACCTTACTTTTACTGACAATTTGTTTCCTAAAAAATTACCTTTATCACTATTCAACCAAATATTAATTGTAAAATACCGCACCGAACTACAAAACCATCTGTAAGCATGTGAGACAAACCACAGACTTTGCACACAAAGGAATGGTGACTATGTACTCTGTGTAGCATTTATGCTCCAAATAGTTGCAAATATTGAACCTAGAGTGCAGCACAATACACAGAAAAACAAATTGTAAACCTATGGCAATGCTAATCTGAGAGAAGTGATAGAACGTTCATATACAGGAATGCTTCCGCTCCTGTAGCACGATCTCATGTACTGGTATGTGAATTCCTATATATATTTTTTACACGAGTTATTTTTAGCATTAAGTTGAAGAGGAAGGGGTTTCTTAGCTATGAGAATAAAAATCTTACCTTTTAATTCAGCATAGCTTTATCCAAGTCCACAACACATTTTTAATGGGAAACACTAAAACTACACTTGTCCAAAAAATCTATAAATGAAAAATGCACTTTATTGAAAGCTATAAAGTATTTTTACCTTTACTCAAGTCACGAGTAAGTATGCACAGTAAGCCTACGTAAAAATGAAAGAGAATTAAATAGGCTTGAAGAAATCTAGCATTGACTTTTGTTTTGAGAGATTAGTTTTAGTACTTGCTTCTGTTTCAGTTATTGTTTTTAATTTTAACAAGTTTTAACACGTACCACAAAATCTTCTAATTCACAAATTTTCATTATAGCTTCGCCAAATGTTCTTATTTTATTTTCTATGACCGAACCATCTTTAATTTCTTCTTCAGTTTCAATAATTTCATTAGGTTCCATTTCAATGATTTCATCCACAGATTTTGGCCCTTTTTCTGTAGCCAGTTCATTCATTGTCAATATAAAAATATTCTTCAGCAGTTAAATTAGAGTATCCAGTTTCTGTCAACAAATCTTTCACAGTATGCAAGGTATGTCTTACATTCTTGTTTCAATAGGATTATTATTGAGTTCTTTGTGTACAATAAAACCAGCTTCTTTGAATGCATTTTGAATACAGGACTTTGATATTTTCTCATAAGAGCTCAATATTCACCTTATATCATCCAAAAATGTGATGTTATTTTTCAATTCCTGTACTGGCGACCACGAATTTATGTTTGCAGTAAGAGATTGTAAAACATGTTTTCTGTAGTGTACTTTAAGATTTTTAATAACCCTGATCTATTGGTTGAGTAACACTGGTAGTATTAGGCAGAAAAACACTAATTTTATGTGAGAGTAATCTTCACGAGGATGACATGTTGCATTATCCATAAATAACAAAATATGCCTGTTATACTTCATTGTATCATTCAAATTATGAAGCCAATTTTCCATATTGGCTAACTTCATCCATGCCTTCTTGTTAGCATCCCATTGAACTGATAACTGGCCTACATTTTTAAAACATCGGGGCTTCCATGATTTCCCAATTACCAAAGGTTTTTCTAATTCTCCATCTGCAAAACCGCAAACTAAAACTGTAAGCCTTTTTTTTTGAATGCTCACCTCCCATACATTGTTCATTTTTTTAATTGAAAGTCCTATTTGAGAGAGCTCTAAAATACAAACCCATCTCATCACGGTTTCCAATATTTTTGGCTTCATAACCAACTGTTAATTCACAAACTTTATGCTTCCAATCATCAACTGTTTCCTGATTAACTTCTTTTGCTTTACCACAATTTTAATTGAAAGGAATTGAATGTCTGGATCGAAAACTTTCTAACCATCCATTCAAGGCTTTGAACGTTGTGTTCCCTAGCTTAGCAGCAATTGACTTAGCTTGTTCTTGTAATATTGAACCTGAGATGGGAAGATTCTTTGTTCGCATTTGTGTAAACCATTTTAATAAAATTCTGTCAATTTCTATATTTGTGCATGTTTTTTGCCTTTTAGAATGAAGTGGCCTCTTGCCTTTCAACCAATCTTCTTTTATTTGTTCTTTGTTTTTCAAAATTCCATAAATCTATGTTTTAACGCATTTGTACTTATCACATATTTGTTTCACGTTTAATTTTCCAGTAAATTCAATAACATCGATTTTCTCTTTCAAAGTTAATATATGGAGTCCTATGTTTTTTCTTGAAATTTTTACTGTAAGCCTACTACAGCAAAGTACACTACACACTTGATCACTTAATAAGAGTGACTTAATAAGAGTGTACAAAACACTACAAAACAAAAATCACGAGACTAAACAATGAATAGCATCCACTGTTTACTCAGAAAGTAAGTCGACCTACTGGCTGCAAGATGTAACCGGGATGTACTGTTCAAAATACAGTGCAGTACTGAACTTGCATTCGAACACTTGAGAGAAACAAATGCTGACTCAGCTTCATCATGTGTTATCGTAAACTGCGGATGTTTATACACCATCAGTTACACTTACACAGCAGGCTGATAAGCGAGAGGTGTAGAGGAGGGTCAATGTGTGTGAAGCATTCTCAGATATCAATACAGTACGATTCGTCACAAATAAACAGAAATATCTGTGCATTTTGCCATAGTAAAAAATAGATTATTAACTGTATCTCATCCAACCTACATCATTGTAATCTTAATTTTTTACAGTATGTATGTTATCAGAAGTTTCGGGCTTTGCAGAACTAAAATGTAGTAAATATGTATTACTCATTCTTTTGTCTAATCCGCTTGCGCGTTAGACAGTTTCCGTATAATGAAGGTTATTAACTAGATAAATTAATAGGTGACAGTCGGGACTTTTTAAAATTTCCGCGGTAGACGGGATTCCGCCTAACACAGGGTTCGTCTTAGACAGGTTTCACTATATACAAATATATACAGATTTTTAATGTGTAGTCACGGTCACTCAAGTTGAAGATTGAAGCAAATGTTTTTAATTAATACACAAAATGGGACAAGTGTTAAATACTATTTTCAATAAAGTGTTGCTTAAAACCTTTTGGAAAATACTGATCTGAAAAATTGGAATACAAAATACATGAAAATAATGTAGTTAATATTATATTAATTCAATAGTTTGTACAAAATTATATTAAATGTTTTAAAACTAGTGTAACATTTGAGAAGGAATATAATAAAAACAGATATGTAATTATTAATAGGGTACATCACTTGAATAAAATGTATAATAAAAAATGTACAGAGTGGAATAATTACCTGACTAACAACACCTATATGATTATGGAGCCAAGTTGTGTCATACTGTGATACTGGGACACCATCAAACAAAATCTGGCCTTTCAATGGATCATATAAACGTAAGAGCAATGAAGCTAACGTAGATTTTCCTGAACCACTTGAGCCAACTACTGCAGTAATACTTCCACTCGGTATATTCAGTATCAAATCCTTCATGATTAAAGAATTTGGCCGAGTTGGATAGGCAAATGTAACATGATCAAACTTAACTTCTCCTTTGGGCATTTCGCTTTTTGTTAAACCACCTAAGATAATTTAAAAAGTACATTATGTTCATATAAATGTTAATTAATATTAAATGTTAATAAATATTTTTCTATAATCTCTATTTTGTGTAAATAATATCAGCAAATATTTTAAAACTTAACCCTGACAGAAGTAAATTGAAAATATAAGTAGAAATATTAAATTATATTTTCATTTTAATCAACTAATAACGTCTTAGGTGATAAAATATATCTTTAATATTGTACGCTAGAATAAGTAAGTTTGATTTATACACAACAATGGCATATATAAGGGGACCCCTCCTGAAATAATAAAATTGATAATTGGTTTTATACAGTTTAATATACGTTATTAAATAGAACCCTACATATGCCATTGATATACAACCAACTAAAATGTAACAACTTTTAAAATCTTGAAATCAAATCAATTTTGATTTTACCAAAATAAAATCATTTCTTTTTCCTTAAATTTTGTTATAAGTCAAAGTAATAAACTATAACTGAAATATTGCAGCAACATTTAAAAACAAAATATTATTATAATAGAAATAGTAATTCAAATTAAATTCAGGAATAAATTGGAGTTCCCACTAAATCACGATTAAAGATGTTTTAATTTTGAAAAATTTTACAAGTGTGAAAGTCATTTGAAGAAAAAAATTACACGTGTAATCAAAGGTTTTCTACTTATAGATAATAAAACATTGAAAAAGCGCTATATATGTACATTAACCCATTGCGGATTGCTGCCTCAACTTATATGTCATAGAGTATTTGCTGCAGATGGTATAATCCAGAGACATATGTGTAATCGATGGTCAGTCGTTGAATGTTTACTATGCTCAACTCTTGTTAATGTGCTATTATCTTTGTGCTTTAATTAAGTACGTGCAATACAATTCTCATGAGTCAAAACTGTACATTCTCATTTTTTTTTCAAAACTGTCACCATAAAGAAAGATATTCAATTCTATCCCCAGAGTGACAGGACAAATAAAGTAGGATTTTTATTATCATCCTAATGGTTTCTTATAACCAACTCTTCAGCTGCCATTTAGGTCATGCTCTTAGTCTATTCTTTATCACTCAGTTAGATCTTAGTTGTGTCTTGATCATCCAAGTTGGATCGCATGTCTCAATAGTGTGTAGTGAACTTAGTGATATCGATGGTGATAGTGATGGTTTTTTAGATTGTTTTTATGTAGTTTTTCTCATGTAATTTGTATAAATATGAGTAAATATATATATATATATTCAAGTATATTTTTCTAACTTTCCCAACATTACAATATTTTCCTTTGTTGACGTGTTTTGGAATTACTCCATTCTTAAGACTTAGATAGTACTGTCCGCTCATAACCTGAGATTATCTTTATATACTGCTAGCCACACTCACACCACTTGCAGACCTTGTTTCCTGTTGCTATATGCCTACTCTTGACTCTTCTCGTTTTGCTAATTAATAATTTTAAAAAATAACACCCTTGCTTTATAAATTTCAAAATTTTCTAAATATTCAAACGTCTTCCTTAATTAACATAATGTAAAATCTTCATTCCATTTTTTATATCTTGCGGTGAATGACGCTCTACAAATATGTAGTATAACTCAAATAATTTTTCTCATATTTAAATGAACTTCTATGCTGTTTATATCTGGTTTCATAATTGGTGCATATAGGGTCATTTAAATAGAAAAATTATTTGAATCAAGTTACACATTTGTTCTTCTTGGAAACTGATTTGTTTTTTATTGAAGATAATAAACCAGCCAATATATACTTTAGAATGGCTAAAGTTATGCTGAAAATCGTATAAACCATATAATGTTTACAAACTGTTAGAACAGTTTAAAAGTGGTAGAGAATCAGTGACAGATGAACACGGTTCTGGCTGCTTTGTTGAAATTTCAACTTCCTCCCTTAAAACTCGAATTGATCACCTTACCCATGTCAATAAACAGCCAATACTAATAAGATATCTCTTTGAACAAGGTGAAACCTGTCATGAAATGAAAACTTTGTGGATTTCAAGGAAAAGGAGTTATTCTTCAGCAAGACAACGCATGCCCTAACTTAACTTAAGAAACCAATGATAAAATGGGCTGGGAGATACTCCCTCATCCCCCTTATAGCCCTGATTTAGCACCCTCTTATTTCCATTTGTTTGGTCCATTTGAATTATCTGGGAAGAAATCCCAGGATAATGAGGATGTCAAGAAATTTGTTAGAAATTGGCTCTAACACAATATTGTCCAAATATTGTGGAAATATTGTATTTGTAGCCAGTAAAAAAAGCTACTAACGTGTTGGGACAGGCATATAGATGTTGATGGAGGGGTTATGTTGAAAAATAGAAAAACCTTGATTATTAAAAATAAACAATTTTTTCTCCAGGTATCTATGGCCTTCGTATATATACACGTCTGTGTGTAAATGGATCATACTAATGGCTCTATCACCTCTGGAAATTATACTATTACCTGCAAAACTTGTGACAAAATGTACATTGGTCAGGCAAGAAGAAAGACTTTAACTAGGTTTAAAGAGCATTTAGCTCATATTAAAAGTGGGAGGCCGGATAAGCTAAAAGCGACTAAACATATCTTGACTAGTGGCCATGAATTAGATAGCAATAGTGTTAGAAAACTGTGTTCTCCAATAGGTTGCTCAATAGTTATGAGCGTATATTCATTGCTAAAACTAAGGACAATTCATTGATGAACTCTGATAAATGCCCAATTCCTGGTTCTAGTTTATTCTCCTTGATACAACCAAATACATAACATTTTTTTTTAGGTTGTAACTATTGGCGGCATTGACAATATTTTAATATTGTTAGTGTTATTTGATTTATTATTATCACTTTTGTTTTAATTATTATTGGTTATTTTGTTTTTATTTAGTATTCAGATCGTTTTGTATATTAGTGTTTAAGTAGAATCTGTCCCATTAGGTCAGCGATAGGCGGGGTCTTGTTCCTATGTGTAGCGCAGCTATTGGTTAAACCAATCGCTCGGCGGAGTGGGAGTGATGTCCATTGCAAGTAGTTATTAGGTCTTAGATTTAGCTCCCAGCATCTAAAATTCTGATGATAATAAATGTGTTAGCAAAATCTACATCAAAGTCGTTTACATTTTTGTAGCAAGAGTTACTGTTGTTTAACTATTATAAGTCTGTATAAGTCTGTTGTTTATTGTAGTCTGTATAAATGCTTGTATGGTTTTAAGATGTTATAGTAAACCTACAACTATGTACTGTTCAAAGTTCAACTACATCTCATGACATTTGTAAATCAATATATCTGTAACAATATTGTCTGATTGACAAAGAAATTTTCTTTCAATCATCCAAAATATATCAAATATTATACAGTATTTATACATGTCCATTTCATGGTAAGTGACCAGATTATCATCAATGTAGGTCTCATTTTAATAAAAAAATCTCCTTAGTAATATATAACTATCTTTAGTAATACAAAGACACAAATTATTAATACCTTCTATAGGAATTGCCGGAACTCTATCGATGATCTCCCACAGACGTGTACTAGCACCTAGACCTCTGTTCATTTCAGAATAAAAACTGGTAAGGCCTCCCAGAGACACACCAATATAAGCAGCATACAGAATGAAAGAAGAAAGATTACCAACAGTTATGTGCGCGTCGCTGACCATTACTCCACCATAGTACAAAACTGAGAGAATTATCACATTGCCGCAGAAGCCTGTCTACAGATAAACTAAACACAGTTCATTTCATCTATTAATTACAAATTCTATTTATAATTTATAATAATGACTTTATTTAACTGAAACTTAAAATAAATTGATTATTTTAAAGAAAGTAAATAATATAATTAGTTGTATGCTTTTTATCTATAAGAAATATGGTTGAATGTAAAGCGCATCTTGTCCAAAAATGCGATTCTACTGTTTAAACCAGAAGCGCATTTATTTACTTTTATTATTTAGAAAAATAAAATATTGACTTATTACACTTTTGCTATTACTTGCGACCAGACTTATTGTTAACTAAAGGTTGTTAAACTGTTAACTTACACTTGGAGGAAACGTTTTCGTCTTACGACTTCTTCAGCCTCCTCAGAAGTCGTAAGACAAAAATGTTTCCTCCAAGTTTAAGTTAACAGTTTAACAACCTTTAATTAACAAAAAGTCTGGTCGCAAGTAATAGCAAAAGTAATTAATAAGTAATTAACAACCAGCTCGTCATGAACAGCAACAAGATTTTTATATAAAATATTGATTTTAGTTTTTTGTTGCTGGAGGTTCATGAGCTATTCAGATTCATGGTAAAATCAAAAGTATAAAATTTTTTTTCTACAGAAATAATTTTTTTAAAAATATATTCCAGCGTTTATAAAATAAATATTACTGAAAGGCTAAAGACTTAGAGACGATCTATAACATGACTGAATAAATTTTGTTTAATTAAATTTATCAATCAGATTATTTACCATAAACGTTTTAATTTGGAAGAGATCTAAAACTTTAAAATATATTTTTGGAGAGTACTTTTAGTTCTCAAAACTATAAAACACAAAATGCTCATGCTGAAAATAGTTAAAAGTAAGTAAACCTTTTTTGTATTGTTCAATTTACTTGTCTATTTTATACTGAAGTACAGACTTCGATAAAGTTCAACTTATCTAATTTCATAATACAGGATGAGGCTAAATATATATGAAATTGCAATATAAAATGAAAACATCATGTTTCTCTTCTATCAAACGTTTTACTTTTATAGCTTTTGTCTAGTTAATGCAACTAATAATTAAATTTACCATGCCATAAAATATACCACGAGCCATAGATTCTTTTGTTGCCAAATCAAGGACAATCTTCATTCTTTCTGAGTAACTTTTTATCTCTTTCTTCTCTTGACTGAAAGCTTTCACTGTTCTGATATTACCAATCTTTTCTTCTGCAACTTGAGTAGCTTCTGCTAATGAATCCTGTAACAATGTATTTTATTTGTTATTTCTAAATATATATATTACGGATGACCCGATTCCTATATTTTTTCTTCCCATTTTCAATTCTTAAGTTGATTTTTTATTCTTTTAAGTTATATAGGCCTATATGATATTCTCTAATAATAAATTTAGTCAACATCTTAGACATATAGTGAAGCCCTTTAAATTTTTTTGTTTTAATGTACTAGGCTACACAAAACATCCAACCTTGATTTATGAATATATGACAAGTATATTGAATAAAAATTACAAATAAACTAACCCGACATGCTTCCAATCCTTTTGTTGTTGAGTCATAAATAAGTATAATATTTTTATCTCACACTGGCATTTGTTTTAATTGTTTAATTCATTCAAAGTAATAGATGCATGAATAACATAGTTGATAATTAATTACTTTTCCAATAAATTACACCTCATATTTGTAAATATTCATAATTTTATTGTTCTTAGAAAAAGGATTATAGTGAACTGCTAATAATTAGTGAATAGATAATTTACTTTAGCCATAATTTGTGGTAAAAATTTAGTCAAATATTGTCTGTCATAATACATGTTATATAATAGGTTTATATAATGACAAATAGATTCCATAAATATCTCAGCCAAGTAACATTAACAAACCAATTGATTAGTTTATTAACAGGATTACACTTGTATGTAATTGATTATTCATTATTCATTTACAAAATTCAAGCTACTTTACTTGATGTATGAAGAAAGAAGATATAAGTCATCAGTGCTGTCAGCACTTATAAGTTGTGTTTCAACGCTTTTAGCAGACTTTTGACACATTGAAAATAGCAGTGAATTTTCATTTACAGACATTGTAGATTTAAGAAATTTACTATCAATTATAAGAACAAAAATGAAAGATTGGTACAGAACCAATTTAAATTCACCAATTTTATAGTTAAGCTTAATTGATTTTTTTCTTAAAACTATGTACACAATTATTACTCTTTTTGTAAAGTGATAAACTTATGGTAATTTGGTTGAATATTATTTTGTGTTATTTATTTCAGTAAATTATATATTACAGAAATTATTGTTTATAATAAATTATTTATATTTTATACATATTTATAAAGTCAATTATGTACAGTATGCAGTATAGATGACTAGGGCGCTTGACACTCGTCTTATGATAACGCTTGATGATTTATGCTAAATAAATGAGCTTCGTTTTAGATTCTGTATCCACATTAATATGAACTTAAAATAAAAAATTTATGATTTGTACTAAAATTCCCAAAACCATTACAAAATTATCAAAATTCCTGTACAATCCTCAATTTTCCTAGCAGTAAATCCAAAACGTCTGCTTTTCCCGATTGGTTGCCACTGTGTTACATTGAAAACAGAAGAGACAACTTTATTTAGAGTGAATTAAGGCCAGTAAATCAATCATAACTTGTCTGAAAAAAATTAATAAAAATAAATCTTACATATTTGACATGTCTTTTGTATATGCCATAAAATATTGTTTATAGAAATATTCTGATAAATTTTCAGCCCAAGTGACTATTTGAAAAAGATAGATTCATAGCTAGAATCATTTGAATTTTTTTAAACTACAAAATTGAGAACCACAAAGAATCTTAAAGTTAAAAGTAAATTTTATAAAATAAAAATGGTTTTTCCAGCTACCCAAAATAATTGTAATTATTTCAAGTACATTCAATTAAACTCAATTTCACTGCTATTTCTGAAATGTATAGTCTTTAATAAATAGTCATCTCAAATACCCATGTCGCACTTAGGCTTAGGCATTCCTAATTGGTTTTTTGTTAAAACCAGGAATTAGTCTATCTGGGAGATTTATATCGCAAATCCAGGTCCCAAAAACGTTGGTTTTCAAGTAGGTCGAAAATAAAATCACATCCTTTAGGTTAACTTTGTATTACACAAAAAACACGAGAAACATGAAAAAACTAAAAATTATTTTACATTTTGTACAAATTGTTTTGTTCTTTTATTATCATATTATTTGTTTTATATTTTTATCTGTTTTCATATAAATTTATATATTTTCATTTAGGCACCTTTTTTTATAAACATGTTATTTGCATTAGAAAATCTGTGTTGGAAGATTCTGTGGATAGTAAGACTTTATTTATAACTAAAAATGTTAATGTATGGCTTTAAAATGTTCGTTATACACTTAAACATCAGATAATTTTTAAAATTATAAAAATACCTGAACGGTTTTTGTAATTTTACGGACAAACCTTCCGTAGATGATGGCTGCACCTGCAACTGGAGGAACAATAGATAAACCAACAAGAGCTAGTTGTGGAGACATATAAAACTGCAACACATAAACAGAAAAATCATGTTAAACATTTTTAAATCGAAGGTCATACCAGTGCAAGTAAATTCAATTAATCATCATACTTAAAGACTATAACCTACCATCATAGTTACTCCTGCACAAACCATGACAGTAGATCGAAGACCATCTGATATGTTCATTGTTACACATTGGCTAACTAAGGAAGTGTCTGTTGATAAACGATTAATTAATTCTCCAGTTTTGTTTTTGTCAAAGAATGCCACTTCTTGCTGAATGATTGAACTAAATACTTTCTCCCTTAATGCTCTTGTTATTCGATGTCCTTGAAAATATTAAAATTATTACATTTTGAAAATTATTTTTCATAATCTTTAAATAAACACTAAGTTAAAACAAATTTTATGAACTCTGAAACTTGTCTATGCTACCAAATAAAAAACTGTATATAAACTCTACTTATAAAACAGTAAAAAAGTGAAATGTATTTTATAGTTCAGAATCTAGAATGTATTTTGAAGGTAATTATAAAGGTTTGCATAAATTTAGAAAGAGGTTTCTACCAAAATTTCCCTAGCTACCTGCAGCATAGCAAGATGTTATTTGCTGCTTTGAAGAATGCAAGGGAGCATAAATCTACACCCAGTTGTTGGTTTAAGAAATACCTTCATTAATATGAAGGTAAAACATGACTGTTTGTACCAAACTTTGTATCATTGAATGTTTCCAATCAAGATTCAACATTATGAAAGAATAATACAGTTTGTTACGAAAAAGATCTACTCCAAAGATCTCCTTTGGCAACTGTTTAAAGCCTTTACCTTGATCTTTGGATCACTAGCAGTAACTTGTTTGCGAATGGTAATTACTGTATCAGGAATGATTTCACAATTCTCTACTTTAAAGCATTTTTATGACGAACCATTAAGGTTCTTCATGACAGACTTAATATTGATACGAGAGTAGCTATATATACTCTCATTTCAAAGAGAGTAGTTAGGAAGGAAACTTTCTTCCATTTTGTATTCACATCTTTCAAACTATTTTAATTTCTAGATTTACTCATTAAACTTTTGAATTTTGTAGTCCATTACAATCGGTGAAACTTAATTGTAAACTTAATGTAAAAAATTGATTATTTAGTCATTAATTTGATTCATGTATTAATTGCCAATGAGAAAACAATCTAAATATTTAGACTCTATGTAAAAGGTTCATTTTATTTTAAAAGTTGATTTTTTTGTTGTTGCTGGTCACTGACAACTTCAAAGAAATTAAACCATTCAAAGAAAAATGTTTTCAGAAATTTTCATGTAAATAAACAATTCTAAAAAATTGTGTTAATATTTTGAACGCTTAATATCAAATCTGGTGTTAAAATGAAAGTTCCTCCCAAAGTTAATAGATGAAATTTAAAGAACACCATGGGTATGGTACACAAGAAAGTCAAAGCGACATTTAAATGAAACTAGACCAATGTCTTTATCAATCTTATTTTATGTCTCATTTCTTATTTTAATGCCTCGAATATTAAATGTTTAACTTTAATTTTTTAAATTATTATTTTAGTAGTTCATTTTAAAACTTTTGTAGTCCCATATATAGATTTAAGTGTAATTTATGGATAGATTTAAGCAATAAAGTTTGTTATAAAATAAAGAGAAATTTTATTTTAAGTAATGTTTCAATAAAGAAAATGTTTGTTTGAAAAGTTATTTAATTTATTTGAAATATATTTACCTGAGACATTCATAAGATAAACACGTCCAAAATTACATAATCCGCCAACAATAAAGACTCCAAAAAGAACACTACATAATGTGTTAAGGTTATGCCTCATTTGGTTAGGGTCAGCTGTATAAATAACATCTATGACCTTTCCCAGAGCAAATGGGACAGCTATTGTAACTGAGCTTGAAACAAATAGTAGACAAATAGCTCCTAAAAATTGAAAAAAAATTTGTACATAATCCTTTAAATAAAAAAAGTCATTTTCCATACTTTAAAATATATTTTCAAAAATATCTATAAAACAGTTGTTTTTTATTACATTTTAAGGGTTTTAATCTAAACAGCACAATAACCAGCTACTTTTTCATTTCATTTGTATGTATATGTTAACTATTTCATTATTTTCAAATAAATGTTAAATTATTACAGTAAAGGAAAATATAAAGGGTGAACTGTAAATAATAATAACCAAAGAAAATATAGCCAACCTATACTGAAATATTTATTTAGATGGACAACCATTTGATTATATGAAAAGTTTTTACCTATGCAATCTGTATAGAGTAATAAACAATAAACTGAACGTTTCTTAATAAAGCAGACCACTGTACTTTATTACAGTTGAACCTCTCTAATTCGTCACAGTAAAAACAAGCATCGACTGCACTGTCATGTAGTAATGGCTCCACAGGAAAAGAACACTCAGCAGGCTAATACTGTTTTTATAGTGATGTTGAGTATTTCTGCCAACTTGAATAATGTAAGTACAACATTAATTACATTGATAAATAAATAACAATAACCCTTGCTACAAATATTTAAACACCCTTGATGTACATTTCGCCAACACAGTTAACATCATCAGAAAGTTACAAACATTCTGGGACTAAAAAGAAACAGTACACCTAAAATAAACTCGCGATGTGCTTACTCCCACTCCTCCGCCCAGCGACCAGTTTATTAACCAATACCAGCGCTGCACGTACGAACAAGACCACACCCACCACGGACTTGTCATGACAATTCTAAATTAAAACTAATTACAAACTAGTATAAACTAAAATTATAAAAGTTTTGGTTGGTAAAGATTATTTACATTTTTTTGGACTAGGAAACTGACAGACTTACCTTGGTAAGAGTCCACACTGTAGTCTTGAGATAGAAACACATAAAAGCACTTAAACAATGATATATTTCAACCACACAGTGGTCTATCATATCAAATATATCATTGTTTAAGGGCTTTTATGTGTTTCTATCTCAAGACTACAGTGTGGACTCTTACCAAGGTAAGTCTGTCAGTCTCCTAGTTCAAAAATCTAAAATTATAAAAGTAACAAACAATAATAAATTATCTGTCAACTTTAACTAAACTATAAATACAGCTAAAAATCATGTATTTGGTCGTAACAAAGAGAATAAACTAGAACCAGGAAATGGGTCTTTATCAACAAATCGCCCCTAGTTTTAGCAATAAATATACTTTCATAACTATTAAGTAATCTGTTGGAGAACACAGTTTTACCCACTTTAACACTATTTATATCCAATTCATGGCCATTATTAAGGATATGTTCAGTCATGCTGGACTTATCCTGTCTCTCATATTTAATATGGGCTAGATGTTCTTTAAATCTAGTTATGGTAAAATAGCTGTATTTATTGTTTAGTTAAAGTTGACATGATAATTTATTACTTTTATGTTACTTTTATAATTTTAGTTTATACTAATTTGTAATTAGTTTTAATTTAGAATTGTCATGACAAGTCAGTAGTGGGTGTGGTCTTGTTCCTACGTGCAGCGCTGGTATTGGTTAATAAACTGGTCGCTGGGCGGAGGAGTGGGAGTAAGCCCATAGCGAGTTTATTTTAGGTGTACTGTTTCTTTTTAGTCCCAGAATGTTTGTAACCTTCTGATGATGCTAACTGTGTTGGCGAAATGTACATCAAAGGTGTTTAAATATTTGTAGCAAGGATTATTGTTATTTATTTATCATAATTACGCTACTGTGCTCTGTATTAAATTTCATTAATTGCATTGCATGTCTATTTACATATTTACGTGTTTTGTTTACCCACAATCACATTTTAATTTCACGACTTCCATAATTTGTCACTTTCTCGAATTCATCCCCCCTCGGTCCTAAACGTAATGAATTAGAGAGGTTATATTTCATTTTACTATATTCTTAAGAAGTATATCTTTAGGATAGATTAGGTTGTAAAAATTATAATTTCATTAATAATAATATTAAAGTTAGCATATACTTCAGTAAGCACACTTATCAGGAAATAAGATTATACTAAATTGTCCTGCTTTATTAAACGTGGTTAAATTGCTTCATACCGCATTTTTGTAGAGTTACTCAATTCATTTATTCATTATTCATGTTACAACTAAAAGACCGTGATAAATTTAGTAATATTGTTAATAATAATGTTCAACATAAAAGTTATAAGATTAGAAAGTAAAATTCATATCTACTAATTACAGAAATTGTAGTAGTTTATGTAAAACGTTATCAAGAGGAAACTTGATTCTATAGAGTTTTGTCACAGTTATCTTGAGGTTATAAACTCAGCGTCGGTATACAGCCATGAAGCCCAAATAAATACTGATTTAAATTTACTAATGGTTTATTTTAAGTGTCAAGTTGATTTTTTTTATAACTAGATCTGTCCTAACAGGATCCTTTTTATCTATATTGTACTATAGCTAAATAGTAAAACCTTTCTACTATGAATTATTGCTGTTAAAAAAACAAACATTGTATTCAAATTTTAAAAAAATATAAATCATTATTATATGTTGAATAAATGATAAGCCAGTTGAATATCGTGTCAAAATATTGTTTCATTTATTCATTGCAATGTTTCAGCAACTGATTTGTTGCCCTTATCAAGACTGAAAACAATTAATTTTACATTACATTATAAAATACAAGTAAACTCACAACAGAAATTTAAAACTTATGAAATTTTAGTCACAAACTTAATAAAATAACCAACTAACATGGTGAGAGTCATGAATTCATGTAAATATAATTAAAAACAGTAACAAAACTGAGAAAACAATAATATATACACATAAAAAATACCCAAACAATATACTATACATAAAACAACAAAAGAGTTCAACATACAACCGCATTAACTAATTCTTGGATGCTTTTAATCTATACAACAATACTTACACTTACTACATAATTTATCAAACTCATTTTTAACATAGATACCATTCTTCTGTAAGTTAATATTGGCAACTTCAGAACAAGTCCTACTCTTCCTCCAGTTGGACTCATTTTCCAGTATAATAAAATTTTCAAAATCAAATTTATGCCCAAACCTTTCACTATGTTCAAAGAAAACACAAGAGGAAGAGTGTTTATCCTTCTTCCTATTATTCTAATGTCCATGTACGCTAACACCAACCTGTCTCTTAGTTTCGCCCACATAAGTGGCATCACACTTGAGACTGTTAATTTTATACACCGTTATTAATAGCAGTCAAATCCCCAGAATTATTGCTACTATGAATATGTTTATAAGTATTTAACCCTAGATTAAAATAAACCTGCTTTTTAATATAAAAATTAATAAATTCCCATGGATAATCATTATGTAACAAATAAGTGTATATTAATTGAATATTTTTTTCATAAAAAGAACGATGAGACAAGAGCGGTACTAAAGAGCTTAGACTTTTGAGATCGAAGAGGGTCAGAATTAAAATTTAAAAAACTCCCAGAAAACGTAAGTTTATGGTACCAATCTGTAGTAGTATTCCTACTGTCACTAATGATTGTCCCTAAAAACACAATACATTATCCACCTCTACTTCATGTGTAAAGTTCACACGAAGCCTCTACTGAGCTTGATGGATCAATATCATGTTTAACATGAGGCTAATACTAATTTCTTTGATTTTATAAAGATTAACTTTGGATTAGAAGCATATACACTCATAAAGAGTTATAGTAATGCGGAAAGACGAGTTAGCAGAACTATAGCTCAATAGAAATAAACGAATTTTGATTCGATATTCAACCGGCTTATCATTTATTCAATTGTTATTTCGAGTGGTCAAATAAACATCAATAGAATTATTATATGCAATAAATTTCTTGGCAAAATTTAAAACATCATTTCTTACCTGCAAGAGTCCATTTTTCTGGTTTTGCTAAACTGAGTAACCTTGAAAGTTCTTTTCTAGAAATTGTAGCAACTGGTGCAGAACTTTTACTTTCAATCTTTGGTGACAAATTTGTTACTCTTGTTGAATAAATTCTTTTACTGAAATGGATTTTCTTAGCATCAACTCTAAATTTCGGCTTCAATTGGCAGAAGGTTCGTAGAGATTGAGTAAAGCTATTACAACACTGATTATTTAATATAACGGAATACAGTCCACTGGATTTTTGAGTAAAACACCTGACATTCCCAAGGGGCCATACTATGATTTTGGTTACATGGCTTCCTTGAGGAAAAGTTCTAAAAGAGCTAATAAGCTTATAAGTGTTATTCATTTCCAAAAAAAGACAACATTCAAATAAAAAATTAAATTAATAAAAGATTGTTGTAACCTAAAAGGTAGCCACACCTCATGCTTCCTGAAAAAATAATAATAATAAATAAAAAGGAAAATATTAAACTACCAGCTTTCACAAAAATTGTTGAATAAAGTTGCAATCAATAAATGAGACACTTGCCAAGCAGTGTTTAGATAAAAAAGTAGGTAATTAAATAATAGCATTTTTACTTTCATTACATTGAAATACATACAAATTTAATATTTCCAAATCTCATTATATAGTATTTGGATAATTTTTTCATTGATTATTTAAAAAGCATATGCTCAAATGGTAATTATTCAAAACTAAAATTTAAAAAATATCGAAGATGTTCTTCAATTGTGTTTAGAATTGTTAAACAAATCTCTAAAAACTTTCCTTTAAACTTTAGTTGGCAAAACTTATTTAAAAATAAAATTAAAACCAACAAAAATAATATTGCAATGAAAAAATCTTTTTAAATTTGAAAATCATAAATTACTGAATAAATAGCCTATTTTTTAAAAATGTGTTTCTGCGTGAACTTGGTGAATCATTCTCATTTCCAATTTCTCAATCATTGGGATAATTATTGAATATTTATTGTTGAACTATAGTTATATTTTAACTCTCCTATTGTTAATTTTGAATCACTGGCAAATTATGAGCCTAGATGCTAATTTAACTGGAGGTGAATCAGCAAATTAGCAGTTCTATATTACGAATTATTTATATAGTACATTTTTTGTCAGTCAATGTATTCTATTAAATCAGCTTACTTTCATTTCTTGAATATATTTTTTTAAGTCTCTTAAAGCATAAACTATTTTAAAATAATGAGTAATGTGATAAAATCTCTTTTCTTTATTTTGTTCAGTAATTAGCTAATACGATTTAAAAACATTAAGTGACATTGAAGTTGCGGGTGTTTTTTTTCTTAGTTTCATTGGGCAGCTACAATAACTGTTGTCTAGTCTAACTTGAGCTACTCAATCTTGTGCCAGAGTTATTGGTATTTTGAACTCTTGGGTAACTATGATACATATCCACCAAAAATTAACAGACATAGAATCAACTTTAATTATTCTCCCATAAGAAATTTTCTTATTAAAATAGTTAAATATTTTATTGGAAGTTGTCCTTAGTATACCATGTGACAACTGTAATCTCTAGACAGAAACTTTGCCTAAAAAATCTGGTTTGTAAGAGACTGTGAAAGAGTCATCTCGATTCTAGAAACAAAATTAACCCCTAGTTGGTATATTCTCCAAAAAAAATTTTTTTTTTCTTCACTTGCCAAAAAATCACTAGCTACTGATGTTTCTCAGCAAAGGTTTCACACATGGTCAGTTCATTGTTCAATGCATTGACTAATTACATATCGTAAATGCTGAGAAATATCAGTAAGTAGTAGGTTTTTGTCAAAAGAAATAATAAGTAAATTTTATTCAGAAACCTCAAGATATATATAACCCAAAAATTACTTTTTTGTGGAGAAATTCCTAGATAATTACATAGTTTTAAAAAAATTCCCAAACTGATTTCTAGAGGTTTTGTTTGGTTACGTTAGAATTAAGTTAATCAGAATTGGTAGTCTCGGATGATAAATGAGAAATCATTTTATTCAGAAACAGGTATTATACAACATTTTTTTAAAAGTCAATTCCTACTTAAACCAACAAATAAAAAATTTTATTTTAGCGTCTTTTTATTTAAAATTACAATTAATATAAATATGAATATACATACGTCAGAATAACAATATTACTTGGCAAAATAGAAAGCAGATTGCCTTTGAAATTTATAATTTTTTTTATGTATGGTGTTGAACTATTATTTTTGTTTGTAACTATTTATACGCCTTCTTTTTTCTCGTTGCTTGCATTGTGGTGTAGTTATTATCCGTTTGTGAAGCAAGGTTTGATACCGTTAATCCAGTTTGTTTGTTTATTTTTATTCATTTTAATCCTAGAGCATTATTTATGATATTGTGTGGAAACCATCTCAACATTTTAAGGTTGTAGATTGGAGGTTGGATGACAACCAGATGGGGACAAAAGGAAATTTCATATAATACTATGAAAAACATATTTCTAGCTATGGGAAAGTTGGCTCAGTTCCAAAGCGCTAGACTTCGAACAAGAAGATACTCAGTTCGGGTCCGACCTAGACTCTCCAAAATTTTCATAACTTAAATATTCAATAAATATTTCAAAAAGCTCTAATAACATCATTTGTCATACTATAGATTTAAAAAATGTATTTGAACTTGACTGGATAAATAAAAAACGTGTTTTATAAATGGTTGAAAATTTGTGCCATATATATATATATATATATATATATATATATATATATATATATATATATATATATATATGAAATTAATATATTACTATTGTAAGTAATTTTATCCACCATTAAGTGCAATGATTTTACCTTGTGTGATGAGGCACCTTTCAGTCATTTTCGGTCACCATTCGATTCAATCAGTGATTCGACAATGGTCAAATGACCGAAAGGTGCCTCATCACACAAGGTAAAATCATTGGACTTAATGGTGGATAAAATTACTTACAATAGTAATATATTAACTTCATAAAGTCAGTGCAATGGAAAAACAATGGACAACGTAATATATATATATAGCTAATATATACAGAGAGTGTGAGCTAATAGAAGGAATTCAAAAAAACCTTATCCAGTCTGTATTCAATGAATCTTAAATAGCGTTTATTATTAAAAATTATTAGGTTTAAAAAAATTTTAAATAGGTATCTGAAAATTAATATTATTATATCTCAAATAGTCAAAATCTATCAAAATTTATTTTTTTTAATATACATTTCTCCTGTAATTATACTAATAACTGATTTCAGAATTATGAGCATTGTAACAATTTGTTATGATAGTAAATCTAAACAGTAGATGGCTTAGATTTATATAATTTTCGTTCCTGAAAATTTTTACCTAATCCATTAGTAGGGGCTATATTGTAAACAAGTTATATTAGTTCATTCCAAAGTTAACTACACTTTACAGATCTTGTACAGGAGTTAAAACCAAATTGTCCACTAAGGAAAAAGTAATTCATAATTTATTATATAAAATGTCAAGGAAAATGCAAATTAGAGGACAAAAAATAAACTAAACTTATTTAAGGAACTACTAAGCACTGGTTAAAATAAAAATTATCTAGTACTTATTCCCTAAAATAATAGGCATAGACCTAATTATTTGGGTGCTTCAATTTAATAAAAGAAATACTACTTTAATAGCATACTAAAGCTTATCATACAACATTGATAACAAATCACAAGATTTTGGCATATTTGCAAAACTGCCACCTAAAAATTAAACCCTTTTTCAATTTCACTTAACAATATTCCTTTTGCAAATTGTTACTATAATCTTTATACTGCAAGATATAAAGATTTTAGACAATCAATAGACTAATTTATAGAATTCCGATAAATTAAAAACATACAATATAAATTTTTCTATTTTTTCCATGATTAGATTCTAATTATAGTTAACAATAGCGTATATAAGTAAATATTTTAGGACTTACTTGCTTACGCGTTTCGAAACAATCGTTTCATTTACAAAGCTATCCGCCTACTGGCGGCTATCACACAAGGTAACAACAAACATACACATAAAATAATTTACTACAATAGATATGTAGATGACAATTTAATAATATACAATGGCAAATTTAACAACTACATAATTACATCAATACCATACATCAAAACCTGACATTTACCCTCGAATTAGAAGACTATAATAAAATAAACTTCTTGGACTTGAATATCACTAAGCACAACACAAACACAATTTGAAAATATACTGAAAACCAACAACCACTGATACTGTTATACACAACACATCTAATCACCCTACACAACACAAACACGCTACATTTAACCATAGTTACACCGCCTAATTAATATAACTGTGGAACAAAGAGAATATGACAAAGAACTCAATACAATGAAATACATCCCTCAACAAAAATGCTACCAACATACACTAATAGAAAACATACTTAAGAAAATTAAACATAAACAACACCATCAAACAGCCACACTGACAAAACCACACAAAAAACAATAAATACATATCCCTCACAAACCATAACACACAAAATTGCTTCAACATTTAGAAAGCGCAATTACCAAATATCATACAAAACAACAAACATGTAAAGACAACACATACAAAAAAACAAACAAATACAATCCATCCCGTATATAGAAAATAACAATGTAAAAACTGTGCTAGCTTCTATACCAAACCGGTAGATCATTCAACACTCGTTTCAATGAATACATCAATGACATAAAATTCAAAATCCTGCTAAGCACACATATACGAAACACGCAACACACATACAAGAACATACATACTAATTTAAATATTCTCCACATATTAAACCATAGAAAAAAACTATCAACTACAGAAAAATATGAAATATACAAACATCACACAACAATAAAGAAAATATCTTAAAGGACCATACACACTTTGAATCCAACACCCTTTTCCATTACATAGTGAACAACCCACTTAATCCACCCCCACTACACTCATAAATCATAGGCCTGTAACCTTTTACCTAGTTTGACAGTAGCCACTAGATGGTTAGTAAATAGAACGATTGTTTTGAAACGCGTCAGCATGAAAGTCCTAAAGTATTCACTTAGTTATGCTATAGGCCTACTTCACTATAATTTAATCAGTGAATTCAAGATGATTACAACAAGCAACTTTAAATTAGAATGGCAATGTGTAACAAAATTTAGGCCAACTTTTTGAATTTTTCCTTTCCACTTTCGTTACTAAAAAATATATTCTAAGAAAGAAACAAGTTATTTTAAGTGTTGCAAACAATAAATAGTGAGAGAAGACACTGATGAAGATTGCCACAGAGTGATTGAAAACGTTCTCTCTCAGTAAGTTTTTACAAAATTTAAATTTCGGATAAAATCCTGTTATAACGAATACCAATATAACAAAATTTTCAGTGTAACAAATATTTTATCATGTCTTAGTTGGCTCGTACTATAATTATGTGGGTAACATACCCTGTTTCAATGAAACAATAAATAAGCTTAAATTTTGGTATAACAAAATAGAAAATAATATGGTTCAAAAAGGTCAAGTATTTTGCAGTATTTGAAAGGAACCATAAATGACTCACAATCATTGTGAGAATTGTACAATACACTACAGTATACAGTACATGTAAGTAGTTTTAAATATCTGTAGTGTACTGTATTTTAATTAATTAGTTCATAACGGAGAAACAAGGCATGAAAACAAATCAGTTTACCATTAAAGACAAACTTAATATAATAAAGTGTTGATTTGGGTAGGAGCAAAATATATGTAGTTGAAAATTAAGGGAGTAGCATCATCTACAATTTTGGAAGACTGCAAAATAAAAATAGAAGATGCATCGTCTGTCTGTGGCCACACAGTTAGGATTACAGGACACTTTTACTTCTAAAAATTCTATTAAATCTAGATTTGAACATTGACAATAAACTTGAAAGATGCCTGGGAAATGATTGTATCTTTGTGGTAATTACATTTTGCTGGTGAGATACGAACAGAGTGACAACAAAATTGTAGAAAATGTAAATGGAACGGTATCAACTATCAGGAATTTAAACAGTGAAAGTGGAGATGAAGAAACTTTTAAAATTAAGTATCGTTTGCAGAAATAAATAAAAGTTTAGATACCTTTCACTTGTACCTAACTCTCCTACATGATATTTCGGCCACTATTTTCTTCTGTTAATTCATTTTCATGAGCAAAAGAACAACAAAATTGCAGTAAAAAATACCAGACTTTTTAAAAATAAACCTTCAAGTTGTGTACACATTTTAAATTAAAAGGAAATTGTTTTTTCTTTCTTTTACATTTGAGACCTTTATCTATCGAAATCTTGTTACTGTTCATGACGAGCTGGTTGATAATTTATGGCCTTTATTGCATGTGTGGAGGATGCTCAGTTATTTTCCATACTTTTGCATGAGTGTTTAGTGTCCATGAGGGTGATTTGCGAAGGTGGATTCAATAGTAGTGTGCAGTGGGCTTCTTGTGTTCTTTATATCTTTCGGCAAAAGATCTACCTGTTTGTCCAATATAGAACTTATTGCAGTTGTTGCAGTTTAGTTAGTATACTCCTGGGTTATTGTATGTGTTGGTATTGTTATTAATGCTGTGTCTGATAGCCATTTGGCTTTTATTTGTTGTTCTGTAGGCTACATTGTATCCTGCTATTTTGAATTGGTGTGCTAATTTATTTATGAGTTTGTTTATGCATGTGAGGGTGATGAATTTGTTTGTGTTTGTGTTTTTGTTGTTGTTACTGTTCTTGTTGAGTATTTTTCTGTGTAGTTTGTCCATTATTTAATTATAGTTAAATATTATTAGTTTATTAAATAATTGACAATTATTTAATACACAAACTACAGCCCAACTATTTGAAGTCAACAGCCTTTTACATGGCACACAACCGAAATAACCCACCCCTTCCACAGTCATAAATCCATCCCGTTACAGCCTTTATACCTAACACGATGCCGTCAGTAGAGGGTTAGCTTCGTAAAAGGAACGAATGTTTTGAAACGCGTCAGCAAGTAAGGCATTACGTATTCACTTAAGTACCTTTTAATTATAGCTATATATATTGTTGAAAAAATGAGATCACATGTTTAATGCAGCAGATGCTCACCCTATCACATGTTCCATATAGGAAACTCCATTTTTATTTTTTAAATCCAAATCTATTTCAACCATACTGTTAGCTGTATTTTAAAACACTTACATAATAATGAGGAGTAACACAGTGAGGCTATTGATAGGAAAATACTTGAGAAAGTAGTGTTTTTTAATAGTAAAGTTACTTTTTAAGACAATAATTTCTTTAATCAGTTCAACATTAGTTTATGACTATCCGAACTTTAAATTTTGTAAATTTAAAAAAATTCTTAAAAAAACAATAAGAGTTAGCAAACATTCTGTTATGTTTTACCAAATATATTAATTCCACATAATTAAAAAACAAGGATTTAAATTCAGTTCTCAATCTATTATTAAATTGTTTTTTTTCAATTTTTCCTAGAAACTGAACATTAAGATTAATATTAAGGTTGGGCTGTAAATAAAAAATTAATTAATTTAACTTAATCAAGTCTATCAGGAATAGCACAGCAGTCCTGTGATACATTTTGTTGATGATCAGAAATGATGTCAAACACATATTATAACACTAATATAAACTTTTTTCCGCGGAAAATACAAAAAGTTAATTTTTCTACACATTTTTAATGTTAGTCTGTAATAGCATGTATAGCGTGAACCGGCCGCGCAGTAGCTACAGCGCACTGCACTACGTCAGAGTCAGTTTATTTTAATACTAAATTTAAAATCTAAAAATTTAACTTTTGGTTATAATTTTATACAACATGACTATATACCTACATTAAAATATACCTAAAAAGTATCCAGTCAGGATAGATTTGGTTATAATTTTATACAACATTACTATCTACCTATATTAAAATATACCTATGAAGTATCCAGTCATGATAGATTTGGTTGTAATTTTCTGCAAAGGCTATAAGTCTAAATATTTACCAAAATTACAACCAAATCTATCCTGACAGAATACTTCATAGGTATACTTGAATACAGGTAGATAGTAATGTTAAATAAAATTATTACCAAATCTGTCCTGGCTGGATACGCCGTAGGTATAATTTAATATAGGTAGATAGCAATATTGAATAAAATTATAAACAAATCTAACCTGACTGGATACTTTGTAGGTATATTTCAATATAGGTATATAGTAATGTATAAAATACAAATCTAGACGTAGTGCAGTGCACTGTAGCTACTGCGCAACCGGTTCACGCTATAGGCCTAAATGCGTTTACAACTTAACATTTAAAATATGAAAAAAGTAACTTTCCGTACTTTCCTCATAAAAGTTGATATTCCTGTTCTACACACTAAAAGGAGTAATATAATAACAAAAGGCCGATCTTACCTTACACACGTGAATTTATTTTGTATGATTAATATAGGTATATAGTAATGTTCGTAGTTATTTACAAGCGAACGTATGACATGTTTTTGATTCATTAAGTTTAGATTGCTAAACACCAACTACAGTTGTGACGTCACTATCACTCTGCCGCCGATGCACAACATAATGCTCCGCACTGAATTTTTTACCCAACTTTAAATTTTTTTAAATAAATTTCCGCAGACAATAAAAAAAATTCTGGTTAAAATACTGAAGCTTGGCGCCATACGATATTTTGGGAAATTGTTTAACACCACCAAATAGGACGATATCCACAAGAATATTTTTTTATTGACGACGGAAAGTTACTTTTTTAAATTTAAAGTAGGGTAAAAAATTCAGCGTGGATGTAGAAGTTGTGAATGGGTGCGGAGTGATACAAAATGTTTCGTTATATCACAGTGCTGCGCATAAGGTTGTACTCATCAGCCGCGGTATGTCACGTACATTACGTGTGTAGATATTTGAGAAACGTTTTGGCTTAATTTTTATACATATATTTAAACATACTTATAAAGTCTCCAGTTAGGATAGATTTGGTTTTAAATTTATACAATACTGTATAACTATATTAAAATATACCTAAAAAGTGTCAAGTAAGGTTAGATTTGGTTTTAATTTTATACATTACCTAAATGGTTACATTTATACAATTAGAACCATATCCATCCTGACTGGATACTTCATAGGTATATTTCAATATACATATATATAAAATTCACCTTCTTTGGCAGTAACAAACATAATAGTTATCAATATAGCTTAAAGACATGTTTTTGTTACACAAAGTTTAGATTGCTAAAACACGAAATACAGTTGTAACATCACGAAGCATTTGTATCACTCCGCGCCCATTCACAACTTCTACATCCGCGCTGAATTTTTTACCCTACTTTAAATTGAAAAAAAGTAACTTTCCGAGATCAATAAAAAAAAATTCTTATGAATATCGTCCTATTTGGTGGTGTTAAACAATTTCTTAAAATATCGTATGGTGCCGAGCTTTAGCATTTTTACCAAAATTCTTATATATAGCATCCTATTTGGTGGTTTTAAACAATTTTCCAAAATATCGTAGGTGGGCGAAAAATTCTCACAATTAACATTTTGAATTTTTGGGGCGTGAGCGGAAGTTTTTATAATTTGTTTCATATTCCTGTTAATTTTCTGCATCGCCCGGTATAATTTTTTTGCTAATATCAATTACGTGGGAAGGGAAAATAAATACCCTACAAAAATTTATTTTAAAAGTTTTGTGTTGTAAAATGATTGTCATTTTTACAAAATTTTTAATTTTCGAACAGCCACTACCAAGTTTTATTACTGTTTTTCATGTCTGGATTGTCCAAATATCTCCTTAAGAATTACTTTATAATTATATGTTTATAATGTTTGGAAAATAACAATACGGTTGTACAGTTATATACAAAATATGTTTAACGTATTGCCGTGCTATTCTTGATAGATAGTTATAGTAAATATATATAATGATAACATTATGGCAATTACTGTACTTTTATAAAAATCACTTATTGTATCAACAGCTATCCACAATAATTAAATTGACAACACTAAACCTTTTCAACATAAATATTATTAAAAACATACATGACTTTTAGATAGATAGTTATTTACAAGCGCGGACACCTACGTTTAAATTTGAAGAGGAAAAACTTGAAATAATAAAAATTTATTATATGTTTTTTTTCTACTATAATAATGGCATTAAGTTATTTTACACAAATTTGCAAACATAACCATTAAAAATTCGTTTTCGTATACCTGGAACAATGAACGATCAAACATTAAATTTAACACTTATCAAAAAACACTTATAAGACCGTATAAAAATGATCTTACATTGGTATTCCGAATCACTTCTTAAATCAAGCTCATTTACACACGAAGTGTCCAATTTACTGCCGATGACAATGTGATAGAAGATACCAAAGTTTCATCATAGAGCACCAATTTTGATAACTTTCATTTGTAGATCTGTACTAATATCTTTACACTATAACATTTTTACAAGCTACACATTGCGTGTTCTGTTATGATTCCAAAATAATACGTTTATGTATAATTATAATCTACACACTCATATTTGAATTTATATTTAAAACTAGGTATTATTTCAATGTTAAATAAACTTTTTAAAAAGAATTTCTAAAGTTTTTTGTTAATTATCAGTGAAACTTTATATACATACATATATATATATATATATATATATATTGTAACATTTATAGAATGGGCTATATAATATTATTTAAGAATTGGAAAATAGATGAGAAATAACTCACTCAAAATTTAGAAAGAAATTCATTAAAAGATTGGTTAGGTTAAAATTGAAACTAAATTCTGGTAAAAGCCTAGGAATTGTAAACAAGGTTTTTGAACTGGAAATGTATTAGGAAATTTGTTATATCAAATAACCTAACACATAAATTAAAATAAGATAATCTAAAAATAGTTATGTGTAAACAAATTTGTAAACTGTAGGAACATAGGGCTAAGTAATTACTTGAAGGTGAAAGTGAAATACGATTGTAAACAATGAGATTGGAAGGTTATGTTTATGAAAGTCCAAGCAAAACACACACAATTCGGAACTATTTCAAAAGTAAAACACAAAGACACTTCACACACTAATAATATTAATAAAATAAACACTGGAAACTTTATTAAGGATCGGAAAATTAAAACAGTAAGTTTCAAACAAAGTTAACAAGATTAAAACTAGTGAAAATAGTTCGTTGACATTAACAGCTGTAAAAACATGTGTGAAAGTCTAGTGGAAAGAAATCGAACTAAATTATAACCCATATGTGTTTTTTTTTAAGAAGAAAGGCGGCCATATTTTAAAACAATTGTAGAATCTAACGACGCGTAGTTAGAGTTGAGTTGGATAGCGTGGGTGACGCTACAAGATGGGACCTGCCAGGACCAGTCAAAATTCTATTTTTTTGGAAAGAGTTCGTCTAAATTATACAGTTTTGTGAGTAAACTTGGCCAGATTAAACAGGAATAAGAAAATTGAAAGAGTTAATACAGTGAAAATATAATTTGAAAGAACTAAAACGGATTTAAGTGTGTGAATTGTTTAATTGGAGAGAACGGGAATTTACGTAAGCGACCAGCAAAATTTTGATATTTATTAAGTTGAGTAATAGCGCTATAAAATAACTTTAGTGGACTTTTAAGATAATAGAGAAGTTTAAATTTGTATATTAGGATATCTTATAGTTAATTAATAGTAAGAAATAAATCCAGTTCAAATAGTTTGGCTTTTTTTTGCATTTTCAAAATTTAATATTGGTTGTTCAAAATTTATTTAATTAACCTAAGAATTTCTAAAAATATAGCCCATGCGATAAACCCCGAGATATCAAGAGATCTTAAACTAGCCAAGGGTATTAAAATGTTGTAACTAAAAAATTAAAAGAAAATAAGAAATAGTATATTTTGTTAAAAACTTGTAAGTTGTAAAATTTTTGTTTTGTGTTAGATGTTGAAATAAAATTGTTCTAATAAAGTTTTGAATTGTTCTTGAGTAGTTTTTTTTTTGGTTATTAAATAGAAATAATATATTTTCATTTAATAAAATAAAAGTACATTGTATTGTGTTTTATAGATACTTTACATTTGGCGCCCAACGTGGGGCACGATTATTAGAAAAATAATAATAAAGAATAAATTATTCAGGAGTTTGTGTTTTTAATAAGAAATAAAATATCTTATAATAAAAAAAAAAAAAAAAATTTTATTTAGAGGGATTTTGAATCAAAATTAATTTAGAACTTTTTATATGAAAACCATTTGAACTGGAAATAGATTTAGACAAAATTTTGTAAAATTAAACACTGAGTTGAATAGAATCAAGGCTAGGTTTATAGTATATATAAAAAATTGTTTATGTTTGTATAATAAGTTACTTACGGAAAAAAAAGAAGAAAATATTATAGGCGAACTGGTAGTTGTAGGGGACTAGGAAAAAGGGACAATTTTGGAAATGAAAGAAATAAAAATGGAAGGCACAGATATGCCAATAGGAAACATTGAGGTAGAAGAAGCTAGGGGACTACTACCTATGCAAACCCAACAAAAAAAATGGGGAAATGATGAGAATGAAGATTTGAGGGAGATGATGAGATCTCTCATGGAAATGAGCCGAAAAGGAAAAGAGGAGATGAAAGAAATGAGTGAGAATATGAATAGACAATTAGATAAGATGGACGAATTAAAAAAGGAATTAAAGGAGAATATAAACGAAGTAAAAGGAGAGATAAAGGAGGAAAATAAGGAGATGAGAGAAGAGATGAACAGAGGATTTGCCTCAAGTAGGTTGGAAATGAATAGGTTGGATAAGAAATTCGAAAGCCTAAAGGAAGAAAATAGGAGAATGATAGAGGATATGAGGCGACAGTGGAGGACAGAGAATAATGCTGTAGTAGAGGATGTAAGAAGAGACTTAAAGGAGAAAGATAGAGAATTAGAGGAGAAGATTAAGACAAATTTTGAGGAAACAAAAGAAATAATAGCTGATGTGGTAGAAATTAATAAAAAAGAGGTAGAGAAAGTAGAAAATGTAACAAAGAAAAACACAGAAGAGTTAGGAGAGTTAAAATTAAGAAATGAAGTAGGAAAGATGGAGGTACTGCCAATAAAAAATATAACAATTCAAACCGCAACTAAAAGGAAGACTGAACAGATTAATAAAATGAAAATGGTAATAGGAGAAATGGAAGGAGTTAAATATCCGTTTCAATGCATAGTGGTACAAAGCTTGTTGAGAGAAATGATCATAGGTACGGATATGTTAATGGATGTGGAGGCACAACTCAAGTTTGGAAAATGGGAAATGGAATTTAAATATGAGAGTAACACAGAAAATAGAACTTATGAAGCAGATGGGAGATACAATGGAGATGTAAATGGTGTTAAGGCAAGGACAGGCGTGGGGACAAGAAAAGAGCATGGTGCCCACAGTCAATCGGAAAACTAAGACCATAGGAAACCCAGGAATAGAAATTAAATAGAGGAAACAAGTTTACAGGCATTAATAGACACAGGCAGTAAAATGACAGGTATCCAGGAGAAGTCGAGAGAAAGGAAAATAACAAAGGATAATAAGATGGAAACAACAGGAATGACTCAGGATATAAAAGTATTAGGAGAAGGAAGCGAATGTAGGAGGGATAGATAACAAATAAACCGGAAATAACAAATAAACCAGAAATGACTTAATAATTAAACAAACACTTGAAAAAAAAAATAAAGAAAGAAAAAATATATAAATTTAAATAAAATAGGAAGGGAGATATTAAATATAGGTGAAGGAAGCAATATGAATAGACTCTAGGTGATTATGTGTATAAGAAAACGTTAGCAGGAGATAAGTTTTAAGGGATGGTAACTATATCTATGATAACTTATTAGAAACTTCGTCGAATAAAGATAAAATTATGTATATTTAAACTTCGTCGTATTGTAAGGAAGAATCTGCGTTGATAAATAATGGAACTTCGTCGTATATATTATATATTATAAAAGAAATATGAATCTATGATAATAAATATTAAAGCATCGTTGTAATAAAAATATGGTAATTGTGTATTTAAACTTCGTCGTATTGTAAGGGAGAATCTGCGTTGATAAATAAGTATTAAAACAAAATTTATATTCGTTGATATAGGGATAGTGTAATCGAAGGAACTATAGATATGATCAAATAGAGGGTATGAAATTGCAACCTTTAAAAATATTAGATGTTAAACTTCATACAAAATAAACTGAAATGATATAAGAAAATAATTGAACTGGATGAGCATAACAATATAAAAAGGGGAAATATAATTTGGAAAAAGGGGAATTTGAAAATAAAATGAAATATATAAATAACGTCGATAATATGTGAAATAAAATAAATGTCTACGTGAATAAGGGTGTTAATGATGTTGATGTCGTCGAAAATATGTTAAAATAAAATAAATGTCTACGTTAATAAGTGGAGGTAAGGTGAATTACCGTCATATATATATGTAACAAAGTATATAGTATAATAAAGAGTTTTAAAAAAAAAAATAATAATAATAATAAAATAATAGTAATATGAAATTGGGGTTAAATTTAATATAGTTGTGTTCAGATAGAGTGATAGATTTATAACTGAAGTGAGGTTGAGGCAAGGTTAAGACAAATTAATTTTAATTGAAAAAAAAAATTTATGATGAATAGTGGGAGGATGCAAAAAAAGAGATAGTAAATAGAATAATAAATAACAACATATAAAATTAATGAAATAGTATTATGCGAGTTTTAAACTAGTATAAACCATGTAAGACAAGTAGCTTGAAGTTTTCAGCTCAGTATTTGATTGGTAAAGAGTTAAGATAAAATTGTATTATAGAATTAAGTATAAATGGACAATTTAAAGTATAAATGTTAATTTAAATTTAATTTAAAAAAAAAATATGTATATTTAAGTAAGCTTGTAAAATGTAAAAAAATGTGTAATGTAGATATTAGGATTATTTTTTTTTGTTTAAATTAAATTAGGGGACATTGTAACATTTATAGAATGGGCTATATAATATTATTTAAGAATTGGAAAATAGATGAGAAATAACTCACTCAAAATTTAGAAAGAAATTCATTAAAAGATTGGTTAGGTTAAAATTGAAACTAAATTCTGGTAAAAGCCTAGGAATTGTAAACAAGGTTTTTGAACTGGAAATGTATTAGGAAATTTGTTATATCAAATAACCTAACACATAAATTAAAATAAGATAATCTAAAAATAGTTATGTGTAAACAAATTTGTAAACTGTAGGAACATAGGGCTAAGTAATTACTTGAAGGTGAAAGTGAAATACGATTGTAAACAATGAGATTGGAAGGTTATGTTTATGAAAGTCCAAGCAAAACACACACAATTCGGAACTATTTCAAAAGTAAAACACAAAGACACTTCACACACTAATAATATTAATAAAATAAACACTGGAAACTTTATTAAGGATCGGAAAATTAAAACAGTAAGTTTCAAACAAAGTTAACAAGATTAAAACTAGTGAAAATAGTTCGTTGACATTAACAGCTGTAAAAACATGTGTGAAAGTCTAGTGGAAAGAAATCGAACTAAATTATAACCCATATGTGTTTTTTTTTAAGAAGAAAGGCGGCCATATTTTAAAACAATTGTAGAATCTAACGACGCGTAGTTAGAGTTGAGTTGGATAGCGTGGGTGACGCTACAAGATGGGACCTGCCAGGACCAGTCAAAATTCTATTTTTTTGGAAAGAGTTCGTCTAAATTATACAGTTTTGTGAGTAAACTTGGCCAGATTAAACAGGAATAAGAAAATTGAAAGAGTTAATACAGTGAAAATATAATTTGAAAGAACTAAAACGGATTTAAGTGTGTGAATTGTTTAATTGGAGAGAACGGGAATTTACGTAAGCGACCAGCAAAATTTTGATATTTATTAAGTTGAGTAATAGCGCTATAAAATAACTTTAGTGGACTTTTAAGATAATAGAGAAGTTTAAATTTGTATATTAGGATATCTTATAGTTAATTAATAGTAAGAAATAAATCCAGTTCAAATAGTTTGGCTTTTTTTTGCATTTTCAAAATTTAATATTGGTTGTTCAAAATTTATTTAATTAACCTAAGAATTTCTAAAAATATAGCCCATGCGATAAACCCCGAGATATCAAGAGATCTTAAACTAGCCAAGGGTATTAAAATGTTGTAACTAAAAAATTAAAAGAAAATAAGAAATAGTATATTTTGTTAAAAACTTGTAAGTTGTAAAATTTTTGTTTTGTGTTAGATGTTGAAATAAAATTGTTCTAATAAAGTTTTGAATTGTTCTTGAGTAGTTTTTTTTTTGGTTATTAAATAGAAATAATATATTTTCATTTAATAAAATAAAAGTACATTGTATTGTGTTTTATAGATACTTTACAATATATATATATATATATATATATATGCTATAAAAATACTAAATATTCTATTATATGAATGATAGAATATCAATATTACAAATATCTTGATATAAAAATGATTTTTTTTGCTCCACGTCACTCATTTCAATTCCTTGAAGAAACGAAGAACCAAGAAATGAAGAAACCAATATGGCGAATTTCCGAAAGAAGTTGTGTGAGTGTGAGCAGTAGATTGAAAAAAAATTGTTGGCGTCGTTTCATTAAGGTTGTCAAAGTTTAAAGTGTATGGAATCTATTGTTTTTCAATATACTCTTTAAATTTTTCTACGTATTGTGAAATAACTATACTGTGAACATTTGTAAGAATTTTCCCCAGAATAAATAAGCTTGTGTGCTTCAAGTCGATTAGCTGAGTAGTAACAAGCTAATTAACAGTGAACATTGTAAGATACATGCGTTTAATAGTTCGACGTGTTTGTAAAGATGATGACTGTATTCGTTAAAAATTGAGTTTTTTTGCTCCTAAAGGTAATTTATTTCAATATCTAGAAGAAATGAAGCCAATATGGGGAAGTTGTGTGTGGGGTAGTTTGTTAAAAAATCTAAAGCCTTGTTTCAATAAGTTTGGTGAAACTTAGGTGTTTGGATTCTGTTGTCTTTCAATATATTCTTTAAATTTTCACCTGCTGCGTTTTTGGGCAATAACTAAATATTGTAAACATTTATAATGGTTTTCGATAAATTGGATATTTTGGATAATTCTTCAAAACCACGAAAAAGGACGATATCCACAAGTAATTTTTTTCTTCTTTGAGAAAAGTTACTTTTTTAAAATTAAAAGTAGGGTAAAAAATTCTCTGCGGAGGCATGAGTTGTGAATGGGGTCGGAGTGATACAAACGTTTCTACATTCAAGCACGCCAACTCTACATTCATACCTTGCTTGTGGCTCCGACAAAAAACATCTTCCCCTCATTTTATTTTTATGCTTTGACAAATTATTTCTTGTGGATATCGTCTTTTTTGGTGATTTTGAACAAATTATCATAATATCGTAGGTGGCCGAAATACCAAAACACCAACGTTAACTAACCCTCCACCACATACAAAGATTATTAAAATCGCGCATAAACCTATTTTTAGCCGCAAGACTACTTTCCAGGACCAAACAATCACTCACGGTAAACATTTTTTTTCCGTTTTAATCTGTAGAACACGAATATCAACTTTTCTTTCCGCGGAAAATAAGGAAAGTTACTTTTTTTGATATTTCAAATGTTAGGTTGTAATGGCATGCATAGTGTAAACGAGTCTTATTGATATTGTTAAAAATGTCTTTTAATTACTCATTTCAATGTGTAGAACACTATTATAAACTTTTTTCTGTGGAAAATACAAAAAGTTAATTTTTCTGCACATTTTTAATGTTAGTCTGTAATAGCATGTATAGCGTGAACCGGCCGCGCAGTAGCTACAGTGCACTGCACTACGTCAAAGTCAATTTATTTTAATACTAAACTTAAAATCTAAAAATTTAACTTTTGGGGTTGTAATTTTCTGCATCAGCAATAGGTCTAAATATTTACCAAAATTACAACCAAATCTCTCATGACTGAATACTTCGTAGGTATACTTTAATACAGTTAGATAGTAATGTTAAATAAAATTATTACCAAATCTATCCTGACTGGATACTTCGTACGTATATTTTAATATGGGTATTTAGTAATGTTGTATAAAATTACAAATCTAGACGTAGTGCAGTGAGCTGTAGCTACTGCGCACTCAGTTCACACTATAGGCCTGTATGCATTTACAACTTAACATTTAAAATGTAAAAAAAGTAATTTTCTGTACTTTCCGCAGAAAAAAAGTTGATATTCGTGTTTTACAGATTAAAACGAGTAATTTAAGACAAAAATTTTTAACCACCAACATCATTAAGACTATTTTTACCTCACTTACAGACATTATTTCACGCACAAAACAGAAATTATTGCACTATACACACCTCATTCCACCTTACCAGCAAATATAGGATTCTGCCGCTAAAATAAGAAGATGTAGCCAACCTTGTAAATGAAAATTAAGTTAAAATGCATAAGCACGGCCACCTACGATATTTTAGGGAATTGTTCAACACCACCAAATAAAACGATATCCACAAGAATGTTTTTAATTGACCTAGGAAAGTTACTTTTTTACAATTTAAAGTAGGGTAAAAAATTCAGCGTGGTTGTAGAAATTGTGAATGGGCGCGGAGTGATACAAATGCTTCGTGACGTCACAACTGTAGTTCGTGTTTTAGTAATCTAAACTTTATGTAATAAAAACATGTCTTTGAGCTATATTAATAACTATTATTTTTGCTACTGCCAAAGAAGGTGAATTTTATATATTTATATTGAAATATACCTATGAGGTATCCAGTCAGGATAGATTTGGTTCTAATTGTATAAATGTAACCATTTAAGTAATGTATAAAATTAAAACCAAATCTATCCTAACTGGAGACTTTATAAGTATATGTAAATATGTTTATAAAAATTAAGCCAAAACGTTGTTTCTCAAATATTTACACACTTAAGGTTGCATGACGTACCGCGGCCGATGCGTACAACCTTATGAGCAGCACTGTAATGTCACGAAATATTTGTATCACTCTGCGCCCATTCACAACTTAAACCTCCACACTGAATTTTTTACCCTACTTTAAATTGAAAAAAAAATAACTTTCCTATGTCAATAAAAAAAAATTCTTTTGGATATTGTCCTATTTGGTGGTTTTGAACAATTATCCAAATATCGTTAGTGATTATGCATTTTAACCAATAATTCAAAACATTAACAATGAGTACTTCTTTCATAACTCAGTTTAATTTTGTAATTTTTAAACATGGAAGTAAAGTTTGAAGTGAATACTAATATTCTTCGCACTATAATACTTATAATTGTACATATAACTACACAAATAATTAAAATTAGACGAACAAATTTAGTCCCTGTAAAAGATGACAAACTTTTCAAAATTCATCCATTTTTGGTAAAATTCTGTGAGAGATTATTACTTATACCAAAAGAGGAGTTTTTAGCAGTTGATGAACAGATTATTCGTACTAAATGCCCTCTTTGTATCAGACAAAGATATATTATGTAGAAAACGAGATAGGCCTAGCAATGATGCCCAAAACAAAGAGGGTCCAACAGCTTAAAAGAGTGTACCAAACTTATTCTTATTAGCTTGTACACCACCCGCTATAAACTGATAATTGTTACTGTATTCTGTCCTATATATGGCACAAACCCCTAGAACCTTTAAAAAACTCATATATAAAGTTTAGAATTTTGTTAACAGCTTACCTCTAGCCAGAAGAGGGTATTTTGTCATATTTGTTTTTGGAAAGAAAAACAGTAAGAAGAAAAATCATACAGTAAGGAGTTGATATTTACCGTTGTGAATTGTTCTCACAAGCTAAGCTCCAATTAACTTAATATTTTTCTATCATATCAACCAAGAGTCTATATTATAGTCTTTAAGTACGTTTCGATAACATATTTTATTATCAATGTTACAGATGCTAAGTGTATTACTTGGGAAATAACATATAATCTATACAATATTGTCAGTATGATCATTGCATCTCAGCCTTGATTACATCTTTATCAGAAAACTGTTTAGCACCAGTCTGGGGTAAGTGCTCAGTGATTTAACTATGATCTTTGTTAAATTTTATTTATCAAGATGACAGCAGGTTGCTAATGTTACCTGTTGAGGTTAGTCTAAGGTGATCATCCGTCCAGCTTTCGGTGGGACAGTCCCGTTTTTAGGTTAGTGTCCTGCTGTCCCCAGACTTACTCAGGGGATGCTATTATGTCCCGCTTTGGCAGGATAAACATAAATATCCTGCTTTAAATATTATTCAATATTATATCCTAAAATAAAATGTTCTTGACTGACTCTTTCACAATATAAAAGCAACAAGGACACTGTATACACTTAAACAAACTTATTGTTTATTTGGTTCCTTGTAAATTATACCTGCATCGAGGAATTTTGTAGTTTTAGATTGGCAATTCTGCTAATTAACTAATCTATCATCGCGTAGCATAGGATCTCAGTGAGTGAGATCCCAACTTTTTATTTGGCACCATGGCTTTGTTTGTTTTTATAGTTGGAGTCATCGGAAATAAGTAAACAACTTTGTGTCTTTGTGTGTATTCTAGTTCCTTCTGTGTACACAATGAGAACGTTCCAGGGCCTTCTATTTGATAATAGAACGTTCTAGTACATTCCAAGTGAACATATCAGCCGTTTCTGTTTACATTCTAGTGTTTAATTAATTATCAATAGAAACTTCTAGAAGACTTGTAGTATATAAAAGGCTTCTGTTGTGTTAGTTTGAGTCAGACTTAGTCGAGCAGTCATTATCTAGTCTGTGGAACAGTATGAAAATTATTTCACAGTGTTAATATGCCCAAGCGTGTGAGTAAGTTTAACGCGGATTTAGAGAAGGAATTTAAATTTATAAAGAAAACTATAAGTGACTCTGATGTCTGATGTAAAGTGTGCAATGGAGAGTTTAATGTTTCCCACGAAGGTCTGATATTACGAAACATATAAACAGTGACCGACACAAGAGAGCTCTTCAATCTGTGTTCTCTTCAAAGGCAATAAGTACTTTTTTTAAAAATGAAAAAATTGGGAGAAAAAGAAGCGGAAATTGCGGCAGCCGAAGGGACAATGTCTTACAATACTGTTTGCCACAACCATAGCTTCAGATCAACAGACTGTACTTCAAGGTTAGTGCAGAAGATTTTTGAGCCAAAATTCGCTTGTGTTCGCACAAAAATGGAAGCAATAGTTGTCAATGTTCTCGCGCCATATGTAGACAATTCTACTAAATCAGAGCTTGAACAAACTAGATTTGTCTCAGTATATGTTGATGGATGAAATCACAAAGACATAAAATTGTTTCCTATATTGGTTCGATATTTTCACCCATCCACAGGTGTACAAGTGGAATTACTTAAACTTTACCTGCAGAAACGTCAGAAATAATAACAAATTACTTAATCAGGGTTCTTCAAAATAAGAACATTACTGATAAAGTTGTGGGGTTTTGTACAGACAACACAAATACTAACTTTGGTGGGTCTGCTCGAAAGGGTACTCGAAAAGTATATTTCAAACTTAAAGACTCTTTGAATAAAGACGTTATTGGCATTGGTTGTACAGCCCATATAATTCACAATGCGATCCAAACAGCTGCAGAGAACTGCCTATAGATGTTGAAGGTATAATTGTGAAAGTATACATTCATTTTTATTAATATACAGTACGGGTAGAGAAGTTTAAGGAATTTTGCGAGGAAGCCTCTGTACAAAATCAAAAACTCCTAGGCTACAGCAAAACAAGATGGCTTGCTTTGATGCCAGCTGTGGAGTGGGTGCTCCAGCTCTTTGTGCCTTTCAAAGAGTACTTTTTTGACCAACGAAAAGTGCCCTAGACTATCAAAGATTTTTTTGAGAACCCAGCTGCAGAACTTTGGTTAAATTTTATTCATAGCCAGTCAGCGATTTTTCATGATGCAGTACTAAAGGCAGAAGGTCAAAATATCAGTGCAGTTGAAGTTGCATTGATTTTAGCTGATTTGAGAGAGAAATATGTTGAGGGTAAGAACAGTTGGTTCCTTCCAATGTCAGTTAAATCTTGTCTGAAGAACAATGAGGAAGTGCTTGATAAAACTTCTATTTTAAATGCAATACAGGTGTTTTATGAGACATCTGTTAGGTGTCTTAATGAATGGGCTTGCCACTTCCGATCCTTGGAAACCTTGTCTTGGTTTAGTTTGAGAGAAACACCAGCATGGGAGTCGGTGATAAACGGAGTAGAAGTGTTATCAAACTTGATGAAATCAGTCATTATTGATGAAGTAAACTGTCTAAAAAAATATGCCACAAATGAAAAGTCAGAATGGTGAGAGCTGAAAACTTCGATCGACCCAAGATGGGTAGAAGTATTCCTCCATTTTGAACAAAAGAATGTTCCTTACGAAAACTTGCGTTACATCTCTGAGTTGCTTCTGTGTCTGCCAGGAACTAATGTTCCAGTTGAACGAGTGTTTACTAACATGAACAATATATGGACTGAAAATAAATCTCAATTGAACGCTCTTAACTTTAAGAGCAATGCTTATGCTGAAGTATAATGTTGGACTAACTTGTGATAAGTTTTATGACAAAATAAAAGGAGAACCAGCTCTCTTTAAAGACATACATTCATCAAAAATGTATGCCAATGAGTGAACGTGTAGGCTAGTGGACATACTGTACTCTTGTTTTTATATTGAAATGTGTTGAGATTGCATTGACAATTTAAACTTTACCAATTTGCCAATTAACCTTTTTACAAGTCTGGTAAAAGAAGATGTTTGTTTCACAAACTTGTCTACATAGTTTTCCAATTATTTTCTCCTCGAGGTTGGACAGTACACTTCATTCAGTTGATTTTATTGTGTAACTTACAATATTTTCGAATGTTTAATGTGTATTTTTGTTTGTTTCATTATTAATAAATTAATTTAACTGATAGTCCGATTAGTGTAATTGTGCTACTTTTACTAGCTGAACAGTAAAGTTTTTCCTATGCTTATTTCTTTAAATTTAAGTGCTAAAATAGATAAAATATTGAGTTTAGGACGTTTAGTTGTGTCAATACAGAAAATATCTTTCACGGGGTATCGAAGGGGGGACCCCCTGACCCTCCTAATGTGTGTCCCGCTTTGAGGTTATTACAAATATGGTCACCTTAGGTTAGTCAGACATATACTTAAAATACTTCATATCACTAATTAAAACTACATTATTTTTCGATGCAAACTTATGTTTTTGCTTCATCAGGTCTCTATGTTTATGTATACGTGTCCGCTCTGTCTCAATGGTGTCATGAATGGGGACCACATTTCAACCTGTCCTGAACTGGACGACCAGCTGTACAGAACCAGTCATTACTGGGAGGCTCGACGCCGAATGGTTCAACAGCCAAGGGCGGGCATTGGATAAAGTAAAGTAAGTATGTTTATGTTGCACTAAACTAACCTATAATTTTTACCTTTATTTCCCTACCCAAGTCATGAATATCTTACAATAACCTATCACAATAATATCTTATTTTTATGAACTTTAAACATTGCTTTCACCCAATCTAATTTTTTTCCAGATGAGCAAAACTGTTGTGGGATGGATATTTCTAAGTTAATTTTTAATAATATAAATGACTTGGCGATGTTTGTAAAAATAAAAACATTACTATGAAATAAAACTTTTCCAAGTGTATTTATTAAACATCTTTCCATGTCTTATATATATCTTTCTAATTTTGTATGTTACTGTCCATGTTGACATATTCAAATATGTCCACATAGTTGTTAACAATGCCTTTTTATATATACAAGCACTAATTCCTCTCGGTGTTTTCTGGTTAGAACTATGTAATCTTCTTCGTCCCAGTTATTATGTTCTGATAAAAACGGCTTTTTTTAAAAATATTTATCAATAGTAGCTGAGGGAAGATCAAGTTTTCATACCTAATTCATTACTGAAACAGAATCTCTAAAGGAAATTAGACCTTTTAAGAGCAATTATTTTCTACTGGTGATAAAGTTTACATTATTATCACGTTCCAGCTAGCATTCCGGCACTCTCTGGGTTCCTTTACGAGGCACAGAGGGCATGCTGGTGCGCTCCCAGCTTATTTTCTTAGAGACGGTGAGCTCACCGGCATGCTCACTCCCAGGCTAATTGAAACTTCTCTAGTGTCGATACGTGTTTGTATAAAGGTTTGATTTTTATGTCAGTGCTTCAGAAGAGTTTGGAGATCATTGTTTCTGCGTCATTTTAAATCCAACCATTCCAAGTTAACTCTTGATGCTTCAACTGAAACAATGCTTCAGGGAGTTTTATGAACAGATTTAATTTGGTTTAACTTTTATATTGTAATGTTTTTTTTTTTTTTAGTTTGAACCACTTAACACGACAAGATATGGGGTAAAAACAACTATCATAAAAATTAACTAAGCTTTCTGAACTAACGCAAGAATAAACGATAACTGCCCTATTAGAATGAATGAACCGACTTGAAGTGTGAACAGACTATTGTAAATATGAGTCATTGACAAAATGCTTGGACGCCCGAAAACCTAATGTGTCAACATGAGATTGTAGTAAACAAATGTCAGCTAATCTCGGCTATAAATAATCTTGTACGTGACATATGTATTATCTATGTCTGTTTACATTATCGATCTCTATGTCTTTGTGAAACACATGGCACAAACAAAAAAAACCATTCCGAGTTAAACGTTGAGTGTTTATTTTAGTATGAGTATATTTTAGTAGTAGAGTCTTGAGTTTTGTATGTAAATTACCTTTTTTCTCTGTCTTTTTTATTGTGTTTTATTATTTATCATACGGTAAATCATCATTTGTATTTCTTTTTTTTAATTGTGACCCGATAAATAAAACAATATTTTAGTGTGTAATACACTGTTCTGATGTCCCCAATAAACATGTATATGTTGAAAATTATAGTTATTGTGATGAAACAACGGGCTCGATAATTAGAAGTTACGACAAGCTATGCAACCCGCATAGCGTTCCACTGCTATTAGAGGTGGAAGTTAACGAAAAACAGACAGTCGTTTGATGAGATCACCAATATCGCCGCCGTGCTGAAAGTGTTATGCACTTTCTGGTTTTTTAAATTTCCTGTTCCATTTGTTGAAGTTTTCCATTACATTTTTTACAGATAGAAGATTAGTTGTACATTTGGCCAAAAATTTTAGTATTTTTTTACCAATGTAGATGAGCTGGACATTTCATCAGATGGTCGATAGTGAGAACAATTTAGTGTTTTTGTAGAACTTGGTTTATTCAACTTAAGTACAAAGTCTTCAAAAATTGTGCTAGTCATCTAAGCTTTTTTTTGTTACAGTTGCAATCAAATTCTGAAGATAGCATGCAATCATCTCAGTGTTTTACTTTTCCCTGTAACAAGAGGTTTTGATTTTTTATTTCTATTCATACATGTTCATATCATGACGTTCACTCGTTCCTTGCTATGCTTTTCCCCAAAACATTTATAATTTTTGAATGTTATTTTTTTGTCTAGCAAACATTTTAAAAACAAACCTGTCTTATCAACATTGAATAAATTCTTCGGTTCATATTCTATCAGAATTTTTTTTTCTAACGCTATTTCATATCAGATTATGCAGTCATCTTTGTTCACTTTCACCAGTTGTAGCTATTTACTCGTAAGCTGGTGCTCGATCGATCGATAGAAAACAAAAAGCCGGCCCTATTAAAAAATGTTGGTTTTTGTAGTGTGTTGCATCAAAGTCCATTGCTGGTGTTGCAGTAGTTTAGAAAACTGATGTAACTAAATTTGTTCAAAACTTTATGTAAATGATCTGGTTAATATGACAAATCAAATAATATTTATAGCTATCTTTTGCCCTTGTCAAATCTACATTATTGTAATATAAATATTATACCTCATATTATATCTGTGGAGTGGTCTTTTGCTTCCTCTACCTTTCCCCTGCCTATGCCTGCTCTTCGAAGACTCGCACCAGCTTACGTGCGAGCAGCTATACAGTTTTTTGAACAATTCCATACTATGGTTTGGCGACCAGACTAAAAGCCTCCGGACGAAAAAGTATTAACTGCTTTATAAACAATAAGATATCCCTTTTGATTGGAAGATCATGTTGAAGAAAAGACAATTTGATTGTTTGAGCGATGTGAGACATTTTATGAACAAGAAAATTTAAGTATAAAACTCAGATAAAAATGTTTTTAATTAATAAAATCCAATCCTTTAAAGGATAGGAAAAAAAATTGTTAATATAGGTAGAATTACAGTAGGGTTTCATAAAACCCCGTAGCACATGATATAGACGAAATATTATGTACCTGAAGTAAACCTACTCTATCAAGTTGTTAAAGGATATAACTACAATTTTCACCCTACTAATTGTTAAAACCCTAGATGTCAAACCATGTGATGATGACATTCTGTTATAGCATATAGGTTCAATTTGTTGGGAATAAATTTTTATTTAGTTTTGCTAGTTGGAATATAATTGAAAATGAAGCAAAAACTATTACAGGGCGGTAGTAAATTTTAGCTGAATTATTGACTATATCTATTGACTTTTGTGCCATTATACGTATAATAACAGTGAGGTGACCTCTGTTGATCTCCTTTATAAATTCATGTCACATCTGTTCAAACATTGGTTTTAAATCAGAGTTTAAATGCCCAAGTACGAATTCATAAACTAATTTTATAATTGAAAATGTAATTATTTTCATATTAACCCTTTGATTAGCAACATATTTTTGAAAATTTTGTTTCCAACTTTTATTTTTCTCAAACTTTTGAAATTATAGTAATATTTTTTTCTTTACTTGTTTTCTCATGTTAACCAACTTTACCATATGTATACTGACAATTTCTTTGCTAATTTTTTTTTTTTTTGCAAAATACTACACAAACTTCAAAACAACCTGTAAATACATGGAAACATACAGACTTTGGACACAAAATGATGGTGACTATGTACTCCGTGTAGCATTTATTGTCCAGATAGATGCAAATTTAACCTAGAATACAGCATAATTCACAGGAACACAAACCGTAAATATACGGCAATACTAAACTGAGAAAAATGGTAAAACTTACACATATGGGACTGGTCCCGCTGGCCGTTGCGTGATCTTACTGGTACGTGAATACTAATCAGAGAGTTAACAAATCATATTATTTTAGAGGTTGAGTCTGAACTTGATAATTTAGATTACACAGAATTAACCCCTAATAGACAAAATAGCAGAGCAAATAGCCAAGAAAAGCACAACTCTCCTGCAACCAGCCTAATCTGTGACATCATATAGGATACAGGTAAACACAGCAGCTAACAGACAATTTTTGCTACTGGAAAAGGTGGGTACAGTCTGCCTCAAACGGTTGATGTGGCGGCTTTCTTTAAGGCAATAAGCCAATTATCTAATAGCATACCTACATCTCATACAATACTACCATATCAGAATTCCTGATATGTAACTACTAAGTCATGGTATGGATCTTAGGAGAACTTTAGTGTCATATAATCAGCAGCCCGTCCCTTAAAAAAAATTTGTTTTCACCGCTGATCATGAGAGCACTTCTGGAACAGGTGACACACTTTTGTAGAAGAGCAAGTCCTCCAAATTGAATGAGGATTGCATTGAAAAATAGTCTAAGAGTGTAGCTTTAAAATGTATATAACAGTTTTTTTCCTTCACTTTGTTAATTTTTTTTTACCAATTGTCTGTTACTCTCTACATGACTTTCGAATCTTCAAGTGTTTTAAGTACATTATCATTATTTTATTAAAATAAAAGGCAAAGTTTAATTGGTTTTAAATATTTAATACTGGAAGGCCGACCTACTGGCCAACTGACATCAGAAAACTGCCGGACTTGATTGACTTTTTTGTCGGAAGAGGGCTTGCAGGGTACTGCATTAGGACAGAAAGCTGTGGTGATCTCAGCTCTGACCACACACCGGTCATTCTATCAATCAGCGAAAAACTCTTGTTACGACAAATGGCTCCTAAGTTAACAAGTGAAAGCACAGACTTGGAGAGCTTCCGGCTGGAGCTGGAAGATAAAATCGAGCTTGCTGTGAAAAAAAAAAATTTGGTTCGAAATTTCTGACTATAGAGGAAATGGAATTATTTAATTTCATTATATCATTACAGGTTTATACTAATTATTGGATTATTAATTCAAATATTTACATTAAAACTATTGACTTGGTGTTATTTTTCATACGATGTATTTAGTACTAACTTGATCAGAGTATTACATTTGAGATTCATTTGTCAGTGATTTGAGTCAAGTACAGCAGAGTCTCTATAATTCGAGGTAGATGGCATGGAGACCCCTTTGGATTTACACGGTAATATGTTCCTATGCATTAGAAAAAAATAGGAGTTTTTATGAATCCTAATACTATAATTTAAAAAACACTAAATAAGATTATAGAACGTTATATGAACTTCTAAACTTGGAAGCCCAACTCATTTCTTTGTGTACCGTATTGATATAAACATTTCTTGGAAGCCCGGCTCATTTTTTGTGTGCATACTATATGGTTATAAACATTTTGTAGAATCCCAACTCATTTTCTTTCCATACCAAACTGATATAAACATTTCATGGAAGCCCGACTCATCGTTTTCTTTCAAATAGATAAAATAAGCACAAATAGAAATAGGTTCGAATATAACGGAAGCTCGGGACTGTATTTCGAGACTACTGTATCTCACTATTAGAATAGTTATTAATAAAAATTGTATGTACAATGAAATAATAAAAATCATCAATGAAATTAAACATTTATGAAACTTCGGCACTTGTGTATTCCTTAGGGCTATCAGCATCCTAAAGTAAAATTTTCTTAGAAAAAAATTACTATAATTAAAAATATTTAACTAAGTAAATACATAGGGCTTAATTGCTGACACATTTCCTTCCAAAGTAAGCCTTATGTATTTACTTAGTTAAGTATTTTTAATTATAGTCTAATCAGTAAATTCAAGATGATTACATCGAGCAACTTTAAAAAAAAATCAAGTTATAGGTTCAGTATAAATACCTATGACACAATGATATAAATTAAACATTATTTACCTCAAGCAAATAAGATATAATTATATTGTAAACAAAATGTGACAATTTGATAACATTCACATAAATTAAATACCATATTTAAAAATTTTTTATATAACAAAAGAAGATTATTGATATCTGAATATAACATAATTCATGTATTTTCTCAATTACTATAATACTATCAAAATGATTAATAGTTATTACAATAATAAAAGTAATTTGGCATTAAGAATTCAAATGATTTCGAAATATAATTTATAAATTGTTTATAATAAATTTTAATGTAAATTGTTTAAAATTCAAGCAAAAGATATTTGAGATAATTGATAATTTTTGAGAAAAGCAAAAAACGTATAAAATGAAACACATTTTCAACTTTGAAAAAATTATATCATTGTTTTTTAAAGGTTAGCAAAAAGCTTACATATTTTTTAAAATTTCATTAAAATATTAATAATTTATGATCAAAATAAAGTCCTTTGTTTTATTATTTACAACTGACTTCATTTAGATGGATTTCATATTTTTTAATACGCAAACTATTATTTGTAGTTTTTTATTTGCAGTAGCAATAATTATATCTGAATAACAATAACAACTTTTAAATTATTTAACTATAAAGTTGTTTAACAATTTACTTTACAATTTACACTTGAACCAATATAAATATTAATGTTAGATATTTCCTTCTTTTAGACATTTCTAGTCTAAATTGTGAAATTGGATTTCCTGTACTTAACAACAATTGTAAATTAAATTTTATATCTTAATAGTAATTATATATGTTTAAAATTACTCTGTAAACTTCTACCAATATTAAATGTATTTTCCACAACTTGTAAACTGAGTATAAAACTGTAAAAATTATATCACATGAAAAATAATGAAATTGAAGACACACCAACAGCTACAAAGTTATAAAATAAAATGGTGTCGTTATTCCACATTCAACAACAAATGAAATGTAAGAGAATCGTGATCTAACAGATTTTGTATAGGCTTACTATTAAACCTTTTTTGAAATATCCAAGAAAACTATATAACTATTCTATTTGTCAATCATAAGTAATTATTGCGTAACTGAAAACTTTTAATTTGCTTATTATTTGGGAGAAAACTTTTAACTTACTACTGACACATTTCGAAACACGTCAGCAAGTAAGTTGAAACTTTTTCACTCAGATACACAATAAATATTTCTGATTTATTCAGTCATTTTAAGATGATTACAACAAGCAACTTTTTATTTGATTATTTTTCATTTATGTTATTGTCTATTACTTTATAAAACACCTCATGATTTTTTGTATCTCAATTTTTAGCTTTGATTAAAATTCTGACAGAAAAATTAAATATCTGTTGCTTAAAGTAGCCCATGTCTTGACTTACAAGATGATAATTACTAAATATTAGCCTTTAAATTTTAACCCATACACAAAAATCCATAATTTCTCCAAGCTGAGCTATTACTCCTAATGCTTCTCTGAAATAAAGCTGGACATTGGTCAAAGTTACAGAATTGTAGAAGCTTCAACTAGCATCAGTGAAGATCAACTAGGGTATATCCCTAATAATAAAGAACATGTGACAAAATTAGTGTTTTGACAATGTAGCACATTAAAGTAAAATTTTAGAGAGAAGTGTACAAGTTTTATTAGTAAACATATTTAGAATATGTTCAATGTACCTCATAGATTAGATAAAAGGACAAAACTTAATTTAATAAATGTCTTTCAACAGAAGATTAGTTTAGTAATGTCATCAACTCGAATACATAAGCAAAATCAACATACTTGCAACATCACATTCACAGAATACAAAGAAAAATTACACACAAATGACAGTTACAATGTGCGGCCAATTTCACATTAATTGTTTACTTTACCATGACGTCAATGTCTTGAAAGATATTCCTGTTTGTATGGTGGAAGAACTGATTTCTAAAGCAGTGCTTATAAAAGTAGAAGAGTATATAAACTATATTTCACATATGATTTTTAAAAAAACAAAACATTTGTTAACAAATAAACTGTTGGTTACTATGATTTCAGCATTTATGATTCATTTACTATAATTTCAGCATTTACCTCAATTTTGGAGGACATGCAAATTATCAATAATAACTAATAAATTTGAAACAAGTAACTAAATTGTCTCAAAATAACTATTCCTGTGTAAATATTCTATTATTATTATTACCAAAATTGGTCCAGAGGAATTTTTAGTAAATTTCGTCGACTAATAATGAATAAAAGATTTTAATGTGAACCTGACCAAAACAATATATTGTGTTTAACATTTTTTCTTATTCTAAGTAACAAATTTAAAGGAAATTATTTCTTGAATATTGGTAACTACTTGTACAGGTTGCGGCAGCATAACTTCCTTTTTTTAAATGCTCGCCATTTAAGAGCGCTAGTGGTCTCGTTCAAGAGGGGGTACAGTAAAGTGGAATAGTGAGGAGCGTGCCTTTGCCGTTTAGGCCTACTTTTCAAGCAGAGTTCGATTATTGCACCACAGCGCGCATTTCGGAATCGCTTTAATTTAGCCTCGTTGGCTCCCGTCCCAGACCGCAAATCGATTGTTACATGGGTCACTAGATTCAGACAAACTGCAAGTGCGACAAAAGCAGGAGTCCCTCGGCCCGTTAGATCACCTGAGAACATTGAAGCAGTGAGAGCGTCAATGTTGTGATCACCACGGCGTTCTGCGCGCAAACACGCATCTGACCTTGGACTATCCGATCGTTCTGTGAGAAGAATTCTTTCCTGATGATCTTCATTTTCATCCCTATAAGATGGCGATAGTGCAGGAACTTTCAGAACGTGACTTCAATTCTCGGATGAACGCCTGTGAGCTTCTTCGTTCCCGAGGGTGCTATTGTTTTTTTTAGAGATGAAGCCCATTTTCATTTGTGTGGCTGACAACAACCCTTGAGAATTGCATCAAAGGCCTTTGCATTCACCCAAAGTCACAGTGTGGTGTGCAATTTCCTCAGCTGGAATTATTGGTCCCTGGTTTTTTGAGGAAAATGAGGTTACAGTGACAGTGAATTCGGACCGGTAAGCAAACATGCTACAAAATTTTTTTTTCTCACGGCTAGAAGAGTTGGATTTGGGGGACACTTGGTTCCAACAAGACGGTGCAACAGCACACACTTCAAGAGCATCGATGGCTGTTTTAAGGGAACACTTTCCAGAGCGCCTTATCTTAATTAGAGGCGATTTGGAATGGCCGGCACGCTCTCTCGATCTGTCCCCTTGTGATTTTTTTCTATGGATTTTTTTGAAATCCCGTGTTTATGTGAACCGTCCAAGAACCCTACAAGATTTGAAGACCAACATCCAAGAAGAAATTGGCAACATAACATCTGCTACGCTAACAAGAGTCATGACAAACCCCAGAAATCGGTTTACGCAATGTATGGAGAATGAGGGACGTCACCTAATAGATTTGATCTTCAAAACAATGTAAATAAAAACTTTAGATATGTACCTACATTATAAAAAATAAATAAATATTTTCAGATGCATACAATAGTTATGCTACTAGTCAATACTTATTGAGTTTTCAAAAAAGGAAGTTATGCTGCCGCACCCTGTATATTAAAGATATTAATCTCCTTCATATAAGTAAATATAACATTTAAAAATAAATACTCTTAATTATTATTGCTAGCTACCTTCAGTGTTAGGTTTATATACATAATGAACATACCTAATTAATACAATAATACAGTATTAAGAACTCGAACTTGCTAGATAATTATTGCTATTTTACAGTTCTATAGAAACAAAACAAAGTTGTCTGAAAACACATTCACTGCTATTTATATCAATTGGTACATTTTGGCAAGCACAAATTTCTCTCATTTTTTCAATTGTATCACATTCTTCTTATGTATATCTTGTACAAATTTTCAATTCTTGATAAAATACGTTTTTATTCATCCATTCAAGTTCAAATACATGTTTTTTAACCTGTAGTGGATGAAAATTGATGTTAATACAGTTTTTTAAAATATTTATTCATTAATTAAAATTATAATAGTTGATGTTTCAGTCGGATTCAAACTGAATTACTACACGTTTGAAATCCATCCCTTTGGCACTGAGCTAATTTTCCCATAGCTAGAAATATTTTACTTAAAGATATATTAGTAAGAGAAATAATTGCAATAATGAAGCATTACAAGGGGTGAATAGAATGAGAAATTATAGACCACCATCAGCTTCATAAATTATAAACAAAAAAGCGAATAAACAGTTACAAACAAAAAAATAGTTCAACACCATACACTGTAAAGAGAGGAAAATTAAAAGGAAATTTGCTTCTTTTTGCCACTTAATATTATTATTCTGTCATACGTAAACAGTATTTATATTAATTGTAATTATAAAATAAAATGTAATTTAAAAAAATAAATTTTATATTGTCTCCTATCATTTTATACATCTAGCGGTTATCAGCCTCATCATTGTCATTTGACACCTAATGTTCAATAGTGTTAGTCTTTTTGTTTTTTAAACAAATAGATTTTATAATAAGTAATAACAATATCCTAGTACTTCTCATAATGCTAGTCATCTGACCATAACACATATGCTTATTTAAAATAATATTACGGCATTTGCAGTACCATCATGTTTAAAGTCAACAGTGAACATGTTAAAAATGTTTTGTTTCAAAAACATAATTAGAAAATAAATGCTGCAATTCATATAATAATCTGCAAATAATTTTTTTTTTACATTCAAGTTAAAGTTATAATTAGTTTTCCCCCACAACGTTTAAATAATGAAATTACTAAAAAGTGTTTACATTGAACTTTTATTCTTTTTGTTTAAATCTTATTGAACAAATCTATTATACTGTTTTACAATTACTATCATAATAAAAATAAATTAAAAAAAGATATATTTAGAAATATCAAAAAAAGATGTATAAAATATTTATTACTATTTATCTTATAAAAACATGATATAATTGTTTTTGAAAGTCACATTTATACTTACACTAAATGAGGAAGACTTTGATTATAGCTAATAACATTAAATATTTTGTTGAAGATTATTATACAATAGCTAGATATTTGCAGAAGTATTATAAGAATTATTTAAATTGTTTATGTATAGAAGACATTAAATCTCATATTTGGTATTATATTCACATTTTATCTCAAATTTATTATAGCTTATTACAAAAAGTATGAATCTGATAATATTAATTAAAAAAAAGTATTGTTACTATTTAATATCAACCAAATAAACAGTTTTATGTTAAATACAAAAAAAATGTCTCAGAGTTTTAATTCCTAAAATAACAACAAGACCCTTAAACTAGTAGCTCAAGTGGATAGAATCAAATAATATAAAATAATATTAGTTGTGATAATATTTTAAAAAATTTATAATAAAATACAGTAGAACTACAATTCAATACCTTATTTCAGAAACCAGGTTCAACAATTTTTTGTTGTTCACTTTTGCCGTAAACAAATATTGGAAGGTAACCTCAATGTTTGGTGCAGAAAGCAGTCATCTCCAATGCCCCACTATTAGTGTAAAAAGGCCTTGAAAATCTTATTTAGTTCAGAAACTCGTCAAGTAACAACACAGTGGCTTTCAGTGGTAAATTTCGTTATTCACGCCTGAATGTCTGCCACCATTTGCTTTGTTTCTTTTAGTTGCAAGTCATTGTTTGTGCACTAATGTATTCTCTGTTTTATTACGGTTCTAATAAATTGTTGTATTAAGTTTAGTGGTATCTTGAGTTGAACAAGAGTTCTGATGAAGACCCACCAGCCAAAAGGAGACGATGTGTTTCACATACAGAATAATATCAATATAATATTCGAAATGCTTGTGGAAAGGCTTACCTTTTGTTGTACAACAAAAATCAGTTCCTGGAGAACTCATGTGCATTTGTAAAGGAAAATTCCATTTAAACATTGATAATAAAAATAAATTCAATTAATGATATCTGGAATAATTTTTATAAATTGGAAAACGAGAATACATGATATGGTTTTACAATCATTAATTAATTGAATCAAGGCAGACTGTACGAAGAAGAACAAAAAACCATGAGAGGCTATATGGTAATGTTAGTTCCAATTGAGATCTTGAGAACACATCTCTTTTAAGAAAAATTACTTCTATATTTATTATATTAAAATGAATGTAAAGTTAGGTTTTCATTAAATAAAAGTATGAGTTCTAGTGCTAGGGAATTTTTGCAGAAACCTGTTATGTGTCAAAACAATTTTTTTTCTCATAGCAAATAATGATGTACGAGGAATTAACAGTACTACTGGATACAATATTAAGATAAGTAATAGCCTAATTTAATTTATATAAATATAATTACACACTAAGAATAGAAATTGTTTTTGTTGTTTTCCAAATATTTGAAAATGTGCACAGCGGGTTTTGGTAATAGAAAATTCAATTATTCAAACTCTGATTAACCAAATAGCTTTCAGATTTTCAGAAAAAAAATTAAGACAAACATACTGCAAAATGATTTAAAAATTGGCCTTTTCTCTTAGAAGCTAGCAAACATTAATTTAATGCTGAGTCACTGTCTCAGTTCAATTCTGTGTACAATAGTTGACTGTCGTCCGTCACCAGGTGCCCGACTGTCACTATTTGTTTTGATTAGTCAGTCAGGGTGTCTTTGATTTGCGTCGGCTTGTTGTTTTGTTTGTGAGTGTTTTACATTCATCATGACTTCTAAAAGAAATCAAGCGGTCTTATAGTTTGCGGATAAACTAATTAGAGATCAATCAGGTAAAAATGTTACTGGTAAACGGCTTAGATATACAGTGTTAAACAATCAACAATTTCACAAATTAAAAGGAGCAAACCTACACTTTTAAACTTTGTGTCAAAGCTTGAAAATGAAGATGAATGTTCTTCAAGGAAATTAATGAAAGCAGCAAATAATATTTTCTTTCAGCATACTTTCCATGTTCGGATAATCAACGCCCAACTGTTTTTGTTCTATAAATAATGCAGTAGTCTCACTTAGGTATAACGCTTCTATATAATTTAAATTTCCCACATCTAAAATTATTAATACAGTAAAACCTCTTTTATCCAGATCAATGTGGCGACAGCCTGATCCGGATATGGGAGGGTTTATGTAATTATGTATGTTTGTACTACATAATCACAACCATTCCAATTGGTAGTAGATGTATGATTGTTTTAAGTAAATAAGTTACTTTTATTGAAGATTGTAATTATATTTCAATAGCAATATAGAACTGTGCATACAATTTAGTTACATGCCTTTATGTATAGCACCTTAACCCATTGCAGTTTACGCGCCAGGTCAACTAGTAAAAACACCCGCCCCGTTAATGAATGTCATCTGTTTGATTGATTTGTTTCTTTCAAGAGAGTTTATTTACTGATTAGTCACCCACAAGGCTAGATGTCTGTGCTTTCTAAAAGATATTTAGAAACTCTACTACTACTCTTTACTCTAAAAAATACTTGTTACTCTAGAAACTTTCAGCATAAAGAAAGAAATTTATGGCCATTCAACTTCTGTCAGACATCTATACATAACTGATACAAACACTTGAACACAACTGCTGATGCCAGAGACTGGCCCGAAAAGCTGAATAAAGAATAATAGCAAAAGTGTAATAAAGAATAAAGACTATTTATTTTCATATTTCATCTGGATATCCAGAGGTTCCGGATTTGAGAGGTTTTACTATTCTTTATTGTAGTTTTTAAAAACCTGATGTTTTTTTTTTTAACAGAATGTTGCAGTCATATTTAGAGATTGTAGGTCATATAGTAAAATTAGGACAAAGTGTAGTTAATTTTTATAAAGAATTTGGATTTTTTGAAATTACAGTAGAGTCTCAATAATTCGAAGTAGATGAGACCGAGACCTCCTCGGATTACAGGGATATACGTTCCTGTGCATTACAAAAAATAAGTGTTTAATGAACCCTAATACAGTAATAATTAAGAATGTACAAAATCAGTTTATAGAATTTTATATGGACATTTACTGAAAGCCCAACTCATTTCCTTTGCATACCGTATTAATTAAAACATATCTTGGAAGCCCGACTCATTTCCTTCGCATACAGTACTGATATGAACATTTCTTTGAAGCCGAACTCATTTTCGTTGCGTACCGTATTGATATAAACATATCTTGGAAGCCTGGTTATAAACATTTTTTGAAACCCCGATTCATCATTTTTTTCAAATAGATAACATAGGCTCAAATTATCGGGACTCAGAATTTTGAGACTCTACTGTATTAAGAGATTGTTTAAAATTTTGCTTCACATGCAGTATTATGTTATACATATTAAAAGTTTATAAATATTTCTGGATTGCTGTTTAAAGGGCTTGAAAGATGCAAATGAGTTGTAATTCACCTAAAAACCTTAATTGCCCCGTGGACAGACTTTTTAAATTAGTATTGATCAGTTATTAAACTAAAACTAATTTTGCCTGAAAATAATTTTAATTAAAGGAATTTGCTTTTCACAAGGCTCAGGGACAGTTACTTAGGAAAATTTTGGGATGCAATAGAAGATTGTTTTTAATTTGGGATTTAAAAAAATAAAGTATATTAAAGTTTAGTACTTATAGGGCTACTAGTATATAGGCAGAAGGATTGCTAGGTAATGTAACTGAACGGTATAATTTTTATTTATGTTGTGTTAGAAAATTGGAAAGTAGATTTATCCAATGTTTTCAGATATGTGTATAATCATATGATGTCAGGAAAACAATTGGGCACTTGGTTTAAGAAAAGGAGGAAAGAAAGAGAAGAGTCAACAAAAAGGTTAAAGGGCGTTTTGAAAAATATTTTATTTAACCAAAAGACATATATCTGCATAGAGAGGAAACAGATAAAGAATCACCATCTGTTTCTGGAGAAGAAAGCCAGCTCCAACCTCAATAATGTCATTGAAATTGACGTTACTGGTGCAGCCAAGGAATTACAGCTTAGAAGCCCTTGCAGTTATGATTGAGATTATGTTGATACAACCTCTTGAGACGCTAAATATTAGTCATCATAAATTGGATTTTCATTACAGAAGACAGCTTCCAAGAGATGATCTGTACCGAGACTATCTTTGTTATTTAAAATATATCAACAAAGTCTTCTGTTTTTGTTATAAGGGTTTTTGGCATAAATGTCTCTTCTTCACTATAAAGGGCAAAAAATTTATTTTTGCTTGGGGGCCAAAAACCCTAGACCCAGTCATACCAAGGTTGTATTTGAAAAATATTCATTCACTTTCAAGCCGTTAACGTTTTGTTACTTTACATCTTTTTTATAAATACTGTGCCAGTACCTACTCTTTAGTGTTGATATGCCATTATATATTAATTTAACAAGTTGTAGTATTTTGTTATTGCCAAAAAATAGTTTGTATAAAAATTAGACTTAAAATAACAAAATTTAAAAATTAAAAGGTAACAAAATGAATAAAAAATTAAACTAATAAATCAAATGTAAATAAAAATAATCTTTTATTTTTATTCAATTGTTTACATATATTGATTTAAATACATCAAATAAAATAATCGTGTAAAATAAGAAACAAAATCAAATAAAACCGATGAAATTTTTCATAAATTTTTGAAAGTGTACACTTACAAATCATGGTAACTTACCTCATTAGAAATGAGTTTTTTGAATTACATCAATATGATGCACTTAGTAAAATATTTAACCTAGTCTCTTAGAAAATTTTCTCAATGAAAATTCCAAATAGGTTTTCAAAGGTCTAAATTAATATCTAAACCTCATTTAACCTAGTCTCTTAGAAATTTTTTTCAATGAAAATTCCAAATTGGTTTTCAAAAGTCTAAATTAATATCTAAACCTCATAAATTAACCAGGGTAATCAACTGATTTTCAAACATAAACACTTTTCAATAAATGTATCAGTTTTTGCTTCAATATAATATTGTAAATAAATAAAGACTATTTTAAAATATCTTAAAATTATTCTCTTTTACAAGTGAAAAAAAATTATAACTTACAAATTTAAATACAATAATCTGTCTTACAAATTAATACATATTTATTTTTAAAAGTACAGAATTAAGAGGGCGCAAGAAAGAATTAATGAAAAACAAAGTCACATGAACAAAACAAAAAAGCACATGAAAATTTAGAGAAACTGATGAAGATTGCCACGAGCGATTAAAAAGGTTATGGCTTAGTCCTTTTTTACAAATTTACAACAAAATTTAAGTTCGGATAGTCTTAAACTAATGTAAGGTTATTAATTATGTTTCACCAAACTCAATTGATTACAAAATTCAAGAGATGAAAATTTAATCACTAAAAATTATTTCCAAGTTACATAATTTACTGTAATGACAGATTTATAACTAAAATAAGTAAAACAAAATTTTAAAAAATTATACAACATTATATAAATAGATAATACCAATAATAGTTTATTTAACACTATAATAAATATTTTTATTTCAGTAAAAATAGTTATAACTTTGTAAAGTATTACCATGATTCTCACATGTTTTAAGTAGGAAAGCACATCTTCTTCAGGAATATAAATCAAGAACTTACTCTAGTAGGTTTTCTTTTTAATAAGTTTTAAAGTATTATTTTAAAATTTACCTAATATTAATAATTGTAATAGATATGAATATTCCAATGTAGTGAAGTGGCATATTTTGTCTCTGCATATTGTATTTCTACTAACTTTGTTTATTTAGTTCCTTGTTACTATTCAAATACTCTTACCCACTGAAGAATAATATTTGAGTGCTACATTCTATAATTAATGTTCTCAGAAAACCAGGAAAAATTATGTAAATTTTATTTTACAAAAAAAATAATAAATAGAAACATTCATCTTAAGTAAGTTGTATTGAACATAAAATAGATTATTAGCTGTATGTTCTATTTAAAGTAATTTATACTAAATATATTTCTCAAATGTTTGATTATATTATAATAAGTAGAATTGTATTTAATTTTAGTCAATGTTAAGAATTAATGTTTTAGAAACCTTATTCAAAATTTGATAACACACTTTAAACGAAATTGCAATAATAGCCAAATAAATATAATTAAGGATATTTGTTACTGCATTATAGTTATAGTGGTTAAACATCCTTAATACATAAAACATTGTTCTGAATTAACCTTTTGAACAGTTGACAAAATTGTTAATTTAAAAAAAATCATCTAAAAATTTGTATGTGGAAATGCCACTTTTAGGCTTTTACAAGTTGGGCAATAATCTGGGTTCATTCACCTTCCTTACTTGAAATTTAATTATCAACACCAATAAATTGTTTTGTTTAACTCTGGAAGTTTGTCAAAAATAAATTTTACAATAACTGTTAATGCAGTGACTTGAAATCTCTGTTTTCTATGCAGAATTTATAATTCAAATAACTTTTTCTGTAACAAGAAACTAGCTGATATGTAATAATACATCATGCCATTTGCCCCTACCATAGGTCTCAGAAGAACTGCACAGCCTGTAAAAAGAAACTAGTTGATATGTGGTTACAACAATCTTTGATTCACAATCTACCATACCTCCCAGAAGTACTGTAAAAAGAAATTTACTGATATGTGATGTTACCATATTCTTTTATTCAGTAGGCGATGATAACCTCAATAGGTTTTTCGCCTGGAAAAAAAAATCTTTTATTCAGTGTGCTACTAGAACTGATTTGTTTTTATAAATATGATAAAGGTAATACACAGTCACAAGGTTAATATAATACTACAGATGGCATATGGTGACAAAAGTTAGCCCAGCCAGTCTAGAGCATGTAACACAGATAAGTGGTGTCCAGCTTTTATCCTGGTTGCCCATCTTACATCCAAATTAAAGTTCATAACCTTTTTATATTACTAACTGCAAATTTTTCCCTGACCTGGTGACTGATTTTTAAAAATCAATTCACCACACACAAAAAAAACTATCCGATAGATCAGCTTTTGATTATAAAAAAATAATACATCTGTCCAGAAAATTGGGTGGGTAATGATTTTCCTTAACCACCTCCCCAACTCCGGCCATGAATATAAAGTAAAAGCACTGTCAAATGAGTAAAATGAAATTTGAAAAAAGACAAGACTACTGGCTGAGATAGAGGAGAGTGGCTTGGATAATAGGGTGGGGGGATATGGGTGTATTTTTGTGAGTATTAGGAGTTATAATGTCAAAAAGTGTGTGTGAGTTATAATGTAGTTGGGTGTTGAGTATGTGTGTAGGGTGTAGTTTGAAATGTTTGTATATCTGATATCGTTCGGTTATGTATCGTGGGTTATTTTTCTTCCATTTATGAAAATTTTTAAAGTTATATTTGTGTAGTTATAGTTTGTGAGATGTTTGGTGTAGTTTGACTGTGTGTATTGTTTGTTAGTGCTTTTGTGTGTTCTTAGTAGCGTGTATAAAAAGACCTCACTGTCTGGGTTATGTAAAAACTGGGGCACGAACTGCAAGTTAGTTTGTAAACACCAGCGGAGTTGTATATGTTGTTGGTTTTAAATTGTTTGTTGAAAGTGTTGTGTGTGGAATAGGCTATTCTGTTATTGTATTTTCGAAGTATGTTGCTTACTTTGTGGGTTTTAGGTGAACTGTATGGTATTGTTAAGTATTTTATGGCTTTGTTGTGTTGTGTATTTGTAATTGGGTTATTGAATTTAGGCGGTTTGGGAGAATTGGGTTTTTTTAGGCGGTTTATAATTTGTCAATCATTGTTGTGTTGTATCCATTGGTTTATGCTTTATGGTGTTTAATTCTTGATAGTGTTCTTCTTTTTCTAGCGGTGAGAAGGGGCAGTTGTGTGGTTGATAAATGGATGTATATGGATGTCTGTTTTGTGAAGTTTTGGCAGGGGGTTTAGTTTAGGAGCTATTAGTTTAATTTGTTTCAAGTGCCTTTTGGTGTAGTGTAGGATTGTAAGTTTTGTGTTCTTGATGGCTTCTTTAATTTGGGTGTTGTATTTTATTGTATTATATTGCAGGAAATGTGGAGGGAAAGTTTTGAGAAGTATGTATCAATGGATAGTTGATGCTTGGCTTGCAAAATTCATGTTTGTTGATTCCATTTTCACGTGAGCTACTAATTTTAAACTAAAAATACTTGTAAATATGTTACACACGCCTGTAGTAGCACTTACTTTTAAGTAACGTAATTATTAACAATAACGACAGCAACAAAAAAGTACATGATTTCATTCAAAATAACACCACTATACAAAAAGACAACCCAACAATAAAATAAAACACCCAAATTAAAGGAGGATTCAACAACACAAAATTCATTCAGTCAAGGTCAAATTTATTTATTTTTTAACTTAGTGGATGGCCCTTTATGTTAATAGAGTTGATTTTCAAATATTAATTCATTAATTAAATTTTATACTGAATTAATTTTACTTTTATAAAGGAGAAAAACATTCCAAAAAAGGGGCAAGGTATGCAGTATAGTTATTTAGACCCACAAGAATTTATTCAAACAATATATTTTGAGGGATCAATGATTAATACTGAATGTTAACAGGTAGATGTGCAATGGTGATGCAATTACGTAAGATTTGTAATGACCAACAGTCAACCAATGACTGCAGCTTAATTATATTATCTGCTTGGTTTTGTGTATAAATGTTACTAATATGAATATCTCAGAATTTCTCAAATTTTTGATGAAATTGAAAAAGGAAAATGTTTGTAGAATTTATCTCACGTATTGATATTGTCATTATATAGTTTTGGTGCTTGAATCAAGAGAAGAGAGGAAATGAAGAAGCAAATAATAATGAATGTCACTATACCAGCAACATAATAGTTTATTTGTAATCCTATTTTATAAATAAAGCTGTGTCAAACGTTTCGGGAATGGAACTACATCAGCTACATAGCAGTTCATTCTTTACATTGCTATCTGATTGACAAAGAAGGCATCATCTTAGAAATACAACAAATGTTTCTATCTTTCCTTCTATATAATGAGGATAAACCAAAATATTACATTAGGTCTGTCAGTTTTATATCTTATACACTAAATATGATTATAATCTTTTGGATCCACCAGAACCTTTAAATTTAATGTTAGACCAATATTTTGAAGTATTTTTTAATGTACTGTATACAAGGAGACCAGGATATTCAAGGCACCTTTCATTGAAGTTTTCACTTCAGCCATGTGCACCTATTTTTCCTTTGTTACAAAGCCAATATTTTTATTTTATTTTGTCATGCTTTATCTTAAAAATAATCATATTTACATATTGAAATATAATTTAAGTTTTGTCTTTTTAAAATGTCTATATATTTTAACATTGTTGGGATACAAAACACATTTGTTTATTGTCTACATTAAGTACATGATGTCACATTATAATATTATAATAATAAAACTCTAAAATTTTTTTCTAAACAATACAACTTTTAAAATAACATTCACTAAGTTATAGTCCATAAAGCTTAAACCCATTCATAACATAAATACATTTATTCAACTAAAAGGGAAATAATTCCATAGCTTGAAATTTAATTTGAAAACCACTTTATCTATTTCACAAATATTTTTGTATTTTCGAATAAATAAAGTACAAATTAGATAAACTAATCAAAAATAATGTTTAAATATTTTGTTAACCTTTTCGGTTTGATGGAATACTAAACATTTAACAATTTTACAAAGGCAATATAATTATTATAAATAAAAACCATAGAATATAGGACATTAATTTTATTTTTTATCTTTAGATGGTGGTGTTAATTTCTGTACAAGATTATCAATCATATCACTATCAACTAATCCGATAAATTTATCAATGACAAGACCATTTCTAATCGCAATAACAGCAGGAACTGCTTTTACTTCAAATGTATGAACTAATTCTGCATTTTGTTCAACATCTACGATAGCCAAATCGATATTGGCGGATTCTCCTACAAGCTCTTTAAGCCTAGGGGTTAGGATATGGCATGGCTCACACCATTCTGCATGAAAATTAACAATCACTGGTACAGAACTGTTCATTACTTTTTCCATAAACTCATCATTATCATTAACAGTAAAAGCTTTCAATGCCCTTTGTGTAAAAGACAAACTACGGTTGGTAACAGACTGTTGACGAATACAGGATAACATCGAATAAGCTAATCTTGCTTTAGCTGCCATTTTTTAAAAATAACAATTAACACTTTAAATATTATATATTAAACTACAAATTCCAACCTTTGATTACTTGAGGATTTTTCGGTTCCATCAAATGAATGAAAAGGAAACCAATAAATCCAGCAATAGAAGATATTCCCAAGAAGACAACGAGTAATATTCTCCAGATAAAAAGGTTGTCATAAAACTGAAAAAAAGATTTATTTTCAAGTTTATAAATTCCAATAAATATATTTCATTTCTAAAGTAATATGTATTTCAACATAAGATAAGAAAAAAATGTAGAATAGGATTAGAATGTGAAATAATTATCTTATACATATGTTAATATCAGTTATTAGGCTGCCTCCTATAAAAAAAACTTTGCTTATAAAGTAAGAAATTTACATCATTCAATTATCTTTATGTAAAATGCTTCCAGTAATTAAAAAATGGCTTTTAAATTTAATTACATTTAATATTTGTATTTTTAACTATTTGAAATTTAACAGAAAAATGTGATACAGGACAAACAATTGTCCCTTGTTACACAGAAGAATATTTTGAGACACATAATTGCTGCCATTATATACAGAAATATTAACTGAAAATTTCCTCACCACTTATCTACCAAAGTTAGCCACTGAATTTAGTTCATTAAAAGTTAGACAGTTCAAACATTTTCGTGATTTAAATAGTGTTGGGTAAATGCAGTTCCACTTTGATTTTTCACCCATGTTCTCAAACATACATTCTAAAGTAATTTAAAGTTAGAAATCCTAAATATTAGTCCCAATTTGGAAATATTTAAACATAACTTTAAAACTTTGATTAGCATTCACGTACCAATACGTGAGATAATGCAACAGCCAACAGGAGCATTCCCGTATATGTATGTTCTACAATTTCTCTCAGATTAGATTGCCCGTGTATTGTGCTGTATTCTAGTTTAAATATTTGCAACTATCTAGACAATAAATTCTACATAGAGTAAATAGTCTAATGTGACCATCTGTCTAGCTTTCGGCGGGACAGTCCCGCTATTTAGGTTAGGTCTCGCTGTTCCCAGATTTACTCGGGGAACGCTATTATGTCCCGCTTTGCCAGGATAAAGATAAACAAATAAACGTCTCGCTTTAAATATTATATCCCAAAATAAAATGTTCTTGACTGACTCTTTCAAAATATAAAAGCAACAAGGACATTGCATACACTTAAACCTATTGTTTATTTGGTCCATTGTAAATTATACCTGCATCGGGGAATTTTGTAGTTTTGGATTGGCAATTCTGCTAATTAACTAATCTGTCATCGTGTAGCATAGGTTATCTCAGTGACTGAGTTCGCAACTTTTTACCTTTGTATTTTTATGGGCGTGACCTATGGACCAGAGAGAGAGAGAGAGAGAGTGAGTGAGACACCTCGTCATCTTTGTTTGTATTCTAGTTCCTTCTGTATACACAATGAGAACGTTCCAGGGCCTTCTATTTGATAATAGGATATTCTAGTACTTTCCAAGTAAACATATCAGCAGTTTCTGTTTACATTCTAGTGTTTAATTAATTATTAATAGAAACTTCTAAAAGACTTTTAGTATATAAAAGGCTTCTGTTGTGTTAGTTTGAGTCAGTCTTAGTCGAGCAGTGTGACAGTCATTATCTAGTCTGTGGAACAGTATGAAAATTATTTCAGTGTTAATATGCCCAAGCGTGTGAGTAAGTTTATTGCGGATTTAGAGAAGGAATTCAAGTTTATAAAGAAAACTATAAGTGACTCTGATGTTCGATGTGAAGTGTGCAATGGAGAGTTTAGTGTTTCACATAGCGGTAGGTCTAATATTACGAAACATATAAACAGTGACCGACACAAGGGAGCTCTTCAATCTGCGTCCTCTTCAAAGGCAATAAGTACGTTTTATAAAAATGAAACAATTGGAGGAAAAGAAGTGGAAACCGTGGCAGCCGAAGGGACAATGTCTTATCAAACTGTTTGCCACAACCTAAATTCAGATCAACAGACTGTACTTCAAGGTTAGTGCAGAAGATTTTTCAGCCAAAATTCACTTGTGCTCGCACAAAAACAGAAGCAATAGTTGTCAATGTTCTCTCGCCATACGTAGACAATTCTACTAAATCAGAGCTTGAACAAACTAGATTTGTCTCAGTATATGTTGATGCATCAAATCACACAGACATAAAACTGTTTCCTATATTGGCCCGATAATTTCACCCATCCACAGGTGTACAAGTGAACCTACTTGAACTTGAAGCTTTACCTGCAGAAACGTCAGAAATAACAAATTATTTAATCAGGGTTCTTCAAAATAAGAACATTACTGATAAAGTTGTGGGGTTTTGTTCAGACAACACAAACATTAACTTTGGTGGGTCTGCTCGAAAGGGTACTCAAAATGTATATTTGAAACTTGAAGACGCTTTGAATAAAGACACTATTGGCATTGGTTGTGCAGCCCATATAATTCACAATGCGTTCCAAACAGCTGCAGATGAACTGCCTGTGGATATTGAAGCTATAATTGTGAAATTATACACTCATTTTTATTTATATACAGTACGGGTAGAGAAGTTTAAGGAATTTTGCGAGGAAGCCTCTGTACACTATCACAGACTCCTAAGCTACAGCAAAACAAGATGGCTTGCTTTGATGCTAGCTGTGGAGCGGGTGATCCAGCTCTTTGTGCCTCTCAAAGAGTACTTTTTGACCAATAAAAAGTGTCCTAGACTAATCAAAGATTTTTTTGAGAACCCAGCTGCAGAACTTTGGTCAAAATTTTATTCATAGCCAGTCAGCGATTTTTCATGATGCAGTACTGAAGGCAGAAGGTCAAAATATCAGTGCAGTTGAAGTTGCATTGATATTAGCTGATTTGAGAGAGAAATATGTTGATAGAAAGAACAGTTTGTTCCTTCCAATGTCAGTTAAATCTTGTCTGAAGAACAATGAGGAAGTGCTTGATAAAACTTCTATTTTAAATGCAATACAGGTGTTTTATGAGACATCTGTTAGGTGTCTTAATGAATGGGCTTGCCACTTCCGATCCTTGGAAACCTTGTCTTGGTTTAGTTTGAGAGAAACACCAGCATGGGAGTCGATGATAAATGGAGTAGAAGTGTTATCAAACTTGCTGAAATCAGCATTATTGATGACAACAAACTGTTTGGTGAAACTGTCTCAAAAAATATGCCACAAATGAAAAGTTGTCAGAATGGTGTGAGCTGAAAACTCTGATTGACGAAAGATGGGTAGAAGTATTCCTCCATTTTGAACAAAACAACATTCCTTACGAAAACTTACGTTATATCTCTGAGTTGCTTCTGTGTCTACCAGGAACTAATGCTATAGTTGAATAAGTGTTTAATAACATGAACAATATATGGACTGAAAATAAATCTCAATTGAACGTTCTAACTTTAAGAGCAATGCTTATGCTGAAGTACAATGTTGGACTAACTTGTTATAAGTTTCATGACAAAATAAAAGGAGAACCAGCTCTCCTTAAAGACATTCATCAAAAAAGTATGCTAATGAGTGAACGTGTAGGCTAGTGGACATACTGTACTCTTGTTTTTATACTGAAATGTGTTGAGATTACATTGACATTTAAATTTTACAAATTTGCCAATTAACCTTTTTACAAGTCTGGTAAAAGAAGACGTTTCGTTTCACAAACTTATCTACATAATTTTCCAATTATTTTCTCCTCGCGATCGGACAGTACACTTCATTCAGTTGATTTTATTGTGTAACTTACAAAATTTTCGAATGTTAAATGTGTATTTTTGTTTGTTTCATTATTAATAAATTAATTTAACTGATAGTCCGATTAGTGTAATTGTGCTACTTTTACTAGCTGAACAGTAAAGATTTTCCTATGATTATTTCTTTAAATTTAAGTGCTAAAATAGATAAAATAATGAGTTTTACACAAGTAGGACTTTTACTTGTGTCAGTTTAGAAAATATCTTTCACATGGTATCGAGGGAGGGACCCCCTGACCCTCCTAATGTGTGTCCCGCTTTGAGGTCATTACAAATATGGTCACCTTAACATAGTTGCCATTCTTTTGTTTCCAAAGTCTATAGGTTTTCCCATGAGTGTACAGATCGTTTTGAAGTTTATGCGGTATTTCACAATGAATTGGTATTTTACAAAAAAAAGATTAGCAGATAATTTTTAGCAAAGGAATTGTCAGTTAATGTAAGGTAAAGTTTGGTTAACATGGGAAAATAAATAAAATTTTAAAAAACAAATATCACTTTAAAAACTAGAAAAAGTAAAGAGTAATTAGAAAAAAGTGTAAATATCTTTCAAAACGGGTTTCTTTCAAATGTTCCTAATCAAATAAGAACTTATTTTTGTTCTTTGATCATTCTACTTTTGACCTGAACTGTTTTAACAAACTAACTATCGTATTTAATTACCTTGTTTTCAACCGATTTTTCAGATCCTCTAGGAATGGAAAGCAATCCCAGCATAAACAAAGTAGCAACTAAAACTGCAATAGATCCAATATTACGTTGAGTGCGTAAAGATATAAAGCATAACACAAAAGCAGAACTCCAAACAGCCAACAAAAGAAATGTGCCTACTCCTGTGCCGAAAAGGAGAGTGGTCATAATCTGTTAACAGAACATGTATATAAAAAATATATTTTTATATTTGCAAAAAGTCATCAGGAATACGAAAAGTTTTATAAAAACTTTTGCTCACGCCCCAAAATTTTGGGAAGAGCACTTCCCCACCCCATTCATAGGACTCGTAAACCGTTACTATTCAACATTTTGGTTTAATTTTTTTGACATAGTAACTCGCAAAATACCTCGATATATAATTAAACTTGCTGTTGAGTCACAAAAACTACAAATTTTGAAACCTCCTTTGTGCAGTAACTTGTTTTATTTTTAGGCCAAAGATAGAAATAAAAGGTGTGTAAATGGTCAATGCTATATTTTCTGTTACCTACGTGGAATAGTGTCTGTGATTATTAGTTTCGTCCTTTAAAATAATTTTGCAACTTACTATAAAAAAAAAAAATAGGAGTTTGTGTGCGAGTTTTATAATTCTATAAAGTTTGTTCACGTGGTGCTAATAGTGTTTTGTTAAAGTCGGGTTTTTCAAAATTTGTAAACAGCAAGTTTAATTACATTTCTAGGCATTTTGTGAATTACTCCTTTTTATGTTTGCCACAGAGGGGAAGGGATTGCTATTTTCCAAAATTATCAATTCTTTGGAGTTTGAGCAGAAATTTTCATAATTTTTTCGTATTTCTGATGACTTTCTACATCGACCTATAATTTGTTTTGCTAAAATTGATTATGTGGGAACGGGAAATAAATATTGTGATAAGAAAGAAGCAGTTAATTCAATCCCATTTTTTTTTAACCGAACCAGAAAAGTTCTTGAAACTTAATTTTAAAAAAGACTAAATGGTAAAAAGTAACAAGTCACAAATAAACAAAACAATTTTTTTTATCTGTTGTATTTTACCACGAAAAATAAAGTAATGCTAAAATTCAGGCAAAATGTTAAAACAACAGCACTAATAGCTGTAAAATCACAAATATTTTAATGTGATTTCATACAAAAAATGTTTATAAATTCATTGTTTCCTTTTGTCAAATGCAGCAATATTTTACAATACATAAGGTTAGAGTTTTAAAGTATTATGCTAAGGTAGAAATGGTTATTTAAAAAAACACAAGTTTTGTTAGTAAAGCTTGAAATCTGTTTGACAAAAAAATCATTTGTTTTTAATTTTGTTTAAAACAAAACCAGGCACTTTTATATTACTTTGTATCTGTAGTTCAATATAACTTTATAGTAATAAGGTAAACATAGTTAAATCCCTCAACAATTAATAAAACAATGTGTTTTTTACGTAAGGCTATGTTAATATACTGATATTTAACACACGTTTTAAATACAATTTATGGATTTTGACATTTAAAATTATTCATAAATAATTTTTTTATAACTAAATGAAAAAGATAATAGCAACCTTCTATGCTTATGACCACATTAAGTATGAAAACCATCCGTGAAATAAAGATATCAACAACCAAATTTTGAAAATGTTAGAACCGGAGTTAGCCAACCTAATTTTTTATACAGAGTTAAATAGCAGAAATAGGTATACAAATGTACTTTTAACTGTTAGAGTAATATAATTGCAGTTACCCTACTTTTTTATAGATAACTGGAAACCTATAGACGACATGGTTTAAACAGGAATTTTCCCAGTCTATAGGACTTATTACTATAGCATTAGACCATTGCTGAGATGGTACACTCTGGGTCTAACAGCTTCATTTAAAAATAATTTATTATATTTTAGAATGTATTGATTAATAACATGTACTACTGTAGAGTCAATATAGCTTAGACAAAACCTTGTAATATTGATATTTTGGTAATAATTCTGTTTAGCCACTAAAGCGATTTCGATCAAAAAATATTACAGGCTGATGCAAAAACTCATAACAAATACAATATTAATAATAATAATAACACTTCTGCTCTTTTCCCAAAAATTACAATTTTGGAAAAAAATTATTCCACTTATCCTCTATGGTCACCTAAAACCTTACAAAATCAATGTTTTACCTTGATTTTTTTTGAAGTTGAAACTAGCAAAATGTCTCAAAAAATTTATTTAAACTTACTGGTAACAGAACAAAAATTACAATTGTTTGAAATATCCCCTTCAAGAAAACACCATACACCATTTACATATAACAGGTTTTGGTACTTCGGTATCATATCTACCACCACCTATAGAGAATGTAGGACATTATTGCTCTATTTTATACTACATTGCTATGTAGCTAAATTAAAATATACCCATAGAGTATCCAGTTAGGATATATTTAATTGTAATTTTATACAAAATATAAACAGGTGACTGTTGCATCACCAGTAGGTTTAAATACTTGTAGACTGGTGACTTTATAAGTGTATTAAATATATGTATGCAAAAAACCATAAAAATTAGGCCAAAACGTTTCTCAAATATCTACACACGTAAGGTATGCGTGACGTCACTGTATCACTTCGCGGTCGATGCACAACTTAATGCTCTGCACTGAATTTTTTACTTCATATTGATAAAAAATTACTTTCCAAGGACAATAAAAAAAATTCTTGTGGATATTCTATTTGGTGGTTTTGAACATTTTAAAAAAATATCGTAGGTGGTTGTTAAATCTCACAATTACCAACTTTCCAAGTAACATTTGTAAAAAGTCTTGTGCATATCGTCCTATTTTGTGGTTTTGAACACTTATCAATATATATCTCAAGTGGCCGCTAAAACTCACAGTAATTATTAGGATCAGCAACTACCTCTCAGGTCGGGAAAATTTTTTTATTCCTGGTTAATCTGACGATGCTAAACACGAATCAGGGTTAGAATGCATAAGCTCAGCACCTTACGATATTTTGGGAAATTGTTCAAAACCACCAAATAGGACGATATCCACAAGAATTTTTTTAAAATTGAAGTGGGAAAGTTACTCTTCATTTCAATTTAAAGTACGGTAAAAAATTCAGCGCGGATGTAGAAGTTGTGAATGGGCGCGGAGTGATACAAGTGTTTCGTTACGACACAGTGCTGCGCATAAGGTGGTACGCAGCGGTACGTCACACAACCTTGTGTGTGTAGATATTTGGCTTAATTTTTACACATATATTTAAATATACTTATAAAGTCTCCAGTTAGGATAGATTTGATTTTAAATTTATACAATACTGTTTACCTATGTTAAAATATACCTAAAAAGTGTCAAGTCAGGTTAGATTTGGTTTTAATTTTATACATTACCTAAATGATTACATTTATACAATTCTATCCAAATCCATCCTGACTGGATACTTCATAGGTATATTTCAATATAAATATATAAAATTCACCTTCTTTGGCAGTAACAAAAATAATGGTTATCAATATAGCTTAAAGACATGTTTTTGTTACATAAAGTTTAGATTGCTAAAACACAAAATACAGTTGTGACATCACAAAGCATTTGTACCACTCCGCGCCTATTCCCAACTTCTACATCCGCGCTGAATTTTTTACCCTACTTTAAATTGAAAAAAGTAACTTTCCCACTTCAATAAAAAAAAAAAATTCTTGTGGATATCGTCCAATTTGGTGATTTAGAACAATTTCCCAAAATATCGTATGACACCGGGATTCAGCATTTTTACCCGAATCAGAAATTATTATTAATGGTAAAAGTAAATTAACATAAAATAAACTAACCTTAACTAGGTGCTTACTAACGCTCTGATCGCACAAAATTTTTTATTCTCATCAAAAAGACGCAAATCTTACCTAAGTAAACGAACTAAGTCACTTGATCCGCAAGATACTTTCCAATTGGACGACATTTGTCACGTGACTTCTCTGAAAAGGCGTGAATCTGTGTTATTTTTAGGGGCAAACCAAAATCAAGTTATAGTAGTTGTCATCTTGGCTATAGTAGTCATTGGACCTAAAGATACTTTCCGATTGGCCAACAGATGCCGCCTGACTTTGCAACCGAAAAAGCTTGTATTTCTTATAGTATGTGTGTGTGACGATAGACTGTGACAGATCTTGCCAAACATTATTTTTCAAAGCTTGTTTGTTTGATTAAAAGTGGGTAATTCAGGCTTTATGTTCACACAACATGCTCCCGACAAAGACAAACTGTTTGAAGTGTGATAAGATAGTGAAGATCACGGACGACTTCAAATTTAGGTGTGGAAGGTTGTTTCATTGCCAAAAATAGGCCAGAATAGTGTGGGTGGGCCAGTTCATTTTTAAGGCAGAACCAAAGTGAACCTACACTAACTTGGTGCAATATCAACCCACCAAAACACGTCTAAGGTAAGCATCTAGGTTAAGTGAAGTCAGGATAGGTTAGTTTATTTTATGTTTGCCATAAAAAATAATTTCAGATTCCTATTCAGCATTGTCAAATTGACCAGGAATAAAAACATTTCGCCGATCAAAGTGATAGTCTCTGATCTTAATAATTACCAAACTCACAATTACAATTTTTTTTGGCTAAAATCGATTACATGGGAAAGGGAAATTAATAGCCAACTAACAAATGTTTTAAATTATTTTAAAAAATCATGCTTTGTTATGACTATCTGTAATTCAATAGCATTTGAGCTTAAGTATATAAAATTGTAGCTTCATAGAGCCTTGAATGAGTAACATTTGACACACTACAAAATTGGATGTATAAGATTGACTGAACCTTGAGATAAAATTTGAACCTAAAGAAGAAGCTCTTCTTGGAAGTTTTAGAAACAAAGTTTAGTATATACTGTTCTTACACTAAAGTCAAGGTCAAAATACTGGCAAATTATTTATTGTCTAGAACAAAATGTTTCTAAAATAAGTTGAATTTTCTTTGATTTCAGATTAAAGAACAATTTCACATACAACTTCTACTTTACTTACAAAACGAATAGTACCATGGTCTACAAAATAAAATTCTTGCTAATTGTGTTCACAAAAAAGTATAACACAAAAATGTATTCTGTTTATGTCAATCTGAACAGAATCATCCACAAAGAATTCTAAACAGAACCATAAACACAAGTCACCAAATCAGGGTATCTTATCTTGTACAATACATTATTTTCCTATTTATTAATAACATTCTCCTTCTTGTAGTTATGTACTATAAAGTTCAATCTCGTCTATTTTTCTATTTCAGTATAGAGGTGGGCGAACTAGTTCATTTTACGGATTCGTTCTTTTTTATATAGTTCATTTTAATGAGCTAGTTTAAATAAACTACAGTTCATTTTTTTATTTTTGAAATAGAACTATGACAATAAACTGAACTAAGTTCCAGTATTGAACTAATATAAAGATAATAATATACTAATTAGTTAGCTCTTGGGGAAAAAACTCCTTATTTGCCAATTTACTATCATAAACATTATAGATTATATGTAAAAAAGAACAAAACATTAAATGTTTTTTTTTGCAGAAGACAACGATGAAGATCGGCACATAGCAATCGAAAACGTTCTGTAGGTTTTAACAAATTTACTAAATATAAAGTTCGGATAGTCATAAACTATTGTTTAAATGATTAATAAGATTAACCGAACGTAATGGACTACAAAATTAAAGAAAACATTGAATTATTTATAAATTAAAGATTATTAAAAATTTCATAAATTGTACATTAAAATTGTTTCTATATAACAAAAAAATCTATACAGTAAACTTCCATAGTTCGTCTTAAAAATTAAAAAATGAACTGTAGTTCATTAAAATAAACTATATAAAAAAAGAACAAAGCCATAAAGGAATTACTTTGCCCATCGCTATATCGAACTAATGTTGTAATGCTTTACAAGGTCGATGAAATCACTGAGGCAAAGAACTTTTAAACGTCTTTTAACATATAACATTGTACTATGCTTTCATATAAAGTTTTGATAACTTGTTGTTTATACACTTGAAAGTTTTTATATTAAAAAAAAGACAATTGATGAGTCGATTAGATATGTCCCGACAGCTATTTTAATTATAACCCTCAGGCTAGTGAACGTTTTTTTTATGAATATGTTAAATTTGAAACATTTTTATAGAGTTAGAGTCTAAGTTTGTTAACAATACAGCTCCCATAACTACTGTCTCATTAAATTGAAGTATGTCCTAATATAGTCAAGTGTCACATAGTATATATCCCAGTATATTTGTGCACTTTTTTTTTAGTGTAATCTGCAATAATTTAACTACAATTAGTATTAATTTTTCGTCTGTAAAAAGATATATATATATATATATAGTTTTATCAAATAAATGTATGTTAAGTAGATATTTCGTTATTCTTAATCCATTATATTCAAAAGCATATATAATTATTAGAGTATCATTTACTGGCCGTATGAGTTATTTCCACAGCCATTTTTCCCACCACTCACTAATCTCAATTGTTGGCTCTCATTTCTTTCTTACTGAAGAAAAATGGCGACCTTTGGAAGTGTTTGTAGTTATTGGAATTTGTTTCCACAAATATTAGGCGTTCGTATCGTTAAAGAGTTGTCGTAAATTTGCAAGTATTTTGGGAAGTAGCCCTTCTCAATATATGGACCAAATTTGAATTCTTTAAGCGTATAAACCTTGTAATGGACGGAAACCAAGCGGTGTTAACTAAGTCTATTACAAAGTATAATTTCTCTATTTGTTGCAATGCAAGAACGTTTGAATTCGTCTTTGTCAGCCAGTTTACTGCACGACAATATAAAAGTAAGTTTGTAAGTAATTTTAATGCATACGGACGTAGGCAATAATTTCCTTTCTAATATTTTTACATACACTACTAGAATGTATGGGCCATAATATAAGTTATCATAATCCCTTTAAATATTATGGTAATTTAATTTCTGAGTTTGTTAAAAATCAAATCTATTCTAAGAAAGTGTTTCATAGCTGTAGTTAAGGTAATGTAGAGCTCTTATTTGTGATTTCAATATTAGCTTGATAAGAGGTATAGTTGTCCTGAATAAATTAAACATTTCTTGAGGATGAAATTTTATGTGCATGGTGAAGCCGAGGGTAAAAGTAATTCCTTACCATTTCTAAAAATAAATGTAACTCTTGAATTTCTAAGGTTGTTGAGGATATGTGCTTTTTAACAAGAAAAATGATACATTATAACTGCTTGAATTTTGTAGTCCATTACGTTTAGTGAATCTTATTAATCACTTAAACAATAGTTTATGGCTATCCGAACTTTGAATTTAGTAAATTTGTTAATACCCTCTGAGACAGAACGTTTTTGATCTCTATGTGCCGATCTTCATCAGTGTCTTCTGCTTGGAGAAGCGGTGACTGTTTTAAAGGTAGGTTTTCGTAGTATCAAATAGTATGTGTGCTTTTATTGTGTTTGTTCGTTTAATATGTTTGTACTTTGTGTTTTTGTGTGTCTGTAAATTTCATATTGTTCTAGTGTGTTGAGATGTGGTCCTTTTTTGTTGATGTGTAGGATTTCTAGGTTATGGTAAATGCCTGTGTATTTGTGTCCAAGTTTGGATAGTCATAAACTATTGTTCAAGTGATTAATAATTATAACTGCATTATTATTTTATCACTTCAACATTAGTGTATGACTATCCGAACTTTAAATTTTAAATTAGTAACAAATTACTGAGACAGAACATTTTCGATTGCTATGAGGCGATCTTCCAATTAAGTTCCACCGAACGTAATAGACTACAAAATTCAAGTGCATTATTATATTGTAAATAGTTTGTAATAACTGAATACAATGATGTGTAGATGTATTTATACATCTCCAGTCACTGCACTACGTCTAGATTTGTAATTTTATACATTACTATATAAGTATGCCTATGAAGTATCCAGTCAGGATAGATTTGGTTGTAATTTTGGTAAATATTTAGACATATTACCGAAGCAGAAAATTACAACCAAATCTGTCCTGACTGCATACTTTGTAGGTATATTTTAATATAGCTAGATACTAATGTATAAAATTATAACCAAATCTAACCTGACTGGATACTTCATAGATATACTTTAATATAGGTAGATAGTAATGTTGAATAAAATTATAACCAAATCTATCCTGACTGGATACTTCCTAGGTATATTTTAATGTAGGTATATAGTCATGTTCTATAAAATTATAACCAAAAGTTGAATATTTAGATTTCGATTAGTATTAAAATAAACTGACTGACATGGTGCAGTGTGCTGTAGCTACAGCGCGGCCGGTTCACGCTATACTTGCTATTACAGATTAACATTAAAAATGTGGAAACAAACAAAAAAATTTTTAACCAGCATCATTAAGACTATTTTCACCAAATTTTCTTTTCATAAGATTATAAAGTGCAATTGAAAATATAATGTTTAGTATAGTAGCTATAAATATAGGAATATGTCATAAAGTTCAATGCAACTTTTTCTGGTTTGTGTGTCGTGACTGTGGATTATTTTCTGAAATTGTTTATTTTGTCCTTTTTAGACTTTAAAAAAAAAGGGTAAAAATGCAGAAGCTTGGCGCCATACGATATTTTGGGAAATGGTTTAACACCACCAAATAGGACGATATCCACAAGAATTTTTTTTAATTGACCTCGGAAAGTTTCTTTTTTTTTCAATTTAAAGTAGCGTAAAAAATTCAGCGCGGATGTAGAAGTTGTGAATAGGCGTGGAGTGATACAAATGCTTCGTGATGTTACAACTGTATTTCAATTTATAAAATTAAAACCAAATCTAACCTGACTTTACACTTTTTCGGTAAATTTTAATATAGGTATACAGTATTGTATAAATTTAAAACCAAATCTATCCTAACTGGAGAAGTTATTTCTCAAATATCTACACACGTAAGGTTGCGTGACGTACAACCTTATGCGCAGCACTGACGTAAGTATCACTCCGCGCCTATTCACAACTTCTACATCCGCTCTGAATTTATTACCCTACTTTAAATTGAAAAAAAGTAACTTTCCTACTTCAATTAAAAAAAAATTCTTGTGGATATCGTTCAATTTGGTGGTTTTGAACAATTTCCCAAAATATCGTATGGTGCCGAGCCACTGCATTTCAACCAAAAAAAGATGTGTGTTTCTTATAAATTTCATAAAATTTGCATGTGTGTTGATAGTGGTTTGGTAAAAGCGATTTTATTCAGAATTTCTAATTTTTCGGGCATCACCAGCATGTTTAATTACTTTTCAAGGTATTTTGATATTTTCTACCTCAAGAAATTATAGGCAAAATATGGAATTTTGATTTTTGTAAATCTCGTAGAATGGTCGTTTTTCCAAATTTTGAAAATTTTTAGGAGTGCGATAGTTTTTATTTTTCTTGTATTTGTGATAACTTTCTGTATCGCCTGGTATAACTTTAATGCAAAGATCAATTATGTGGCTAAAGGAAAGAAATACTTAATTTTTCTGCAGTATCAATTAAATGCAAATAGGAAATAATTATTTCCGTCTTTAGTAAAGACTTTTTGTTCAATGAATTTTGTATTTTCCAGAGTGCAGCCGTTGCCGCGAATTGGAAACATTGCTATGCAAGTTCAATGCATAGGCAAGGGCTACAGACAAACACAGCCCACTGATTCAGTCCAACACTTGAAAGAAAATTAAAAATGGTAAGTTATATTTTCTGAACAAATAATGTTTTTTTTTTACAGTTTCTTGATTATTGACGATTTTTTATGTATTTTATTAAACTTAAATTATGAATTTTTTAGTATTTGATGTTTTTAACACAGTAAATAATGAAACCAATAAGAAACTTTCAATTGTGAGATTTTATCTATGATTATATTAAGTTTTTGTTATGTGGTTGTGTTGCTAGCAAAACCTGTTATAATGAGGATATGGTAACAGAATTAAATAGAAATGATTATTTTATCAATAAATTTCTTACATGTTTTGAATGATGAAATAACTGTATATTAACTCACAAACCAATATACTTTGTTGCCATACACATTTCAATGACTTATAACAGTCGGTGACACTACTCAAAATTTACAACAGCAACTTAGAGCCAATGATAAAATTGACATAGTGTTCATGCAAGAAGTTAGGCACTTCGATAAATTAGGTGCCTAGAGATGAGTAAGGAATAATTTGTAGTTTAAATATTGCATTTCATGATGAATATTTATTATTGTGGTATTCATAAATTAAATTGTGGGTTTTATTGTCCATGACAGTTAGCAAATGTTTGGACAACAGCAAAAGTTTAATGAATGTTAAAACTTGTAAACAATTGGTATTTTATATGAAACATTTATTAATACATGGCATAATTTTACTTTTTTTTAATAATTAAATTCTATATACATAAAATCAGAAGCTATAAAAAATGATTTTGTAAATAAAACCTATTTTTTCAGTTTCAGAATCTTTAAAAGTTCATGAAACACGCTGACAAGATGTAAAGACTACAAAGACTGTAAACACTCTAAGCTTTGTAGAGTGTGAAAACACTTCCTAGGGGAATGCTGTAAAAGCGGTTTGTTGTAAGTAGACAAATGCATTAATATTTTATTAGTTATTGTTAAATTACTTATTACTGGATTTGGTACTTCTAAATTAGTTCTGGGAAACCTTAGAATTTTTGCATTAAGTTGTCAAAAAAATTTGTCATTAAATTATCGAGATAACCTTGGTAATAGATTATATGTTGTAAAACTATATTATATTTTGTTGTCGGTAATTGTGAGAATTTCGGACCACTTGAGACTGAAATAGAAAACTGTTCAAAAACACGTCCTAGAAGGATATGCACCAGAATTTTGTTCCAATTTACACAGAAAATGATTTTTTATCAATTTAGAGATGGGTAAAAAAGTCAGTGCGGATTAGTAAGTTTTGCGCAACATCTGCGGAGTGATATAGTGACATCACGCCATCTCTATTCATAACTTATGTGTGTAAATATTTGAGAAACAACTTTTTGGCTTAATTTTTATGATTTTTACATAGGAATTTAAATATACTTTTAAAGTCTCCAGTTAGGATAGATTTGGTTGTAATTTCATACATTATTATATACCTATAAAGTGTCCAGTCAGGATAGATTTGGTTGTAATTCTGTACATTACCATCAATGGCAATGGTAATGTAAGTAAGTAGTTGTTACCACTCCATGGACGATGCACAACTTGGTAAATTTTTTACCCAACTTTAAATTGATAAAATTAACTTGCCGTGTTAAATTTAAAAAAAATCTTGGGCATATCGTCATAGGACGTGTTATTGAACAATTTTCTATTTTGATCTCAAGTGGCACCAAATACTTACAATTATTTTACTGTCTAACAGTTATGTTTTCAATGCTGTGAATTCTGTTTAATTATACCATTAGTTTATGTAACTAGTTGTTTGGGCCTAAAGTTTTAAAAATGAGCATGTTATGAACAAAAATTTACACTGGTTAATTGATCCAAACGCTGCTTCGTTGTTAATTTTTTTCTTGGACCAATTTATTCTGTTCAGATAAATTTAGAAGTGAGCAAAGAAAACTGAACCTTAAAAATATTTCAATAACCTTCAGAGAAAGAGAGATCAAGGTCACCCTTGTCACTCAAAAGTTACAACTAATAAATGTTCTACCATTTCATTAATGTTACATAGATTGATATTCAGTCAGACTTCATGGCTAGTTCATTTGTAAATTTAGTTAGATTTACAAGTGCTATATTGTCAGTATAGAGAATGCTGTATTTTAGAAATACAATAACTACTTTAACTTGTAACTTTGCAAGAGCATATTTCAGGACTGTTTACCAAACACGCAGCTTTTAATTAACAGTGTCGTGTTCAGAGTGTATTAACAATTTGTGAAATTACTAAAATAGAGGTTACAAAATGGTAAAGTAAAGTATACTGCTTTTAAGGTATAGTAAAACCTCGATTAACCGTCACCCAATTGAACTGACTGTAAAACTCTTCCTTACTAGGAAGTAAATTGAAGCGTAAATTCCTTAAGAAGTAAATTATTTGGTTTTAAAACTTTTAGTTGTTATGAATCTTTGATAGTATTTATCAGATCTGAAGCATTACATCACAGAGAGCATATGTTTACACTTTCATTCTATATAGAAAATATTTATAAACTCACAAATCAATCATATGTGACACGTTTACATGTTTTAGTGATAAGCGCTAAAACACTTTTATCACCAGTTAGCTTATTATGTGGGTAACTGGAACATGAAATTGTGGTTTTGTTGTTTATTGTTTGAACAAAACACACAAAATATTAAAACAGAGTTGTTGAGATAAAAAAATATAATTAAATTAAAAACAGTGTCAAGCCAATTGGTCTGAAGAAGAGTTTACTTATAGTTTATTTACGTATCATTTACCTTAGATATGATAGGGGAACAAAGAATAAATACACATTATTTAAAAATAAGCTTAAAATATTTTGAAAAACTCTAGAAATTCTGCAGCTAAAGTATTAAGCTTTGTTAAACTACATGAACTATTTCAACAGTAAGTTTATATTACTGTAGTTTATTTCGCCTTATTTGTAGCTACACTGCGGATTGTTTTATCATGTAATAAATAGTTTTATTTGCTATTTCAATCGTGTTAATGTTCTTTTTGCTCCGAAATATATTACATTACTGTTCCAAACAGAAATTTTTAGAGATCCCCCTTCTAAATGGATTCAGCAATAGCCCTCTACATGAATAAGTTAAAATTTATTGAATTTAAATATGATGAACATAAAAAGATTTACCTAGAGGTTAGGATTGTGTGTCACGAATGATACAACTTCTCACAGATATCACTTTAAATCCTGTATACCTTAACTGGCATATGTGTGTTGAAAAATAACCTTTTTTGACAGGAAAGCCGGTTTCTCATAAGTAACTCGTTATAACAAAGATACAACATAAATAAAGGCTTATTACTTGATAACAACAAAGTATTGTGATTACAACTTGGTTCATTAAAAGTAGTAATAAACTAGAATAAGGATGTAGGGAATAGATTGCGGTTCACGGAACCTTACAACTACGAATTAAGCCAATGGTACTCAGATAACTTATTTGTGGACACAGGCTTCGCTTATATCTAGAAGTATAATTATAAAGACATTCTATATATTTAGCAATTATGGGCATCACTAGTTGTAAGCTGTCAATGCAGTATATCCTGCTTTTTGATATATTATCCCTGAATGTAGTATTACTTTCAAAATATACTGGGATTTAGTTGTCCAGTGTCAACTAATTCATTACTAATTAATGATCTGACTATACTATTTACCCTTTAAGGGGGGGGGTGCTTGTTGAGTTTCATTCTGCAAAAAAAAATACTTCAAATTAAATCTGTTTTCATTTATATATTTGGATGTCATGTAATTGCTACAGGACTAAATAGAACTTTACATCACGGATAACTTACACAATGGGTGTAGTTAACAATGTAGCTATATCATAAAAATTAACAAAAAATTCTGTATTGAAATTAATTTACACAATTTTGTATGTGAGGGGAGGGTCAATTTATGAAAACAGGCTGGATGATTTTCAAGGTTATTCTCCTTCTAAAATGTCTTCTCTCTCTCACACACACACATTATATGTATATACAGTAGAGCCTCGAAAATCCGAGTCCTGGTTTACTTAGCTTCCATTGAACTCGAACCTTTTTCTATTAGAAAGAAAATGAGTTGAGCGTTCAAGAAATGTTTATATCAATATGGTATTTTTCTTCCTCCCCATTGTGGTGTATCATTTAGTTCACTAGTTTTCTACAGATTGGTGAATTACAGAATTTCATCAGTTGTGTTTGACCGTCCTTATCAGTTATGCAAAGATGTTTGGCAGAAAGTCAATGGATCAGAAATACCTTTCTTTATTTTTGCAGAAAGTTTCGACAGTTGACAAAATTTCTTTAGAAGGAACAAATGTCTAGTCTTGTGTATAACATATCAGAAAATAAATTCTCTTGAAGCAAACCATGATGACACTCATAATTAGCTGTACTGGTCTTTGTTGCCGCTATTAATAAATCTGGATCTGACTGTCACCATATTAATCTTAATATGAGACATTTTATTGTATTAGGGTACGTTAGAAGTCCTATTTTTTCTAATGCACAGGAACTTATTTTTGTGTAATCCGAGGGGGTCTGTGTCCCATTCATCTCGAACTATCGAGACTACTGTGTCTATATATGTATATATAAGTATTTTTTCATTTAATAAATATTTTAATTCCTATTTTTAGGTGATTTTACTAATTATCAAGCACACTGCCATCTATAAAACCACCAGGATCAGAAACCAGCAGCATCAGTGACCAACTACATCATCACCATCAACAGCACCATCAACACCTACATCACCACCATCAAATTGCACACTGCGTCTTTGTCATATTAATCAGGTAATTTTTGTTTCGTTTCTATTTTTTAAAATTCTGTATTTATATATTAGTTTGATTTACAACATGATCAATAAAGTGTAGAATATTATAAACAGGCTGAATGTGTGTTGCCTCTACTTTTCCTAGAATCGTCATTATGTTCTTAGGAATCAAATTTTGAAGAGTATCTATTAATGAGTTTAATTATTAATATTCTGGTTCCGTTGATGTTGTTGAATATATTTTAACATCAAGTTACAAATGTTGGCGATTGAGAAATTGAAATTCATATCAGTTGTTCATTAAATGTTGCATTTCACACTTATTATTTTATAGATCTAATTCAAATATAATTTCAAAGTATATGAGTTGTTCAATAGAGTTGAAAGAAATAGCTGTTTCTGGTTTAGCTCTATCCAGAAACCCTAATAAAGAGTATTGTATTATATTCTGTATTAAACAATTTTGTTTCCATTTTTTGAATTTTTATTGTCAGAGCACTAGACTGTTCCTTACCCTTTTTGCAAATCCTGAATATTTTTATTGCTGTATTAAATGAACCTATTATTATGAACTTCTCTTAGTTATGATGTCTGTTCTCCATCACCCTTGTCATATACCATTGGTTCATTTCTTTTATCTTAATGTTGCACTGAAGTAAATTAAGAGTTATAATTTTTGATTCCTCGTTAAATTGAATCCACATCTTCCAGTAATCAGACTCCAAAATCCCATCTCATTTTTTTCTTATATTAATGCTGCACTGAATTGACTTGCATTTATTATATTTTGTTCCTCGTCACCTTGAATCCACATCATCCAGTAATCAGTTATCAAAATCCCATCTTGTATCTGGTTTGAACTTTGTGTTCACCTGAAGTAAATTTGTTTTTCAGGTTGTCAGCATTGCTGTATAGGTACTTCGCTGCTATAATTTTTCAACATTGTGGAAAACTTTGAGTGACGGTAGTGTAAAATAAAGTTTTATTGGTTTATTATACAAATAAAACTTTAGTTTCAGATATAAGAAAAGATATTTATATCAAATGATTCGTCTTTCCATCCTTGTGGAATCCCTTTCTATCTTGTTTTCATTTTTATCATCTGGTTATTGATATCAGAAGTTATTTATTCTTAGTTTTTTTTTTATATTCAACATGGCATTATTGCCCATGTCTCAATTATTTTTTAATATTAAATTTTTCTCATATTCAGTTGATAATGATGTAAGATTATATAACTAAAAGTAATTTGTCTTTGAAATATTTTGAATTTTGACAAATCATTTCAAATAGTGGGATTAATACCTATTCATATAGCTCAGATTTGTTATGAGCTCTGAAACATTTGTAAGACAAAATTAATTCTTCTGCAAAGGTAAATTTTTATTTTAGTGTAATATAAATTGAACACTGAGTGTGTAGTCTTATTTGTTTTTTTTTTACAATAAAGATAATGGTATTTTTATGCTAAAACAAGCATAATTGTAGCCCATAGCTATGTTAGTTACAATTTGTGCACTTGTCAGAACTGGTGGTTATTTATGTTTTAGTGGTTTATTAATCAATTAAAAGGGACATTTTGCTTTCATATGCCTTTATAAAGTTTAAGTAACAGAGAACTGCAAAGAGAAAGCCAGCGATTACTTATGACTGTCTAGAAAAAAAATGGGCTCACATAATAAAATTTTTCAATTATTTTCCCCTTAATGCAATAAATATGAATTTAACTATTTTTTATTTTATAATATACTGTATTAAAAAAAATTTCAAAAGTATAATTTTGTGCAATGTTTTTGTTGTACATCTTGAGGGTCTCTATAATTACACTTTTGGCATTAACTTGGCACACAAAAAAAAATCACCACTTACTGATATTTTCAGCAGACACGTTCTGGACTAGGTCAGCGTATTATTCAATACTGTGAGTCATGGACAAGATTGTTGCTTTGGTGTATTGGTGTTGTTCATAGAGTAGTTTTTAATTATGTATTCAGATATAGTATTTGATTGTGTTTTTTAAATTCAGAATGTGTTGTGAATAGTATTTATGGTGTTTGTAAATATCATAGTTTTCTGTTGTCTTAAGTTTGGTGCTCTTTTTGATGTAGTATAAGATTTTCAGATCGGTGACTGTGAGTGTAGTGTGTTTTGTATGAATATGGCAACATTTTATTTGGTTTGTGTTTTTTTTATGTGTTTGTTGTATCTTTTGGTAAATGTTCTTCCTGTTTGTTCTATGTAAACGCTGGGACGGTTGTAGCATGTAATCTTGTATACTCCTGCCTGTGTTGTGTTTATTCTGGTGTGTTTTTTAATTGTGTTGGACGTTTTAAATGCTACTTTATATTTAAGTTTGCAGAACGAGGGATCAATTTTTTGTGATATGCAAGTATGTATTTTTGCGCATTATGTTGTCTAACAAGGCGTGTTTGTCTCTGACTTAATAGGCTATGTTTTTTATTGTGTTTGGTACATTTATTTTTGTCTTCATTGTTCATGGGTATGTCGATTAATCTGTGTATCATTGAGTGAAAGGCGGTATGTTTGTGTTGTGTGGGGTAATTGGACGTGTTGTTTATAACTGTCAGTGGTGGTAGATTTCTTGTATATTTTGAATGTGTTTGTTGTTTTGTTTTTGTTGAATCTAAGAAGCAGATTTTGTTCTGCTTCTAGTGTGAAGTTTATGTTATCGTGTAATTGTAGGAGGTGTTTATCTGTCTTGTGTTGCCGTTGTATATGATTAGGATGTCATCTACGTATCTGTACCAATATATTATTTTGTTGGCGTATTTGTTGTTGTGAATGATATATTTTTGTTCCAGATGGGTATGAATATTTCTGACAATGTGCTTGAGATGGGAGATCCCATGGGTAGGCCTTTGTTTTGTGTGTAGTATTTGTTGTAGTATGTGTAGTAATTCTGAGAAGTTTTTGTTTTGTTAGTGTTATTATTTCTTTGTTTGTGTTGTTTTCTATTAACATTTGTTTAAATATGTTTATTGTTTCTTTAATTGGTATGTTTGTGTATAGGTTGGTGATGTCGAATGATGCTAGTGTAGAGTTATGTGCTTTGTGTTTTTTATTTTTTGTGTAAGATCTGTTGTTTTTTTAGGCTGGTGTGGTTATTAAATGTGATATTTTTCTTATTATTTTGTCAAGGTTTTTTGTGGTTTTATGTGAAGATGCTGATGTGTTATTTATTAGTGGTACACAAATAAGATGCACCAATATGCCCACTACACATGGGATCCCCCATCTTAAAATAATCATACAAATCTAGAACAAAAATATGTCATAAAACAACAAATACGCTCACAATAATAATATATAGTACAGATACGTAGATGACATCCTATATAAAAGCAACATAAGACAGATAAGCACCTACCACATTTACACAAACGAAATCAACTTTTTAGATCTAACAAAAACAAACATTCAAAATATACAGGAAACCGATCACCACTGACAGAGCTATACACAACACAAACATGCTGCCTTTCACTCCATGATACACAGACAAATCAACATACTTATGAACAATGAAGACAAAATAAACAAACTAAACGCAATAAAATACATGGCATATTAAAACGGATATAAAAACACCTTATTAGACAACATAATGCTGAAAAAAACAACACAAAAATACTTATCACAAAAAATAATCTCCTTCGACAAACTTGAATACAAAGTAGCATTGAAAACATCCAAAACAATTAAAAAATACCTACATAGCTCAAAAACACACCAGAATAAACAGGGCAGGAGTATACAAGATTACATGCTACAACTGCCCCAGCTTTTACATAGAACAAACAGGGAGCACATTTACCACAAGATACGACAAACGCTTAAAAAGACTACCCAAATTAAATTTCGCCATACACATACAAAACTCCGACACTCATAGACTAACAAAGACAACAATCTAAAAGTCCTACATTACATAAAAAAAGCAACAAACTTGGCATAACAGAAAACCATGAGATATACAAACACCATAAATACTATCCACAACACATTCTAAACGATAAGATACACTCAGAATCAAATACTATATTTGAACACATAATTAACAACTACCCTTTGAACAGTAACACACCTGAGTAAGTCTTGTCTGTGACTCACATCATTGAAAAACGCTCTGACCTAGTGCAAAACGCGTCTGCTAAAAATATCAAAAAGTAGTGTTTTTTTGCCAAGCTGGTACCTAAAGTGTAAGTATACATTTTTTTTAAATTCCAAAAAATCTCAATTTATAATTACCTTTTCCTTCCTACTCTTTGGGTTTTCATTAATACATCTCTTATAGAGTTGTGTGTCATGTATATAACTCTGCCCTTGTGCTCCCACCAAGGGGGTTTAATTCATAAGCCTTTCCAAAATTTTATAGGTGATAATAGTGAAACTGGGTGATTATATTAAAACCATGTAAAATATTAAAATGCGTATTATTTGTTGGTTTGTATAAAAGTAAATAATAAAAAGTCTTGGTTACAATTTATATCTAGAAATACATTCAGGCACACAATGTAATCAGTATTGATTTTAATCCTTTAAGAAAGTTTTCTCTCACTAAAGAGTACTCTGAAGTGAGGTTTTTCAATTCCTATTAGTTCACACTCTCCTTATACATATCTTGTTCAAATCTTCAATCATTAATATAATTCATCCTCTGAAATTCAAATTCATTTTTGTAAACTTGGTAGTGGATGGCAATAGTTGTTAATAAAGTTTTTATTAAAATAATACTAAACACTTTTAAATGTTTTAAACTTGCCTATGGTAGCACTTACTATGTTTGTTGAGGACGGCCGTTCCGAGAGATGTGTCCCATTGTCAACTCTTAATTCACAGTCTGGAGTTACGGTCTGAGTTGACAATGGGACACATCTCCCGAAACGGCCGTCCTCAACCAACAAAGTAATTGCTACTATAGACAAGTTTTAAACATTTAAAAGTGTTTAGTGATTACTAGTAGCTAACGGGAAGATGGAATCAACATATGTTAAAATAATAATTAAATTTATTTAATTAATTTTGCTTTCTATTTTATCACTTAAAATTGTGATTCAGTCATTTATATTATCTGTATTTATTTCATAAAATGAAATTTTTCTTTGATGATCCGAGTAGAAATTGAGTTTAAATTTTTTTATTTGTTTAAGAATACTTTTGTTTGCTACAACCCATTATGTAGGTCCATTGTATGTTACTGAAATGTAGATCTATAGCTTGTACATTCAGCATTTGGTTAGAGTTCCAACTTTTATCCCCAAATACCTTTGAAGTTTAGCACACCACCATTAAGCAGTGTCACCACATAGGTACCTGCACAAGGCACTATGTGTTACCAAAGTTTAAACACACAAACTCTTACTAAATTTATTCATTTGTTTAAGCTAAAGTCTTATAATAATAAAATAAATCTGGTAGCGATACCAGATAAATTGCTATCTAGCAATAAATTGTCAGTTCTGAAAAATTGCACAAGTATAAATCAAATAATTATAATTGAATATTTGTGTTGGCATCTTAGCTATTTACTTCACATTCTATTCTCAAAACTAAAACAATTACAAATTATATACGTTATATATATATATATATATATATATATATATATATATATATATATATATATATTAACCAATACAACTTCATAAACAAGGATATTCATGATAAAAATGGCTTTGTCTGTCATAATTTTGTTATTTTTGATATCAAGAGCCTCTTTATTAGCCAACAGTTAAACCAAGACCCTTCATTTTAACTGTTGACTAGTGAAGAGTTCTTGATTATTTCAATATTTTCCAGTAATTCATTAAAAGCATTGAGCCATTATTCTTATAAATATTATCCATTATGAAATGTATGATTAATAAATGGTTTTATTATGAGAAAAATGTTTATATGAAACTCATATAAATAGACAGTATTAGTTAAAACGACCTTAACAAAATAAAATTACAATATATATATATATATAAAGTTATTATTGCTAATTGTAAACAATTTTTTCACCACTAAGTGCAATTAATTTTTACCTTGTGTGATGAAGGCACTATTCGGTCATTTGACCATTGTAAAATCACTGAATTATTTTTTCTATTAACATTAATAACTTTATAACGTCAATGCAACAGAAAAATAAAGAACGTTTTATATATATATATATGAAGTTAATATATTACTAAGTAAGTAATTTAATCCACCATTAAGTGCAATAATTTTACCTTAATGGTGGATTAAATTACTTACTTAGTAATATATTAACTTCATAAAGTCAGTGCAACGGAAAAACAATGGATAACGTTAAATATCAAGAATATATATATATATATATATATATATATATATATATATATATATATATATATATATATATATATATATACATACAGTAATACCTTGTCTTACGCGATTCCCAAGTTACTCGGTTTTAAATTATGCTGTCAGAGTTATGCAGAAACTGGCCTGTTCTAGATGAAAATGCCTAAAACACTTACAGCGCATGAAGAGAAAATGATTCCATTTTTAAGGCCGCCAAGACAGATTGACAGTAAAGGTTGGCACAAATACAGCTGGTGACTGTAAGTTGCAATCTCTCATAGTTTATCGCTCAGAAAATCCAAGGGCATTAAAAAATATTTCTAAAGCTAGCTTGCCCATGATTCGGAAATCGAATCGGAAGGTTTAGGTAACAGCTTCCCTTTTTAAGGACTGTTTTGGTCATCATGTTATACCTCAAGTAAAATGTTATTGTCAATCTATACAAATTCCTTTTAAAGAAATTTCTATTAATTGACAATGCACCTGGCCATCCTACTTTAAGTAATTTCAACACGTGTGAAAGTGATACTTTTGCCACCAAACACAACTAGTTTGCATCAACTGATGAATCAGGGAGTCATCAAAACATTTAGTTTATTACACAGGAAGATCATTTGCGCATCTGCATGAAGCTATGACAACAGAGCTCTCTGTTGAAGATTGTTAGAAACAATTCAACGTTTTAGATGCTTTGAGAATCATTGGGTAATCTGAATGAAATTTCACAAAGAGCTTTGAAAGGTGTGTCTATTTTTTTTTTTGCCACTTAAACTTAAGCGGAAACAGTATATATATATATATATATATATATATATTCTTGATATTTAACGTTATCCATTGTTTTTCCGTTGCACTGACTTTATGAAGTTAATATATTACTATGTAAGTAATTTTATCCACCATTAAGTGCAATAATTTTACCTTGAGTGATGAGGCACCTTTCGGTCAATTGACCATTGTCGAATCACTCTGTGTGATTCGACAATGGTCAATTGACCGAAAGGTGCCTCATCACTCAAGGTAAAATTATTGCACTTAACCCCTTAACGGTCGATTTAAATTTCACTTTAACAACCCAAAAGGGCCTATTTTTTTTATTACTTATTTTTATTTGTTATAATATTACACAACTATTAAACATAAAATCAAAATTTAAAAAAAAATATTTTTATGGTAGAAAGTGAAATTTACTTACATTTTGACGTTTTTTACAGAATTTCAGTTCTACATATCCATATATTCACTAATACTAGAAAAAAAGAAAAAAAAACACTAGGCTAAAACTGTACATCACAAGTCTATAATTTTACACATTTTAGAAGTTTTTCTGTGTGTGGAATATTTTAAAGCATGGTGAAACGCAAAGTGCCACGTCGCACTCATCACACTGATAACGTGACTCACGCCGTATGTTATGCTTGGAACACACAGTACACCTCCTCATGGCATTTTCTCTTTTTTTCTGTGAAAAATTCTTGTTGCACAATAATATCAACCAATTCATCTGTGATAAATAACTTGAATAGTTCATATGGATCATTATGATTTTGTATCGTTACCTTTATTCCTGGATCTCCAGTGAAAACTTTTTCAGTTAATTTTTTTCCAGCAGAGTGGTAGTTTTCCCAAACAAAGCTATTTAGATTTGGAAGGACAGCAGTTGCATTTACTGGGTTTGGATTTTGCACCTGAGGGCCTAATACTAGAGGAGCATTGTCTTCTATCTCAATTTCCTCCCCTAAATCATCTATTTCATCTTCTGGATCACTATCAGAAGCACTTTCTAACAACAATTCATGCAATTGTCTGTCACTCAAAAATTCATCCATTTTATAGAATGTATGAATACCTTTATAACCTAAAGCCAAAGTTCAAGAAATATCTCTCTTGAAAAAGTAAACAGAAATATAATTTTTTTTTTTTTTTTTTTTTTTTTTTTTATTATAAATAACTTCAAACACTAACTA